>JARQOD010000002.1:486232710-486304066 GCA_033576555.1 Oophaga sylvatica
TAACATCTGCCCCAGACACCCAGAAAAGGCAAATCTATAATTAGATTCGCCCTTTCTGGCACTTTGCCCGTATATTCCCATTGCCCTGTAGCGGTGGCGAAAGGGTTAATAAGGGGTTAAAGCCACCTTGCTATTGAAAGGTGACTTTAAGCCAGGTTAATAATTGAGAGCTGTCAATTAGACAACTATCAATCATTAATCCTATTGTATGAAATAAAAATAAAACACACACACTTTAATTAAAAATCATTTTAATAAAATAAACACACAGTTTTTGACAATATTTATTTTACTGCCATTCCTTGCAAAGCCCTTGTTCACCTGTAATAAAAATAAAATAATAAAGCAACATTATTCTTACCTATCCGATGTTCAGTCAGGTCTCCCAATGTAATCCTTCTGAAAGAGTTAATGTTTACTGCAGGGACCGCAACTAATGCTGACAGCCTAGCAGTAAACCCCCGAATGAATCATCTCCTCTCCTGGCTGACAGGAGAGGAAGTGGTTAGCTGGGAAGCATAATTGATTGCTTCCCACTTTCACTTCAGGTCAGCCAGGGACACCGCACAGCATCAGTGACGTCAGAGTGAATCCCGGCTGACCTGAAGTGAACTGATTAACAAAAATAGAGGATCCCCTCGAAAAAAAAAATGGCGTGGGGTCCCCTCTATTTTTGTTAACCAGCTTAATGAAGCAGACTACTGAGGCCTGGTTTTTCAGGCTGTTAAGGAGCCAATATTCATGGACCTTGCAAGCCTGATAATACCAGTCCACAGCAGTCTGCTTATCTTGGCTGGTTAACAAAAATAGGGGATCCCCTCGAAAACAAATGGCATGGAGTCCCTCCTATATTTGTTAACCAGCCAGATGAAGCAGACTGCTGAGGCCTGGTTTTTCAGGCTGGTAAGGATCCAAGATCCATGAACCTTGCAAGCCTGATAATACCAGGGCACAGCAGTCTGCTTAGCTTGGCTGGTTAACAAAAATAGGGGATCCCCTCGAAAAAAAAATGGCGTGTGGGTCCCCCTATTTTTGTTAACCAGCCAAGTAAAAAGCAGACTGCTGCGGCCTGGTATTAAAAGACTGTCAAGGCCCATGGATTTTGGCCCTCAACAGCCTAAAAATACCAGGCTGCAGCAGCCCCACAATTGGCGCATCCAAAATGCGCCAATTGTGGCACTTTACCCGGCTCTTCCCACTTGCCCTGTAGCGGTGGCAAGCGGGGTAATAAGGGGTTAATGTCACATTTGATTGAACGGTGACAATAAGCCCGGTTAATAATGGAGAGGCGTCAATAAGACACCGATCCATTATTAATCATAAAGTTTGTAAATTTTTAAAAAAAGACACAGCCATAATAAATTCTTTTAATAAAATAAAACACAACACAGTTTTCATTATTTTTATTTCACGCTCATCCTGCGACGCCATCGATCTCCTTTAAAAAACTAAAAATAACAAATCAACACAAATACTCCCTGTCCGACGCAGTCCAAAATCACGAGTATCCCACGACGAGTCCAGCTCTGCTACATCTGGATGACATGCTGAGCCTAACATCCCGGTAAGCAGCAGAGCTGCTTACCGAGGAGATTCCCCGGCGGTGACGTCATCGGACTGCTTTCCGGCCAGCTGTCACGAGAGTACAGCTGGCCGAGATTACCCAGTACCCGGCAGCACGTGCAGTTATCGCGAGAAGCTGCACGTGACAGCCAGGGAGAGGGTAATGGTGGCCATCCAGGAGGACGTGACCACCAGGGATCTTCTGTCAGGTAAGTGCTGACTCTGCTGAGTCCAGACTCCTGACAGACCCGACCGACACTGACAGTGACACTTTCGTGAAGTTCCTGTGTCACGTACTTCGTTCTGTGACACAGGAACTCCCCATAGACTTTACTGCCAACGTCCGATTCCGGTATCCGATATGCAAAAAATATCGGATCTCAGAATCGGAATTCCGATATAGCGAATATCGGCCTATACCCGATATTTGCAGTATCGGAATGCTCAACACTAATCGGCATACATCAATGAGGTTCTACGGCAATTGAATGACGATGCGATCTACACTAAATTAGGTTCCAATCCGACCAGCGAACTTAGGGAACTAATTCAACAGACCCTGACACAATATGTTTCCCAAGGGGTTATTGACTCTAAAACACAGGAGCTCCTTAGCAAGAAAGATCCTATCACTCCTGTGTTTTACATCTTACCTAAGATTCATAAAAGCTTGGATAACCCCCTTGGAGACCGATAGTTGCCTCTACGGATTCCATTTTTTCGCCTCTCTCTATCTTTCTTGAAAAGATTTTCACACCCTTGACAAGACAAGCTCCATCTTTTCTCCTGGACACGGGGCATTTTTTACAAACAATTCACGGCCTGGGCCCAGTACCGGATACCGCCATACTTGTCTCCTTCAATGTGAAGGACTTATATACGTCTATTCCCCACCAAAAAGGCATCTCATGCGCTCGTCACCTTCTCTCAACATCTCCTAAGACCCCAGAGGTGATTGAGTTCTGGATAGAACATCTCACAATAGATCTCACCAGAAATTTCTTGATGTTTGAGGACAGCTACTACACTCCCTGACAGAAGTTATGTCGCTTATCCATATTATGTAAATAAAAGCTTATAACCTGAAGTTAAATTCATCCATTTGTTGTATAAATTATTCTTTTGAAAGCTAAAACCCTCCTAAATGTGGTTTAGGTTAAGAAAATAAATTGGCATCAATGCAGAAATATTGATCATTTAATGGACACAGAATGGTAAAATTTTGGCAAGACAAAAGTTTTGTCGCCTGGTCATATAATGCACTCAATCCTAGTTTACATCCTCACCTGTGCTAAGTAAATGATCGGTTGATTAGTGGGTGTGTATAAAAAGAAACCCAGCACCCCAGACCTTCACTTGAACTGCAACTTAAGCTCTGACAACATGCCAAAAACCCACCCTGCGACCAAAGCCTGGATTATCAAGAGGCTGAAGACCAGATCTGCTGCAGAGGTGGCTGGCACCTTTAATGTGTCTCAGCATCAAGTACAAAGAATTAAAAAAAGATTTGAAGAGACTGGAGATGTGTTTGACAAGCCCAGGTCCGGCAGACGCCGCAAGACAACTGCTCAGGAGGAACATTTGTTGATTAGAAAATCCAAAGCAAGCCCCTCTTCCACTGCAGCAGAGCTCCAACAGACCTAGTCACCTCAAGTCCTTGTGCCAACTAGAACAGTTTGTAGGATTCTGTCTCGAAATGGCCTCCATGGTCAAATCAGTGCCCAGAAGCCAGCACTAAATAAAAGGCAAATAAAAAACCGTGTGGCATTTGCAAAGTCCCACAGCCTGCTAAACAGATTGGCGCTGGAAAAGTGGCAGAAGGTGGATTTCTCTGATGAATCTTCAGTAGAATTACACCACAGCCGCCGCAAATACTGCAGGAGACCTACTGGAGCCCGTATGGATCCAAAATACACCCAGAAAACAATTCAATTTGGTGGTGGAAAGATCATTGTCTTGGATTACATTCAGTATGGGGGTGTGCAAAACATTTGCAAGATGGAAGGCAATATCAATAGCCTAAAATATCAAGAAGTGTTAGCTACCTCTTATATTCCAAATCATAAAAGGGGTCAAATTCTGCTGCAGGATGGTGCTCTATCTCATACATCCATCTCTACAACAAAGTTCCTCCAGGCAAAAAAGATCAAGGTGCTCAAGGACTTGCCAGCCCAGTCACCAGACATGAACATCATTGAGCATGTTTGGAGTAGGATGAAAGAGGAAGCTCGGAAGAAAAAACCAAAGAATCTAGATGAACTCTGGGAGGCATGTAAGACTGCATTCTTTACTATTCCTGATGACTTCATTAATAAATTGTATGACTCATTGTTGAACCGCATGGATGCAGTCCTTTAAGCTCATGGAAGTCACACAAAATATTAAATATGACTCTAATATCACCACAACTTCATTCACCAATGTTATGCAACATATATTTATATTTTAAGTTAATTATTTGTTTGAATATCACATTACTTTCTGTGGGCGACAAAACTTTTGTCTTGCCAAAATCTGATCATTCTGTGTCCATAAAGGATCAATATTTCCACATTGATGCCAATTTATTTTCTTAACCTAAACCACATTTCGGAGGGCTTCAGCTTTCAAAAGAATAATTTATACAACCAATGGATGAATTTAACGTCAGGTAAGCTTTTATTTACATAATATGGATAAGCGACATAACTTCTGTCAGGGAGTGTATTGCAAACGAAAGGGACAGCTATGGGCTCTAATGTAGCCCCGCCATATGCCAATAGCTTTATGGCTTACTTTGAGGAGGAGGTAGTCTATCCAGACCCCCTCTTCAGAACATATTGCCTTATTTGGAAAAGATTCATAGACGACATTTTTGTATTTGGACCAGTACCACTGACTCTTTAAATCAATTTTTCAATAAACTTAACCTTGCCTGGCCTGGCTTGTCCTTTACCATCACCTCTAGCCATGATCAAATCAGTTTCCTTGACACTTTGGTAATTAAGAATGAACTTGGGTGATTTCAACAGATCTATACACAAAACCCACAGATCGCAATAGCCTTCTCCATTATGGTAGCCTCCATCCTCCAGCAATCAAAAAATCCATACCTAGATCACAATTTCATCGGGTCCAAAAGATCGTTTCTGATCCAGCCATGAGCAAACAGAGAGTTGAAGAGATGTAAAAGAAGTTTGAAGAACGTGGCTATCCCTCTTAATTGCTAGCTGAGGCAAAAAACCTATTAAGATAAATGAAAAGAGATGGGGCATAAGCCCCTGCCAGCTCACCGACCACCACCGGAGCACGAGACCGAAAGTCCAGACCAAGACATGCAGCAGAGAAGAATGAGAGGAACAGTCCAGCTTCTAAAAAAGTGCAATTCTTTATTCAATCCATAATAAAATCGTCACAAAACGGTGTCCTCCATAATGCAGAAAAAGCGGAAAGTTAGCACCACCAGCTAAACCAGCGACGCGTTTCGACCTCAGAGGGTCTTTGTCAAAAAACCTATTGAAGGCCCACGTAGATCTGTCACCAACCGAATCCCCCTAGTACATTCTTTTCACCCCTATGTCCACATGCTACATCATACAATTCTGAAACACTGGGACATTCTCAAGACAGCACACTCCAATGTCAAAGAATTTCATAACCCCTTTCTACCATGCTATAAATGCCCCCACAATATTCGAGATTCACTTGTAAGGGCTGATATAGGCACACATGTACGAACATCAACACAGAGATTCCTACAGAAACCCAAGACTGGCACATACCCATGTTTGCATTGTAATCAATGTAACAATGTCCTCAAAGGGGACACTTTCTACCATCCACACTCCGGCACGAAATATCCGATTAAGGACTATTCCACGTGTGATTCCTCTTACGTCATCTTTCTTATCAAGTGCCCTTGTGGTCTTTTATATATTGGTGAAACAACGCAACCAATAAAGGACAGAATCTCAAAACATAAATCCACCATTCGATGTAGGAATATGCCATTACCTATACCTATCCATTTTATCACCAAGGGACATTCCATAGCCCAATTGAAGTTCCAGGTAATAGAACAAATAACATCTTCTAGACGAGTGGGTGACCGCATTCAATTTATGAAAAGAAGGGAATCCTATTGGATTCACCAATTGCAGACTCTATCCCCACGTGGTTTGAATAGAGAATATGACTTACAGTCTTTTATTTAATTATGGTATTATTTCCACCTTATTTATGTGATGTTGGTATGTTATACTGTACTTTGAATTTTCCATGGCCATAACGGTTTATTTATCATTTTGCGATAATATTATGATGATTTTGTCACCTTTATTCCAACACTAACAACTTTGTTTCCCTTTACAGAGCCGTTTATATTGAATCTCAACCTACGATTCCTCTACCTGACCTAACCTCTGGATCCTATCACACCTACCTCCTACTCGACTGCTCCTCATTTATTGTAAATAATACCACAGTTGCTGATATACAAACTAAGCACCATTATCCACTTTTGTTCAGGTCCTGCAGCCCACAGATGGCGCCTAGAACGCCAGCTGTCATAGGTGGAACGCAAGCACCACTATTTATATTAATCCTGACCCTGCATTAAGAAGATGGCGCTTGGAATGCAAGCTTTTCATGAATAGAATGCAGGGGTGACGTCACTTCCTGTGACGCACTTCCGGTTTGCGCTCCTGTACTAGACCCGCCCTTCCCCTATGAAACGGCATCCATATGACACTACAGACTCACTCCAACATGCAGTGGACACCGCGTTGTGAGCTGAGCTGCATCACCCACTGCACCACCACTGGTAAGGAAACATTGGGGGACAATCTTATGCTGGCTATTTTGATCTTATATGCAGGGATACCATTTTACCTCTTTTAGAGCTATATATATTCTTATTCCCAGGTGGATAGCCATTGGTGCCTCCTCCTCCCTAAGTAAGCTACGGTATATTTAATTGGTTTATTACACTTGATTTAGAAACAAGGTTTTTCTCATTCCCCACATTGTGTGTTATATACCTGATTTAGGTCACTTCAGAAATTAACCCAGCGGATGCTGGTAATTCTTACCTCCTGATGATCATTACTTATTGGTAGGTACTGTAGTACTTTTGGATATTTGGGTCTCTTGTGTGACCACACTGATGGGTATTCCACTAAGATCATTTTTGTACACAGAGAAAACCAAGATTCTCCTTTTGGGCATTAACCCCTAGTTAAAACCTACATGATCTCTAGGTATGCCACCACTTTATAATTTATTTATTTATTTATTTATTTTTATATTTATTTAATTTTCTTATTTTTTCATTTTTTTATGTTCCTTTTTTATATGTTCCATTTATTTCTCTATATAACCCAGACCTATATGATTCCATTCCATCCATAATATAGTTTACTCAATTACAGATCATAACATTTACTTATGGGACACATATCCACTGTTTGGATACACGTTCATCAAGCAGTCAGGTAGGTTTTCTGATTTCTCCTTTTTCCTTCAGCCACTCTCTTCAGTGTTTCACTACTCCATAACTTGGACTTATGTCTTCAATCAGTATGGTTCTCTCTATGTATTCTTGAATATCCATTTGTCACATGGCATTAAATGTACCTTGTTATTTTTATGTACAATTATTGCAGTACTTTGATTAAGGTCCAGGTGGAACCGAAACGTTGTTTTGTTTTGGACTGCATTAAAACTCATCACAAGTTTACAAGTTGAGTGCCAAGTTATTTATTATATACATATATTGCTTCAGGTTTTGTCACAAATCGGCTCGGAAAAGACACAATAAAAATGCACCAAATCTGCAACATGTGCACACAGCCTAAAGTTTTTTGATGCTTATATACCACCAAAATTTACCCAAGAATATGTAAAAGTCTATGGATGAGCAATATAATACACATATATTTTTTAACAAGTTTTTTGAGGATTATTTACCAACAAAATGTACCCAAGAGCAAGTAATACTGTATGAATGAGCAATATAATACAGATACATTTTTGAACAAGTTTTTTGAGGGTTATATACCAACAACATGTACCCAAGAACACGTAATAGTGTATAAATGGGCAATATAATACCGATAAATTGGTGAACAAGACTTTTGAGAGTTATATACCGTAACAACAAAATGTATCCCAGGAGACGGAATAATGTATGCATGAGAAATTTAATAAAGAATCAAAGCATGAGATGGATGCACCACAAATAAAAATTATATATATAGAAAGGCAAGGAGGTGCTGCAATGCACTATAATCATATGTAAGAGGGAAGAGAAAGACAAGTGCAAAAATAGCGCACACCCCAATTGAAAAATGAGAAATATGTATATATAATATATAGAGTATAAAAGTGAAAATTTTATTGTAACAACAGACCAAAATACAGACAAAAGTAAAGCATAATTAAAAAGACATGTAGTACAAAAATACAGCTCTTATTGTCTTTTTTGCATATCTAGTTATTTTATTCACTAGTTCCGTCGTCTATTATATATAGTATATTGCACATTGTGACCTGTCAAGTTTTTTCCCCTTCCTTTACGCAATTTGATATACCATGTGTCATTATATAATCAGTATTGTGTTATCTCCATTTGAACTGGGGTTTTGATTGTGGGGATTTCCATGTTGGTCTCACTAGTCCATGGACCTGGGGGTGTCTTGATTATGTCTGTATTTTTGTACTACATGTCTTTTTAATTATGTTTTACTTTTGTCTGTATTTTGGTCTGTTGTTACAATAAAATTTTCACTTTTATACTCTATATATTATATATACATATTTCACATTTTTTAATTGGGGTGTGCGCTATTTTTGCACTTGTCTTTTCTCTTCCCTCTTATGTATGAGAAATTTAACACAGCAAAAGTTTTTTACTCTTTTTTGAAGTGTTGTATATTATAAAAAATTTACCCCAGAATAGTGTTTTGGTGAGAAATGTAACCTAACTAAATTTTTAACAATTTTGGGAGTGTTATATACCATAGAAATGTACCCAAGACCACATAATACTCTATGGCTGCAAAATTTAACCCAGAAAAATTTGTTTACACTTTTTTGAGTGTTATATATGACAAAAAATGTGCCCCAGACCACAGAATAGTGTATGTGTAAGAAATGTAACCAAGCCAAATTTTTTAAGGTTTTTCATACTGTTTTATATCACTACAATGTGACAGAAAGCATGTAATAATCTGTGGATGAGTAATCTAATCCAGAAATATTATTCAACGCTTTTTGTGAGTTTTACATACCACCGTAATGCAATAATAACTGCAATAATAACTGTGCTAAACTGTATGGATGAGTCAATGAATCCATAAAAAAATAAAAAACATGAATATTTTGAAAATCTGGTTGATATACTTATACAGTTCTAAAAGCTTTGCAGAAAGTGCAAAGATAGGCATAAATTATAAGGCAGGTCATCCACAGACCCCTGAAAGGCAACAACTGGCAGGCCTTATTCAAATATTGAATATTAAAAACACTTTATGTGCTGCTGTCATCTGGTGGTGTGAAAAAGTGAGGGTTAATCCAGGCTTTGCTAATTTATTGAGAGTGAGCCTGGCAGCATTCTCAGTTGACAGGCAAAAGCACTTGTCTGTTATGACACCCTCGGCTGCATTAATATCCCACTCAGACAAGACAAGACAGAGCAGCACAACACCTCCAAGACATAGAGGGACAGTTCATGCCTGGTGTCCAGTTTTAAAACCCAATAGTTTAAAGTTGCAGAAGAAATAAGGAGTACACTGGTTTGGTCGACCAGGTACTGCTTAACCATCTTTAAATCTTTTCCTTCCTTGTCAAAAATGCCCGGTCATTAGGCCCTGTACGCTGGGTTGGTGTCATAAAATTGGCCCATGCCTTTGACAGTGTACCCCTGCCTCTGCTTTGTGTCTCCCTTGCCTCTCTTCATTGGATAGGCAAGGAATCTTTACCCCAGCCGCTAGCATTGTCTGATGGGAATTTTTTCGACATGTTTTCCACAATGGCCTTCTGGTATAGCTCCATTTTAGAAGACCTCTCTGCCTCAGGAAGAAAAGTTGCAAAGTTCTCCTTGTGGATCTAGCAGGGTGAACAGCCAAAACTCTTTCTTGGTCAAGATGAATGTAATGCGAGGGTCATGGGAAAGGCGGCGTTACGTAAAGTCGGCCATATGTGACAAGCTCCATACAGCCAACACTTCCTTATCTCCACCATGATAATGACTCCATCTCCTCCTCCCTCTCTTCTTCCTCATTCCCATCCTCAGCCTATCAATGTAAGAGAGAAGAGATGAATGCTATGTGGCTACTAGCCTCTGTTGCGGTAGCCACCAGCTCATGTTGCTTCTCAGCGCCCACCTCCTCATTGTTACCCAATCCACTCTGATCAGATAAGATGAGGCTGGGCTGACTAGAATCTCTCTATGTCTTCCTCCATCCCCACCTGAACTGCATGCAAAGCTTCATGTTTATTGTAAGTATGCACAAAAGCAGAATAGCCTCCGGGCAAGACTTTTGTGCCCACCAATTTGCTACCGGAAGTTCTTTCTTGGGCACATTCGTCCAGGGTGGGTGGACATTTTGGGACAAAAAGGACATCTGAGTTGCTGGCGAGGACATACTGTTGGCCACATATGGTCCATGATGTCAGGGAATATGTTCAGGCGTGCGTGTCCTGCGCCAAGAATAAGTCCCCTCGACAACGGCCAGCTGGGTTACTTTTTCCTTTGCCGGTGGCAGACAGGCCTTGGGAGATGGTCGGGATGGATTTTGTGGTGGGCTTACCCAAGTCTCGGGGCTGCACCATCATCTGGGTGATAACCGACCACTTCTCCAAAATGGTGCACTTGGTGCCTTTACCACGGTTACCGTCAGCACGGGCCTTGGCAGCATTATTTATTAGGCATATTTTCCATTTACACGGTATGCCAGACAAAATCGTCAGTGATCGAGGTCCCCAGTTTGCGTCTCGGTTCTGAAGAGAGCTGTGTCGGTTACTCAGCAATGAGTTAAATCTCTCCTCTGCGTATCATCCCGAGACAAATGGGTTGGTACAGAGGGCCAACCAGACCTTGGTCACATATTTGCGACATTTTGTCTCAGCTAGGCAGGATGACTGGGCATCTTTGCTACCGTGGGCTGAGTTTGCTCTCAATAATGCTGTGGCTGACTCCACCGGACAGACCCCATTCCTTTTGAACTACGGTCAGCATCCGCGGGTCCCGGTGCCCATGCCCGTGTCTTCCGCCGACTCCAGGGTGGCAGAGAGGGCTGTGGAGGCACAGGATATTTGGGACCGAACCCAGGATGCCATTCAGGCCTCCAAGGAGAGGATGAGGTCTTCAGCCGATGTTCATCGGCGCCCCGCTCCGACTTTTGCTCCAAGCAACTTAGTGTGGCTCTCTGCCTGGAACATCAGGCTGTGAGTAGAGTCTACTAATTTGGCACCTCGCTATTTGGGTCCCTTTAAGATCCTTGAGCAGCTAAACCCTGTAGTCTACCACTTAGCCCTTCCACCTCGCCTTGGTATCTCTGATACCTTTCACGTGTCCCTTCTGAAACCCGTGGCCATCTCCCTGTTTTCCGAATCATCCACCGGGACGTAGGGGTTCATCTACCGACGATTATGAGGTGAACGCCATCGTAGTGTGTAAGGTGGTACGAGGCAAAAAATTTTATTTGGTGGATTGGAGGAGCTATGGGCCTGAGGATAGGTCCTTGGAGCCTGCTGAGCACGTTCACGCTCCGCAGCTCATCGCTGCCTTTGAACACAGCGAGGCCCAAAGAAGGGGGGCCCTAGGAGGGGGTAATGTTAGGGATCGAGTTCCCGCTGCTGCACAAAAGGAATCTCCAACCAGTCCCGCTGCGGTCCCCCATCCATCTCCGGCCGCAGTGGAGCCTGCTCAGCAGAGACGTTGGTCCCAGCGTCTTGCTCGGTCTAATACTGTGCAGAGGCTTGTTGCTGCCTCTCCTGGTTCCTCTATTATAACCAGTGCTGGAGCAGTCAGCTCTGGGACTAAGTCCTCGCTTTCTCCATCTGAGCATGCCCAGGGCGAGATCTCCCATTGGAGATCAGGGGTCAGATGCTTGGTTACAGCAGCGACTTCCATTGGTCCTCCAGGAAGGTCCTGAAGCTGTTTGTGTTCTGGAAGCAGTTTTCCATTGGTCCTATAGCTGCTACTATAAAAGGTGCGCATGACCGCATGGCCATGCGCTAGTATCAATCCTGTTACGTGCTTTGCGCCAGTGTGGTCATGTACGCATGCGGTTAGGGCTCGGCTGAAATAAGCCCCTACCGGCACCTCCGGTGAGGAGTTTTGTATGCACCGGATATATACTCTAATATACTGGCTACTCCGGTGAGGAGTTGGTTGTTTGCGTTTCTGTCTGCATGACCACTGACTGCTATCCGCTCTGCAGTTATCTGTGTACTCTTGTGGGGTTAACAGGACACAGTCTCTACCACAGCGACTCTGTGGAGTAACAGAGTTCGCTTATACCGCCATATACTGCCACAGCATCTATGTCAGCAACTCTGTGGTGTAACAGAATTCGCTTATACCGCCATATAGTGCCACAGCATCTATGTCAGCGACTCTGTGGAGTAACGGAGTTCGCTTATACCGCCATATAGTGCCATCTTACTAGCAGCAAGCTCTGCATGCACGGCGGACTCCGGGTTGCGAACGCACCTAGTATTTATATTTATTTGGAGCGTTCCGCAACCCATAACAACAACAATATCCCTCAACTGTCCATCGTCCTGTCCCTCGGCGAAATCCATGTCTGGGGGATAAACAGTTTTCAACCTGGATGGTGCCAAGATGCGACTGTTTAGGCTGAGAACCACTGGTGAGTGAATCACTGCGGGTGCAGCCTCAGTGACCGGCAGTGACGTCATCGAGGTTCCCTTCCATCACTGAGGCTATTTAATTTAATTAATTTAAATAAGTAAAAAAAACGACATGGGTACCTCTCTATTCTTAATAACCAGCCTTGCTAACACTGACAGCTTTCAGCCCCCAGCTGTCAGTTTTGCCTGGCTGGTTATACAAAATGCAGACGATCCCATGCTGTTTTGTTATTTGTTTATTTGTTTATAGTGCAGGAGGCAGGTGAGGAATACTCTTATCAGCCACTGCTGTTAGCGGCAGCAGGTTTAGTCTGATGGGAGTAATAGCCCCAAAACCCCCGCCTGCTGTAATTGTTCTCACTTGAATACAGCTCTCATCATTCTCCCCTGCTCGTGCTGATCGCTGGCAGAGCAGGGGAGAATGATGAGTGTCATCTTCAGCATCAGGCACCGGGTAACAGCGCCAGCACATGGCCGCTTCCTAGGCTATTAATATCAGCCCACAACTGTCTGCATAGCCTTTTCTGGTTATTAAGTATAGTGGGACCCTACATCATTGTTTTGGAGGGTCCCCAATTTTAATAGCCAGTAAAGGTATACTGCTTTGAGCTGATATTAATTGCCTGGGAAGATCCAGGGGTATTACCCCCTTCCCAATCTATAAACATCTGCCCTCAACTGCCGGCTTTCCATTTGCTGGTCAAGAAAATTATGCGGGAGCCCACACCATTTTTTTCTAAAAAATAATCTTTTAATAATTAGACACATGTACAGTAAGGCTAATTTCACATTTGCGTCCTTTTGCGCAGCGCAGCGCATCGTGCGCAACTGTAAACACATTCAAAAACGCATACAAGCGCTTGCAAGCGCATGGTTTTTTAACGCATCAATGTACGCATAATGACAAAAAAACGTAGCGTTTGCATGAGTTTATCTAGCGTTTTGCATGCGTTTGCGTTTTTTAGGCGCATGAGTGTCACATTTTACAGGAGGAAAATCCCAGCCATCCAGGAGGAAAATCCTTGAAACAGACTCCACCAATGGGACACCAGTGGGCAAGTGTCATGGGTAGAGTTGAGCGATACTTTCCGATATATCCAAAAGTATCGGAATCGGAATGGTATCGCCGATATCACTAAAATATCGGCGATACCCGATACCGGCAGTCCCATGTAAGTCTATGGGAACAAAATATCGCAACTAAAAAAACCTCTTTCTTTCCTTGTAAACACTAAATATACACACATAGAATACATATATATATATACATGTCATTGTGACATGTATATATACATATATGTATAGTTTATACACTTCTACATAGTAAAATATCCTCTGATTCAATTGCCGGGTAAAGCCGGCATCTGTGAAAAGACAGAAGCACCCGACATGAAATGACACTTGGTGTACATAGGGTTAACCATGTCTTTTCATGTCCTTTGCTATCTGATTTGCACAAACAATTACATCAGTCTATGTGTGCAAAATTTCACACCTGTAGGGGTTAATTAAAGGTGTAAATTCGTTGTAAAAAAAACGGACTTTTTTGCTACGAATTTACACCTTTAATTAACCCCTACAGGTGTGAAATTTTGCACACATAGACTGATGTAATTGTTTGTGCAAATCAGATAGCAAAGGACATGAAAAGACATGGTTAACCCTATGTACACCAAGTGTCATTTCATGTCGGGTTCTGCATTTTCACAAAAGCCGGCAATTGAATTAGCGGCTATTATACTATGCAGAAGTGTATGAACTATAAATATAAATATATATATATATGTGTCACAAATTCAATGACATGTATATATATATATGAGGTGTAAAATTGCTGAAAAAAAATGCGTGGGCTCCCGCCCTATTTTCGCAACCAGACAGACAAAGCCAGTGAGTGGGGGCAGATAATAATAGCCCAGAGAGGGACCATTTTTTTTGGCCCCCCCGGCTACTTAACATCTGCCCCCAGACACCCCAGAAAGGGCAAATCTCTAATTAGATTTGCCCTTTCTGGCACTTTGCCCGTCTATTCCCATTGCCCTGTAGCGGTGGCGAATGGGTTAATAAGGGGTTAAAATGACCTTGCAATTGAAAGGTCACTTTAAGCCAGGTTAATAATTGAGAGCTGTCAATTAGACAACTATCAATTATTAATCCTATTGTATGAAAGAAAAATCAAACACACACACTTTAATAAAAAATAAGTTTAATGAAATAATCACACAGTTTTTGACCATATTTTATTTACCTGCTAAAACCATTTCCTGTAATAAAAATAAAATAATAAAGCAAAATTATTCTTACCAATCCGATGCACAGTCAGGTCCCACGGTGTAATCCTTCAGAAAGGGTTAATATTTACTGCAGGGACCACAGCTAATGCTGCAGCCTCACAGTAAACCCCCAAATGAATGAGCTCCTCTCCTGGCTGACAGGAGAGGAAGTGGAAAGCTTAATTGATTGCTTTCCACTTTCACTTCAGGTCAGCCAGGGACACCATCAGTGACGTCAGAGGGAACTGATTAACAAAAATAGGGGTTCCCTTCGAAAAAAAAATGGCGTGGGGTCCCCCCTATTTTTGTTAACCAGCCAGATGAAGCAGACCGCTGAGGCCTGGATTTTCAGGCTGTTAAGGAGCCAAGATCCATGGACCTTGCCAGCCTGATAATTCCAGGCCACAGCAGTCTGCATATCTCGGCTGATTAACAAAAATAGGGGATCCCCTCGAAAAAAATTGGCGTGGGGTCCCCCCTATTTTTGTTAACCAGCCAGATGAAGCAGACCGCTGAGGCCTGGATTTTCAGGCTGTTAAGGAGCCAAGATCCATGGACCTTGCCAGCCTGATAATACCAGGCCACAGCAGTCTGCATATCTTGGCTGATTAACAAAAATAGGGGATCCCCTCGAAAAAAATTGGCGTGGGGTCCCCCTATTTTTGTTAACCAGCCAGATGAAGCAGACCGCTGAGGCCTGGTTTTTCAGGCTGGTAAGGATCCAATATCCATGAACTTGCAAGCCTGATAATACCAGGCCACAGCAGTCTGCTTAGCTTGGCTAGTTAACAAAAATAGGGGATCCCTCGAAAAAAAACGGCGTAGGGGTCCCCCTATTTTTGTTAACCAGCCAAGTAAAATGCAGACTGCTGCGGCCTGGTATTAAAAGACTGTCAAGGCCTATGGATTTTGGCCCTCAACAGCCTGATAATACCAGGCTACAGCAGCCCCACATTTGGCGCATCAAAAGATGTGCCAATTGTGGCACTTTACCCGGCTCTTCCCACTTGCCCTGTAGAGGTGGCAAGCGGGGTAATAAGGGGTTAATGTCACCGTTGATTGCACGGTGACAATAAGCCCGGTTAATAATGGAGAGGTGTCAATAAGACACCGATCCATTATTAATCCCAAAGTTTTTAAATGTGTAAAAAAAAGACACAGCAAGAAAAAAGTCTTTTAATGAAATAAAAGAGACAACACAGTTTTCATTTTTTTTATTACTCTCTCATTCCTGCGACGCCATCGATCTCCTGTAAAAAAATAAAAAAAACAAACCAACAGTATACCACCTGTCCGACGCAGTCCATAGTAACGACTGTCCCACGGCGATCCAGCTCTGCTACATCGGAATGACAGGCAGAGCCTGACATCCCGGCGCAGCACAGCTGCTTACCAGCTTCCCCGGCGGTGACGTCATCGGACTGCTTTACGGCCGCGATTACCCAGCAGTCACTGCAGTTATCGCGAGAAACTGCATGTGACCGCCGGGGAGAAGAGGATGGCGGCCATTAAGCAGTCCGGGATGTGACCGCCGGAGATCTTCTGCCGGTAAGTGCCGCTGACTCCTGACAGACCCGACCGACGGACACTGACAGTGACAGTGACAATCCCGATTCCGGTATCCGATATGACGAAAATATCGGTACTCGGAATCGGAATTCCGATACAGCCAATATCAGCCGATACCCGATATTTGCAGTATCGGAATGCTCAACCCTAGTCATGGGACTTCTTTAAATAGACCCTGTTCAGCTGAATTCTTCAGATTTTGCTACTGTTTCCTGTGTCACCATGGATCTGCGTTGGGAGAGTTTTCACTTCAACTTGGATCTGGACATCGCACTGTTTATGGCTTTTGCTTGCCAGCAACAAAAAAGAGAGAGAGAGACAGCGAAGACTGCAGTGGCGGCATTTTTGGAGACATCCCATTATTGAAGTCCGGGAGAGCCGTGGAGCGTACCACACCCTCTTCAGCGAGCTCCAGGCAAACCCGGCAAAATTTTCGGACTATACATGGATGTCCCAAGAAAGCTTCATGTCTTTGCTTGGTTGTGTTGAAGAAGCCATCCGGAGACAGGACACACAGCTCCGTCGTGCCATTCCTCCTAAGGAACGGCTCCTCGTCACATTACGGTACGTAATATTAAACCAATGCGTGTATTGTTTTTGTTCTGCCATTTACTAAAAGCCTGCAGAATTATAGTTCTGCCATGTACAGATTTATTTTTCATGTCAGTGTTTTGCCAAAGCCTAGACAATCACAATTTTTCTTCATCTGTTTTGCAGAATCCTGGCTTCTGGCGAGACCCTCTCTTCACTCCACTTCCAGTACCGGCCTGGAATTTCCACCTTGTCGGGAATAGTTGCGGACACCTGCCGGGCTTTGTGGGATGTTCTCTGTCCTGGGATGGATATTGCTGAAAAATTCTGGACAGTCTGCAATTTCCCCAACTGTTTGGGAGCGGTGGATGGGAAACACATCAGGATAACAAAACCTCCAAGAAGTGGCTCTGAGTACTATAATTATAAAAAGTACTTTTCTACTGTACTCATGGCCATTGCCGATGCAGACTGCAGGTGTATTGCGGTGGACATTGGGGCATTTGGCCGGGGCAATGACTGTCAGACCTTTAAGAACTCGGACATGGGCCGTAGGTTGTATGGCAACCATTTTAATTTCCCCCTGCCACGGCCTCTTCCCCACACCGAAGGTCCGCCACTGCCATTTGTAATGTTTGGTGATGAGGCCTTTCAAATGTGTACAAACCTTCTAAAACCCAACTCTAGCCAGGACTTGGACCACGCAAAAAAAAATCTTTCATTACAGACTGACCAGGGCCAGAAGAACTGTAGAGTGTGCCTTTGGGATTCTCGTGTCCAGATGGCGCATTCTAGGCACAGCCATTAATCTGAAACTTGAAACTGTGGATGAGGTGGTGAAAGCCTGTGTGGTTCTTCACAATTTTGTGATGGCTAAAGAGCACCCTACCTTTGAACTAGATGAACCACCTGTCAACCCATTGCCTGAATTCACTCAGCACCCTCTCAGGTCATCAGTTGAAGTTGGCCAAATGAGGGACCAATTTGCGGCCTACTTTATATCTGATGTGGGACGTGTGGAATGGCAAGAACAAAAGATGTAATAAAATTGTTTTCTTGTGTTTATGTTAATAAAAAAACTGTTTGGATACCTTTACCGAGTGCACTCTGTTTTTATACACTCAAATACAATAATCACCTGCCCAGGTGTCCCAGTGAAGTCAGGATGCTGTGTTTTGTGCATCCTGACCTTTATAGGACTCCTACCAGGTGAGTCTACAGAGAAAAGTTGTATGACCTTCATCATCTCTCCAGTCTGTGTTCAAACAGATTGCAGCAATGGTGGAGATACAACAAATATTTTACATCTGGCCTGATGTTACAAATAGTGATTTTGGGATGCAATAGCATCCTTCACTCTTTATGACACCTGACCTTAACAGTATAGATATTCTTTGCAGTATCTCCACTGTGGCTTCAGTATGCACGCACAATGGAGAGGTGATAAAGTATATACAACTTCTACAATCCTCTGGCCTGGTGTCATGCTGAAGTGAGGATGCCAAAAAAAAACATCCTGACTTCAGAACTTAATGACACCTGAACAGGTGAATACACATATGAGTTAACCACCAGCATCTCTCCAGTCTGTGTGCAATAGATAATGCAGACTGAAGCGATGCTGCAGATGACAACTCATAGGTATAGTCACCTGGCCAGGTGTGATAAATAGTTATGATACCAGGCCAGGGGATTGTAGATATGACGTGTATTTTCTCCATCATCACTTGAGTTTAGTCACCACACACTGAATAGAGGATGTGGTTAATTACAAGGTATACTGTATCTACAATCCCCTGGCCTTGTGTCACAAAGAGTGAAAAGTTGATGGGCAAAACACACCATCCTCAATTCACTCTTTATGATACCTGGCAAGGTGATAATAGATATGCCTTGCACTCACCAAATCCTCTATTCAGTTAACTAATATTTGTAAACTAAAGAGACTGGTGGTGAAAATACAAGTCATATATTTGTGTTTTTGACAACACATAGCTCCATTACTGACACAAAAAGCATTTGTCGGTACTGGAGCTCTGTAGTGGCAAAATCATAAAGTGTACGGCGCAGTGTGTGTACAGCGCTGTGTGTGTAGGCGCCGAAAGATACAATTAAACCAAACAGTTGGAGAAAAAAAGGTACATTTATTGACAAGAGTCACTCACCAAAAAAAAAATTAATGGAGCTGACGTTTGGGGGAAGATGGGGTAACTTGGGGCTGTGGAGGGACGAGGATTGACTTTGGGTGGGCGACAAAGGGGTACGAGGGGAAGGGGCGTCGAAAGTGGTGGGGGAAGGCAGCGGGTCAGACACAGTGGGAGGTGAGGGGGAGGGAGGACAAAAGTCTTTAATTTTTTGTGGACTCCGTCCAATCTTTGTACTTTTTTTGGAGCTCCTTTGGCTTGGGGACCTGGTGCTTGAGGACCTCCTGGTGCTTGTGGAGCTCCTTTGGCTTGGGGACCTGGTATTTGGGGACCTCCTGTGGCTTGGGGACCTCCTGGTGCTTGTGGAGCTCCTTTGGCTTGGGGACCTGGTGCTTGGGGACCTCCTGTGGCTTGGGGACCTCCTGGTGCTTGTGGAGCTCCTAGTGCTTGGGGACCACCGTGTGCTGGGGGACCTCCGTGGGCTAGTGGACCTCCTGCCAGGGTCTGTGGCCCTGAATAGCGAATGAGGGTCCCCCAGCTGCTGCTCGGTGGTGGTAGCGTCCCCGGAGGTGGTTGTGGTCCAAGCAGGGGTGGAGGTCCAAGCAGGTTTGGAGGAAGTCCAAACAGGAGCACGCTTGGCATTGTGGTGGAGGGGAGTGTCCAGCTGCTCTGTGACTTTGTGTGGTATAGTGTGGTCCAGCATGGCTTGGAATGCTGGTGGCTGTGCAGTGGTATGCAGCAGAAGTCGGTAGTGAGGTGAAGAGAGTCAGTGGTGGCACGGATGGGAAAGGCACCAATGGCTGCTGATGCACGTACCGACTCTGCTGCATAGCCTGCGTGTAAGCATTGTTGCAGGCATGCATCACAGTCAGCTGGAGATCAGGACTAAGGTGTTCCGCCATGCCCTGTTCGATTTGTTGAAAAAAATGGTGCGCTTGTCTATTGAGGTCGGCTACAAGATGGTCAAGGCGACGCTCGATAGACTGGAAGCGTTGCTCCATTAGTGCAAAACCGCTATCCACTCTGTTGCCCATCGCCTTGAGGCCATTTTGGAAAACCGTGCTCAAGTGAATGAACTCGGGCATGAGATTCCTGTCAGAGGCCTTCTGCCGCGGGTAGGAAGTGCCCGCAAAACCAGTGGCAGAGACCTGTGACAGGGGAACACTTGATTGACCAGCTTCCTGTTCTCCAGCTGGCTGTGATGCCGATCCACAAGGTGCTTCTTGGCTGGTGGATGGCTGGGACTGGTCCGAGGCAGCTCTCTGAAGGACCGCTCCAGGACCAGGTTGCAGGGTGCTGCTGCAGGTGCTGTGAAAAAAAACAAAAAAGCAAAAACTTAGGATCATGCATTTACAATAGTAAAAGCACCAACTCCTGTGGAATAGAAAGGATCATGCATTTACAATAGTAAAAGCGCCAACTCCTGTGGAATAGAAAAACACAGAGTAAACACAATACAATACAACAACAAAATACTTACGCTCTGGTGGCAAGGACTGGTCTTAAGAAAGCCAAAGCCCGATGGTAACGGTACTTTCTTGTGGTCTTTGCCGCAGCACCACTGGCAACCCGGTTCTCCTGCCTCAGGTCACTGTTGAAGCGGTCCTTCATCGAGCGCCAGCGGGTTCAGACCTTGTTCACTGTGGAAAATCAAAAATAAAATTTAGACTGTGCACTGTGGGCAGGGATCACACAACTGTGTGTGATGCTAGAAACTCACAGGAGTTACTAGCATCACACACAGTTGTGTGATCCCGGCCAAGGTCACTGCATCATCACACACCATTGAAATACTTACGAAATTCCTTGCGGACCCAGGGAGAGGCGTTGTCCCAGCCATCCATCAGCGCTGCGGCCACCTCATTCCAGAGCCGCCGGATCACCACATTGTCACAGTGCATTGGATTATGGCTGTCCCACAACGGGACTCGCTTCAGGACCAACTGGATCAGGGCGTCATTATCCAGGGCGAGTTCCTCATCCCATTGTGAAGCCTAGAAAAGAAAGCAAAACTTAATCTTGGAAAGATTTGGAAATGAAAAAGATAGAAAACAAGACAGAATAGTAGAAAGATTGAGAATAGTAGCAAGATTGAATAGGAAAAACAGGCAATAAAAAAGTCAGGGGCAAAAAAAAGAGTACAATCTGTCAGTCTATACTTACAGGCCACCTCCCCACCTGCACTCGGACTGGCTGCTCCCACTCTTCCTCCGCTGCCGTGGACAATGTGGACTGAAAAAGAAAAAAAAATTATTTGCCACATATGTCGATGCAACAGCAAATACTTACCAATCAGTATGGAAGGAAGGTACTCACTTCACCCTCTCCTTGGGCCAGTTCACCAGGGGCCGGAACATACTCATCTCCTGAAGACATGCTGCAATAAAAAAGAGACATTAGTACCTAATAAATTGAGAAAAAAGGTAAGAAAGACATTAGATTTCATACTCACATTATCCAAGTTTTCTTTCCAGTGCAATGCAGTAGCTGCTGTGTCTATGTCTGGAGTTGCTGTGTCTCTGGCTGGATGGCTATAGAGTAGTGGACAGAAGTGCCAACACCTTCTTTTATATACACTACCCCCATACAATATTTCTTTGTTTAGTGGGTGGTTTAACCCCTTAATGACCAAGCCATTTTGTAGGTTAAAGACCAGGCCAATTTTTACAATTCTGACCACTGTCTCTTTATGAGGTTATAACTCTGGAACGCTTCTACGGATCTTGGCGATTCTGAGATGGTTTTCTCGAGACATATTGTACTTCATGATAGTGGTAAAATTTCTTCAATATAACTTGCGTTTATTTATGAAAAAACAGAAATATGGCAAAAATTTTGAAAATTTTGCAATTTTCAAACTTTTAATTTTTATGCCATTAAATCAGAGAGATATGTCACAAAAATTAGTTAATAAATAACATTTTCCACATGTCTACTTTACATCAGCACAATTTTGGAACCAACATTTTTTTTTGTTAGGAAGTTATAAGTGTTAAAAGTTGACCAGCAATTTCTCATTTTTCCAACAAAATTTACAAAACCATTTTTTTTTAGGGACCACCTCACATTTGAAGTGAATTTGAGGGTCAATATGACAGAAAATACCCAAAAGTGACACCATTCTAAAAACTGCACCCCTCAACGTGTTCAAAGCCACATTCAAGAAGTTTATTAACCCTTTAGGTACTTCACAAGAATTGAAGCAATGTGGAAGGAAAAAATGAACATTTAACTTTTTTTCCCAAAATTTTTCTTTCGACACAATTTTTTTAAATTTTGTCAAGGGTATCAGGAGAAAATGAACCACAATATTTGTTGTACAATTTCTCCAGAGTACACCGATACCCCATGTGTGGGGTAAACCACTATTTGGGCGCATGGCAGAGCTCGGAAGGGAAGCAGCGCCATTTGACTTTTTTGGCTGGAATTGAGATTGGACGCCATGTCGCATTTGGAGAGTCCCTGTGTGCCTAAACAGTGGAAACCCCCCACAAGTGACCCCATTTTGGAAACTGGACCCCCCAAGGAACTTATCTAAATGTGTTGTGAGAGCTTTTAACCCCAAGGGCTTCACAGAAGGTTATAACGTAGAGCCGTAAAATTAAAAAATCATATTTTTTCCACAAAAATGATCTTTTCATCCCAATTTTTATTTTCCAAAGGATAAAAGGACCCCAAAAGTTATTGTGCAATTAGTCCTGAGTACGCTGATACCCCATATGTGGGGGTAAACCACTATTCGGGCGCATGGCAGAGCTCGGAAGGGAAGCAGCGCCATTTGACTTTTTTGGCTGGAATTGAGATTGGACGCCATGTCGCATTTGGAGAGTCCCTGTGTGCCTAAACAGTGGAAACCCCCCACAAGTGACCCCATTTTGGAAACTAGACCCACCAAGGAACTTATCTAGATGTGTGGTGAGAGCTTTGAACCCCCAAGGGCTTCACAGAAGGTTATAACGTAGAGCAGTAAAATTAAAAAATCATATCTTTTCCACAAAAATGATCTTTCCGCCCCCAATTGTTATTTTCCAAAGGGTAACAGGACCCCAAAAGTTATTGTGCAATTTGTCCTGAGTACGCTGATACCCCATATGTGGGGGTAAACCACTATTTTGACGCATGGCAGAGCTCGAAAGGGAAGGAGCGCCTTTTTCAAATGCAGACTTTGATGGAATGGTCTGCGGGTGTCATGTCACGTTTGGAGAGCCCCTGATGTGCCTAAACAGTAGAAACCCCCTACAAGTGACTCCATTTTGGAAACTAGACCCCCCAAGGAACTTATCTAGATGTGTGGTGAGCACTTTGAACCCCCAAGTGCTTCACAGAAGTTTATAACGTAGAGCCATGAAAATAAAAAAATCATATTTTTTTCCACAAAAATAATCTTTTTGCCCCCAAATTTTTATTTTTATAAGGGTTAGGCTGGAGTCACACACAACGTCTAAAAAATCGGTCCATTTTAGTCGGTCAATAATCGGATAAAAATTTCATGAATATTGATGTGACTGCCATCCGATTTTTTGTAGTTGATGCGATTTTGTAGCATGTACACTTACGTTTCACATCCGATTACCCACCGACTACCGATTTTTAGTGGCATCATAGCAAAATGGACATTTAACGTTTTTGAGGCCTGCAAATAATTTGAATAATGAGCCAGACCCATATTTAAGCGTGGTTTGACTGTTATTACCCTCCCACCTTTGCCGTGGAGTGTTTTGCTTCTGTTGTGTTGCTGCTAAGTTAAAAATATGAGTGACAGACTACGTTTTAATACAACTGAGCGTGTGCTGTACTATTGGCTGCTATCCAGAACTTTTGGGGAACCATACCCTGTAGTTGTTTCTCACAGAATCCGCAGAAGAATGTGGGTGCATCCCCTTGTGAAGCGAAGGATCAGCAAAGGCCATTTTGAGCGCCTGTATTCGACACTGCGTAGGAATCCTGACAAGTTTTTTGCCTATTGTCGCATGAGTGTTGTCACCTTTGATATTTTGCTGGACATATTGCGCCCTGGAATCACCTTGCAGAACACCAGCATGCGTCCTTCAATTTGTGCTGAGGAAAGGCTTCTTCTAACATTAAGGTATGTGTGTCAACGATATGTTGATGATGTCTTTCATAATTTACCATCTTTCACATTCTTCTTACTTTGTTCATCTTAACATACTGAACCTCATGGCATTATGAAATTGTATTATTTTCCCTATATGCTTGTGTGTAGCAGTCTTAATGGTTCTGAACTCCTAACATTAAGAGAATGTGTGAGTATACAAATGTCCACTATTTACATTTGTTTAATGTTTTTTGAATATTTTGTTTGTCTGATGTGTACATGTTTGTTGTTGTTTCTGTATTGCAGGTTCCTTTCCACTGGGCTCTCATACGCTGCTCTGCATTTAGAGTTTTTAATTGGAAAATCCACCATTTCCGGAATAGTCAGCTCTACTTGTGGACAAATTTGGTCCAGACTAAATAAAGAAGTGATGCCAGAGCCCAAAATGGAAGATTGGTTGAGTATTTCACATGGATTTCAACAAAACAGTCATTTTCCACACTGTATTGGAGCCCTGGACGGGAAGCACATACGTGTGCGTAAGCCGCCAAACTCAGGGACCCAATTCTACAATTATAAGCAATATTTTTCTATAGTTTTGTTGGGCTTGGTCGACAGTAACTACCGCTTCATAATTGTAGACATTGGGGCCTATGGAAGGACTGGAGACTCCAGAGTCTTCAATTCTTCCATTATGGGTCGGCGGCTACACAATAACCAATTGGACTTACCACCACCATGTCAACTTCCACACTCCAATATGGATGCAGTGCCATATGTTGTAGTAGCGGATGAGGCCTTCCAATTAAGTTGTAATGTTATGAGGCCATATCCTCGGCGCAATCTGAACCATCAGAGACGCATCTTTAATTATCGGCTTTCTCGTGCACGACGCCTGGTGGAGTGCACATTTGGTATTCTTACAGCCAAATGGCGTGTCCTACAATCAGCCATTCAGCTAAGTGAATCAAATGTAAATCTTGTAGTGCAAGCATGTGTGGTACTACATAATTTTACAAGAATGCATGAATGCTCATCAGCTGATATGCCTGAACTTCAGTCTGATAATATGACGAGGCCTATGAGACCAGTCATCCATCCTCGTCGTCCCCCTTCTGGTCTGAAAGTGCGTGAATTATTGACAAATTATTTTGTTTCCCCTGGTGGTTCTATTCCTTGGCAAGATGAGGCCATAGGTATGTAGTGTGTTTTATGTGATATCATAACATAAAGTTCCTTTTGATTATTCGATTCATGGTTGACTCTCTTTTTTTGGATAATACTTTCCCATACTTAAGACACTACATAACATATAACAATAAACACAGACAACCAATGTAACTTCACTAATTTTACTCATTAGTGTTTTCTTTTGAAGCCTTTTAAAGGCTGATATATTTTTTGGTAAACAGGACCAACATGTCCAAACAGAATAAAAAAATATGTATAACATTATTAATGTGAAAATACAAAAATATATAACTTAAAAAATAAAAAACAATTCTTACAGCTACAATTGATGGTAGCTTGGTGGTGGTGTTAGTGAGGATGGAGGGGCAGGTTGTGTATTTGCCCTTCCACAATCTGCAACCTGTGTTTGAGAAACAGCTGCTGCAGATCCTACATTAGCAGCTGGTTACTGGCTGCATCATGAATGCCTTGTGGGTAGGGGTACATAGGGAATTGATGCTCATAGTCATATAGATATGACTGAGCACTAGCAGAGTGACCCCCAATATGCCCATGTCTAACATATCCATGTTGTGGCCAGCCAACAACATTGGGTATGTTAGAGTGGGCATATTGTGCATGGCCACTCTGTCCCATGGTTTGGAGCTGGGAAGCTCCATAGAAAGAATGAGCTGCAGTAGGATGAGGAGGAGGAGTTGGGTTTTGTTGGACACAAGGAGGAGGTGGAGGAGGAGGATGATGATGAGGAGGAGGATGAGGATCAGAGGCTGAAGCAGATTGTGCTGGATTTGGTGCTAACAACCTCACTAAATTTTCAGGACCAACCACCCATCTATGAAGATAATCTAGTAGGTTGGTGGGATCATTAGGAGGTGTTCCAGCTTCCAACACAATCTGCAGTCCACTTCTGATCCTCAGTCTGTGCTGTATTTGAGTAGCCCGGAGGTAAGGGGCCAGACTGCGGCAAAATCCCT
Organism: Oophaga sylvatica; assembly: GCA_033576555.1. NCBI lineage: Eukaryota > Metazoa > Chordata > Amphibia > Anura > Dendrobatidae > Oophaga > Oophaga sylvatica. Next base: position 486,258,869 of record JARQOD010000002.1, read on the forward strand.
CCTCACCATCATCTTTAGCTACACTGGACAAATAGTCCAGAACTCCTCGGTCCACCTGCCTCCTTGACACAGAACCCACTCCTTCTCGTCGCCGCCTACCTCGCCTTGTGAGTTGGGAAGGAGGAGAAGATATTTCTTGAGCCCTATTAGGGCTGCTGCTCAGAGGTAGGTCCTCATTTTCATGATGCTGTGATTGGGAATCCTCAGCTCCTGCAGCTGTTGTTGGTGCTGCTTGGGTGGACCCACATGCTGCTGAGGAAGGGCCTGCCTCCTGTGCTCCATCACCAACGGGTCAATAAGCACTTCTGAGTCAGACCCCGTCTCCCTCTCAGTTAGGTTTGACTCAGTTCTAGGAATGAAAAAAATGATACAAATTAAAATCAATACAAATTGAAATTTTGCCATGAAAGTGCTTCAGCACACATGCACTTACGGTCGCAGATCCAACACTGGCTCAAGGAAGTTCAGTCTATCAAAATAGACGTACTTTCTCTTCTTAGATGCTGAAGCCCCACTCCGATCCCTAATCTGCCTCTCCCTCCGGTAGCAGTCCCGACAACTGCGCCATCGCCTTGTCACATCTGTCACTACAAATTTAAGAAGAGCATAACGGTTATTAGGACTGATATCTATTTATTAAGCCAAACAAAAATAAATATGCAACACTGAACATTTAAATACTGGTCATGTGTGATGTGATTTACAATATTAAAAGACATCAACATACAACCAGAAGTATCCATCTTATAAGCACTAACATACATTTAAAAAAATGCTTGGCCCTTTACAAAACGCCTCAATCATTTTCAATTTTATGACCAAAACACTACATCTGAGGTGAAGATAAATACAAAATGTTGTAGTCAATAGATGCCGAAGCATCGATGATATTTAAATATACATGGATATTGTTTGCGTACACACACATCAATGTTTTCTTCTAAATAGTAAGAGGTCGATAATGCTGGCTTTTAAATAGCATTTAAACACATAAGGCTACATTATTATTTGCTTCCAAAATTTTACAAACATTTTAAAAAACCGTTACATGCGGTACTTACTAAGTCGCTCTTGGTCCTCCCTGGATCTCTGGTGATAGTCCGGAAAAATGTGCACACATATTGTTTTCCATGCCGCCTCTTTCCGCGTCCGATTGCTGTAATTGGGATCGCGCTGGTCCCACAATTCAGGCCTCTCCTGCACCAATACAATGAGGAGTTCCACATTGATGTGGCTAGACGCCATGTTTCTGGACTCCGTGTAGGCGTTCTTCCTGTTTTTTTTTAAGATGTGCTTAGCTAATTAGCATGTAAAGGCTTCCTGAGAAATTCAAAGCCAGTTTCCTGTCACCTGGAAAAGTTGTGCGATTTAATCGCAACTCACACGTGCGGTCCGTTTGTAATCCCACTTTTGATCGCTCCCATAGACTTGCATTGGCGATAGTCGACCCACAATCGGTGACAATCGCAGCATGCTGCGATTGTACTCGCACGTTTAAATCGGACCACAAAAAATCGGATGATGGGAGCTACTCCATTGATTAATATTGGTTCAACTGCAATGCGATATTTCATCGCATTCTAGTGGTACGATTTAGTCGCCAGTGTGACTTCAGCCTTACAGGAGAAATAGGATCCCAAAAGCTATTGTGTAATTTGTCCTGAGTACGCTGATATCCCATATGTGGGGGGGAACCACTATTTTGATGCATGGCAGAGATCGGAAGGGAAGGAGCACCGTTTTTAAATGCAGACTTTGATGGAATGGTCTGCGGGTGTCATGTCGCGCTTGGAGAGCTTCTGATGTGCCTAAACAGTAGAAACCCCCCACAAATGACCCCAGTTTGCAAACTAGACCCCCCAAGGAACTTATCTAAATGTGTGGTCAGCACTTTGAACCCCCAAGGGCTTCACAGAAGTTTATAAGGTAAAGCCGTGAAAATAAAAAAATCATATTTTTTTCCACAAAAATGACATTTTTGCCCCCAAATTTTTATTTTTCTAAGGGTAACAGGAGAAATAGGACCCCCAAAACTATTGTGCATTTTGTCCTGAGTACGCTGATACCCCATATGTGGGAGGGAACCACTGTGATCGCCTTACTGCGATCTTTGGGAGGCACAATGAACAAATCTACAAAAGGTGAAGAATTGGTTTTCTTTTTTACGCCGTTCCTCGTGCGGTATTAGTGATTAGGCGACTTTATTCCTCGGATCGGTGCGATTACAGCGATACCAGATTTACATCCTTTTTCATGTTTAGCTTCTGTCACACTCTAAAAGATGCTTTTTTTTGGAATAATTTTTTGTAAGAAATTTTTGCATCGCCGTATTTTGAGAGCTATAATTTTTCCATATTTCGGCCGACAGAGTTATCTGTGGGCTTATTTTTTGCGGGACGAGCTGACGTTTTTATTGGTACCATATTCGGGCACATAACGTTTTTTGATCGCTTCCTATTCCGATTTTTGTGGAAGCAGAATGAACAAAAACCAGCAATTCAGGAATTGTTTTTTTTTTTTTTTTTTTCCTCCGTTCCGCGTGTGGTAAAATTGATAAAGGAGCTTTATTCTTCGGATCACTACGATTACAGCGATACATCATTTATATATTTTTTTTATGTTTTGGCGTTTTTTACACAATAAAAAATTTTAAAGGAAAAATAATTATTTTTGCATCAGTTTATTCCGCGAGCTATAACTTTTTTATTTTTTCGCTGATGATGCTGTATAGCGGCTTTTTTTTGCGGGACAAGATGACGTTTTCAGCGGTACCATGATTATTTATATCTGACTTTTTGATCGCGTGTTATTGCACTTTTTACAAGCGGTATAATGATACCGCTTGGAAAAAGTATAATTTACTACTTTTTTGTGTTTTTTTTTACGGCTTTCACTGAAGGGGTTAACTAGGGTTACCTTTTATAGATGGAATTTTTACGGACGTGGCGATACCTAACATGTGTATTTTTTTTGTTTTTTTATTTTTTTTATTACATAAAAATATGTATTTTTTAGGGATCTTTTTTAAATTATTTTTTAATATTTTTCATTTACAATTTTTTTTAAAAAATGTTTTTTTTTAACTTGTCTCTTTATGGGACTTTCACTTTTTTTACTTTTTATTGCAGTTACAATGCATTGCAATGCTCCAGCATTGCAATGCATTGTACCTATGGGGAAAGCTGCTGTGACCATGATCACAGCAGCTTCCCGTAGCTAGATGACCCGGAGGTTGTCATGACAACCCCCGGGTCATCAAGGCAGAGATCGGGCCCTGCAAATACATTGCAGGCCGCCGATCTGAGGCAGAGGGAGCTCCCGACCCTCTGCCTCCCCCCCTGAGCTCTGCGATCGTGCTGGATCGCAGCAGTCAGGGGGTTAACAGCCAGGGGCGGTGGGGCTCCGCTCCTGGCTGTCAGTGCAGGAAGCCTGGCCACTGCAGCGCTGGCTCCTGCACTGATCACGCTGGAGAAGCTGAAATTTCAGCTTCTCCTGCACGATCGCTGCTGTGTTTGGTCAGTCAGATTGACTGACCAATCACAGCGCTGTGGGTGCGGGGACCGACGGCAAAGGTCCCCGAACCGCTTGCCGTGCCTGTCAGCTGTCTGTGACAGCTGTCGGCACTGATCTACCACTGCGTGTTTACACGCAGTGGTAGATCAAAGGCATGACGTGCACAGTCCGTCCTGGTGCCGGAACTGGCACCTTGCCATGACGGACTGTGCACGTCATTGGACAGTAAGGGGTTAAACCAGTGTCTAGACATGTTTATCTCGGACAACGCATGCGTAGTAGAACGCTGATCTGCGCCTGTCCCAGCGCACATCAGCAATCACATAGACTGTAATGTGTTGTTTTGTCGCATTCCATGTGCGATGTGAGCGCATGCGCCTTTTTAACGACTTTGGGCGGACCCAAAGATGCAACATGTTGCGCTGTGCGCGCCAAGTCGCTCACATCGAAATAACGCAAGCGCACGAAAACGCTGATGATCGCATGATAACGCTAAACCATGCGCCCCCATGTTAAAGATAGGGGCGCATGGCGCATGCGATCGGATGAGCACGATGCGCTGCGCTAAAAAACGCCAATGTGAAACCAGCCTAAGCTGCACACACACTGTACTAATTGTATTTGGCTTGATTGGCCAACAAACTCACCTGACCTTAATCCCATAGAGAATCTATGGAGTATTGTCAATTGGAAGATGAGAGACACCAGACCCAACAATGCAGACGAGCTTAAGGATGGTATCAAATAAACCTGTGCTTCCATAATACCTCAGCAGTGCCACAGGCTGATCCCCTCCATGCTACGCCACATTGATGCAGTAATTGATGCAAAAGGAGCCCCGAACAAGTATTGAGTGCATTTACTGAACATATATTTCAGTAAGCCAACATTTAGGGCTTTAAAATCATTTTTGAAGCTGGTGTAATAAAGTATTCTAATTTACTGAGATAATGACTTTTGGGCTTTCATTGGCTGTAAGCCATAATCATCAACATTAACAGAAATAAACACTTGAAATAGATCACTCTACTTGTAATGACGCTATATAATACATGAGTTTCACTTTTTGTATTGAAGAAGTGAAATAAATAAACTTTTTGATGATATTCTAATTTTGTGACAAGCAGCTGTATATAACTATCCATTCTATGTGTATTTACTGTGTATAATCCATTTATTCTATACTATCGGCTCCTACTGTGATTTTACAGTACATGGCTGCTAAATTGCCAGCTTTTCTTAGATAGATAGATAGATAGATATAGATAGATAGATAGATAGATAGATAGATAGATAGATAGATGTAATAAATATACATATATATTTGTGTGTGTCACTGACATCTATATTTCTATCTATTTTATGTGTATATATCTATTCTATCTATTCTATTCTAGCCTGTCACGCTGTGATTTTAGTATACACGGCAGATGAATTGCCAGCTTTTCATCTATATCTATAATTCCCATCCATTTCGGCTTTTTCCCAGGCCCCCAGACCCATTTGTTGGGTCCAGCAGAAAAATATTCGGCTTTCTCATTGACTGGCATTGGATCCGTTATTCGGTACGAATACAGGGATATTAGAAAATTTGTGATGATTTTCCCAAAGCTGAATATTTCACTATTCACTCATCACTAATTAATAGTTCATAAAGTTATGTATATATAATAATGCAGTTAATAATAATTTAGTATTACTGTGAATTTTTTTTCCTTTTTCGGTAAAGTTGAAAAAATAGTTCCAAGAGCAGTCTCAAGATTGTAGAATGTGTCCTACTGCTGAAAAAGAAAATAGGTTCTAGGAGCTAGTAAGTAGATAGAAGTTGGGTTGGGGTCCTTAAATTTATAGTAAGTGGTGTAAATATCTTTGTAAGATGAGCTACAAGATCAAACAGTGTATAGTCAGAGACAAAAATTAATCATATGATCAGAGAGAGTGGACTGTAACTTACTGCATTAGTACATGGGAGACTCCAATGTGTCCAGGGCTGCCAGTCCGACAAGCAGTTTTGACTAAGTTTCTTCCAATTTATTTTTTAAATTTCTTTCATATTGTTATGATAAATAAATTTTGTACTATTTGATAAAATACTTCCAACTTTTTGTGCCTTCATGTCCAGAGATTCAATATCTCTGGAGGTGTGTTTCAAAATTCAAATATTACTGTATTTCATGTATTTTGTTTTTAGGGAATGCATTCCTGGTTTACGATCCCCAATATTCGAATCTTGCACTAAGCCATATTATAGAGGTATGAAAAAGCCCTTAGAAGTGCAAAAGAATGGATCAAACAATTATGAATTCTATATTATACATGTGCACTGAAGATTTTAACAATGAATTTAGGATTTTTGGATTTATTGACATTTCTTCTCTTGGTGGGAATATATTCAGGCTTGAAAGCATTTACACTTTATACATAAAACGAATGACTTTTAAAGGTGTAATGCTCAGTAGACAGCCTCATTTAAATGCTCCCCCTTACCTTTAAATCTTCAAACGAGCCTTGAAATATTAAATCATCATGCACCAATCAAAGTCAAATGCTGTCAGTTTTAAGGTGCCTTATTCTATAAAAGAGTTTAGTATGCACTTAAGTGCCAGCAAATCTTATATAAGTACTAAAAAGTATTAAAAGCGTGTCTTTATTATAGACAACATTTAAGAAGCCGACACATGGTTTGATGTATATGATTTACAGGCACCTGATGAACAGATGTTAATAGCATCCATCAACATGATCGGTAAATGTGCATATAACACATTTCAAAACTCTTTCAAAATGACTGTAAGTTCAGGTTACAAAGGAGAATTGCTGAGTTTTGTCGGAAATGGTTAAAAAAATGCAGAGTCAAACTAGTTCACAGTTTTCCTAAATAAATCCAGATGAGGGCAAAGACTCAAAGACATTGTCCGTCTGGAAAAATCCAATGTCAAGATGCCAGTCATAGTTCCCTGTGGAAAAGTTTATTTTTGTCTTTATTCCTATTTCTCTACTCTTACAACGATACAATATATAGTGGTCCCTTGGGTTAAAATGTCCTCTTAGAATTAAATTTGAGCTGGTGTCATGATCCAGACCGGGTTTTGAGTCCTGTTTTCCCTTTTCCCCGGTCAGGTCATATCAAGGGTTAATCTTGCTCAGCCTCAGTCTGTGTCCAGGTTGGCTATTTATCGCCGCTGCTTTCTGCAGGCCGTGTCGGTTATAGTTTTTGCCTAGGGCTGCTGTAGCTGACTCTGACTGCTCTGATTTGGCCTCCTGTGTTTGCTGTCTGCACCCGTGTCTCTGTTTTTCCCCATTCCCGTTTTGACTCAGTATTCCCCTTTAGTGTATTGACCTCCAGATTCTGACTTGGCTTGTATCCTTACCTGCTTCTGTCTTTTTCTTTTGGCTGATCCGCTCCTGACCGCTACTGACCTTCTCTGCTACCTGGGGTAGCCTTGCTGCTGCATTGCAAGCCTGCTCTTCTTAGGTGCAGTTCTGCGTTCACTCCACTGCCATCTAGTGGAGCCTGCACCTAGCTGCATTGCAGCAGCCTGACAGCTAGTTGACGGAGTATGTGCACTGGTGATGCATGTGTGATTGTCCAGTGGGCATCACATTCATGGCAAGAGATGCCAGATAAATATATGGATCATCAACCTATAGAGGCAGTATGGCTAAATTTATTATTCAAGTAGAGTACATTCGGTACAATATGTCATCTTTTCAAGAGACGAAGATCATAACATGTTTGTCAACCTGTGGTTGACATAGGTGAAAAATATGAGCACACAGCACTCAATGAAATAAAAAAAATTGAGTACTTCCTAGTTGGGTTGAACAAAAAAAGAAGCACTAATTACAACAAAGTGATAGTTGTAATCTTTTGATGATGCGGTGCTGTACTAAAGCTACTAACATAAGCAGCCAGTGAGCTTGAGTGCTGCCATTTTTCTTTTTTTGTGCACAGGTGAAGTATCTGTGGCAGCCTGCTTTGCCAAAACAAATGGATATTACCTATAGGATGCTACTCATCCATGTATAAATGTGAAGCTTCCGCATTAGAATGTGCTGTTTTTACAAATATTTTTTCAGACAAAGACATGTATTGTGAAAATATTAAAGGGATTTGGGCAGCCATTAAATAATGTTTTAAAGACTTGCTCAGACTTGAATAAAATAAGAAGTATGAAACCTCCCTGATCCTCATTTTCCCCATTTTACTTTTACCTGGTGGTTCCCATCAGTCGCACTTCCTGGTCCTGTCTCTACATACTGGAAATGGCCAGAAATTGCCCTTTCACCCATTCACTGGCTAGTGGGTGTGACTATTACTGCAAGTTATTGGCTCTGGGCATTTCCTTTATTTAGTACATGTTAAGATGGGACTTGGACGCAAAGATCAGTGGGTACCCAGAAACTGTTATAGACCAGGAGTTGTTGGAGATTGGTAAGAGATCTTAATTAATATCAGTGTGACCCCATTTAAAAAATAATTTGTACTATGTCGACAACCCCTAGGATAAGAATTTACCTTATGCTTAATTATATATTGTACATTTGATTGAATTTTTTAATCATACTCTATATCAATTTCAAAAGTTTCAGAAGATTTCAAGTTCCAACCAATAAACAAAGTTTATATACTGTATATTGGATTTAATTTTGATTCCATATTTCTAATACATTTGGGTAATGATCTTTTAAAAGGTCCCTTTTCATGTGATATTGATATTGCATATTTATTTATTCTTTTTTGTGTCTTTATGAGACTTGTTGATCATCACCTTTACGTAACTAAAAAGGTAATGTGTCTCAAGATTATCCTAAATATCAAAGCAAACTAGTGGATTGTTGAATTTCTAAAACATTCCATATAAAGGACTTCTGAGAATACAAAGTCATGTATAACAACATCAAGAAATAATTTTCATGCTAGTCCAGTAAAAAATATCACAACCTGCTGAGTATCTTGTAGCACTCACTGAACATTTCTCAGACCTTTGAAGTCAGCGAAAAGCTTTGACAAATGCTGTAATATCATGTTTTCTGCCTGCTCTGAGAGCAGTTACAAATGAACGATGGAGCCCTGTCTGTTTTTTAAGGTTTTAAAATAAATGTCCTGCAAATCTGAACTCAGTATAGATATACTGTCATTATCAGTAATCATAGTAACTATAATAATGATAAAAGTATTTTTGTATTGTGGTAGATAATATATACCGTACAGTATGCTGTATATAAATTATATGCATTAACCCCTTAATGACCACTGATACGCCTTTTAACGGCGGTAGTTAAGTGTACTTATGCCTCCGCGCCACTTTTTAACAGCGCTGAGAAATAAATGTATAGCACCTTCCAGAGTCAGAATTTCTCAGGGGTCTCGGCTACCAGAGGTAGCCGAGATCCCAGAGAACATGATTCGGGTCAGTTTTTAAAGACCCTGGTGTTGCGATCGCCGTTATTCACAGAATAATGGCGACGGAAAAAAAAAAGACAGATTTCCAATTCCCCCCGGTACCTCTGGAGTCCCTGCATCCCCCCCATGAAGTCCCCCTGCCGCCGGGAAGAAAATGGCGGGCACATGCGCAGTGCGCCCGCCGAGATCTGCCGTTCGGCACCCGGCAACAATAGGAAATTTTTCCCATTAGTTAATTTTGATCACTGTGATAGACCCTATCACAGTGATCAAGATAAAAAAAATAGTCAAACCCCCTTTTATCACCTCCTTCGTTAGGTAAAAATAATAAAATAAAAAAAAATATTTATTTCCATTTTTTCATTAGGATTAGAGTGGGGATAAAGTTAGGATTGGGCTAAAGTTAGTATTGGGCTAAAGTTAGGGTTAGGATTGGGCTAGGGTTAGGGTTGGGCTAAAGTTGGGGTTGGGCTAATGTTAGGGTTGGGGCTAGGATTCGGGTTGGGCTAAAGTTAGGGTTGTAGTTATGGTTGGGATTACGATTAGGTTTGGGATTAGGGTTAGGGGTGTGTAAGTGTTAAGTTTGTAGTTAAGGTTATGGTTAAAGTTGGGATTAGGGTTTGTGGTGTGTTTGGATTAGGGTTGGAGTTAGAATTGGGGGGTTCCACTGTTTAGGTACATCAGGGTCTCCAAACGTGACATGGCGCCACCATTGATTACAGCCAATTTTGCGTTCAAAAAGTCAAACAGTGCTTCCTCCATTCTGAGCCCTGCCGTGCGCCCAAACAGTGACTTTCACCCATATATATGGTATTGGCGTATTCAGGAGAAATGGCACAACAAGATTTGTGGTCCATTTTCTCCTGATACCCTTGTGAAAATAAAAACATTGTTTCCTAAGCAAATTTTTGGTGAAAAAAGTAAAATGTTCATTTTTTCCTTCCACATTGCTTTAGCTCTCGTGAAGCACATGAAGGGTTAATAAACTTCTTGAATGTGGTTTTGCGCACCTTGAGGGGTGCAGTTTTTAGAATGTTGTCACTTTTGGGTATTTTCTGTTATATTGCAAATGTGAGGTGGTCCCTAAAAAAAATGGTTTTGTAAATTTTGTTGTTCAAATGAGAAATTTCTGGTCAACTTTTAACCCTTATGCTGATGTAAAGTTGATATGTGGGAAATGTTATTTATTAACTATTTTGTGTGACACCACTCTCTGATTTAAGGGTACACAAATTAAAAGTTTGAAAATTGCTACATTTTCAAAATTTTTGACAACTTTAAGTTTTTTTCCCATAAGTAAATGCAAGTCATATCGAACATAAAGTACAATATGTCACAAAAAAAGTTTTAGAATCAGTGGGATACATTGAAGCGTTCTAGAACTATAACCTCAGAAAGTGACAGTGGTCAGAATTGTAAAAATTGACTTGGTCATTAGGCTAAGTGAACACGTTCAGGAATGTTTGCAGAATTTTCCTGAGCAAAAAGGACTTTTTCCGCGGTAAAAACGCGCGTTTTTGGTGCGTTTTTTGCGCGGATTTTGCGTGTTTTTACCGCGATTTTTTCCTGAACTTTCTAGGTCAATAATATAGCGGGGAAAATGCTAGAATTCCGCAAAATTAATGAACATGTTGGTTCTTTTTTCGAGATGCGTTTTTTTCGCGGAAAAAAACGCACCATGTGCACAAAAATTGCAGAATTCATTCTAAATGATAGGATGCTTAAATCATGCATTTTTTATGCGTTTTTTCCAGTGAAAAAACGCGAAAAAAACGCAAATAATCCTGAACGTGTGCACTTAGCCTAAGTACCAAACTGGCTCTGTCACTAAGGGGTTACATTCTGTATACGGTATTGTTTTATATTTTTGGTAGGTGTGGTAAAAATACTGAAATAAAGGAACTATTTCACTAATAGAAGTGTTAATATTTTTTTAATCAAATAACAAAATGTAAAATGAAAGAACAAAACAGAGATCAAAATCAAACCAATATTCGGTGTGATCAACCTTTGCCTTCAAAACAAAATCACAGAATTAATTCTTTTAAGTACACTTGGACACATTTTTTGAAGAAACTTGGTGGGAGGTTCTTCCAAATGTCTTGGTAAACTATCCACAGCTTTTTGTAGATGTAGACTTGTGCAAATCCTATGATTTCTTTAATGTAATCCCACAGATATTTGATGCTGTTGAGAACAGGTTTCTGTGGGTGACATGTCATCACTTTCAACAGTTTTTTAATTCCACCATTGGAATGGTGCCTAAAATACAAGTCTCCTGCCCCCTGTCTGATACTCACCTTCTGTCATTTTCATCTGTTTTTGCCACTGCTCCGGTCCATCTCCTGCACTTTGTGACCTGCTGGCTGCTCCAGCGTTTCATGGAGCGAGCCGGTGGTCATTAATCAATGTAAGTCTATGAGAGTCTCGTTCTACCTCTCATAGACTTGCAATGAGAGCTTGTGACGTAGCATTTAAAGCTGTACTCACAAGATGGAGCTGGAGGACCTGAGCAATAGTGTAAAATGGTGATGGCGCAATAGGGTGAGTATTTGACCGGCCGGGGGCAGGGAATTTACACTTAAGCACCACTCCAGCAGTGAAAAAAAACCACAATGGAGTGGTGCTTTAGTGACTTTGGCTGCATGTTTGAGCTTGCTGTTGTGCAGTTTAGGGATGTTGTCCTGTTGCAGAATAAATTTGTAGCCTATCAGATACCTCTCTGATGGCATTACGTGATCGATAAGTACCAGCCTATATTTCTCAGCATTGAGAACAACAAGAATTGGGCAAACTTGAGGACTGTAGAACCAGTGGTTGTCCAAGTTTAGAGATGTAGTCCTGCTGCAGAATAAATTTGTAGCCTATCAGATACCTCTATGATGGCATTACGTGATCGATAAGTACCAGCCTATATTTCTCAGCATTGAGAACAACAAGAATTGGGCAAACTTGAGGACTGTAGAACCAGTGGTTGTCCAAGGAAATTTAGTGCAGCCGATAAATTCTTACTTCCGTTTGAAATCAGATGTTCATCAGTGTCATCATCTCACAACTGGCAGCTACCAGTACTACACAACTACACCATTTACTATTTAGAGAAGTCTGGCCAGAAGTCATCTTCATGACAGAATTGTGGCTAAAAAACATACTTTTGATATAATTTGAGGATGGTAGACTGTGCTTTCGCGCTCCTGCCCTTGTGATGTCTATTACGTAATATGTATTTAAAGTCTTTTTATATATTGTTATGGGGTTACGTACAGTGTGTAGTAGTATTATAAGTAATGTTAATAATGTACAGTGTAGGATGTGATAATGTAAGGTATTATAGTGTATAAGTTAGGTAGCACAGGGATAGATAGTTGACTGTAGCATAGGTAGTGACAATACTGTAAGACAGAGTTAATGTTTGGGACAAGCCCACTGCAGGAGGGTTAAGTGCTAAGGAAAGTGACAAAGTTCCTGTTAGGTAGTCAGATAGGGTTTGGAGAGTAAAGAGAGCAGAGCTGCATAAAAGGGTGACCCTCATTGAGAGGAGACTAAGGACAAGGGATAGCGTGATCTTGAAGAGAAGTGATTGTTGAGACAGAGTGGCCTTCCGTGAAGGTGTCCTTGGATAGGATACAGAGTCACAAAATCTGGACAAAACAGTGTGCCTCACTAGCCCTGGAATAGAACTGCAGAGGAAGTAAAAATACTTTAAACTTTAAAAGAAATGGCCATAAAACTTTGTACCCACTATCCCTTGTATATAACCTTTAACAAGTTAACACCCATTAAAGACTTTGTGTTAGAACGAAAGTCTCCCTCTTTGAAATGTAAAACTTCAGCCCACGCCACTATCTACATGGGGCTTGCATAAGCGTAATACCCTCACAGCACAAGTCTACACACATAGCCAGGATTCACAATTTAATGTAGCTCACCGAGGCATTAAAGGAGACGAGTGCCTCTCCCGCCCTTGCTACGTTACAATAGAAACAAGTCTAAAGCTATGCACAAAAACATATAAACCAAGCAACAGAAAAATGTCAGCAGGTGTTCCAGACTGATTAAATTTATCTTGAAATATTGCCAGTAAAATAAGACAGTTTGTTTGTTGAAGGGCGGGATAATGGTACAATAATGGTTCTCTTTAGGCAACAGTGAATCATGGTGGAGGTTCCTTGCAAGTTTGGGGCTGTACTTCAGAAAATGGAGTTGGAGATTTGGTCAGGATTTATTGTGTCCTCAAAGCTGAGAAGTACAGGAAGATCCATCATGCAATGTCATTGAGGAGGTGAATGATTGGCTCCAATTTTAGTCTGATGCAGGACGACAACACCAAACATATATAGCCAAGGTCATTAAAAATTATCTGCACCTTAAAAAATAACAAGAAGTCCTGGAAATGATGATATGGCTCTTTCTCAGTTGAAAGCCCTGGTATCAACTCAGCATCATCAAATCTATGTGGGATGACATGAAGAGACAGAAGAATTTGAGTAGGTCAACATACACAGAAGATTTGTGGTATGTTCTGGAGAAGGTTTGTAAGAACCTCACAGCTGAGTTCCTTCAAAAACTGTGTCTAAGTGTACCTAATAGAATTGCTGTTGTTTTCACGACAAATAGTAATCCCACCAATTATTGATTCAATTTAGATTTCAGGGCAACAATGCTGAAATACATTCAGAATTATTGTACAAAAAAAACTTAGTGGAAAGAATCCAGCTCATCGAAGTAAAATCCAATGGTGGATCACTACTCCAGGTTCCTGGTGGTCGCCCCTGTCAAAGATCTGACAGCTGAAACAGCAGCGAAGACGTTTCAGGCGTATTTCTGCAGACCCCATGGATATCCATAGCAAGTGTTAACTGATCAGGGTCCTGCCTTTGAAGCCGAGTTGTTTAAGGAATTCTGTCACTTGTACGGGTGTAAGAAGATAAGAACCACACCGTACCACCCCCAAACCAATGGTCTCTGTGAAAAGATGAATCACATAGTCATTGATCTGCTGAAGACGGTACCACTTGAGGAGAGGAATCGGTGGCCAGACCTACTACCTGACTTGGTAGATCTGTACAATCACATACCGGTGAGTTCCACCAACTGCACTCCAGCCTACCTTATGCGAGCAAGACCAGGAAAGCTGCCCATGGATTTGGAACTTGGTGTTGTAGAACCAGAAGCTGATGTTACTACTGAAGATTGGGACACGAACCGACAGGAACAGTACAGGAGAGTACAAGCCTGCGTGGAAGATAGTCTCAATAAAGTAAGGGAAAAGCAAGAGGAGAACTACAACAAAGGTGCGCCAGCTAAACCTTTTATGCCTGGAGAAATTGTGCTAAAAAGGAAAAGAAGAATGCACAAATTGGATGATCAGTGGAAAAAGAGCCATATGTCGTGCAAAATTCCAAGTTTGACAACAGGAAAACCTGTACCATTAGCAAAGATGGAGGAAAGACGACCACCACTGTATCAAGAGACCACCTAAAACTGTGTCCAGACATGTTAAAACTTCCCGAGGAAGAACTTGTTATGGAAAAAGAGAAATCAGGTGAAGTCATACACACGGACTTAGGAGATTTTCCTGCAGATTGGCCTTGTATCGGAGATGCTGTGATTATTCCAGTACTTCAATTTTACCAACCAACGTCCAGTTGAGCCAGTTGCCGCAGCAGAAGAAATAGTTCAAGAGGAACCTGCTCCTGTAGCACCTCCAGAAGTAGAGTTTCAAGAAATGGAATCTCAAGACGTGGAACTACCAGAAGAATCCCCTGGCGAAACAGAACCGCATCGCCCAGCCACAAGTATGCTTGCCAGATCCCTAGAGAGGTTAAGGCTGTATTACAGTTTGCCAGCACGCAGGACAGATAGGCCAGAGGCTACTATACCTGACACCACACCACGTAGGTCAGTACGCATAACGAAAGGAAGGTTGCCTGTTAGGTACCAAGAGTAGTCCTAGCAAATTAATCCAGTAGGACCCAGACAGGGTTTACTGAACTGTACAAAGTTATGAAGAGAATTGCACTTTATTGAGAATGTTATATGATGATAATGTTTACATGCTGAAGTAGTATACCCCAGTTGGGTAATGTGATATGTGAAATGAGTTTCTTTTAAAGGACTGCGTGGCTGAGGACTTTGCCAGCCCAAAAACTGTGTTGTAAATAGTTGGCACTCAGTGCCCCATCTTGGTTTTACGTAAGCCATTCTACCTCAGAAGAAAAACCCGTATGGTGTGGCCTTGAGTGAGGTTTGCAGCAAAAAAGTCCTGCAGCCCACCCAGGACCACCGTGGGAGGTTTGGTGCGGGTCCTCCACAAGTGCCCTGTATTTATTTGCACTGTGAAAGTATTTTGATATTTTCTATTTGCCATTTGTACACATTGTAACGTTTGAAGTGTCCTTACCTCCCGCAAGGGATGAGTTATGTTATTGTTGATGTTATAAAAATTGTTTTCTTTTTCAGCCCGGGAGTGCTGATATTAACTAGGGGGGGATGTGTAGCCCAGCTGCGCTTGGTGCCACATGTCACCCTGGAGGATGCACGGAAAGGTAAATCCATGATAATCTATAAGCACACAACACTTCACATTTTTCCTGGTTCCACCAGAGGGAACCCTTGAGACAGTAGTGAGATGAAGGCAGTCTAGCTGCGAGTTAGTGAGTCGTTGGTTTTACTTCAGAGAAGAGTTGAGAACGGCAGTTACCTCAGACGAGCTGTGAGGGAAAGATAAGATCTCCTCAGAACACCGGAGAGAGACTCCTGTCAGATTAGCCTGAGAGCTGAGGAAGTTTGAGCAAGAAGCTGACATCTACTGCTGCCTGTGCTTATGTTAAATGTGCGAGTAGGACGACAGGCAAGTGGAAAAGGGAAAAGAGAGAGTGACAGAGGTCAACCAGCATTGATAGCTTACCTCCACTCTGCACCACCGGACACCGGGTCCGAGCTTGCTAGTATCTTCACAGCTAGTGGGAAAAACCGGAGACCCTGGACTTCAAGTCGCAGGGGCCCAGCAGTGCTGATACGTAACTGAGGTTAGGAAGACAGGGGTCTGGCAGGTACCACCATAGAGACACTGTTCTGTCCACAAGAAGACCTCATCACAAGATCAGCCGGGCATAGCAAAGAGAAGGAGTTAAACTCTGTTTTATGCAAGTTAGAAACTCACACACATAAGGACGTAAGGAGGCCTTACACCTACTCAGTGGATTGCTGGACGTGCATCCTCCACCCTGACGGCCTCCCGGGACGTGCCTGCAACTTCATCACCAGTAAAGGTACGGAAAGAGACTGTCTTGTGTGTGTCTGCATTATTGCTCCTTCACCCCTACACCGCCATATACCTCAAGGGATCAGTCTTACCTGTGGAAGACTTAACACCTTGCTGCCCAGTAACAACCCCTCAGAGGATTCACCCTGCAGCGCTGGTCACCCTGATCAGAAACCACAGGTGGCGTCACGAACATTTCTATCATCCCCTGTAAATATCCCCCTTTAGTGAGCGCCCAGGGCAACGGACCGAGCTGCGCTACCCGTGACATCCCCAGTGAAGTGAACAGGCTTGGTGCCGAGTACCCCATAGCCCTGTTATGTGCGACTCATTAATATTATTTTTTTCTACAATAAATGTTCACATCTTCACAAGAAATCACCTAGAGTGTGCGGTGAGTATTGTCTGTCTATGACCCAAAGAACACTGTCCTCACTGACAAGCATGGAGATGGAAACATTATGCTTTGGGGGTGATACGTACCCTGCCTGATGGGTATCTATCCACTAATGTGTTTCGAAGGAAACGGCTACAAATTCTGTCTTCCATGCCCAATCCACCCATTCTAATTCAACAATCCAGGGAATTCTGTTGTGAGCACGTTTGGGGTGACTTCGGAGCTGGGGCTCCCTCCGGTGGTTGCTGAGGGTAATGAACCAATTGCTGAATGGCTTTCAGCTGGGTCCGAATGGTCTGATATAAGTGACCTGAACCCCCATCAGCCTTGCCGGTAATCAATTATTCTTCCTGGTCTTGCTTGGAGCTCAGCTCCTGCTCTCATTCAGATAAGTGACTTGTTGTTTTTTTTCCTCTGGTTGGATTTTCCTTGCTGGTTTGCTGCCTTGCAGTGGACTTCAGCCTGGTCCCCTTTTGGGGCCTGGCACTGCAATTGTGCTCAGTTTGTGTTTGCACTTTTGCTCTGTTTCTGGTTCACTTTTTATTTGCTGAATTGCTGTGTGTTACACCAGAGATCTATTTAGGTGGTAGAGATCATGTGATCTCAGGTTTTTTTGTTAATCAGAAGTGTTGGTATTTTTGTCAGGGTTTTTTGGGTTGCAGTCAAAATTCTTTCCTATACTTTTCTATCTAGACAGAATTGGGCCCCAGCGTTTGCTCATTCTATTTTCTGTCTGTGTTCGTATTTTCTTCTTGTCTAATCGCCATTACATGTTTGGGGGCTTCCTATTTCTTTGGGGGTTCTGCTACGGGGCAGTTAGCTTTCATCTTTCTGTCTTTAGGTGTAGCTATCTCTCCGACTGTGACGAGGCGTCTAGGATCACCGTAGGTACGCTCCACGGCTACTTCTAGTGTTGCAGTTAGTTTAGGGTTCTGCAACCCAGTAGTTTTTTTTATTTTAGTAGTCAATGTCATGTTTAAAGGGTATTTTTCCTTTATTCCAGGTTTTAATTAGTTTTGTCTCACTTAGGAACTAACATCACCATCAGTAACCATGCAGTCATATGATGACGAGGTTTCCTTTATCTACTTGAAGGACATCGAATACAATAAGAATTCTGGATGGTATTATGTGTTAGGGTTCGAGTTCCCAATGCTGCACAAGTGGAATCTCGAGACATTCCCCCTGCGGTCCAACATCCGTCTCCGGCCTCAGTGGAGCCTGCTCAGCAGAGACGTCGGTCCCAGCGTCTTGCCCGGTCTAATGCTGCTTGCTGCTGCTTCTCCTGGATCTTCTATTATAATCAGTGCTGGAGCAGATGTCTTTGGGACGAAGTCCTGCGTTTCCCCTTCTGAGCATGCCCAGAGTAAGATCTCTCATTGGAGATCAGGGGTCACATGCTCAGGTACTGCAGCAGCTCCTATTGGTCCACTAGGAAGGTCCTGAAACCACTTGTGTTCTGGAGCAGTTTCCTATTGGTCATTATCTGGCAGGCCCTGTAGTTGCTACTATAAAAGGGTGGCATGGCTGGGCCGCCATGCGCTAGTATCAAATCTGTTACGTGCTTGCGCCAGTGTGGTCATGTATGCATGTGGTTAGGTCTGGCTGAAATAAGCCCCTAGAATACTGGCACCTCCGGTGAGGAGATTGTATGCACGTGTTCAGGGCTCGGCTGAAAACTCCATTAGAATACCGGCTACTCCGGTGAGGAGATTATTGCTTGTGTTCTGACTGCATGACCTCAGACTGTAATCCGCTTAGCAGTTATCTGTGTATCCCTGTGGTGTTAACAGGACACAGTCTTTTTCTCAGCGGCTCTGACGCAGCAGGGTTCGCTTTATAACGCTCGTCAGCGCCCTAGCGTTCTACTTTGCGGCTCACTGAAGCTAAGTGAGTTCGCACTTATCACCATATAGCGCTGTGGCATTCCCGTTAGCGGCTCTGGGGATAAACAGAGTTCGCACTAACTGCCACAGCGCGCTACGGCGTTTATTTTAGCGACTCTGCGGGATAACAGAGTTCGCTACTTATGCCATCTTAGTAGCAGCGGGCTTTGCCTGCACGGTGGACCCCGGGCTGCAAACGCACCTCTCTACATTAATTATTAGGTGCGTTCCGCAGACCCTAACATTATGGAGAAACCCAAGGCTCAGAGGAAATTTACCGCCTGAATTAATTCCAGTTTATGGCCTTAATATATGAACTAGTGTTTATGAAATGATTTTTCGGTTATGGCTTCAAGATTTTGACTCCATTTGCCCGATGCTCAGTTTCATCCATCCATCGGTGTCTCAGGTCCAAGGGACATTTGCTATTTCCAAACATGACCAACATCAAATAATTAATGATGGACTTTGCCTTCACAGACCTGATATCAACTGTATATATAGAAAATAGCTGTAACTCCCAAGGTGTAACAACATATACTACCCTCTCTATCAGATATCTTCAAAGGAAGAAACAAGTAACTGGCTTGACTTCTTGGTACGGACATTGTCATCTCTTTGACTTCTGTGGTCTATTTTCTTCACATACAATTTAGTACTTCATCTTTATAATTATTCAATGTGTACTTATTAATTAATTGCAGGGAGAGGGGTAAATGGGAAAAGGAAAAATAAAGAAAAAGAAAATAATGTTAGAAAAAATAGGGTTCTTATATATTTGTATGACAACAATTCTTTGGGATTTGGGCACCACCTTATTCGTCTTTTAATTTGAGATATTTGCAATTAGTTATTGACATCTTCAGGGAAAGTCTTTTAGTATTCTAACAGCTACATATGTTTTTATTTTTGTATTTTTTACAATAGTAAAAAAATTTGCACATTCACGTTTATGATCTGCAGCAGCTATCAACTTATGGCAGATTTGACGCTTTTCACTTTCCAATTTTTTTACTTAAATAACTTATTGTTTGCGTATGGTTTGTGTATTCTTTCACTTAGAAATTGCCCTCTAGTCCTCTTTGGTCAGACCTCATCTGGAATACTGTGTCCAGTTTTGGGCACCACATTTTAAAAAAGACATTAACAAACTGGAGCAAGTTCAGAGAAGAGCGACCAGAATGGTGTCCGTGTGTAGCCCTGGTGTTAGGCACACGCAGTACCCTGGAGAGTGTGTGGCGAGACAGCAGTTTAATGCTAAATACCCATTCACTCAACATACACTAGACACACCCTTAGGGTAGTGTAGTTACTTGTAAGGGAGTGGTCAGGGTGTATGTTTGTTGAGTGATTTTGAGTCAGTGTGTTTCCTGTCTTCGGACAGAGCAGACGTCTGGAGTTTAGCTGGAGGGAGGAAGCAGTCCAGCCTGCTCTATCATCAGTTCAGAACGTGGAGGCTGGTATAGGTGGTCTAATTCACCTTAGCCTAGTCAGAGCTGTACCTCAACAGAATACATTGAGAGAAAGAAGAAGCTTAGTGCAGAAAGACTTCAGTCACCTGTCTCAAGGACAGTGAAAGGTTCAGAGACGTGCTCCTGCCTAGTGATAACTGAGAATCTGTAACTAACTTTGAAGGAAGTGAATGGAGGAAGTGACTACCCGACTTTATGCAAGTGTGAGTGTTTATGCTACCAGCGAGGACAAGGCGAAAGGCACAGTGGAAAGTTTATTGGAAAGGTGCGTTTGGATTGAAGAAGTCCTGCACATTGCAACCGGTCACTGGGGACCGAAGGATCACTATTAGCTTCAAGCATAGTGGTAAGAAAACCAGGAATTTACCGGACCTTAGGTCGCGGCAAACAGCCCCTTATAGTCAGTACGTAACTGGGGTCAGGGGGAGTGAAGACTTTGAGCCTGATCAGCAATATAGGAATTCAGCTCTCTCGCAGGAAGGCTCCTACCACAAAACTGACTGGGCAGTACAGCTATGGATTAGCTGGAGTTATTGAGGGAACTACGCTTCAGGCTGGTTGTACTCATTGTATTGAAAGTAAAGGAGGCCCCTAACTTGTCCAGCTGCTGTCTCAAGATACACTCTCCTTGGATCAGCCTCCCTGGGACCTGCCTGAACATCTTACAAGTAAAGGTATGGAAAGACGCTGACCGTGTGAGACTGTGTTATTTATCTGCACCCGACTTCACTAACTTCATAGACTTTGAGGGACCAGTCCCACCTGTAGGGGAACCGACATCTAGCTGCCTCACCATCCCCTCAGAGATCTACAGCAGCGCTGGTACAAATTACCAGAACACTACAGGTGGCGTCACGAACTGTATATAAATCTATCCCCTGTAAATATTCCCCAACATACGCCAGACCGCCAGGGCCACAGACCGAGCCACCGCTACCTGTGACAAAATCCCCATAGACTTCCATGGGCTCGGCTCTGAGTACCCCATTGCCCTGGTAACCCACAATTGTGGTGGCGGGTCGACACATCCGGTCTGCAAACCATGTCCTATGAGGAACGGTTGCAGGATTTGGGAATGTTTAGCTTGCAAAAAAGAAGACTGAGAGGAGACTTAATAGCTGTCTGCAAATATCACAAGGGCTGTCACATTGTAGAAGGATCATCTTTATTCTCATTTGCACAAGGAAAGACTAGAAGCAATGGGATGAAACTGAATGGGAGGAGACACAGATTAGATATTAGAAAAAACTTTTTGACAGAGTGATCAATGAGTGGAACAGGCTGCCATGAGAGGTGGTGAGTTCTCCTTCAAAGGAAGTCTTCAAACAGAGACTGGACAGACATCTGTCTTGGATGATTTAGTGAATCCTGCTTTGAGCAGGTGGTTGGAACATATGACCCAGGAGGTCCCTTCCAACTCTACCCTTCTATTATTCTATGATTCTACATATGCATCACATATATGCCATTTTCAATGTGGTTACACTTTCAATCTGTATTTATTTGCAGTCCGGTAGTTCATTTTTCACTTTTATGTTCCACTAGGATTCCACAACTTCTCCTACACACTTACACCTTTTTTTACTTTCCACATACACTGTTTAATTTCACTAATTTTTTAGTGTATTTTTATTATTTTTTTCATTATGTATTATTTATCAAATCATTTTTTATTTATTTATTGTGTGTCAGTACTGCACTGAGCACATCAAGGCACTATCCAATGTGCATGTGCGGTGCCTCTATCCATACAGTGTGGTGGAGTGTATTCTTGCCCCCTACCTGCTGAGGGGGCAGTCTCCACTCTCCATATCTATTGCGGATTCAGTTGCCCGTATTCAGACACAGTGGTTTGCACTTCAAATAACCTTATTGTTCTAAAAATACTACTGGATTTTCCAATGTGAGTGGAATTCCAAGTTCTTACACTAATGAATTATCGGTATCTGCATATTCTTACACAAATATATTCTTACAATTTACATCTTTGTGTACATGCATCTTCTTTTATGTGACAATACACTTTTCTTTTGCTAATCTGATGGACTTTATTTATCTTGCCATATGCAAAGCAATTTGTGAATGCAGCCATTGGGCAACGCTCACTTTTGTTATACCATCTGGTGATGTTAATACCAACACATCAGCTCTTAGAAGGGGTGGTTTTGCCCTTATTCCATTTGAGTACTGTGTCGACCCGCCACCACAATTGTGGGTTACCAGGGCAATGGGGTACTCAGAGCCGAGCCCGTAGAAGTCTATTGGGTTTGTCACAGGTAGCGGTGGCTCGGTCTGTGGCCCTGGCGGTCTGGCGTATGTTGGGGGAATATTTACAGGGGATAGATTTATATACAGTTCGTGACGCCACCTGTAGTATTCTGGTAATTTGTACCAGCGCTGCTATAGATCTCTGAGGGGATGGTGATGCAGCTAGATGTCGGGTCCCCTACAGGTGGGACTGGTCCCTCAAAGTCTATGAAGTCAGTGAAGTCGGGTGCAGATAAATAACACAGTCTCACACGGTCAGCGTCTTTCCATACCTTTACTTGTAAGATGTTCAGGCAGGTCCCAGGGAGGCTGATCCAAGGAGAGTGTATCTTGAGACAGCAGCTGGACAAGTTAGGGGCCTCCTTTACTTTCAATACAATGAGTACAACCAGCCTGAAGCGTAGTTCCCTCAATAACTCCAGCTAATCCATAGCTGTACTGCCCAGTCAGTTTTGTGGTAGGAGCCTTCCTGCGAGAGAGCTGAATTCCTATATTGCTGATCAGGCTCAAAGTCTTCACTCCCCCTGACCCCAGTTACGTACTGACTATAAGGGGCTGTTTGCCGCGACCTAAGGTCCGGTAAATTCCTGGTTTTCTTACCACTATGCTTGAAGCTAATAGTGATCCTTCGGTCCCCAGTGACCGGTTGCAATGTGCAGGACTTCTTCAATCCAAAAGCACCTTTCCAATAATCTTTCCACTGTGCCTTTCGCCTTGTCCTCGCTGGTAGCATAAGCACTCACACTAGCATAAAGTCGGGTAGTTACTTCCTTCATTCACTTCCTTCAAAGTTAGTTACAGATTCTCAGTTATCACTAGGCAGGAGCACGTCTCTGAACCTTTCACTGTCCTTGAGACAGGTGACTGAAGTCTTTCTGCACTAAACTTCTTCTTTCTTTCAATGTATTCTGGTGAGGTACAGCTCTGACTAGGCTAAGGTGAATTAGACCACCTGTACCAGCCTCCACGTTCTGAACTGATGATAGAGCAGGCTGGACTGCTTCCTCCCTCCAGCTAAACTCCAGACGTCTGCTCTGTCCGAAGACAGGAACCACACTCTCTCAAATCACTCAACAAACATACACCCTGACCACTCCCTCAATAGTAAACTACACTACCCTAAGGGTGTGTCCAGTGTATGTTGAGTGAATGGTTATTTAGCATTAAACTGCTGTCTCGCCACACACTCTCCAGGGTACTGCGTGTGCCTAACACCAGGGCTACACATTCCCCCATGGTAAAAGACAGCACTCCCGGGCTGTAAAATACAAAAGAGACATTTTGTTTATGCATGAAAACATCAACAATAACATTAATTCGTCCCATCCGGGAGGTGAGGATATCTTGAACGTTGCAAACAATAACATTATATATAGAAATACAAAAGTATTAAATAGCATTCAATAAATATACAGTATTCTTGTGAAGGACCCGCACCAAACCTTCAACGTAGGTCCTGGGTGGGCTGCAGGACATCCGAATGCAGACCTCACTCAGTGCCACACCACACGGGTTTTTGTATTCAGAGGTAGTTGTGCTGGTTTATGTAAAACCAAGATAAGGCACCGAAGCGCAACTATGTACAAATAAGTTCTGGGCTGGCACAGTCCTCAACCTCAAAGTCCATTGTAAAACCAAAGACATAGATATAATATCACATTATTATAATACTAAAGTGCAAACTTTTTCTGGTTACCCAGCCGGGCATTCTACGGTTAGCAAAATATATATGCATCATACTCTTCAACTTATGCAAAATTTTGTAAAACATTTTCAAACTTTCTACAATATTACTTATGGTAGATCCTATAGGGATCTCACCGATTCTTCTTTACTATTTATTCATTTACTTCTAATACACTTTCCACCCCGGGGGCTGGAACAATGCAATGGGCCCTAGATCCCAGGACTAACAAATCATGCGCTGCGATTAGGGTCTGGGTCGCCACAGTTCTTGTGCGAACCTCTAGGGGCGCAACGGGTACATTCTCCTCACGTGACACCGATTGCGTTTCAATCACAGTTAACGATATGGACCGTGTCATGGATTGCGATTGAGACTGGGTCGCTAGTTGCGATGCAGAGGTGGCTTGAATTTGCGATGAACTTGCAGGGGGCGATGCTGGGGCACGGCCGGATACTGCTTGAGCTGGAGACGGGGACGCTGCGGTAGTGGTGACGTTACCTGCGTCGGGGACGGGGTCACGGACGATGGTGACGTTAAGGGCATACCATCCCTTCATTCCCCAATGCCGTGTGTACGTGACGAGGTCTCCATTTACTAAGTCCCTCCCGGATGGCCTTGCGGTAGGTGGGATTCTACGTCACGCCTGCTGACAAAGACCCCTGGGTAGAGGCCCGGTTCACGGATGAAGCCCCAGCCCTTTCGGAGCTGGAACTCAGTCACACACCCCTGCCGCCGCGGTTCCCTCAGGGTACCTTTCTCTCTCCGGACACTCTCTTTGTCCGCGATCAGCTCTGCATGTTGTCGCTGACGTTCCGCTGAGCTTCCCGCTCTTCCTCCTGCTGGCGTTTCTGCTTCTCCTCACGACGCTGCCACTCATATTCCCACTGGGCGGTGTAGGCGACGTCATCCAGGCGCGCCATCTCGTCCCAGTCGACGTCTGGTACGACGGACAGGACCCCTCCGGTGTCCCTGCCGGGGACCGATCATCTGCTGCGGCCTCCTGGCCGGGCGGGCGTTCCGGAACTGGCGATACCTCCTCAACCTCTTTCGCCTCCACCGCTTCACCGGTGGGATCAGGATTGGTACTTTCGGGGGCAGCCTCCGGTTGCTCCTTCGCCTTAGGCAGCAGAATCTTCGGTAACTGGAATCGTGGGGGGTCGTTGAGGGGAGAGATCACCGTGTCCCACAGCCTCCGCTGCTCCAGGGTACGCCGGCGTCTCTCGATCTCTTCAAATCCAGGTTGGTACTGGACCATCTTCTTCAGGCGTGCATTTTCTTCTGAATTCTAGCAACGCCTGCTGCAGGTGCAGGACCACGGATAACTCCGGTGCTGGTGGCAGCTTGGCTGGGGCACGGGGCCTGCCTTCCTCCGCTTCCCTGCTCGGCTGCACACGTCCTGCTTCCATGATGTTCCAGAAGATTCTTTCTTCTTCCTGGGAGACATCCGGTCTCTTCCGTGGAGGTGGGGTTGGCGTCTCCTCCTCCTCGCAGGGAAGGTGAAGAGGAGGCGGACCTCCTTTGCTGTAGGGCAGGATCGCATGTTGTAATAGCACTTTGAGAGGGCAGGCATTTTCTTCGCGCCACAGGGGGTAGACGCCCACGAAGGTACGCCCACCTTCTTCTCCAGCGCCTGAGGGCGCGAATATGGCGACAAAAATGGCGATTTTGGCGCCAAAAGTGCAAACAGTCCTTTTTCACAAAAACAATTCCTTAGGCACACAGGGCTCGCAATTCTGCGAGTTTCGCATCCTGTTCGTGACGCCAAATTTTTGTGTCGACCCGCCACCACAATTGTGGGTTACCAGGGCAATGGGGTACTCAGAGCCGAGCCCGTAGAAGTCTATTGGGTTTGTCACAGGTAGCGGTGGCTCGGTCTGTGGCCCTGGCGGTCTGGCGTATGTTGGGGGAATATTTACAGGGGATAGATTTATATACAGTTCGTGACGCCACCTGTAGTATTCTGGTAATTTGTACCAGCGCTGCTATAGATCTCTGAGGGGATGGTGATGCAGCTAGATGTCGGGTCCCCTACAGGTGGGACTGGTCCCTCAAAGTCTATGAAGTCAGTGAAGTCGGGTGCAGATAAATAACACAGTCTCACACGGTCAGCGTCTTTCCATACCTTTACTTGTAAGATGTTCAGGCAGGTCCCAGGGAGGCTGATCCAAGGAGAGTGTATCTTGAGACAGCAGCTGGACAAGTTAGGGGCCTCCTTTACTTTCAATACAATGAGTACAACCAGCCTGAAGCGTAGTTCCCTCAATAACTCCAGCTAATCCATAGCTGTACTGCCCAGTCAGTTTTGTGGTAGGAGCCTTCCTGCGAGAGAGCTGAATTCCTATATTGCTGATCAGGCTCAAAGTCTTCACTCCCCCTGACCCCAGTTACGTACTGACTATAAGGGGCTGTTTGCCGCGACCTAAGGTCCGGTAAATTCCTGGTTTTCTTACCACTATGCTTGAAGCTAATAGTGATCCTTCGGTCCCCAGTGACCGGTTGCAATGTGCAGGACTTCTTCAATCCAAAAGCACCTTTCCAATAATCTTTCCACTGTGCCTTTCGCCTTGTCCTCGCTGGTAGCATAAGCACTCACACTAGCATAAAGTCGGGTAGTTACTTCCTTCATTCACTTCCTTCAAAGTTAGTTACAGATTCTCAGTTATCACTAGGCAGGAGCACGTCTCTGAACCTTTCACTGTCCTTGAGACAGGTGACTGAAGTCTTTCTGCACTAAACTTCTTCTTTCTTTCAATGTATTCTGGTGAGGTACAGCTCTGACTAGGCTAAGGTGAATTAGACCACCTGTACCAGCCTCCACGTTCTGAACTGATGATAGAGCAGGCTGGACTGCTTCTCCTCCTCCAGCTAAACTCCAGACGTCTGCTCTGTCCGAAGACAGGAACCACACTCTCTCAAAATCACTCAACAAACATACACCCTGACCACTCCCTCAATAGTAAACTACACTACCCTAAGGGTGTGTCCAGTGTATGTTGAGTGAATGGTTATTTAGCATTAAACTGCTGTCTCGCCACACACTCTCCAGGGTACTGCGTGTGCCTAACACCAGGGCTACACAGTACTCCCTTTTAGATCGGACTCTTATGTGACTCAATTTGGGCGGGCCACGACTTTGTCCGGACTCTTCCTGACCACTCTCATTTTGTATAAGCTGTACGGACATCTATGTGACACGAATGGGTGTGCAATAGCCAGATCACTCCCATGTATCCACCTCAGTACCAGCTTTGTCTGGACCCTCCCCGAGCACGTTTACTCAGTACAAGCTGTACGGACGTCTATGAGACGCAAATGGGAGTGCCACAGGCAGATCACTCCCCTAAATCCACTTCAGTACCGGCTTTGTCTGGACCCTCCCCGAGCACGTTTACTTAGTACAAGCTGTACGGACGTCTATGAGATGCAAATGGGAGTGCCACAGGCAGATCACTCCCCTAAATCCACCTCAGTACCGGCTTTGTCTGGACCCTCCCCGAGCACGTTTACTTAGTACAAGCTGTACGGACGTCTATGAGACGCAAATGGGAGTGCCACAGGCAGATCACTCCCCTAAATCCACTTCAGTACCGGCTTTGTCTGGACCCTCCCCGAGCACGTTTACTTAGTACAAGCTGTACGGACGTCTATGAGATGCAAATGGGAGTGCCACAGGCAGATCACTCCCCTAAATCCACCTCAGTACCGGCTTTGTCTGGACCCTCCCCGAGCACGTTTACTTAGTACAAGCTGTACGGACGTCTATGAGACGCAAATGGGAGTGCCACAGGCAGATCACTCCCCTAGATCCACCTCAGTACCGGCTTTGTCTGGACCCTCCCCGAGCACGTTTACTTAGTACAAGCTGTACGGACGTCTATGAGACGCAAATGGGAGTGTCACAGGCAGATCATTCCCCTAAATCCACCTCAGTACCCGCATTGTCCAGACCCTCGCTCAGCACGTTTACTCAGCACATGCCATACTCTGTCTGTGAGACACACATGAGTGTGTCACAGGTAGACAACTCCCCCGAATCCTTCTCAGTACCTCCTATTGGCTGCTGATAGTTTTAATACTGATGACACTCCCCACATAGACATGCCCACAGGAAGAAGCACGAGCGAAACACGCGTCGGGAAGGGGGAGAGATAGCGTGCCACTCGGTATTAACATGTTCAGCAGGACTACAGGTAATATGTATGAGGCACAGCCTGATTCATTTTTTCCTTAAGATGTTATGATTATGGTTTACTGCATGGGATCTGCGTTATAGCATAGGGGTATTTCGTTTCATTGGTGGAAATTAACCATATATGCACCGCACTTTAATTAAGCATGTGTATATTTGATTAGTCTAACCCCTGTTTGCAGGCATTAAGGATTTTACAGCCTTTTTATGCGTGATTTAATTTAATTTTTTGGAAAGGAATCCCATTTTGGGTGATTGCAAATTGGCACCCGCATACACCAACATGGGTATTGTTTTAAATATATATTCTATAGACGTGGAGATGTAATCTGATGTATAATATAGCAAACTGAATTCCCAATTCTATCAGTTCCGGCATTATATGGCCATAAGGTCTCTAAAAAAGAGACTTGCTTTATGAAAGGGCATATTTCTTCTGCAATACATACATTTACCAACATTCTGATTAAAATTGCTGTAGCTCTCCTTCCCACTTTGTGCGATATGGTTTTGAGGCACCTTTTTATAATGTTTTGTGAAACATTTTTTAATTCTTGTTGAAATAAAGTATTTTATTTTTTTGCTATTGTGCAAACACTTTCTGATCTTTATGCTGCTTAATTGCCGCTTGATCAATATGATTCTAGTATTTTTAAAAGTACATATTTCAGATGATTGAATGTTAATACGTGGCTGCAATTCATGCTTCCTAAACCGTGAAGCAGTGACAGGAGATGGCAGGAAGTTTAGGTTCTCAATGCACACTGCTTTAGTTTCCACAGCTCAGTTGATGCATCTGCACATATCTCCTGTCTTTATAGGAAAGGCCGGGAGGAGGAGATATCTGCCGATTATCAAGACATAGCTTCCTGCAACCTGCAAACATACTTCCAGCCTGTGAAGAATGGCGTCTGTATATTCATTGTATAATGAAGTCACAGAATTTTGTCTCCTGCACTGCAATAGGAGCCGTCAGCCAATAAGAGGTTGGCATCAAAATGCATGTCGTTGGCGTACGATGTCACTGTCATGCGCCAGCGAATCCATGCCTCAAATGGTTGAGGAGGAGTATGCCGCTCTATAACACGACCATGTAAGGAGGAACTTTATTTTGTATCAAAATCCACAATATGAGGAGACATATTGGGGGAGGATGGAGACATATGGGTGGGCAGGATGGGAGAAGATATGGAAGGCAGGATGGAGACATATGGGGGGCAGGATGGAGAAATATGGGGGGGAGGATGGAGACATATGGGGCCAGCATAAGAGGACATATGGGGCCAGGATAAGAGGACACATATGGGGGCACGATAGAGATATATGAGACCAGGATGGAGACATATGAGAGGTAAGATGGGAGAACATATAAGGGGGTAGTATGGAGACATATGGGGCCAGAATGGGAAGACGTACAGTACAGACCAAAAGTTTGGACACACCTTCTCATTCAACGATTTTTCTGTATTTTCATGACTATGAAAATTGTAGAATCACACTGAAGGCATCAAAACTATGAATTAACACATGTGGAATTATACATTACACTTTACAAAAAAGTGTGAAACAACTGAAAATATGTCTTATATTCTAGGTTCTTCAAAGTAGCCACCTTTTGCTTTGATTACTGCTTTGCACGCAGAAAAGGTGAACGGATGGACTCTACATGCCTAGTTCCCACCGTGAAGCATGGAGGAGGAGGTGTGATGATGTGGGGGTGCTTTGTTGGTGACACTGTTGGGGATTTATTCAAAATTGAAGGCATATTGAACTAGCATGGCTACCACAGCATCTTGCAGCAGCATGCTATTTCATCCGGTTTGCGTTTAGTTGGACCATCATTTATTTTTCAACAGGGCAATGACCCCAAACACACCTCCAGACTGTGTAAGGGCTATTTGACCAAGAAGGAGAGTGTTGGGGTGCTATGCCAGATGACCTGGCCTCCACAGTCACCAGACCTGAACCCAATCGAGATGGTTTGGGGTGAGCTGGACTGCTCACCGCTTCAATTTTGAATAATCCCCAACAGTGTCACCAGCAAAGCTCCCCCACACCATCACACCACCTCCTCCATGCTTCACGGTGGGAACCAGGCATGTAGAGTCCAGCCATTCACCTTTTCTTCGTGCAAAGCAGTAATCAAAGCAAAAGGTGGCTACTTTGAAGAACCTAGAATATAAGACATATTTTCAGTTGTTTCACACTTTTTTGTGAAGTGTAATGTATAATTCCACATGTGTTAATTCATAGTTTTGATGCCTTCAGTGTGATTCTACAATTTTCATAGTCATGAAAATACAGAAGAATCTTTGAATGAGAAGATGTGTCCAAACTTTTGGTCTGTACTGTATATGGGGACAAGATGGAGACCTATGGGCCAGGATGGGAGGACATATATGTGGCCAGGGTGGTAGAATATATAAGGGCAGGATTGAGACACATTGGGCTATGATGGGAGGACATATAAGAGCAGGATGAAGACACATGGGGACAGGAATGAGACACATGAGGGTCAGGATGGGGACGTTAATACAGGAAGGTGCCAGGATGTAGAACATTATTACTGTAGGGGCTAATTAAGGGATACTATTACTGCTGTGGTGGTTTTATTTTTGAGAACACTGTTTTCAGTGAGGAGAAGGTCCTGTTATTGTGCAGGGTGACACTGTCACTTTCATTCTTCATCTGGCATAGTGTAGAAGTTGGGGAAAAAATGGGAAATGTGCTCTAGATAACTGTGTTATTTTCTGCAGAGACAAGTCCTGGCTGGAAGAAATAAAGCAAAGATGAATATCTTCAACTAGAGATGTCACTGGTAAGTCAGTGTGTTACCTGTACACTTACACTATATGCTATATACAGAGCTCTTGTGTGTAATGTCACAGGTGGTCCCTGTATTACCTGTAAACGGACACTATATGCAGAGCTCCTATATAGAATGACACTAGTGAGTCACTATTACCTGTACACTAACAGTATACACTGTATGCTATGTACAGAGCTGCTGTGCATAATGGTACTTATAGTAATATTAGCATTGTGTTTTTCTTAATGATCAGTACTGTAGTATTCAGTCACTATGTGGTGGGAATATATGGTCTGGTCATGGCGTGAAAACATTTGTTCTTTGTATGTGGTATTATTCGGTCACTACGATGTGGTAATTTGTGGTCTGGTCTTGGTATGGTGGTATTTGTCCCTGTACGTGGTATTATTCAGTCATTATGTGGTTCTAATATATGCTCTGGCCATTTTGTGACGGTATTTGTTCCTTGTATGAGGTATTATCGGTCATTTAAAAAAATTTATGTGACACATTCCTTTAAAAAAAATATATAAAAATATACCTAAAAAGAGTATTGGATATTTTAACAAATGTTTAATAGGGTAGAGTAGGGACCAGTCAAAAGAGTCTACCGTGTTGTGGTAGCAGGCTTAAAAAATCTTTTGGCCAAAACAAAAGCTGATGTATGGGATCTGGTGTCTAATGGAAACTGTTAATGTGTGATTGGTGAGGACATCGTGGAGAAGTGGAGTTTTTTTAAGAGTGGGCGGTGGGACTGTGGAAGATTCGTGGCGTGGAGGTGGAGCTGGTGTGTAGTGTAGGTTGAGTTTCAAGGAGGCCCACAAAATTTGCCAGTATGGGGCATTGAAATTGCTGCTGGCAGTCCTGGAGTTTAGGTCTGGAGAAATAATTGACCAGTCCAGCACCTTTACTCTCAGTTTCTTTAGCAAGGCAATGGTCATCTTGGAAGTGTGTTTGGGATTATTATCTTGTTGGAATACTGCCCTGTGGCCCAGTATCCAAAGAAAGAGGATCATGTTCTGCTTCAGTATGTCAAAGTACTTGTTGGCATTCATAACTTCCTCAATAAACTGTAGCTGCCCATAGCCGGCAGCACTTATGCAGCCCTAAATCATGACACTCCTACCAACATGCTTGACTTTTGTCAAGACACACACACTTGTCTTTGTAATAATCATCTGGTTTCCACCATACACTCTTGACACCATCTGAACCAAATGCGTTTATCTTGGTCTCATCAGACCACAGAATATGGAACAAGTAATTCATGTCCTTAGTCTGCTTGTTTTCAGCAAAGTGTTTGTCGATTTTCTTGTGCATCATACTTTGAAGAGACTTCCTTCTGGGATGACAGCCATGCAGACCAATTTGATGCAGTGTATGGCGTATGGTCTGAGCACTGACGGGCTTACCTCCACCCCAATAACCTTTGTAGCAATGTTGATAGAACTCATGCATCTATTTTGAAAAGACAACCTCTGGATATGATGCTGAGCACATGTACTCAACTTCTTTTGTCTACCATGGTGAGGCCAGATCTGAGTGAAACCTGCCTTGTTAAACAGATGTATGGTCTTGGCCATCGTGCTGCAGCTCAGTTTCAGTGTATTGGCAAGTTCTTATAGCCTGGGCAATCTTTATGTAGAGCAACAATATTTTTTTTAGATCCTCAGATAGTTCTTTGCCATGAGGTGCCATGTTGAACTTTCAGTGACAAGTATAAGAAAGTGTGACAGTGACAACACCAAATTTAACACACCTGTTCCCCATTCACACCTGAGACATTATAACACTAATGAGTCACATGACAACGGGGAAGGAAAATGGATAATTGGGGACATTTTCACTTAGAGATGCACTCACTTTTATTCCCAGCAGTTTACAAATTAATGGGTGTTTGCTAAGTTTTTTAGAGGGCACATCAAATTTACACTGTTATACAAGTTGCACACTGATTACTTTACAATGTATCAAAGTGTCATATCTTCAGTGTTGTCTCATGAAAAGCTACAACAAAATAGTTACAAAAATGTGATATACTGTGTATATATTGTGACAGGGTCACTGACACATGTGAGGGGAGATACTGTATGTGTCACAAAGATTGCTTTCTTCTGTGATCTAGAAACCCATAATTTTCTCTCCAGCATGCTATGTACTGAAGGGGTTGATCAGCCATGATAAGAGATGGGATTTTTAGATGAGTAGGTCAGAGATGGATGGGATGCCTACTCATCATAACTCCACATCAAGGTAGTGGCTGGTGAGTTAAATGTTGAGCCACTGTTTTTTTCTTTTGTGTGTTTAGAGAGGAAAGTCTCCAGACATGGCTTCAGGAGGATCTAAGGACTTTGGGTGTTACCTGTGGGTGAATCCTGCAGGAAAAAGTACTCTATTGAACTTTATGTTTGTTTTGCCATTAGGCCAGAAAGGCCACGTTCACTTTGTTCAACCCTGCTGTGGTTTATGTTGTGCTTTAATAAACCAGCAGGTGATTTACCACAAGAGGCATTCCTGTGTTTACCTCTGCAAGCAGCTGAGTGAGTCAATCCCTCAGACGTTGTGTTTCGAATGCAAGCAGTGATCCAGGAACATGCATAGCGGCTGTAGACAACTGCATGTCCTGGGTCAAATCTGCCATCTAGTGCAAGACATCCAGCAGCATACAAGAGCTTGTGCAGCATCTGGTCCAGATCCAACAGCAAAAACAGCTGGCCAGTCAACAGCAGCAAATGGCGCAACAGGAAACGAATAAACTTTTGGCATGACAGCTCCAACAACAGCAACAGTGACAGCAACAGGAGGTGCTAATGCGGCAAATGGAACTCCTTGCAGAGGCGGTTCTTGGGAGGTCGGTTGTCTGCTCCCCAACACCAGGTGATGACTTGCACGTCCAGAAAGCGGTAAGATGAGCCATGCAAAAGATGACCCCTAGGGATGATGTGCAAGCTTTTCTGACTTTTTACAAGAGGGTAGCTTCCTATTTCTTTCGGGGTTCTGCTACGGGGCAGTTAGCTTTCATCTTTCTGTCTTTAGGTGTAGCTATCTCTCCGACTGTGACGAGGCGTCTAGGATCACCGTAGGTACGCTCCACGGCTACTTCTAGTGTTGCAGTTAGTTTAGGGTTCTGCAACCCAGTAGTTTCCAGCCTTTCTGGTGAATTGCTATTTTGGCTTTTTTTGCTATTTCTCCTCAGCTACCGAAACATAACAGAATTCCCATTGGCCAAATTTTAAGGGTCACATGGATGTGTTCCAATGAGTAAATAAACATTGGCCAATATTGCATATAGACCCTGTCTTGAAACAGATTCTACCACCCACTCATCTATTGTGGCTAAAAGATCCAGAAATCTGTGGGATTTACTTGTGCATAGCCAACTAAAAATTCATCAAAACTTAAAACAACTATGGTAAGTTTCTTCCCTTGTGGCCAATGAAAGGCCTGTGCCAACTGTTTGATGGATCCAAAACCTATAAAATCAGAAAATGTATCACCTGTACCTTCAAAGGTGTGATTTACCATGCCACAAGCCCATGTGGTAAGGTATACATAGGTCTTTTACTCCAGAGAACTGAAAGCTCGGATCCGCGAACACTATTTGGACATAGAAAAGGCCAAGAATGTTGAGGATATCAAACTTTGAAGACCATACCTAGACACTATAGGAATTTTCATGGATGTGATCCCCACTCCATGAAGGTAAAGGGCATTCATTTAGTATCTATGGGACCGAGAGGTGGGGATTTGAGCAAAACCCTGGCACAGGTGGAAAGCTGCTTTATTTTTAGGCTGGGTACCTTGGCTCCCCAAGGACTTAATAAGAATCTTTGCTTTTGGGCCTTCTTGTAACTCCCTGCTCCTTCTAGATCTTTTGGTTCCCTCTTTTTTGCTTTCGGTATCAGCTGAGTTTTGGTTTTAGGGGGAGGGTTTTTTTTATTTTAGTAGTCAATGTCATGTTTAAAGGGTATTTTTCCTTTATTCCAGGTTTTAATTAGTTTTGTCTCACTTAGGAACTAACATCACCATCAGTAACCATGCAGTCATATGATGACGAGGTTTCCTTTATCTACTTGAAGGACATCGAATACAATAAGAATTCTGGATGGTATTATGTGTTAGGGTTCGAGTTCCCAATGCTGCACAAGTGGAATCTCGAGACATTCCCCCTGCGGTCCAACATCCGTCTCCGGCCTCAGTGGAGCCTGCTCAGCAGAGACGTCGGTCCCAGCGTCTTGCCCGGTCTAATGCTTGCTGCTGCTTCTCCTGGATCTTCTATTATAATCAGTGCTGGAGCAGATGTCTTTGGGACGAAGTCCTGCGTTTCCCCTTCTGAGCATGCCCAGAGTAAGATCTCTCATTGGAGATCAGGGGTCACATGCTCAGGTACTGCAGCAGCTCCTATTGGTCCACTAGGAAGGTCCTGAAACCACTTGTGTTCTGGAGCAGTTTCCTATTGGTCATTATCTGGCAGGCCCTGTAGTTACTACTATAAAAGGGTGGCATGGCTGGGCCGCCATGCGCTAGTATCAAATCTGTTACGTGCTTGCGCCAGTGTGGTCATGTATGCATGTGGTTAGGTCTGGCTGAAATAAGCCCAAAGAATACTGGCACCTCCGGTGAGGAGATTGTATGCACGTGTTCAGGGCTCGGCTGAAAACTCCATTAGAATACCGGCTACTCCGGTGAGGAGATTATTGCTTGTGTTCTGACTGCATGACCTCAGACTGTAATCCGCTTAGCAGTCATCTGTGTTCCCTGTGAGTCTAACAGGACACAGTCTTTTTCTCAGCGGCTCTGACGCAGCAGGGTTCGCTTTATAACGCTGGTCAGTGCCCTAGCGTTCTACTTTGCGGCTCACTGAAGCTAAGTGAGTTTGCACTTATCACCATATAGCGCTGTGGCATTCCCGTTAGCGGCTCTGGGGATAAACAGAGTTCGCACTAACTGCCACAGCGCGCTACGGCGTTTATTTTAGCGACTCTGCGGGATAACAGAGTTCGCTACTTATGCCATCTTAGTAGCAGCGGGCTTTGCCTGCACGGTGGACCCCGGGCTGCAAACGCACCTCTCTACATTAATTATTAGGTGCGTTCCGCAGACCCTAACATTATGGAGAAACCCAAGGCTCAGAGGAAATTTACCGCCTGAATTAATTCCAGTTTATGGCCTTAATATATGAACTAGTGTTTATGAAATGATTTTTCGGTTATGGCTTCAAGATTTTGACTCCATTTGCCCGATGCTCAGTTTCATCCATCGGTGTCTCAGGTCCAAGGGACATTTGCTATTTCCAAACATGACCAACATCAAATAATTAATGATGGACTTTGCCTTCACAGACCTGATATCAACTGTATATATAGAAAATAGCTGTAACTCCCAAGGTGTAACAACATATACTACCCTCTCTATCAGATATCTTCAAAGGAAGAAACAAGTAACTGGCTTGACTTCTTGGTACGGACATTGTCGTCTCTTTGACTTCTGTGGTCTATTTTCTTCACATACAATTTAGTACTTCATCTTTATAATTATTCAATGTGTACTTATTAATTAATTGCAGGGAGAGGGGTAAATGGGAAAAGGAAAAATAAAGAAAAAGAAAATAATGTTAGAAAAAATAGGGTTCTTATATATTTGTATGACAACAATTCTTTGGGATTTGGGCACCACCTTATTCGTCTTTTAATTTGAGATATTTGCAATTAGTTATTGACATCTTCAGGGAAAGTCTTTTAGTATTCTAACAGCTACATATGTTTTTATTTTTGTATTTTTTACAATAGTAAAAAAATTTGCACATTCACGTTTATGATCTGCAGCAGCTATCAACTTATGGCAGATTTGACGCTTTTCACTTTCCAATTTTTTTACTTAAATAACTTATTGTTTGCGTATGGTTTGTGTATTCTTTCACTTAGAAATTGCCCTCTAGTCCTCTTTGGTCAGACCTCATCTGGAATACTGTGTCCAGTTTTGGGCACCACATTTTAAAAAAGACATTAACAAACTGGAGCAAGTTCAGAGAAGAGCGACCAGAATGGTGTCCGGCCTGCAAACCATGTCCTATGAGGAACGGTTGCAGGATTTGGGAATGTTTAGCTTGCAAAAAAGAAGACTGAGAGGAGACTTAATAGCTGTCTGCAAATATCACAAGGGCTGTCACATTGTAGAAGGATCATCTTTATTCTCCTTTGCACAAGGAAAGACTAGAAGCAATGGGATGAAACTGAATGGGAGGAGACACAGATTAGATATTAGAAAAAACTTTTTGACAGAGTGATCAATGAGTGGAACAGGCTGCCATGAGAGGTGGTGAGTTCTCCTTCAAAGGAAGTCTTCAAACAGAGACTGGACAGACATCTGTCTTGGATGATTTAGTGAATCCTGCTTTGAGCAGGTGGTTGGACCATATGACCCAGGAGGTCCCTTCCAACTCTACCATTCTATGATTCTATGATTCTACATATGCATCACATATATGCCATTTTCAATGTGGTTACACTTTCAATCTGTATTTATTTGCAGTCCGGTAGTTCATTTTTCACTTTTATGTTCCACTAGGATTCCACAACTTCTCCTACACACTTACACCTTTTTTTACTTTCCACATACACTGTTTAATTTCACTAATTTTTTAGTGTATTTTTATTATTTTTTTCATTATGTATTATTTATCAAATCATTTTTTATTTATTTATTGTGTGTCAGTACTGCACTGAGCACATCAAGGCACTATCCAATGTGCATGTGCGGTGCCTCTATCCATACAGTGTGGTGGAGTGTATTCTTGCCCCCTACCTGCTGAGGGGGCAGTCTCCACTCTCCATATCTATTGCGGATTCAGTTGCCCGTATTCAGACACAGTGGTTTGCACTTCAAAAAACCTTATTGTTCTAAAAATACTACTGGATTTTCCAATGTGAGTGGAATTCCAAGTTCTTACACTAATGAATTATCGGTATCTGCATATTCTTACACAAATATATTCTTACAATTTACATCTTTGTGTACATGCATCTTCTTTTATGTGACAATACACTTTTCTTTTGCTAATCTGATGGACTTTATTTATCTTGCCATATGCAAAGCAATTTGTGAATGCAGCCATTGGGCAACGCTCACTTTTGTTATACCATCTGGTGATGTTAATACCAACACATCAGCTCTTAGAAGGGGTGGTTTTGCCCTTATTCCATTTGAGTACTCCCTTTTAGATCGGACTCTTATGTGACTCAATTTGGGCGGGCCACGACTTTGTCCGGACTCTTCCTGACCACTCTCATTTTGTATAAGCTGTACGGACATCTATGTGACACGAATGGGTGTGCAATAGCCAGATCACTCCCATGTATCCACCTCAGTACCAGCTTTGTCTGGACCCTCCCCGAGCACGTTTACTCAGTACAAGCTGTACGGACGTCTATGAGACGCAAATGGGAGTGCCACAGGCAGATCACTCCCCTAAATCCACTTCAGTACCGGCTTTGTCTGGACCCTCCCCGAGCACGTTTACTTAGTACAAGCTGTACGGACGTCTATGAGATGCAAATGGGAGTGCCACAGGCAGATCACTCCCCTAAATCCACCTCAGTACCGGCTTTGTCTGGACCCTCCCCGAGCACGTTTACTCAGTACAAGCTGTACGGACGTCTATGAGACGCAAATGGGAGTGCCACAGGCAGATCACTCCCCTAAATCCACTTCAGTACCGGCTTTGTCTGGACCCTCCCCGAGCACGTTTACTTAGTACAAGCTGTACGGACGTCTATGAGACGCAAATGGGAGTGCCACAGGCAGATCACTCCCCTAAATCCACTTCAGTACCGGCTTTGTCTGGACCCTCCCCGAGCACGTTTACTTAGTACAAGCTGTACGGACGTCTATGAGATGCAAATGGGAGTGCCACAGGCAGATCACTCCCCTAAATCCACCTCAGTACCGGCTTTGTCTGGACCCTCCCCGAGCACGTTTACTTAGTACAAGCTGTACGGACGTCTATGAGACGCAAATGGGAGTGCCACAGGCAGATCACTCCCCTAGATCCACCTCAGTACCGGCTTTGTCTGGACCCTCCCCGAGCACGTTTACGCAATACAAGCTGTACGGACATCTATGAGACGCAAATGGGAGTGTCACAGGCAGATCATTCCCCTAAATCCACCTCAGTACCCGCATTGTCCAGACCCTCGCTCAGCACGTTTACTCAGCACATGCCATACTCTGTCTGTGAGACACACATGAGTGTGTCACAGGTAGACAACTCCCCGAATCCTTCTCAGTACCTCCTATTGGCTGCTGATAGTTTTAATACTGATGACACTCCCCACATAGACATGCCCACAGGAAGAAGCACGAGCGAAACGCGTCGGGAAGGGGGAGAGATAGCGTGCCACTCGGTATTAACATGTTCAGCAGGACTACAGGTAATATGTATGAGGCACAGCCTGATTCATTTTTTCCTTAAGATGTTATGATTATGGTTTACTGCATGGGATCTGCGTTATAGCATAGGGGTATTTCGTTTCATTGGTGGAAATTAACCATATATGCACCGCACTTTAATTAAGCATGTGTATATTTGATTAGTCTAACCCCTGTTTGCAGGCATTAAGTATTTTACAGCCTTTTTATGCGTGATTTAATTTAATTTTTTGGAAAGGAATCCCATTTTGGGTGATTGCAAATTGGCACCCGCATACACCAACATGGGTATTGTTTTAAATGTATATTCTATAGACGTGGAGATGTAATCTGATGTATAATATAGCAAACTGAATTCCCAATTCTGTCAGTTCTGGCATTATATGGCCATAAGGTCTCTAAAAAAGAGACTTGCTTTATGAAAGGGCATATTTCTTCTGCAATACATACATTTACCAACATTCTGATTAAAATTGCTGTAGCTCTCCTTCCCACTTTGTGCGATATGGTTTTGAGGCACCTTTTTATAATGTTTTGTGAAACATTTTTTAATTCTTGTTGAAATAAAGTATTTTATTTTTTTACTATTGTGCAAACACTTTCTGATCTTTATGCTGCTTAATTGCCGCTTGATCAATATGATTCTAGTATTTTTAAAAGTACATATTTCAGATGATTGAATGTTAATACGTGGCTGCAATTCATGCTTCCTAAACCGTGAAGCAGTGACAGGAGATGGCAGGAAGTTTAGGTTCTCAATGCACACTGCTTTAGTTTCCACAGCTCAGTTGATGCATCTGCACATATCTCCTGTCTTTATAGGAAAGGCCGGGAGGAGGAGATATCTGCCGATTATCAAGACATAGCTTCCTGCAACCTGCAAACATACTTCCAGCCTGTGAAGAATGGCGTCTGTATATTCATTGTATAATGAAGTCACAGAATTTTGTCTCCTGCACTGCAATAGGAGCCGTCAGCCAGTAAGAGGTTGGCATCAAAATGCATGTCGTTGGCGTACGATGTCACTGTCATGCGCCAGCGAATCCATGCCTCAAATGGTTGAGGAGGAGTATGCCGCTCTATAACACGACCATGTAAGGAGGAACTTTATTTTGTATCAAAATCCACAATATGAGGAGACATATTGGGGGAGGATGGAGACATATGGGTGGGCAGGATGGGAGAAGATATGGAAGGCAGGATGGAGACATATGGGGGGCAGGATGGAGAAATATGGGGGGGAGGATGGAGACATATGGGGCCAGCATAAGAGGACATATGGGGCCAGGATAAGAGGACACATATGGGGGCACGATAGAGATATATGAGACCAGGATGGAGACATATGAGAGGTAAGATGGGAGAACATATAAGGGGGTAGTATGGAGACATATGGGGCCAGAATGGGAAGACGTACAGTACAGACCAAAAGTTTGGACACACCTTCTCATTCAACGATTTTTCTGTATTTTCATGACTATGAAAATTGTAGAATCACACTGAAGGCATCAAAACTATGAATTAACACATGTGGAATTATACATTACACTTTACAAAAAAGTGTGAAACAACTGAAAATATGTCTTATATTCTAGGTTCTTCAAAGTAGCCACCTTTTGCTTTGATTACTGCTTTGCACGCAGAAAAGGTGAACGGATGGACTCTACATGCCTAGATCCCACCGTGAAGCATGGAGGAGGAGGTGTGATGATGTGGGGGTGCTTTGCTGGTGACACTGTTGGGGATTTATTCAAAATTGAAGGCATATTGAACTAGCATGGCTACCACAGCATCTTGCAGCAGCATGCTATTTCATCCGGTTTGCGTTTAGTTGGACCATCATTTATTTTTCAACAGGGCAATGACCCCAAACACACCTCCAGACTGTGTAAGGGCTATTTGACCAAGAAGGAGAGTGTTGGGGTGCTATGCCAGATGACCTGGCCTCCACAGTCACCAGACCTGAACCCAATCGAGATGGTTTGGGGTGAGCTGGACTGCTCACCGCTTCAATTTTGAATAATCCCCAACAGTGTCACCAGCAAAGCTCCCCCACACCATCACACCACCTCCTCCATGCTTCACGGTGGGAACCAGGCATGTGGAGTCCAGCTGTTCACCTTTTCTTCGTGCAAAGCAGTAATCAAAGCAAAAGGTGGCTACTTTGAAGAACCTAGAATATAAGACATATTTTCAGTTGTTTCACACTTTTTTGTGAAGTGTAATGTATAATTCCACATGTGTTAATTCATAGTTTTGATGCCTTCAGTGTGATTCTACAATTTTCATAGTCATGAAAATACAGAAGAATCTTTGAATGAGAAGGTGTGTCCAAACTTTTGGTCTGTACTGTATATGGGGACAAGATGGAGACCTATGGGGCCAGGATGGGAGGACATATATGTGGCCAGGGTGGTAGAATATATAAGGGCAGGATTGAGACACATTGGGCTATGATGGGAGGACATATAAGAGCAGGATGAAGACACATGGGGACAGGAATGAGACACATGAGGGTCAGGATGGGGACGTTAATACAGGAAGGTGCCAGGATGTAGAACATTATTACTGTAGGGGCTAATTAAGGGATACTATTACTGCTGTGGTGGTTTTATTTTTGAGAACACTGTTTTCAGTGAGGAGAAGGTCCTGTTATTGTGCAGGGTGACACTGTCACTTTCATTCTTCATCTGGCATAGTGTAGAAGTTGGGGAAAAAATGGGAAATGTGCTCTAGATAACTGTGTTATTTTCTGCAGAGACAAGTCCTGGCTGGAAGAAATAAAGCAAAGATGAATATCTTCAACTAGAGATGTCACTGGTAAGTCAGTGTGTTACCTGTACACTTACACTATATGCTACATACAGAGCTCTTGTGTGTAATGTCACAGGTGGTCCCTGTATTACCTGTAAACG
Source organism: Oophaga sylvatica (assembly GCA_033576555.1). NCBI lineage: Eukaryota > Metazoa > Chordata > Amphibia > Anura > Dendrobatidae > Oophaga > Oophaga sylvatica. Next base: position 486,301,106 of record JARQOD010000002.1, read on the forward strand.
GACACTATATGCAGAGCTCCTATATAGAATGACACTAGTGAGTCACTATTACCTGTACACTAATAGTATACACTGTATGCTATGTACAGAGCTGCTGTGCATAATGGTACTTATAGTAATATTAGCATTGTGTTTTTCTTAATGATCAGTACTGTAGTATTCAGTCACTATGTGGTGGGAATATATGGTCTGGTCATGGCGTGACAACATTTGTTCTTTGTATGTGGTATTATTCGGTCACTACGATGTGGTAATTTGTGGTCTGGTCTTGGTATGGTGGTATTTGTCCCTGTACGTGGTATTATTCAGTCATTATGTGGTTCTAATATGTGCTCTGGCCATTTTGTGACGGTATTTGTTCCTTGTATGAGGTATTATCGGTCATTTAAAAAAATTTATGTGACACATTCCTTTAAAAAAAATATATAAAAATATACCTAAAAAGAGTATTGGATATTTTAACAAATGTTTAATAGGGTAGAGTAGGGACCAGTCAAAAGAGTCTACCGTGTTGTGGTAGCAGGCTTAAAAAATCTTTTGGCCAAAACAAAAGCTGATGTATGGGATCTGGTGTCTAATGGAAACTGTTAATGTGTGATTGGTGAGGACATCGTGGAGAAGTGGAGTTTTTTTAAGAGTGGGCGGTGGGACTGTGGAAGATTCGTGGCGTGGAGGTGGAGCTGGTGTGTAGTGTAGGTTGAGTTTCAAGGAGGCCCACAAAATTTGCCAGTATGGGGCATTGAAATTGCTGCTGGCAGTCCTGGAGTTTAGGTCTGGAGAAATAATTGACCAGTCCAGCACCTTTACTCTCAGTTTCTTTAGCAAGGCAATGGTCATCTTGGAAGTGTGTTTGGGATTATTATCTTGTTGGAATACTGTCCTGTGGCCCAGTATCCAAAGAAAGAGGATCATGTTCTGCTTCAGTATGTCAAAGTACTTGTTGGCATTCATAACTTCCTCAATGAACTGTAGCTGCCCGTAGCCGGCAGCACTTATGCAGCCCTAAATCATGACACTCCTACCAACATGCTTGACTTTTGTCAAGACACACACACTTGTCTTTGTAATAATCATCTGGTTTCCACCATACACTCTTGACACCATCTGAACCAAATTTATCTTGGTCTCATCAGACCACAGAATATGGAACAAGTAATTCATGTCCTTAGTCTGCTTGTTTTCAGCAAAGTGTTTGTCGATTTTCTTGTGCATCATACTTTGAAGAGACTTCCTTCTGGGATGACAGCCATGCAGACCAATTTGATGCAGTGTATGGCGTATGGTCTGAGCACTGACGGGCTTACCCCCACCCCAATAACCTTTGTAGCAATGTTGATAGAACTCATGCATCTATTTTGAAAAGACAACCTCTGGATATGATGCTGAGCACATGTACTCAACTTCTTTTGTCTACCACGGTGAGGCCAGATCTGAGTGAAACCTGCCTTGTTAAACAGATGTATGGTCTTGGCCATCGTGCTGCAGCTCAGTTTCAGTGTATTGGCAAGTTCTTATAGCCTGGGCAATCTTTATGTAGAGCAACAATATTTTTTTTTAGATCCTCAGATAGTTCTTTGCCATGAGGTGCCATGTTGAACTTTCAGTGACAAGTATAAGAAAGTGTGACAGTGACAACACCAAATTTAACACACCTGTTCCCCATTCACACCTGAGACATTATAACACTAATGAGTCACATGACAACGGGGAAGGAAAATGGATAATTGGGGACATTTTCACTTAGAGATGCACTCACTTTTATTCCCAGCAGTTTACAAATTAATGGGTGTTTGCTAAGTTTTTTAGAGGGCACATCAAATTTACACTGTTATACAAGTTGCACACTGATTACTTTACAATGTATCAAAGTGTCATATCTTCAGTGTTGTCTCATGAAAAGCTACAACAAAATAGTTACAAAAATGTGATATACTGTGTATATATTGTGACAGGGTCACTGACACATGTGAGGGGAGATACTGTATGTGTCACAAAGATTGCTTTCTTCTGTGATCTAGAAACCCATAATTTTCTCTCCAGCATGCTATGTACTGAAGGGGTTGATCAGCCATGATAAGAGATGGGATTTTTAGATGAGTAGGTCAGAGAAGAATGGGATGCTTACTAATCATAACTCCACATCAAGGTAGTGGCTGGTGAGTTAAATGTTGAGCCACTGTTTTTTTTTTTGTGTGTTTAGAGAGGAAAGTCTCCAGACATGGCTTCAGGAGGATCTAAGGACTTTGGGTGTTACCTGTGGGTGAATCCTGCAGGAAAAAGTACTCTATTGAACTTTATGTTTGTTTTGCCATTAGGCCAGAAAGGCCACGTTTACTTTGTTCAACCCTGCTGTGGTTTATGTTGTGCTTTAATAAACCAGCAGGTGATTTACCACAAGAGGCATTCCTGTGTTTACCTCTGCAAGCAGCTGAGTGAGTCAATCCCTCAGACGTTGTGTTTCGAATGCAAGCAGTGATCCAGGAACATGCATAGCGGCTGTAGACAACTGCATGTCCTGGGTCAAATCTGCCATCTAGTGCAAGACATCCAGCAGCATACAAGAGCTTGTGCAGCATCTGGTCCAGATCCAACAGCAAAAACAGCTGGCCAGTCAACAGCAGCAAATGGCGCAACAGGAAACGAATAAACTTTTGGCATGACAGCTCCAACAACAGCAGCAGTGACAGCAACAGGAGGTGCTAATGCGGCAAATGGAACTCCTTGCAGAGGCGGTTCTTGGGAGGTCGGTTGTCTGCTCCCCAACACCAGGTGATGACTTGCACGTCCAGAAAGTGGTAAGATGAGCCATGCAAAAGATGACCCCTAGGGATGATGTGCAAGCTTTTCTGACTTTTTACAAGAGGGTAGCTTCCTATTTCTTTGGGGGTTCTGCTACGGGGCAGTTAGCTTTCATCTTTCTGTCTTTAGGTGTAGCTATCTCTCCGACTGTGACGAGGCGTC
>JARQOD010000002.1:486304166-486420175 GCA_033576555.1 Oophaga sylvatica
TAGGATCACCGTAGGTACGCTCCACGGCTACTTCTAGTGTTGCAGTTAGTTTAGGGTTCTGCAACCCAGTAGTTTCCAGCCTTTCTGGTGAATTGCTATTTTGGCTTTTTTTGCTATTTCTCCTCAGCTACCGAAACATAACAGAATTCCCATTGGCCAAATTTTAAGGGTCACATGGATGTGTTCCAATGAGTAAATAAACATTGGCCAATATTGCATATAGACCCTGTCTTGAAACAGATTCTACCACCCACTCATCTATTGTGGCTAAAAGATCCCGAAATCTGTGCGATTTACTTGTGCATAGCCAACTAAAAATTCATCAAAACTTAAAACAACTATGGTAAGTTTCTTCCCTTGTGGCCAATGAAAGGCCTGTGCCAACTGTTTGATGGATCCAAAACCTATAAAATCAGAAAATGTATCACCTGTACCTTCAAAGGTGTGATTTACCATGCCACAAGCCCATGTGGTAAGGTATACATAGGTCTTTTACTCCAGAGAACTGAAAGCTCGGATCCGCGAACACTATTTGGACATAGAAAGGCCAAGAATGTTGAGGATATCAAACTTTGAAGACCATACCTAGACACTATAGGAATTTTCATGGATGTGATCCCCACTCCATGAAGGTAAAGGGCATTCATTTAGTATCTATGGGACCGAGAGGTGGGGATTTGAGCAAAACCCTGGCACAGGTGGAAAGCTGCTTTATTTTTAGGCTGGGTACCTTGGCTCCCCAAGGACTTAATAAGAATCTTTGCTTTTGGGCCTTCTTGTAACTCCCTGCTCCTTCTAGATCTTTTGGTTCCCTCTTTTTTGCTTTCGGTATCAGCTGAGTTTTGGTTTTAGGGGAGGGGTTTTTTTTATTTTAGTAGTCAATGTCATGTTTAAAGGGTATTTTTCCTTTATTCCAGGTTTTAATTAGTTTTGTCTCACTTAGGAACTAACATCACCATCAGTAACCATGCAGTCATATGATGACGAGGTTTCCTTTATCTACTTGAAGGACATCGAATACAATAAGAATTCTGGATGGTATTATGTGTTAGGGTTCGAGTTCCCAATGCTGCACAAGTGGAATCTCGAGACATTCCCCCTGCGGTCCAACATCCGTCTCCGGCCTCAGTGGAGCCTGCTCAGCAGAGACGTCGGTCCCAGCGTCTTGCCGGTCTAATGCTGCTTGCTGCTGCTTCTCCTGGATCTTCTATTATAATCAGTGCTGGAGCAGATGTCTTTGGGACGAAGTCCTGCGTTTCCCCTTCTGAGCATGCCCAGAGTAAGATCTCTCATTGGAGATCAGGGGTCACATGCTCAGGTACTGCAGCAGCTCCTATTGGTCCACTAGGAAGGTCCTGAAACCACTTGTGTTCTGGAGCAGTTTCCTATTGGTCATTATCTGGCAGGCCCTGTAGTTGCTACTATAAAAGGGTGGCATGGCTGGGCCGCCATGCGCTAGTATCAAATCTGTTACGTGCTTGCGCCAGTGTGGTCATGTATGCATGTGGTTAGGTCTGGCTGAAATAAGCCCAAAGAATACTGGCACCTCCGGTGAGGAGATTGTATGCACGTGTTCAGGGCTCGGCTGAAAACTCCATTAGAATACCGGCTACTCCGGTGAGGAGATTATTGCTTGTGTTCTGACTGCATGACCTCAGACTGTAATCCGCTTAGCAGTCATCTGTGTTCCCTGTGAGTCTAACAGGACACAGTCTTTTTCTCAGCGGCTCTGACGCAGCAGGGTTCGCTTTATAACGCTGGTCAGCGCCCTAGCGTTCTACTTTGCGGCTCACTGAAGCTAAGTGAGTTTGCACTTATCACCATATAGCGCTGTGGCATTCCCGTTAGCGGCTCTGGGGATAAACAGAGTTCGCACTAACTGCCACAGCGCGCTACGGCGTTTATTTTAGCGACTCTGCGGGATAACAGAGTTCGCTACTTATGCCATCTTAGTAGCAGCGGGCTTTGCCTGCACGGTGGACCCGGGCTGCAAACGCACCTCTCTACATTAATTATTAGGTGCGTTCCGCAGACCCTAACATTATGGAGAAACCCAAGGCTCAGAGGAAATTTACCGCCTGAATTAATTCCAGTTTATGGCCTTAATATATGAACTAGTGTTTATGAAATGATTTTTCGGTTATGGCTTCAAGATTTTGACTCCATTTGCCCGATGCTCAGTTTCATCCATCCATCGGTGTCTCAGGTCCAAGGGACATTTGCTATTTCCAAACATGACCAACATCAAATAATTAATGATGGACTTTGCCTTCACAGACCTGATATCAACTGTATATATAGAAAATAGCTGTAACTCCCAAGGTGTAACAACATATACTACCCTCTCTATCAGATATCTTCAAAGGAAGAAACAAGTAACTGGCTTGACTTCTTGGTACGGACAATGTCGTCTCTTTGACTTCTGTGGTCTATTTTCTTCACATACAATTTAGTACTTCATCTTTATAATTATTCAATGTGTACTTATTAATTAATTGCAGGGAGAGGGGTAAATGGGAAAAGGAAAAATAAAGAAAAAGAAAATAATGTTAGAAAAATAGGGTTCTTATATATTTGTATGACAACAATTCTTTGGGATTTGGGCACCACCTTATTCGTCTTTTAATTTGAGATATTTGCAATTAGTTATTGACATCTTCAGGGAAAGTCTTTTAGTATTCTAACAGCTACATATGTTTTTATTTTTGTATTTTTTACAATAGTAAAAAAATTTGCACATTCACGTTTATGATCTGCAGCAGCTATCAACTTATGGCAGATTTGACGCTTTTCACTTTCCAATTTTTTTACTTAAATAACTTATTGTTTGCGTATGGTTTGTGTATTCTTTCACTTAGAAATTGCCCTCTAGTCCTCTTTGGTCAGACCTCATCTGGAATACTGTGTCCAGTTTTGGGCACCACATTTTAAAAAAGACATTAACAAACTGGAGCAAGTTCAGAGAAGAGCGACCAGAATGGTGTCCGGTCTGCAAACCATGTCCTATGAGGAACGGTTGCAGGATTTGGGAATGTTTAGCTTGCAAAAAAAAGACTGAGAGGAGACTTAATAGCTGTCTGCAAATATCACAAGGGCTGTCACATTGTAGAAGGATCATCTTTATTCTCCTTTGCACAAGGAAAGACTAGAAGCAATGGGATGAAACTGAATGGGAGGAGACACAGATTAGATATTAGAAAAAACTTTTTGACAGAGTGATCAATGAGTGGAACAGGCTGCCATGAGAGGTGGTGAGTTCTCCTTCAAAGGAAGTCTTCAAACAGAGACTGGACAGACATCTGTCTTGGATGATTTAGTGAATCCTGCTTTGAGCAGGTGGTTGGACCATATGACCCAGGAGGTCCCTTCCAACTCTACCATTCTATGATTCTACATATGCATCACATATATGCCATTTTCAATGTGGTTACACTTTCAATCTGTATTTATTTGCAGTCCGGTAGTTCATTTTTCACTTTTATGTTCCACTAGGATTCCACAACTTCTCCTACACACTTACACCTTTTTTTACTTTCCACATACACTGTTTAATTTCACTAATTTTTTAGTGTATTTTTATTATTTTTTTCATTATGTATTATTTATCAAATCATTTTTTATTTATTTATTGTGTGTCAGTACTGCACTGAGCACATCAAGGCACTATCCAATGTGCATGTGCGGTGCCTCTATCCATACAGTGTGGTGGAGTGTATTCTTGCCCCCTACCTGCTGAGGGGGCAGTCTCCACTCTCCATATCTATTGCGGATTCAGTTGCCCGTATTCAGACACAGTGGTTTGCACTTCAAATAACCTTATTGTTCTAAAAATACTACTGGATTTTCCAATGTGAGTGGAATTCCAAGTTCTTAGGCTACTTTCACACTTGCGTTTTTTTGCGCTGCGCATCGTGCGCTATTGTTCGCATGCGCAATTTTCCCCTATCATTAACATGGCGGGCGCATTGTATTGCGCTTGCACGCGTTCATCAGCGTTTTACGTGCGCAGCGCATTTTCCAGGTGTGCGCCCAGACGCGCCAGACGCTACATGTTGCATTTTTTTTTTCAGCACAACATTATAAAAATGCGCGTGCGCACGTGTGCGCACGCTATGCGCATAAAAATATAATTGCAGTCTATGTGAACGCTGGTGTGCGCATGGCTGTGCGCTTGTCAGCGATTGTGTGCGCATGCGATATTTTAGTAAACATGTCTAGACACTTGTCAAATGACCCCCTAGACAAGATACATTGTTTGTGAGGAGTCTAGATAAAAGTAGTATAGATAAAGGAAGTGACACACAGACCCCTCAGACTATCTGGAGACTACATGCTGATAACACCTGAAGATTATACAGCCTGGATCCCTATAAAAGGCCAGCAACCAACAAGCTACATACACTGCCTGGAGACTGTAGCTGAACACTTGAAGATCCATCTTGGACCAAGGCTGAACATTGTCTGGAGACACTGCTTCTTGAATCAAGACAGATCCAAAGGGCAAGAATGTGAGTATTCTTTAACCAAATGACAGACTGTCCTTATAATGTAATATGTGTTCATGTATTTTTTATTTTTTTTTTGCAGCATGTCTTCTGGATCTGAATATTCCCCATCCCGGCAAGAACTGGCCGAAGCAGAGCATGATGTGAGTATCTTCCTGCCTTTGGGTAAGTATTGCTGCTGAATCTACAAATGGCTTAAATTTAGGTTCCTTTTTCAGACATCATCGTCGGACACGGCCATTGAGGAGTCTCAGCAGGAGCAGTCGCAGCCGAGTCAAGTCCCGGTGGCGAGACGGAATGTAAGTATATAGCCTTTGAATGTCTATTTCTTTTCTACTCCTATTGTTCTTTTCTTTGTCTAAAATATACAAGATTGTAATTTTGTTTTTGTTTCTTCTAGGTTCCACAAGGGGACGAGGACATGTATGTGGACAACGATGCCCTGATCTGCCAGGTCCAGGAGCGTGTCCCGTTGTGGGACAGCCGAAATACCCAGTACAAGGACAATGTGGTGACCCGGCGGCTATGGAACGAGGTGGCCGCAGCGTTGATGGATGGCTGGGACAGCGCCTCTCCAAACCTGAAAAAGGCGTTTAGTAAGTATTTTCATTCTCTGTAATATTGCACTCTTGTTCCTGTGTCTACTGATGGGTTTACTTGCAGATATATTCTGCCAGTAAACCCAACAGTGCCTCTGCTTCAACACTGACTGCCCTGTGTATGCTATTGCAATGTGTTCTGCATTCTAGTGTTTGTTTTTATGCTGCACTCACTCTTGTTCCTGTGTCTACTGATGGGTTTACTTGCAGATATATTCTGCAAGCAAACCCAACAGTGCCCTCAGGTTCAAAAGTGACTGCCCTGTGTATGCTATTGCTATGAGTTCTGCATTCTAGTGTTTGTTTTTATGCTGCACTCACTCTTGCTCCTGTGTCTACTGATGGGTTTACTTGCAGATATATTCTGCAAGCAAACCCAACAGTGCCCTCAGGTTCAAAAGTGACTGCCCTGTGTATGCTATTGCTATGAGTTCTGCATTCTAGTGTTTGTTTTTATGCTGCACTCACTCTTGTTCCTGTGTCTACTGATGGGTTTACTTGCAGATATATTCTGCAAGCAAACCCAACAGTGCCCTCAGGTTCAAAAGTGACTGCCCTGTGTATGCTATTGCTATGAGTTCTGCATTCTAGTGTTTGTTTTTATGCTGCACTCACTCTTGTTCCTGTGTCTACTGATGGGTTTACTTGCAGATATATTCTGCAAGCAAACCCAACAGTGCCCTCAGGTTCAAAAGTGACTGCCCTGTGTATGCTATTGCTATGAGTTCTGCATTCTAGTGTTTGTTTTTATGCTGCACTCACTCTTGTTCCTCATGTGAAGTTTGTTTTTGCTGCCTGATATATTCTAACAGCAAACATAACAGTGTCATGTGGTTCAACAGTCAATGACATGTGGATTCTAAAGCTTTTTATAATGCTTCATTAACAGTTTGACATTTATATTGAGTTATGTGTGTTGAGAGTGAATTTGCACATACTGCATTGTATTAATTTTTTTTTTTTATAAACAGTGAACAAAATACGCACACGATGGCGCTCGATGAAAGACCGCTTCAACACTGATGTTCGAGCAGAGGGACAGGTTCGCAGTGGTTCTGCAGCAAGGCACAAAAAGAAATATCGCTACTATCGCGAGTTGGCGTTCCTGAGACCGGTCCTTGCCAGCAGAGCGTAAGTTTTTAGATTTTCAATTTTTTTGTTATTTTTTAATTTATTTTTTCTTTTCTACAGCTGATGCTTCTTGTTCATGCATTATAGTAATGTTTTGTTTTTCTTTCCACAGCACCTGGAGCAGCACCATGCAGCCTGTCCCTGAAGCGGTCCTTCCTCGGACGACCTTGGACACGTCCCAGCCATCCGACAGCCAAGAAGCAACTTGCAGGTCAGCAACACGGACAGCTGGTGACCAGGAAGCTGGTCCATCAGGTGTTCCCCTCTCCCAGGTCTCTGCCACTGGTTATGCGGGCACTTCCCGCCAGCGGCAGAGGGCCATGGAGAGGAATGTCTTGCCCGAGTTTGTTCACTTGAGCGAGTCCTTTCAAGGCAATATCAAGACGCTTGGAGGCAGAGTTGGAAGCGGTTTTTCACTGATGGAACGTGGTTTTACCCATATGGATCACCGCTTCAACACTGTCGACCAGCGTTTTGATCGCCTGGAGGCCGACCTCAACAGACCAGCGCACCATTTTTTTAGTAAAATAGAACGGGGCATGGCGGAACACCTTACTCCTGAGCAACAGCTGGGTGTGATGCAGGCCTGCAACAATGCTTACATGCAGTATATCCAGCAGAATCGGTACGCGCAGCAGTCAGTGGTTGCATATCCAACAGTGCCACCACTGATTCGCCACACATCACTACCGACTTCTGCTGCATACCACTGCACGGCCACCAGCATTCCAAGTCAACACTACACCACCACAAGTCCAAGTACTGTTGGACAGTCCACCGTTGCCACCACCATGGCAAGCGCTGCTCCTGTGTGGAGCAACACCACCACTGACACTGGTCCACAGTCATGGACTCAAGCTAGCACACTACCTGCTTGGGCCAACATACCAACTTGTCCTTCTACTAGTACTGCTACCAGTCAACAATTTTCTGGAACAGCACCCACTGATCAAATGAGTACCGTCACCAGTCAGAAAGCCATTTCAAGGGCACCCACTTCTCCTTCTATGAGTACCGCCACGAGTCGTCAACAATTTATGGACACACCAGCCACTGATCCTATGAGTACCGCCACCAGTCATCAACCATGCATTTCAAGGGCACCCACTTCTCCTTCTATGAGTACCGCCACGAGTCGTCAACAATTTATGGACACACCAGCCACTGATGCTATGAGTACCGCCACCAGTCATCAACCATGCATTTCAAGGGCAGCCACTTCTCCTTGGAACACCGCCAACCCTTCTGTTACTCCGAGCACTGGCAACACTTCCACTGCCACTGCCACAGCGAGCATGAGAGCGGTGACCTACATTCTGTCTTTTTTAGGTCAAGGCCACAGTCAACCAGCTTAAGGCGGACACAGAGAAGTCGGTCCACGCAAGGTACTCCAGTCCCCAAGAAGAAAAAAAAAAATCTTTGTTGGTGCATCCACCCTCTCCTCCTAATGTGTCTGAAAGTGACTCTCATTTGATGTCTCAGCTTCCTTCACCTACTACTTTTGTTTCCCCTTCCCCTCAAACCCCTTCATCGCTTTCCAGCCGGTCTTCATCTCTGCACACCCCCAGAGTCTCAAAATCACCACCAAAACGTCATTAGCAATAAAAATTTCTCACATTTCTATACAATTTCTGTGGCAGTGACGATACCATGGTCATGTTTGACCCAAAATTTAATAATCTGATATCCAAAACCTTTGTGTGACTATTTTTCATTTTTATGAGTAAACCAAAAAATTATTTAATGTGATATGTAGAAATGTCAGCCAAAAATAAAATTGGTAATTCAAATGTTGTTTTACGGTTGTAGAAAATAAATGTGCCAATCTTCTTTTAGTAATTTTGGTTTGCTTTGTGTTTATTTTGCCGCCTACACACTTGGCCGTACACACACTGCGCCGTACACTTTGCGTTTTTGAGTACACATAACTCCACGAATGACACAAGTTTGTGTACTTCATGGAGATATGTTTACTCCAAAACACAAATATATTCCTTTTTTCTTCACAACCACTCTGTCAGTCTGCTAATATTGAACAGACTGAATAGAGGATTGGGTTCCGTGCAAGGCATATCTATTTAACCTTGCCATATATACTAAAAACTGAATTGAGTGTGGTGTGTTTTTTACATTATTTCACTTGGTGATAGAAGGCCAGGGATTCTACATATAGCTTGTAATTGAGCACATCCTCTATTCAGTGTGTGTTGAAGAAACAGAGGAAATGATGGTGAAAATACACTATATATGTACAATACCCTGACCTTCGATCATTACTATCACACCTGGGCAGGTGAACAGACATGAGTTTTAACCAGCAGCGTTGCTTCAGTATGCATTAATTTGAAGCATACTGTAGCGATGCTGCTGTTTAGAAGTCATGTGTACTCACCTGCCCAGGCCTGATACATTCTGAAGTGACAATGCGTTATTTGGGGCATCACCACTTCAGCATGCCACCAGGCATTGGTATAGAACAAGATGTCTAATCTTTTATCTCTGCAATACAAATCAATTCACAGTGCCACAAATAATTGTTGTGTTATCTCCACCGTCACTGAAAATGGAAGCAAAAGTGGATAAATAATAAAGGTCATACAACTTGTGTGCATGTATATTTAACTACATAGTCAGGATTACAAATGATTTGATGATGCACCCAAAAATATGCATCATGAATTCACTGGTAAACCTGGCCATTTCATAATTTTTTTTAAAATGAAAAACAGACTGCACGTGGTACAGGTATAAACAGAGTTATTTTATTTACATTAAAAAAAAAATTTTTTATTAACATACAGACAAGAACATTATTTTACACCATTTCATCTTGCCAATCCACCCGTCCTACATCTGACATGAAGTAGGCCGCAAATTGGTCTCTCATTTGGCTGACTTCAACAGAAGACCTGAGAGGGTGCTGAGTGAAGTCAGGCAATGGGTTAGGAGCTGCATCATCAAGTTCAAAGTTTGGGTGCTCTTTAGACATCACAAAGTTATGAAGCACCACACAGGCCTTCACCACTTCATCCACTGTTTCCAGTTTCAGATGAATGGCTGTGCCCAGAATGCGCCATCTGGAAACCAGTATACCGAAGGCACACTCTACAGTTCTCCTTGCCCTGGTCAGCCTGTAATTGAAAATTCTTTTGTTGTGGTCCAAGTCCCGGCTGGAGTAGGGTTTAAGCAGGTGTTGGCTCATCTGGAATGCCTCATCCCCAACCATTACAAATGACAATGGTGGAGTTTCGGTGTGGGGAAGAGGCCGTGGCATGGGGAAATTAAACTGGTTTTCATACAACCTCCGTCCCATGTCCGAGTTCTTAAACGCCTGTGAGTCATTCCCACGGCCAAATGCACCAATGTCCACCGCAACAAACATACAGTCTGCATCCGCAATGGCCATAAGAACTGTAGAATAGTACTTCTTGTAATTGTAGTACTCCGAGCCTGTTCTTTTGGGTTTGATAATCCGTATGTGTTTCCCATCAACTGCTCCCAAACAGTTGGGGAAATTGCAGGTTGTCCAGAATTTGTCAGCAATTTGTAGCCACTTTTCTGTGGTGGGCAGGGGCATAAATTCCGGACAGAGAACAGTCCACAATGCCCGGCAGGTGTCCAGAACAATTTCTGACAACGTGGAGATACCAATCCTGTACTGGAAGTGGAGTGAAGACAGGCTCTCTCCAGTAGCAAGGAATCTAGAGAAAGAACAAAAAAAATATTATTGTATATGTTTTTGTAAAACATTAATAATCCAAAAAATGAAATAAAAATAATTCTGCAGGTCTTTGTTTACTAGCTGGCAGAACAAGAATGATGTCATCTTTGGAATAGTACAAGGCATACATGGTATATATGGTAATACAATTATGCAGGCATTGGTTTCTCAATAATACGTACCGTAAAGTCACCAGGAGTCTTTCCTCTGGAGGAATCGCCCGACGGAGCTGTGTGTCCTGTCTCCTTATTAATTGTTGTACCCGAGCAAGTAAATCCATGAAGGATTGTTGTGACATCCGGGTGTAGTCGTTAAATTTCTCCGGGTTTGACTGCAGCTCACTGTAGAGGGTGTGATACGCTCCACGGCTCTCCCGGAGTTCTACAATGGGATGTACCCACAAACGACGACGCTGCCGTCTCCACTGTCTATCTCTCTTCCTTTGTTCATGGCAAGCAAAGGCATAAGCCCGAGCCATATCCATGTCCACATCAAGGTTGAAGAAGAAAGTCTGCATAAGCTGATCCATGTTCACCAAGGCAAATGCAAGCAAATGTGAAGAATGGCTGTGAACAGGCTCTATTTATATTTTCAATAAGACACGCCCACTGGTGTCCCATTGGTGGGTTCTGTTGAAAGAATTTTTCAAGGATTTTCATCATGTGTTTTGCACAGAAAAAACGCAAACGCAGACAAAAACGCTTTAAATCGCATAGAATCGCTTACAATCGCTGCGCTTTTAAAAAACAATGCGCACTATTTGTTGGCAAAATATCGCAGCGATTACACGCGTTTGCACGCGTTTTTTTCATGCGTTTGATGTGCGCTCGATGCGCAGCGCAAAAAAACGCAAGTGTGAAAGTAGCCTTACACTAATGAATTATCGGTATCTGCATATTCTTACACAAATATATTCTTACAATTTACATCTTTGTGTACATGCATCTTCTTTTATGTGACAATACACTTTTCTTTTGCTAATCTGATGGACTTTATTTATCTTGCCATATGCAAAGCAATTTGTGAATGCAGCCATTGGGCAACGCTCACTTTTGTTATACCATCTGGTGATGTTAATACCAACACATCAGCTCTTAGAAGGGTGGTTTTGCCCTTATTCCATTTGAGTACTCCCTTTTAGATCGGACTCTTATGTGACTCAATTTGGGCGGGCCACGACTTTGTCCGGACTCTTCCTGACCACTCTCATTTTGTATAAGCTGTACGGACATCTATGTGACACGAATGGGTGTGCAATAGCCAGATCACTCCCATGTATCCACCTCAGTACCAGCTTTGTCTGGACCCTCCCGAGCACGTTTACTCAGTACAAGCTGTACGGACGTCTATGAGACGCAAATGGGAGTGCCACAGGCAGATCACTCCCCTAAATCCACTTCAGTACCGGCTTTGTCTGGACCCTCCCCGAGCACGTTTACTTAGTACAAGCTGTACGGACGTCTATGAGATGCAAATGGGAGTGCCACAGGCAGATCACTCCCCTAAATCCACCTCAGTACCGGCTTTGTCTGGACCCTCCCCGAGCACGTTTACTTAGTACAAGCTGTACGGACGTCTATGAGATGCAAATGGGAGTGCCACAGGCAGATCACTCCCCTAAATCCACCTCAGTACCGGCTTTGTCTGGACCCTCCCCGAGCACGTTTACTCAGTACAAGCTGTACGGACGTCTATGAGACGCAAATGGGAGTGCCACAGGCAGATCACTCCCCTAAATCCACTTCAGTACCGGCTTTGTCTGGACCCTCCCCGAGCACGTTTACTTAGTACAAGCTGTACGGACGTCTATGAGATGCAAATGGGAGTGCCACAGGCAGATCACTCCCCTAAATCCACCTCAGTACCGGCTTTGTCTGGACCCTCCCCGAGCACGTTTACTTAGTACAAGCTGTACGGACGTCTATGAGACGCAAATGGGAGTGCCACAGGCAGATCACTCCCCTAGATCCACCTCAGTACCGGCTTTGTCTGGACCCTCCCCGAGCACGTTTACGCAATACAAGCTGTACGGACATCTATGAGACGCAAATGGGAGTGTCACAGGCAGATCATTCCCCTAAATCCACCTCAGTACCCGCATTGTCCAGACCCTCGCTCAGCACGTTTACTCAGCACATGCCATACTCTGTCTGTGAGACACACATGAGTGTGTCACAGGTAGACAACTCCCCGAATCCTTCTCAGTACCTCCTATTGGCTGCTGATAGTTTTAATACTGATGACACTCCCACATAGACATGCCCACAGGAAGAAGCACGAGCGAAACACGCGTCGGGAAGGGGGAGAGATAGCGTGCCACTCGGTATTAACATGTTCAGCAGGACTACAGGTAATATGTATGAGGCACAGCCTGATTCATTTTTTCCTTAAGATGTTATGATTATGGTTTACTGCATGGGATCTGCGTTATAGCATAGGGGTATTTCGTTTCATTGGTGGAAATTAACCATATATGCACCGCACTTTAATTAAGCATGTGTACATTTGATTAGTCTAACCCCTGTTTGCAGGCATTAAGGATTTTACAGCCTTTTTATGCGTGATTTAATTTAATTTTTTGGAAAGGAATCCCATTTTGGGTGATTGCAAATTGGCACCCGCATACACCAACATGGGTATTGTTTTAAATGTATATTCTATAGACGTGGAGATGTAATCTGATGTATAATATAGCAAACTGAATTCCCAATTCTATCAGTTCCGGCATTATATGGCCATAAGGTCTCTAAAAAAGAGACTTGCTTTATGAAAGGGCATATTTCTTCTGCAATACATACATTTACCAACATTCTGATTAAAATTGCTGTAGCTCTCCTTCCCACTTTGTGCGATATGGTTTTGAGGCACCTTTTTATAATGTTTTGTGAAACATTTTTTAATTCTTGTTGAAATAAAGTATTTTATTTTTTTACTATTGTGCAAACACTTTCTGATCTTTATGCTGCTTAATTGCCGCTTGATCAATATGATTCTAGTATTTTTAAAAGTACATATTTCAGATGATTGAATGTTAATACGTGGCTGCAATTCATGCTTCCTAAACCGTGAAGCAGTGACAGGAGATGGCAGGAAGTTTAGGTTCTCAATGCACACTGCTTTAGTTTCCACAGCTCAGTTGATGCATCTGCACATATCTCCTGTCTTTATAGGAAGGCCGGGAGGAGGAGATATCTGCCGATTATCAAGACATAGCTTCCTGCAACCTGCAAACATACTTCCAGCCTGTGAAGAATGGCGTCTGTATATTCATTGTATAATGAAGTCACAGAATTTTGTCTCCTGCACTGCAATAGGAGCCGTCAGCCAGTAAGAGGTTGGCATCAAAATGCATGTCGTTGGCGTACGATGTCACTGTCATGCGCCAGCGAATCCATGCCTCAAATGGTTGAGGAGGAGTATGCCGCTCTATAACACAACCATGTAAGGAGGAACTTTATTTTGTATCAAAATCCACAATATGAGGAGACATATTGGGGGAGGATGGAGACATATGGGTGGGCAGGATGGGAGAAGATATGGAAGGCAGGATGGAGACATATGGGGGGCAGGATGGAGAAATATGGGGGGGAGGATGGAGACATATGGGGCCAGCATAAGAGGACATATGGGGCCAGGATAAGAGGACACATATGGGGGCACGATAGAGATATATGAGACCAGGATGGAGACATATGAGAGGTAAGATGGGAGAACATATAAGGGGGTAGTATGGAGACATATGGGGCCAGAATGGGAAGACGTACAGTACAGACCAAAAGTTTGGACACACCTTCTCATTCAACGATTTTTCTGTATTTTCATGACTATGAAAATTGTAGAATCACACTGAAGGCATCAAAACTATGAATTAACACATGTGGAATTATACATTACACTTTACAAAAAAGTGTGAAACAACTGAAAATATGTCTTATATTCTAGGTTCTTCAAAGTAGCCACCTTTTGCTTTGATTACTGCTTTGCACGCAGAAAAGGTGAACGGATGGACGCTACATGCCTAGTTCCCACCGTGAAGCATGGAGGAGGAGGTGTGATGGTGTGGGGGTGCTTTGCTGGTGACACTGTTGGGGATTTATTCAAAATTGAAGGCATATTGAACTAGCATGGCTACCACAGCATCTTGCAGCAGCATGCTATTTCATCCGGTTTGCGTTTAGTTGGACCATCATTTATTTTTCAACAGGGCAATGACCCCAAACACACCTCCAGACTGTGTAAGGGCTATTTTACCAAGAAGGAGAGTGTTGAGGTGCTATGCCAGATGACCTGGCCTCCACAGTCACCAGACCTGAACCCAATCGAGATGGTTTGGGGTGAGCTGGACTGCTCACCGCTTCAATTTTGAATAATCCCCAACAGTGTCACCAGCAAAGCTCCCCCACACCATCACACCACCTCCTCCATGCTTCACGGTGGGAACCAGGCATGTGGAGTCCAGCCGTTCACCTTTTCTTCGTGCAAAGCAGTAATCAAAGCAAAAGGTGGCTACTTTGAAGAACCTAGAATATAAGACATATTTTCAGTTGTTTCACACTTTTTTGTGAAGTGTAATGTATAATTCCACATGTGTTAATTCATAGTTTTGATGCCTTCAGTGTGATTCTACAATTTTCATAGTCATGAAAATACAGAAGAATCTTTGAATGAGAAGGTGTGTCCAAACTTTTGGTCTGTACTGTATATGGGGACAAGATGGAGACCTATGGGGCCAGGATGGGAGGACATATATGTGGCCAGGGTGGTAGAATATATAAGGGCAGGATTGAGACACATTGGGCTATGATGGGAGGACATATAAGAGCAGGATGAAGACACATGGGGACAGGAATGAGACACATGAGGGTCAGGATGGGGACGTTAATACAGGAAGGTGCCAGGATGTAGAACATTATTACTGTAGGGGCTAATTAAGGGATACTATTACTGCTGTGGTGGTTTTATTTTTGAGAACACTGTTTTCAGTGAGGAGAAGGTCCTGTTATTGTGCAGGGTGACACTGTCACTTTCATTCTTCATCTGGCATAGTGTAGAAGTTGGGGAAAAAATGGGAAATGTGCTCTAGATAACTGTGTTATTTTCTGCAGAGACAAGTCCTGGCTGGAAGAAATAAAGCAAAGATGAATATCTTCAACTAGAGATGTCACTGGTAAGTCAGTGTGTTACCTGTACACTTCCACTATATGCTATATACAGAGCTCTTGTGTGTAATGTCACAGGTGGTCCCTGTATTACCTGTAAACGGACACTATATGCAGAGCTCCTATATAGAATGACACTAGTGAGTCACTATTACCTGTACACTAACAGTATACACTGTATGCTATGTACAGAGCTGCTGTGCATAATGGTACTTATAGTAATATTAGCATTGTGTTTTTCTTAATGATCAGTACTGTAGTATTCAGTCACTATGTGGTGGGAATATATGGTCTGGTCATGGCGTGACAACATTTGTTCTTTGTATGTGGTATTATTCGGTCACTACGATGTGGTAATTTGTGGTCTGGTCTTGGTATGGTGGTATTTGTCCCTGTACGTGGTATTATTCAGTCATTATGTGGTTCTAATATGTGCTCTGGCCATTTTGTGACGGTATTTGTTCCTTGTATGAGGTATTATCGGTCATTTAAAAAAATTTATGTGACACATTCCTTTAAAAAAAATATATAAAAATATACCTAAAAAGAGTATTGGATATTTTAACAAATGTTTAATAGGGTAGAGTAGGGACCAGTCAAAAGAGTCTACCGTGTTGTGGTAGCAGGCTTAAAAAATCTTTTGGCCAAAACAAAAGCTGATGTATGGGATCTGGTGTCTAATGGAAACTGTTAATGTGTGATTGGTGAGGACATGGTGGAGAAGTGGAGTTTTTTTAAGAGTGGGCGGTGGGACTGTGGAAGATTCGTGGCGTGGAGGTGGAGCTGGTGTGTAGTGTAGGTTGAGTTTCAAGGAGGCCCACAAAATTTGCCAGTATGGGGCATTGAAATTGCTGCTGGCAGTCCTGGAGTTTAGGTCTGGAGAAATAATTGACCAGTCCAGCACCTTTACTCTCAGTTTCTTTAGCAAGGCAATGGTCATCTTGGAAGTGTGTTTGGGATTATTATCTTGTTGGAATACTGCCCTGTGGCCCAGTATCCAAAGAAAGAGGATCATGTTCTGCTTCAGTATGTCAAAGTACTTTTTGGCATTCATAACTTCCTCAATAAACTGTAGCTGCCCATAGCCGGCAGCACTTATGCAGCCCTAAATCATGACACTCCTACCAACATGCTTGACTTTTGTCAAGACACACACACTTGTCTTTGTAATAATCATCTGGTTTCCACCATACACTCTTGACACCATCTGAACCAAATGCGTTTATCTTGGTCTCATCAGACCACAGAATATGGAACAAGTAATTCATGTCCTTAGTCTGCTTGTTTTCAGCAAAGTGTTTGTCGATTTTCTTGTGCATCATACTTTGAAGAGACTTCCTTCTGGGATGACAGCCATGCAGACCAATTTGATGCAGTGTATGGCGTATGGTCTGAGCACTGACGGGCTTACCCCCACCCCAATAACCTTTGTAGCAATGTTGATAGAACTCATGCATCTATTTTGAAAAGACAACCTCTGGATATGATGCTGAGCACATGTACTCAACTTCTTTTGTCTACCATGGTGAGGCCAGATCTGAGTGAAACCTGCCTTGTTAAACAGATGTATGGTCTTGGCCATCGTGCTGCAGCTCAGTTTCAGTGTATTGGCAAGTTCTTATAGCCTGGGCAATCTTTATGTAGAGCAACAATATTTTTTTTTAGATCCTCAGATAGTTCTTTGCCATGAGGTGCCATGTTGAACTTTCAGTGACAAGTATAAGAAAGTGTGACAGTGACAACACCAAATTTAACACACCTGTTCCCCATTTACACCTGAGACATTATAACACTAATGAGTCACATGACAACGGGGAAGGAAAATGGATAATTGGGGACATTTTCACTTAGAGATGCACTCACTTTTATTCCAGCAGTTTACAAATTAATGGGTGTTTGCTAAGTTTTTTAGAGGGCACATCAAATTTACACTGTTATACAAGTTGCACACTGATTACTTTACAATGTATCAAAGTGTCATATCTTCAGTGTTGTCTCATGAAAAGCTACAACAAAATAGTTACAAAAATGTGATATACTGTGTATATATTGTGACAGGGTCACTGACACATGTGAGGGGAGATACTGTATGTGTCACAAAGATTGCTTTCTTCTGTGATCTAGAAACCCATAATTTTCTCTCCAGCATGCTATGTACTGAAGGGGTTGATCAGCCATGATAAGAGATGGGATTTTTAGATGAGTAGGTCAGAGATGGATGGGATGCCTACTCATCATAACTCCACATCAAGGTAGTGGCTGGTGAGTTAAATGTTGAGCCACTGTTTTTTTTTCTTTTGTGTGTTTAGAGAGGAAAGTCTCCAGACATGGCTTCAGGAGGATCTAAGGACTTTGGGTGTTACCTGTGGGTGAATCCTGCAGGAAAAAGTACTCTATTGAACTTTATGTTTGTTTTGCCATTAGGCCAGAAAGGCCACGTTTACTTTGTTCAACCCTGCTGTGGTTTATGTTGTGCTTTAATAAACCAGCAGGTGATTTACCACAAGAGGCATTCCTGTGTTTACCTCTGCAAGCAGCTGAGTGAGTCAATCCCTCAGACGTTGTGTTTCGAATGCAAGCAGTGATCCAGGAACATGCATAGCGGCTGTAGACAACTGCATGTCCTGGGTCAAATCTGCCATCTAGTGCAAGACATCCAGCAGCATACAAGAGCTTGTGCAGCATCTGGTCCAGATCCAACAGCAAAAACAGCTGGCCAGTCAACAGCAGCAAATGGCGCAACAGGAAACGAATAAACTTTTGGCATGACAGCTCCAACAACAGCAGCAGTGACAGCAACAGGAGGTGCTAATGCGGCAAATGGAACTCCTTGCAGAGGCGGTTCTTGGGAGGTCGGTTGTCTGCTCCCCAACACTAGGTGATGACTTGCACGTCCAGAAAGCGGTAAGATGAGCCATGCAAAAGATGACCCCTAGGGATGATGTGCAAGCTTTTCTGACTTTTTACAAGAGGGTAGCTGAACAGGAGAGACTTCCGCCAGAGCAGTGGGCGGAAGTGCTGGTGCCGTATTTGACAGGCAAACTCCAAAAGGCGTATTATGACTTAGCACTTGTGTTATGACTTAGCACTTAGGTACAGTGCCATTAGCTACAGTACAGGGTTGTAAACTTCTTGATAATGTTGTGCACTGTGGTCAAAGGAACTTTAAGATCTCTGGAGCAGGATTTGAAACCTTGAGCTTGTTCATATTGCTCAACAATTTGACGTCTCAAGTACTCAGAAAATTTTCTTCTCCTTTTTCTGTTCTCCATGCTTATTGTGGCACATACAGACACAGTGCAAAAAAACGGAAGGAAGATAGGGAGCTATAAATTAAGGTCTGTTGTGAACACGTTGGAGATGACTTCAGAGTTGAAGCTCCCTCTGGTGGTTGCTGAGGGTATTGAACCTATGTTGAACAGCAAAAGCCCAACACCTGCTAGTGACGAATGGTTGTCAGGTGATACTGACTGGCCTGATATAAGTGAGCTGACCTTTCATGATCCTCGCCGGTGATCAATTGTTCTTCCTGGTCTAGGTTGGAATTCAGCTTGCTTTTCTGCTGTCTCCTGCTTGCATTCAGATCTCTTTTGTGGACAAGTAACTACACAGCAGTAAAATATCACAAGAACTGAGCAAATGAACAAATACAAAAAGCGAACGGAGACCAGCCCAAGCCCCCCAAAGGGGACCCGGCTGAAGACAAAAAGCAATGAAGCAAAAAGCAAGGAAAATCAAACACAGTAAAAAAAAAACTGAAAATGACTTATCTGAATGCAAGCAGGAGACAGCAGAAAAGCAAGCTGAATTCCAACCTAGACCAGGAAGAATAATTGATCACCGGCAAGGATCAAGGATCATGGGAGGTCACCTCAGTCAGTATCACCTGACAACCATTCATCACTAGAAGGTGTTGGGCTTTTGCTGTTCAACATAGGTTCAATACCCTCAGCAACCACCAGAGGGAGCTTCTGCTCCGAAGTCGTCTTCAAAATGTTCACAACAAAGGTCCTTATCAAATAAATTAATAAAAATAATAATATATAATCAAAAAAGAAAATAATATAAACACAAAATGGGGGTAATTATGAAAAATTAATTAAATTTATTATAGCAAAATATAAATAACATAGACAAGGTATAAGGGAGATAAATACACATATCAGCTAAATGACATACAGCATCAGGTGGAAAAAGCAATATGAGAGACAACACACGTTGATGAAGCCGAGTGCGGTGAAACGCGTGTCGGTGCTTCCTCATACGTCCCCCCTACATTTGCGGTGTGCAGCCCTTCATTATGTCACAAGGTAATATCCGAAATTATTGCGTTTTGTTTGGCTTAGTCTACTAACCTGCTATTTGTATTGTCTGGCTACATTTGGTGCTATCACTCTTGCTTGTTGGTGACCTGATCTCTATTTACTATTTTTGCCTGCACACATGCAATTATATAGAGAGACGTGTGTTGTTTCTCATATTGTTTTTTCCACCTGATGCTGTATGTCATTTAGCTGATATGTGTATTCATCTCCCTTATACCTTGTCTATGTTATTTATATTTTGCTATAATAAAGTTAATTAATTTTTCATAATTACCCCCATTTTGTGTTTATATTATTTTCTTTTTTGATTATATATTATTATTTTTATTAATTTATTTGATAAGGACCTTAATTTATAGCTCCCTATCTTCCTTCCGTTTTTGGTTGTTATGTTTTGGCTGAGGGGTATGTCCCGGTTAGCCACAGTCACATTTGTGTAGGTTTAGACACAGTGCAAAGATTGAGTCTATTTCTCCCCTTTTTATCTGATTTCAGTTGTGATTTTCATATTGGCCACACTTGTTACTTGCCACAGGTGAGTTAGAATGAGTATCACATGTTCGAAACAAAGTTGTTTACCCACACTAATGGAAAGGTGCCAACAATTTTGTCTGGCACAGTTTGTTTTTTTTGGGTGAAATTATTTCCAATTTGCCTTTTTTTTGTTTTGTTTTTTTTTTCTGTGTTTTTCCAATACAAAGGAAATGAACATGTGTATAACCAACTATGTGTAATTGAACTAATTTTCTGCAAGAAATACTTAATTTTCTGCAAAAATGTCAAAGGTGCCAACACTTTCAGCCATTAATGCTAAACTGATTACATTTTCTGATGACACAAATTAGGAGGGATTGCTAATATTAGAGAGAGAGAGAGAGGATTCAAAAAGATGTAAACAAATTGGAACTGTAGGTAGCAACTTACAGAATGGTTTTTAACAGAGAGTTATGCAAAGTCCTACAACTGTGCAAGAAAAATGAGAAAAACTTATACAGAATGGGAGGAATTGGGTTAAGCAACAGCACATGTGAAAAAGACTTGAGCATATTAAGAGATCACAGACTGAGCATGAGTCAACAGGGTGATCCAGCAGCAGAAAAAGCAAACACAATTCTGGGTTGCATTAAAGGCAGCATAGAGTCTAGATCATGTGAAGTAATTATCCCCCTCTACTCCTTTTTGGTTATATCTCATCTGGAGTACTCTGTCAAGTTCTGGACACCACATTTTAAAAAATACATGAACAAGCTGGATCAAGTTCAGAGAAGAGCAACTGGAATGGTGACCGGTCTGCAAAACAATGTCCTATAAGAAACCATTAGAGGATTTGGGAAAGTTTAGCTTGCAAAAGAGAAGACTGAGAGGAGACAATTGCTGTCTACAAATATCTCAAGTGCTGTCACTCTGTAGACAGATTAGCTTTATTCTCATTTGCACAAAGAAAGACTAGAAGCAATGGGATGAAACTGAGTGGGAAGAGACACATATTAGATATTAGAAAAAACTTTTTGACAGTGAGGGTGATATATGAGTGGAACAGGCTGTGGTGAGTTCTCCTTTAATGGAAGTCTTCAAACAGAGGCTGGACAGATATCTGTCTGGGGTGATTTAATGAATCCTGCATTGAGCAGGGGGCTGGGCATGATAGCTCCATAGGTACCTTCCTACTCTACCATTCTATGACTGTATATACTGTATTGGTACTGGCACCTAGATTACTTTTTACCTCCTGTTCTATTTCTTGTTTATGCCTCTGACACGATTGTGGTAACGGGTTACTTTATTGTGTGCAGGTTCTCTCAGCCACATTACATGAATGCTTCCTGTCTCATGCTCTTACCAACGAGTCCCTCCTCTCTATCCTCTGAATACATACAGGTAGTGAGACCCCTAGAGGCGGCTCAGCATATAACATATTGCTACATCCTTTGTCTTTTAACTGAAGAAATAACTAAGCTAATATAACTAACATACATGTGAACATTTCAATATTCAAGATATTGGTGACATAAACATAACTGGCAAGCATCATGCTATTAAGATACTTTAAAATACTTGGTTGTATATATAGTCCTTGAGGTGTGCTGGCTTTGTGATCATTCTGCCCGATCTAGTAACATACGATGCGCTACTGCCACTATTCGGTGGTTCTCTCGATTCGGGCGTTACCGCATCTGGTATTGCCTGTCTCCGACCGGAATCTCCACACTGAACCTGGGCCATCCCTGTAGCCTCTCTGCTTAGACTTGCTGTTTCCTCATCTTGGATATGAGGATACTGTTCATATGACCATGTATCAGATCCTTCTTGCGTTTTCCTCAGATGTCTCCGATTTCTCCTTAGTTTTCTTCCCTCCTCTGTCACAATCTCGTAGGATCTGGGTCCTAGTTTCTGGAGCACCTTTGCTTTTTCCATTGTTTGTCATATTTGCTCGGCTGCATCCTGATGTTGTCATTTTGTCTCAGTTCTGGTAGATCTTTTGCCGACTGATTATAATAGAATGCTTGTCTATCCTGATTTTCCTTTAGTTTTGACCTCATTCCCCTCACCAGATTTGGCTTCAGAAGACGACTAGCTGTTGGTATGAGTGTCCTTGTCCGTTTACTCAGAAGCCTCTGTGCTGGGCTGCTGTCTAGACCTTGGGAAGGTGTGTTTCTGTGGTCCAGTATAGATAGATATACATCTGTCCCTGCCTGTTTCGCTCTCTTAATCAACTTCTTTGCTGTTTTCACTGCTGATTCCGCTTTGCCATTGCTTTGAGGATATCCAGGAGATGATGTATTGTGTTCAAATTCCCATAACTTGCTGAACTCCTTGAACTCTTCTGACCTAAATTGAGTGGCATTATCAGTAAAAACAATCTCTGGAATCCCATATCTGGCAAAATGAGCCTTGAGTTTTTTAATAACTGTTCTTGCTCTTGTATCCTTCAAATAGTCCACTTCCCAAAAATTAGAAAAATAGTCCACAGTTACCAGGTATTCTCTTTCCTCCAATGTGAACAAATCTATTCCTATTTTTGACCATGGTCTATTTGGAACGGCATGCGGTTGCAATGGCTCTTTCGGTTGTTTATCCCGCCGGACGCACATATCTCACATTGTGCTATGTAACTTTTTATGTGATCATTCATACCCGGCCAATAAACTGATTCTCTTGCTCGCCGCAAACATCCTTCAATGCCCAAGTGGGACGAGTGTAATTTCTGTAGTATGTCTCTTCTCAGAGTCTCCGGTATCACTGCCCTTTCTCCCTTTATGATGATTCCTTGGTGTACTGACAGTTCATCTCGTATATGGAAGAATGGAGCAACTTCCTTTGGAGCATGCTGCTTATATTTTGGCCAGCCCTGCAGGATCACAGTTTTTAATATCTGTAGTGTTTTATCTTTTTCTGTGAAGGTCTGTATTTGTTTCAGTTTATCTTTAGATACTGCAAGATAATCACACATATTGATGTTGTCCATTTCTTGTCCTTTATCCTCTGAGTTGGGTAAGTACGCTCTGCTTAGAGTATCTGCAATCAACAAGTCTTTTCCTGGACAATATCCAATTTCATAATCATATTTTTGAAGTCGCAGAAGCATGCGCTGCAGTCTCTTTGGTGCATTTAGTAGTGTTTTTTTTGTAATGCTCTCCAACGGTTTGTGATCTGACTGTACTGTTACCTGTCGACCGTATGTGTACTGATAATACCTTTCCATTCCAAACACCACAGCTAGTAACTCCTTTTCGATTTGGGCATATCCCTGCTCTGTCGGTGTTAGCGCTTTGCTTGCAAATGTGATTGGTTGCCGCTCTTGCATTAATGTGGCACCTAGGCCTTTTTCTGACGCATCACATTGGACTACCACCTCTAACTGTGGATCAAAATATTTTAAGGTTGCTGTGTCTGCAATGGCTGTCTTTACTGATTGGAAAGCCGTCTCCTGTGCTTCTATCCATTCCCACAACACATCTTTGTGAGTTAGCTGTCTCATTGGCTCACACATGTCTGATAGATTCTTGCAAAACTTGGACAGATAATTCACCATGCCCAAAAATCGTTGTACTCCACACACATCTGTTGGGGTAGGCATCTCTTGTATCGCCTTCACCTTTTCTGGATCCACTTTCACTCCATTTGAGGTTAGAAGATGTCCTATATATGGCACTTCTGTCATTTTCAGTTTCAACTTTTCCAAGTTCAACTTTATCCTTTTTTCTCTACACCTATCTAAAAATCGTAGCATCCTTGTATCGTGATTCTTTATTGCAGATTGCATATCGTCACCTTCTCCCACTATTAATATATCATCTGCTATCATCTTTACCCCTGGGAGTCCTTCCAAAGCTTGCATCAACTTCTGCTGAAATATTTCTGGAGCTGGTGTCAGTCCCATGGGCATTCTCAGCCATTTACGGCGACCAAATGGAGAAGAAAACATTGTCAATAAACTGGATTCTTCATCCAGTTCCACATGCCAAAATCCATTTTTTACATCACAAACTGAAAATATTTTTGCCTTTGATAAATCTGGTAGCACATCCTCTATTGTAGGCATCGGATAGTGATTCCTTTTGAGAGCTTTGTTGAGTGGTTTGGGATCGATACAAATTCTTAGTTTTCCTGATGGTTTCTGCACTATGACCAAACTACTTATCCAGTCTGTGCTCTGATGGACGACTTCTATCATGCCTCGCTTTTCTAAATCCTGTAGTTCTTCTTTCAATGGCTGAAGTAGCGCTACAGGCACTTTTCTTGTCGGTAATCTGGTAGGTTGTACTGTGTTATCAATTTCCAGTTTGTGTTTTCCATCAAAACATCCATCACCCTCAAATACATCCGCATACTGTGTTTTTATAATCTGTAAATCTAGATTGCTGTCTGCTTTTGGGATATCCTTCATACTCTCTTTGACTTCCACAGACATAATGTTATGGAATTGTACCTTTATTAAGTCCATTGCCTGAACTGCTTTTATACCTAGTAACGGTATGTGGTCACCACCCTGCAGCACTGTAAATTGGGCTCTATAACTCTTTCTGTTGCATGGGTTAGTAACCTTCAGTTTGCATGTCCCAAGAGGTTTCAGTATCGTTTTGTTGTACATCATAAGTACCTTATCAGTAGGTTCAATGAACACCTGTTCATTTAGTAGATCCTCCGGTATGACATTGCAACTTGCTCCACAGTCCAACTGAAATCTAATGGTTTTGTCATTTAATAAAAGAGTTGCAAACAGTTGTCTTGTATCTTTAGGTTCTGGCTGTCTGACTGTATTGACATTCTCTGTTGCAGACTGTAGCTGTATCCATGTAATATCTTCTGCACTGTCATTGTCCTGTGTCACACTGTGAATTTCTCTGTGCTTTTTAAAGGGCTTAAGTCTGCAGAGAGCTGCAAAATGATTCATCTTACCACAGGTCCTGCAGCTTTGTCCATATGCTGGACACTTCTCTTTGTCTCTCTCATGTCTTCTGCTACAGTATCTGCATTGGACTGTTCTCGCTTGGTGCTCTGCTTTTCCTCTCATGGTTACTGCATGTACTGGCTCCTCAGTGGTGTCTGCCATCATCTTCAGGCTGTCTCTTGTTAGCTCTGCAGCTCTGCTTATTTGCATGCATTTCTCTAGGGTTAACTCCCCCTCTCTCAGCAGTCTCTCTCTTAGCTGTGGCTCTCTGATGCCGCACACTATTTTATCTCTGATAAGAGAATCTCTGATCTCTCCAAAGCTGCATGTTCCTGCCAGTCTTTTCAGCTCAGTCACATATGCATCTATATTCTCTCCCATCTCCTGATTTCTGGTGAAAAACTTAAATCTTTCCACTGTCTCATTCTTCTTGGGGTCACAGTGCTTATCAAATGCCTGTACAATGTCTGCCAGACTGTCCGTACTGTCCTGGATCAGGGTCTGAGCAAGCTCTCTGCCTTTTTCTCCAATCAGATAGTAGAAGAGCTTCACCTTACGCTTCTGATCATTGGTGTCTACTGTAAGATCCACATACAGAGTATACTCCTCCTTCCAATGTCTCCAGGTCTGCGATAGATTTGAGGACATGATGTCTAGTCTCTGAGGAGGTTTTAATGCGGTCTCCATAATGCTGTACTGTGGGCACTGTACTTACAGTTGATCTTTGTACCACCAGCTGCCTGGATTGTCTGTCCACTTGTTCTTTATAGGTTCAGCCCTGCTGCCACCATGTTCTATTTCTTGTTTATGCCTCTGACACGATTGTGGTAACGGGTTACTTTATTGTGTGCAGGTTCTCTCAGCCACATTACATGAATGCTTCCTGTCTCATGCTCTTACCAACGAGTCCCTCCTCTCTATCCTCTGAATACATCCAGGTAGTGAGACCCTAGAGGCGGCTCAGCATATAACATATTGCTACACCTCCCTAGAGTGTGTTGGCTCTCTGACTCTGATGACACTGGTAGAGCGGAGCTCTTCCCACAGCTGTTAATCTGCAAAACACCACAAAGAATCCGTGATGATGGCAATGACAGCATTCCAGCAAAGTAGCATGCAGTTCTATGCACCCATTGGCGCTCCTATGGCATGATCTCGGAGAGCTAATGTGTTGCTATGATGGCCAGGGGTTTGCTGAAGACACCAGTGCCTGTCATGATAGTGCTCCTGTGATAACCAGCTTTTGGCTTACATTCATAGGAGACCATGATTGTTACTATATACAGCAATACTATGGTACTATAGCACAAGTGATCAGGTGATCACAGATAAAAGTACCCTAAGAAGACTAGCAAATACATTAAAAAGCTTAAAAAATATATATATTTTTATATAAAAATGAAAAAATATATAAAAGTTCAAATCACCTCTATTTTCCCCATTAACAATTTAGAAATGAACAAAAATGAAAAATACACAAAGTTGATAACGCTGTGTTCGAAAATGTTAAATCAATCAAATATAAAATAAATTAATTTGATCGGTAAATGACGTACTGAGAAAAAAAGCAAAACCCTAGAATTGTTTTTTATTCCCCTCCGCAACCTTGCAATAAAATGTAATAAGAGGCGATCCAAACGTTGTATCTGCCCCAAAATTGTATCAATAAAAACATCAGTTCAGGACGCAAAAAATAAGCTATCACACAGCTATATATCCCAAAAACTGAATATGTTACGGGTCTCACAAAATGTAATCACAAGTGTAATTTCATTTATTTATTTTTTTTAACAATTTTTTTTTTCACCACTTAAAACAAATATATTCCTGTTTGGTATATGCGTAATCGTACTGACCTGGAGAATCACACTGCCAGATCTTTTTGATGGTACAATGAATGCTGTGAATAAAAATACAAATGTAGAATTGTTTTTTTTTTTGCTATTTCACTACGCTTGAAATTTTTTTTTATGCATTCCAGTACATCATATGATAAAATTAATGATTTATATCTAACGTAAAACTTGTCTTACATGGCTATGTTGATGGAAATAAAAAAGTTATGGCTCTTAGAATGATGTGAAGGAAAACAAAAGCGCAAAATTGAAAAATCGCTCCGCCCTTTTGTGGTTATAGCCTTCTTACACATTGAATATCTGTGGTCCTAAGATTAGTCAGCCGACAGATATCCTCGCATTATCACTGTGTTATATCTGATATCGGCCGTCCTCGGTAACACGTCTCAGTATCACTTTGCAGTCACCAACAAAATGGCTCCACACTGTCATCCTAAACTTCATCCTTTCTTATCCTCATACAAACACCCAGAAGAGAAGAGAAGAGAAGAGTGATGTCATACACATAAGAGCAGATCCAGCCCACATTTACTGCAGACATAATGTGAGCTAGTTGTACACTAGGTTTTCATGGCAAATTTAAAAAGTTGCCCCCCCTAATGTTTAAAATTGTAAAATATCAAACCTTTTTAAATTATTTTTCAGATTTTCCTCTA
Source organism: Oophaga sylvatica (assembly GCA_033576555.1). Taxonomy (NCBI): domain Eukaryota; kingdom Metazoa; phylum Chordata; class Amphibia; order Anura; family Dendrobatidae; genus Oophaga; species Oophaga sylvatica. Next base: position 486,331,511 of record JARQOD010000002.1, read on the forward strand.
TTAAAAACAAATAATTAAAAAAAAAAATTAAATCATTCATATTTTACTTATTTTCAATTGTTGAAATTTTGTGCTTTTTATGGCACCTTTCCCTTAAACAAAATTAGCATAGAAGTGATAAATCCCCTGCAGTTCCAGTACCAATGCTGCAGTATTCTATGGTAGCTGTGATCTTGCAGCTGTACATTATGTTACAGCTGCAAAATACACAATGACCAGCAAGAACACCTGAGAATTGGCATCAAAGCCAGAGGAGATTTAGCAGGGTAGTTTGGGGAATATTTTTTTCTTATGTTTAATCACTTTTTGTTCTGTTATTTGTGAGGTAAGACGTACAAGAAAACAACAATTTTGATAATGTTTTATTTTCTTTGACTGTTACAGTGTTTGTCGAAAATGCCAGGATTGGAGGTCCCACGTTGAATTTCGCCTAGAGCCCTAATTTTTCTAAAACCGGCCCTGCCCTCAGTGAAAGGAACATTACAACTTTGTTGCAATAGGTCCTGGTTAGAGTTGAGCGATACTTTCCGATATCCTAAAGTATCGGAATCGGAATGGTATCGCCGATATCACTAAAATATCGGCGATACCCGATACCGATACCGGAAGTCCCATGTAAGTCTATGGGAACAAAATATCGCAACTAAAAAAACCCCATTCTTTCCTTGTGAACACTAAATATACACACATAGAATACATATATATATATATATATATATATATACATGTCATTGTGACATATATATATACATATATGTATAGTTTATACACTTCTACATAGTAAAATATCCTCTGATTCAATTGCCGGGTAAAGTCGGCTTCAGTGAAAAGACAGAAGCACCCGACATGAAATGACACTTGGTGTACATAGGGTTAACCATGTCTTTTCATGTCCTTTGCTATCTAATTTGCACAAACAATTAAATCAGTCTATGTGTTCAAAATTTCAAACCTGTAGGGGTTAATTAAAGGTGTAAATTCGTTGTAAAAAAAACGGACTTTTTTGCTACGAATTTACACCTTTAATTAACCCCTACAGGTGTGAAATTTTGCACACATAGTCTGATTTAATTGTTTGTGCAAATTAGATAGCAAAGGACATGAAAAGACATGGTTAACCCTATGTACACCAAGTGTCATTTCATGTCGGGTTCTGCATTTTCACAAAAGCCGGCAATTGAATTAGCGGCTATTATACTATGTAGAAGTGTATGAACTACAAATATAAATATATATATATATGTGTCACAAATTCAATGACATGTATATATATATATGAGGTGTAAAATTGCTGAAAAAAAAATGCGTGGGCTCCCGCCCTATTTTCGCAACCAGACAGACAAAGCCAGTGAGTGGGGGCAGATAATAATAGCCCAGAGAGGGACCATTATTTTTGCCCCCCCCCCCGGCTACTAACATCTGCCCCCAGACACCCCAGGAAAGACAAATCTATAATTAGATTCGCCCTTTCTGGCACTTTGCCCGTCTATTCCCATTGCCCTGTAGCGGTGGCGAATGGGTTAATATGGGGTTAAAGCCACCTTGCTATTGAAAGGTGACCTTAAGCCAGGTTAATAATTGAGAGCTGTCAATTAGACAACTATCAATTATTAATCCTATTGCATGAAATAAAAATAAAACACACACACTTTAATTAAAAATCATTTTAATGAAATAAAGACACATGTTTTTGACCATCTTTTATTTTACTGCAAAAACCATTTCCTGTAATAAAAATAAAATAAAAAAGCAAAATTATTCTTACCTATCCCATGCACAGTCAGGTCCCACGGTGTAATCCTTCAGAAAGGGTTAATGTTTACTGCAGGGACCGCAGCTAATGCTGCAGCCTCACAGTAAACCCCAAATGAATGAGTTCCTCTCCTGCCTGACAGGAGAGTAAAGGCTGGGTGTCACATAACGATACACCAGCGATCCCGACAACGATATGCACTTGTCAGGATCGCTGGTGTATCGCTACATGATCGCTGCTGAGCTGCCAAACAGGCAGCTCAGGCAGCGATCTGGGACAGCGACACTGCGGGTAACATTGCTTAAGGGCCTGTCTCACATAGCGATATCGCTACCGAGATCGCTGCTGAGTCACAAGTTTTGTGACGCAGCAGCGAGCTCACCAGCGATATCGCTGTGTGTGACATTCAGCGACGATCAGCCCCCCTGCCGGGTATCGCTGATCGTCGCAGAAATGTCAGGACCTTTTTTTGATCGCTGGTTTCCCTCTGACAGGCACGCATCGCTGCGTGTGACAGGCGGGAGACCAGCGATCCGCTGGTAACCAAGGTACACAGCGGGTTTCCAGGCACCGCGCAGCGCTTGGAAACCCGCTGTGTACCTTGGATACCAGCTCCCTGCATCAGGGCGCTGGTATCCAAGGTACACAGCGGGTTTCTAGGCACAGCCCCGCGCCTGGAAACCCGCTGTGTACCTTGGTTACCAGCGGATCGCTGGTCTCCCGCCTGTCACACGCAGCGATGTGTGCCTGTCAGCGGGAAACCAGCGATCAAAAAAAGGTCCTGACATTTCAGCGACGATCAGCGATACCCGGCAGGGGGGCTGATCGTCGCTGAATGTCACACACAGCGATATCGCTGGTGAGCTCGGTGCTGCGTCACAAAACTAGTGACTCAGCAGCGATCTCGGTAGCGATATCGCTATGTGAGACGGGCCCTTAAGTGGAAAGCTTAATTGATTGCTTTCCACTTTCACTTCAGGTCAGCCAGGGACACAATCAGTGACGTCATAGGGAACTGATTAACAAAAATAGGGGTTCCCTTCGAAAAAAAAATGGCGTGGGGTCCCCCCTATTTTTGTTAACCAGCCAGATGAAGCAGACCGCTGAGGCCTGGATTTTCAGGCTGTTAAGGAGCCAAGATCCATGGACCTTGCCAGCCTGATAATACTAGGCCACAGCAGTCTGCATATCTTGGCTGATTAACAAAAATAGGGGATCCCCTCGAAAAAAATTGGCGTGGGGTCCCCCTATTTTTGTTAACCAGCCAGATGAAGCAGACCGCTGAGGCCTGGATTTTCAGGCTGTTAAGGAGCCAAGATCCATGGACCTTGCCAGCCTGATAATACCAGGCCACAGCAGTCTGCATATCTTGGCTGATTAACAAAAATAGGGGATCCCCTCGAAAAAATTGGCGTGGGGTCCCCCTATTTTTGTTAACCAGCCAGATGAAGCAGACCGCTGAGGCCTGGATTTTCAGGCTGTTAAGGAGCCAAGATCCATGGACCTTGCCAGCCTGATAATACTAGGCCACAGCAGTCTGCATATCTTGGCTGATTAACAAAAATAGGGGATCCCCTCGAAAAAAATTGGCGTGGGGTCCCCCCTATTTTTGTTAACCAGCCAGATGAAGCAGACCGCTGAGGCCTGGATTTTCAGGCTGTTAAGGAGCCAAGATCCATGGACCTTGCCAGCCTGATAATACCAGGCCACAGCAGTCTGCATATCTTGGCTGATTAACAAAAATAGGGGATCCCCTCGAAAAAAATTGGCGTGGGGTCCCCCCTATTTTTGTTAACCAGCCAGATGAAGCAGACCGCTGAGGCCTGGTTTTTCAGGCTGGTAAGGATCCAATATCCATGGACCTTGCCAGCCTGATAATACCATGCCACATCAGTCTGCTTAGCTTGGCTGGTTAACAAAAATAGGGGTTCTCCTCGAAAAAAAAACGGCGTGGGGATCCCCCCTATTTTTGTTAACCAGCCAAGTAAAATGCAGACTGCTGCGGCCTGGTATTAAAAGACTGTCAAGGCCCATGGATTTTGGCCCTCAACAGCCTGATAATACCAGGCTACAGCAGCCCCACATTTGGCGCATCAAAAGATGTGCCAATTGTGGCACTTTACCCGGCTCTTCCCACTTGCCCTGTAGCGGTGGCAAGCGGGGTAATAAGGGGTTAATGTCACCGTTGATTGCACGGTGACAATAAGCCCGGTTAATAATGGAGAGGCGTCAATAAGACACCGATCCATTATTAATCCCAAAGTTATTAAATGTATAAAAAAAAAGACACAGCAAGAAAAAAGTCTTTTAATGAAATAAAAGAGACAACACAGTTTTCATTAATTTTATTACTCTCTCATTCCTGCGACGCCATCGATCTCCTGTAAAAAAAGAAAAAAAACAAACCAACAGTATACCACCTGTCCGACGCAGTCCATAACGACAGTCCCACGACGATCCAACTCTGCTACATCGCAATGACAGGCAGAGCCTGTCATCGCGACGCAGCACAGCTGATTACCTGCTTCCCCGGCGGTGACGTCATCGGACTGACTGCTTTACGGCCGGGATTACCCAGCAGTCACTGCAGTTATCGCGAGAAACTGCATGTGACCGCCGGGGAAAGAAGATTGCGGCCATGAAGCAGTCCAGGCCGTGACCGCCGGAGATCTTCTGCCAGGTAAGTGCCGCTGACTCCTGACAGAACCGACCGACGGACACTGACAGTGACAGTGACAAACCCGATTCCGGTATCCGATAAGACGAAAATATCGGAACTCGGAATCGGAATTCCGATACAGCCAATATCGGCCGATACCCGATATTTGCAGTATCGGAATGCTCAACCCTAGTCCTGGTACAAGAGCAGAAATAAGCTTTTTAAAAAGGGCTGTCTTCACAGGTAACACTTTATATGTGTCTTATTTTACTCTACACAATCAACATGTCCATGTTAGAAATAAAATCTGCATTTAATTTTTTTTTTCTAAACTCTTATTGAATTTCAAATAAAACATAAGCAAGAACGGTAGCCATTACATTGGCTAAAGAATATGACTACAGATTTCCCCAAATATTCCTACCCCACCTACTCCCTCCCCATCCTTCGATCAGCATTTCTTAGGGTCCCGTTACGCATAGCGACACACCAGCGATCCCGACAATGATATGCACTTGTCAGGATCGCTGGTGTGTCGCTACATGATCGCTGCTGAGCTGCCAAACAGGCAGCTCTCAGCAGCGATCTGGACAGCGACTATGCGGGTAACAAGCAACGCACGTTGCTTAGCTACCCGCAGTGTACCTTAGATACCAGCGCGCTTGTGCAGGGAGCTGGTAACCAAGGTACACATCGGGTTTCCAGGCGCCGCTCGGCGCTTAGTAACCCGCTGTGTACCTTGGTTACCAGCTTCCCTGCACAAGCGCGCTGGTATCTAACGTACACATCGGGTTTCCAGGTACCTTGGTTACCAGCTCCAGCTTGCTTATCGCTGGTCTCCCGCCTGTCACACGCTGCGATGCGCGCTGGCCAGCAGGAGACCAGCGATCAAAACATGGTCCAGGACATTCAGCGACGATCAGCGACACCCAGCAGGGGGGCTGATCATCGCTGAGTGTCACACACAGCGATATCGCTGGCTAGGTCGCTGCTACGTCACAAAATCGGTGACGTTTCAGCGATCTCGCTAGCGATCTGGCTATGTGTAACGGGGCCTTTACTTTCTGCTACTGTTCCCAGGGATTGTTTGCAAACTGTAGCAGTGACATTACAACTACAGTTCATGTGACAATTGCAAGCAATCAATGGGCTCCATGTCTAGTGCCATCTGCTATGACCAGTGAACACCTGCTGTGGTAAGTAACGCTAATTTTATTATTTAAAATTCTTAATTGACATGGCTGTATGAAGCCTGTTTTATGCAGGAGACATTGCTTTATTTTTCATCTCTGTTTGTACTACATACTAATTACTGAGTAATTTTATAATCTGCTTTCTCATGTAAATATCTAAAAAAGCTATTTTTTCTGGGTATTTTTTTAATGTGTAGATTCCTAATATGTTTGTTTTATCCAATTTAATATACAATAAGCTGTACTCTTAATAAATAATTTTTTTTTATTTCATACTTTTAAATTTTTTCCAATAAATCTATATCTAGACCTATATATATATATATATATTGTAGCCTTTCCGGGGGTTTAGCTCTAGGATCGCTGTCTGGTTAGACAGAATGGCACGGAAACAGTTCATTCAGACAGCAGTTTGGTGAAAACTGGCCGCAACCAGTTTTATTAAAGTCCACAGCACACAGATAAAAACAAATCATAAACAGAAAACCTGGGCTTGTCTAGCCACTAAATTACACTTAGATAGATGGCCCTCTCTATCCGGGACCCAGACTCTACCCAGTCTGTGCCCAAAACAACACATATCACATATGTTACCAGTATGGAGTTTCACAGACACTCCTCTTTATGTCCGAAGGCAACTCCAATGTCCAGACTTGAGAGAGGTCACCTCCTATTCAGTCGCTATTCGCACGGATTCTCACTGCGACTACTCCTGTGTCCGGGGTACTTCCTGCACCCAGACTGAGATAGCTCACACTCTTAGAGACTGCTTCCTTGTGCCAGGACACCTCCCTGTGTCCGGGCTAAAGACAGCTCCCACACTCTTAGAGACACCTTCTGTGCCTGGACCCCTTGTCCAGACTGAATGAGCTCTCTGACTGTGCTCCCAAGCACCTACTTCTGGCTTCCTAATCAACACCTGAGTGGATTCAGGTCTGAGCTGCAAGCGTGTACTGAATGGCAGGTGTAGTGACCTTTCTTTACCACCAGGTTTACAAAGCCACACATTTCGCTCATACCAGTCAGCAAGGTACTTAGGTGAAATATACACCTCATTCACCACATATTCCTTCACTGTCTCACATATCCCCTCCCTCTTCTCCAGACCGGAGGGCTGGTCATCCAGACCGGAGGGCTGGTCAACAATCCAACAGAGACAGTGAACTCTGGACCAGTCATGGCCCTCATCAGCTTCATCCTCACCACTGTCATAGCCAACATCAGTTTTCTCTTCATCTGAAGCATCCGCACTACCCTGTACCCTCCCAGGCCTATACTCTCTGCGGGCCTCGGGTATCCTGCACTGCTTCATCTTGACCTTAGTGCCAGCCTCAGTCTCGGTATAGTGGCTCACCAGATAAGTACGACCAGGCACGTCAGAACAGCTCTGCTGATTCTTCCTCAGAAACTTTCGTACCTCCTGCCTTTGGGGCACTGACCCTGTGTCACCAACTGTCACAGGAGGTATAGGGGTTTTCTCTAATTCCCCCTGAACTTTCTTTAGCACATCTACTTTCTTAAATATCAGTTGATTCATAAATTCTACCTCACAGAACCCAAGCGCCTCTGTCATGGTCTCTGACCATTCCGAGCCACACTGTTCAAACGATTGGCACTGTAGAGGGAGCTGATCGTTTTTCTTGGTCGGTACACATAATTTATCCTCTTCTGGTACAGGCTCACTTTGCATAAGACTCAGAGCTCTTACTTCTTTCTCCAGGAGATCCTCATGGCTACGCATCTTCTCCTGTAGTTGTTGGACGTCCTTTACGTCTTCGGCCCTTTCTTCAGGCTCTTCTGGTAGGACATGCTCAGAAGCCCTACCATCAGTCTTCTTTACCTCTTCAGCCACGTTCTGCATCCCATCTGGGCTCCCGTGTGTCTGCAGTGGCAACGGAGTGACACATCGTTTTTCCCATTTGTTGGGACGTGGCTCCGATGTAGCCTCCCTGAAAGTGTGCTTGAGCTCACCAATGCCAGCTACTGATCCGGACCGTAACCCGTCCACGCCGCTGTCTTCGGCAGAAACAGATTCCTGGACAGAGTCAGTCCCCATATCTTCAGTCTTGCTCCTCACAGCTTCACTTGAAACCTCAGCTTCTGATGAGGCATCTGGCTTGGTGACCACCACTTCCATGGCTTTTTCCACCTCTGCAGCATCACCTTCAGAGTCCTTGGCCTGATGCAGATCCACACCATACATTGATAACTTCTCATTTTCAACAGCATCCACTTGTGCTGTGTTCAGTTTCAGAGTCCTGTCTTTTACCTTAGTCTTCGCCAGGGAACCGACCAACTGTACAACATCTTCAGATGCCATCCTCCGTCCGACTGCAAGGTCAGCCTCAGCCTTCCTCTCAGGACTCTCAATCTCCTCTGCTACCATGCCTTCCTCACTTGCACTGGTTGCTTTATTGTCATCAGATGACTCACTATCACCACCACTATCCCTGTCTGACCCCCTTTTCTCAGCCACATCTGGCCCACTTTCAGGGTTATACAATTTATTCTCATTCACATCCTGCTTACTGTCAGGGTTATACAATTCATTCTCATTCACATCCGGCTCACTGTCAGGGTTATACAATTCATTTTCATTCACATCTTGATCGGGAACCTTAGTTAACATGTCATCCACAACATTAACTTCACCATCTGGTCCCTGGTTTCCCTCAGGTGGTCCCTCAAGTATGTGACTATGTGATAACCCCAGCACTATACTTCCATATAGCTCAGGTACCAGGAGCTGACTCACGACCTCTCCCTGGACTTCAGTGTCCCTATACAATAGGTTATTGTTCATGGCAGCATGAGGAAACCTTTCCTCAGAGCCAGGCTCTTGGGGAACCTCATTCAGAACAATTACATTCTCCTGTGCCGTTTTAAGAGTGGGGTCTCGCACCGGCTCACTCCCAAAATTGTCACAGGAGCCAGGCAGGTCAGGGACACTCGGTTCCCGAGAACCACCATCCTCGTCTCCCAACATCACCTGCAAAGAAATGTCATCTTTATCACGGTCATCATCAGTATCATCACTATTATGATTAGCATTATCATCATTATCAATATCAGCATCCTCATCATGGTCATCATCATCATGATCATCATTATCATCATCAATATTATCATGGTCATCATCATTATCACATAAGTTTAACGGCCCACTAGCATTGTGTTCCGCCCCTCGGGACTGCGCACCCTCAGTAGGAGCTTCATCACACTGTCCATCAGAAACATTTTTCCCCCAGAGATCCTTAGACCGGGGAAAGTCATTACCCAATATAACGGGGTGCACCAGGGTCTTCACTACCCCTACTTCATATGAAACCTCCCCGAGTTTGGGGACCAAGTCCACGGCAGTCTCTGGGTAGACTTTGGTGTCTTCATGGATGTACACCACACTCAGGTGCTTATCAGGGATGAAGTCCCTATCACTCAGGCTGTCACATACAGAAGTCACTGGACTCTCTGAGTCCAAGAGGGCCTGTGCTGGGCAGTCACTTACAACCACCGGGGACCCCTGTGGTCCAGTCTCTTCGGCTGAGGTGGACACACACACAGGCTCTGCGCAGGGAGAGAGGGATCTGCCAACATCACAACACATAGGCTCCCCTCTATTGGACAGTTGGCTGTAATTTCACGCCAGCTCCAACACTGTCCATCACACTCTCCCACCCACATGTCCCCTCGGGCCTGAACCCGCTTATCAGCATACCCCATGTCCCCAACAGCTGGAACGCTCTTACCGCGAGAGTTCAGCGTCCGGGAACTCCGAAGTGACGACCTCTCAGACGGCTGTACCTCAGGAGGACGTGCTTGGGTGTAGCGGTCCACTATCACCTTTTCAACTCCATAATCAGGCCTGCTGACTGCAGACTCCCAACTGTATCTCCAGTCACGAACCCCTGGCACGGGCTGTCACCGTAACACCCAGCCGGGTAAGAATCGCCGCTTTCAACTTGGCATAGTCTTCGCTGTCCTGCTTGCTCAGGTCAGCCCAGACTTTTTGGGGTTCCCCAATCAGATAGGGTACGACCGCCATGGCCCATTCAGATAGTGGCAGATTCTCCTTCTCTGCCAGTCTCTCAAACCTAGTAAGATATACCTCCACATCATCACGAGGTGTCATTTTTCTCAAGGACCGTCTTACCGCCTTCTTTATAGCGGACAACGCCGGTGCCTTCACAACATTACTTCGGGACGCGGCACCGAAATCCTTTTTTGGTGCTGTCATCTGCTCAACAAATAACCGGTTATTCTCCTGCTGCTGCTGCAGGAATTGCTGCTGGGCCTGCTGCATGTGCTGCTGGTGCTGCAGGCGCTGCTGCTCCATGCTTCGCTGGGCCTGCACCAGGTACTCAACGAGTTCCTCCATACTGCCGGACTTATCTGTCTCAACCACGGTAGTTTTATGTTGCACATTAACTTGTGCCATTTGTTCAAACAGCGCCTCCATGCTGTCATCCATGCTGTCAGACTTCTCTGTCTTAACAACGGCAGTCTTCACTCAAGACATACACACTACACAGCTTTTTTCCCACAGAAAATTCAGCCTTGCTGTGCAACCACTTTTTTTTTTTTTTTTTTTTCCTTTGCAAAGTCTATTAGGGCTACTGTCTCTTTAAGACTGCTCCACAAACTTTTCTTTTGCTGCTGCACATTCCACAGTCATTTTCACAACAAGTTTAGCTTTGCTGTGCATACATTTTCTCTCTGCAGACCCTATCAGGGCCACTGTCTCTCCAAGACTGCTCCAAACAGACGTTTCTGCTGACACACACTTTTTTTTTTTTTTTTCTGTTGCTATTTCAATAGACTTCACCTTTAATGCTGTCTCTCGCCACTGTGCTGCATGCACACTCCAGCACTAACTGTACCAGGCCCTGCGCTGCCCCAGCATTCTCCGCCAATTGTAGCCTTTCCGGGGGGTTTAGCTCTAGGATCGCTGTCTGGGTAGACAGAATGGCACGGAAACAGTTCATTCAGACAGCAGTTTGGTGAAAACTGGCCGCAACCAGTTTTATTAAAGTCCACAGCACACAGATAAAAACAAATCATAAACAGAAAACCTGGGCTTGTCTAGCCACTAAATTACACTTAGATAGATGGCCCTCTCTATCCGGGACCCAGACTCTACCAGTCTGTGCCCAAAACAACACATATCACATATGTTACCAGTATGGAGTTTCACAGACACTCCTCTTTATGTCCGAAGGCAACTCCAATGTCCAGACTTGAGAGAGGTCACCTCCTATTCAGTCGCTATTCGCACGGATTCTCACTGCGACTACTCCTGTGTCCGGGGTACTTCCTGCACCCAGACTGAGATAGCTCACACTCTTAGAGACTGCTTCCTTGTGCCAGGACACCTCCCTGTGTCCGGGCTAAAGACAGCTCCCACACTCTTAGAGACACCTTCTGTGCCTGGACCCCTTGTCCAGACTGAATGAGCTCTCTGACTGTGCTCCCAAGCACCTACTTCTGGCTTCCTAATCAACACCTGAGTGGATTCAGGTCTGAGCTGCAAGCGTGTACTGAATGGCAGGTGTAGTGACCTTTCTTTACCACCAGGTTTACAAAGCCACACATTTCGCTCATACCAGTCAGCAAGGTACTTAGGTGAAATATACACCTCATTCACCACATATTCCTTCACTGTCTCACAATATATATATATATATATATATATATATATATATATTTATTTAAATCTACAGTACTGTGCAAAAATTTTAGGCATGTGTGGAAAAATGCTGTGAAGTAACAATGCTTTCAAAACTATTTTTGAAATAGTTCTATAAGTACTAATAGTTTATTTTTATCAATTAATAAAATGCAAACTGAGTAAACAAAAGCAAAATGTAAGTCAAATCAGTATTTGCTGTGACCAAAGATCCAATTCTTCCAGGAGCACTTGCACCCAGCTTTTTAAATAACTTAGAAGAGAGGCTGTGCCAATCATCTTGGGAAACTGATCACAGATCTTTGGTGGATGTAGGCTTGCACAAATCCTTCTGTCTTATCATGTAAACCCAGACAGACTTGATGATGTTGAGATTGGGGCTCTTTGGGTGCCATATCATTACTTCTAAGGCTACTTTCACACTTGCGTTTTTTAGCGCAGCGCATCGTGCGCCATCGGTCGCATGCGCAATGTTCCCCTATCATTAACATGGCAGGCGCAGAGTATGTGTAGAATCACTGCACACGTTTGGAGGCATATATTATGCTTAATTGAATTTTTATTTGACACTTGATATGAACAAAAAAGAGAAGGGGGTTGTTTTGGGACGACTGATGTTTCGGCCAACGCAGTGGCCTTTATCAAAAAGTCGCCTTTGGATATTGACGTGTCAGAGATCATATATCAAGTGCTATTTTCAATTATCTTAGCATGCGGTATGTCCCGATAGGTCCTGTGTGTAACACACTTAGAAATCCAAGAGAGGTCCTTGCATATAGGATCTAAAGCAGGGGAATGATGTCCTGCTATTTGCTTTTGGAAGCATAGGTGATTCAGTGTGCTTGGAGAAGCATCGGTGGTTCAGTCGGAGCAGCAGACAACGCCATGTCTGGTCTGAGGCTGAGACCACTGAACCTATTGAGGCAGCAGCGGTGAAAGATGTGTACTTCAGACTAACAGGTCCTGAAGCACGTGACTGCTGGGAGCGTGGCCTCAGCTCCAGAGATCTAAGAGCTGAAGGAAAACTCCTAGCAGGGAAACCACAGGATAAAGTTACCGAGGGACATAGACAGAGACGAAAACCAGGACAAGCCGAGATCAGAGCACAAGATAGCACGACAGTACCAAAGGATTAGACAGAATGGATAGTCAGGACGTAGCAATAGATCAGTAAACCAGAACGGACAATAGACGGTACAATAGGGACAAAACTGTAACGGAGTATCGATAGTAGTGTTGAGCGATACTGCTCGATATCTAAAAATATCGGATCGGAATGGCATCGCCGATATCACTAAATATCGGCGATATCCGATTCCGATACCGGAAGTCCCATGTAAGTCTATGGGAACAAAATATCGCAACTAAAAAAAAAATTTCTTTCCTTGTAAACACAAAATATACACACTTAGAATACATATATATATATATATATATATATATATACATGTCATTGTGACATATATATATACATATATTTATAGTTTATTCACTTCTACATAGTAAAATAGCCTCTGATTCAATTGCTGGGTAAAGCCGGCATTTGTGAAAAGACAGAAGCACCCGAGGGTCCAGTCGCCACAGAGATGTTGCATCGTACCCAGCGGTGTGACAACTTACTCTCAGGTAAGGAGGAAACACCCCATTGACTCCAACCACTGCATTCAACAGTACACTATGCCAGCTGAGTGTAGGCGGACCCAATGGGATGGTCTAGCTCAGGCTGGTTAGAACAGGGTGTAGCTAGTTGGATGGGAGGGGTTGAGGCAGCCTTATGCTGCATGTCTTTGTAGTAAGAATTGTTTCCTTTCCTGCTTTCTTACTACGTCGCATACTCCACTCTGCTACATCACTCTGCACCATTGCTCTATCTCACATCTATCTGCCCTGGAAGGATAGCGTATTACCTGTACAAGACTTATCACCTAGCTGCACTACACCATCCCTGCAAGAGGACCTGCACAGCAGCGCTGGTCACCCTGACCAGGTACTACAGGTGGCGTCACGACAAACTACACAAACATTCTATCATCCCCTGGAAATATCCCACATTCCAGTGAGCGACCAGGGCACGGACATAGCTGTGCTACCCGTCACATCCCCCATAGAAGTCGACGGGCTTGGTGCCGAGTACCCCCAAAACCTGTGGCTCTGTGCGACTCAACTTTGGCGTCACAAACAGGATTCAGAAGCTCGCTATAAGCGAGTCCTGTGTGCCTTAATTGAACTGTTTTTTTGCTTGAGAATTGCAAAAATCATCATAGACTGTATTTGCCATTTTTCCGTCATATCTGCGCCACAAGGCACAGGTGAAGAATAAGGGCGTGCTCTCGTGGGCGTACACTCACTCCGTGGCGCGAAAACGATGTCCGCACACTCTAAATGTTACTGCAATGTAAGATCGTGCCCCACAGCTCTGGAGTTCCGCCTCCTCATCCTCCTCAGTGGGCGGAAACGAACGCGAAGGTCCCGCCTCCCTACAAAAGATGTCGCCTCTCCTGATGCTAATGACACATGTGACTTGGCAGAGATGGCAAATGGACGTGAGTAGTGTTGAGCGATACGATACTGCAAATATCGGGTATCGGCCGATATTAGCTGTATCGGGCTTTCGATTCCGAGTACCGATATTTTCGTCATATCGGATACCGGAATCGGATTTGTCACTGTCACTGTGAGTGTCTGTCGGTCGGGTCTGTCAGGAGTCAGCGGCACTTACCTGGCAGAAGATCTCCGGCGGTCACGTCCTGGACTGCTTGATGGCCGCCATTATCTTCTCCCTGGCGGTCACATGCAGTTTTTCGCGATAACTGCAGTGACTGCTGGGTAATCCCGGCCGTAAAGCAGTCAGTCCGATGACGTCACCGCCGGGGAAGCAGGTAATCAGCTGTGCTCGCCGGGATGACAGCCTCTGCCTGCCTGCCTGCCTCTGATGTCATTCTGATGTAGCAGAGCTGGATCGTCGTGGGACACTCGTTACTATGGACTGCGTCGGACAGGTGGTATACTGCTGTTTTTTTTTTTCATTTTTTTACAGGAGATCGATGGCGTCGCAGGATGAGACTGTAATAAAAGTAATGAAAACTGTGTTGTTTTTTTTATTAAATTAAAAAAACCTTTTTATGAACATTCACCCGTCCGGGTACATCAACAATTTAACTATTTACATACAGGGACCCTGTCCGGGTTATTTATAATTCTTTGGCAGGGGTGTTCCAGGTACCACCTGGTACTCTTCTGATGCTTGCCAAACATCCGAGACACCAAGGACCACCAGGACCTGATGACGTCGTGTGGCCTGTACAGTCAAGTCGTGACCGGCTATCTGTGTCTTTGTGGCCACCTCTTTCATCTCCCTCCGGGTCTGGAGCCCTGTGTCCCGGACTGAACGAACCCCAGGGGGCCTAACAGGCGCCGGGTACGGGCCAGATATCATTATCATGTCCATAGCTGGGGCTGCTGAGGAGACCACTGAGGGAGGCTGGGGAGATTTACGGCGTGGGGTGGGCACTTGTGCAGAGGCCTGGATGTGGGAGGCTGAAGGCTCCGAGGGTCTCACAGGTTCCTGACACTCTGGGGACCAGGGGTCGCACCTGGTGACATTTAGGGCATACCATCCATTGTAACCCCAGTGTCGGGTGTAAGTTACCAAGTCTCCTGGCAAAAGGTCCCTCCCCGGGTGTCCTTCTGGGAGGTGAGTCTCCACGTCCCGCCGGGTCACAAACACTTCTAAATAAAGTCCAGGCTCCTGGATGAAGCCCCAACCAGCTTTCAATTTAAAGCTCCGTACTGCACCCTTACGCCGCGGCTCCATCAGGGTTCCTTTATCTTTTCTCATCCGGTCCTTATCTGCCCGGTCCTTCTCGATGTGACGTTGGCGAAGCTTCTGGGATTCGCGCTGCTCCCTTTGTCGCTCGGCTTCTCTCTCCCAATGTCTCCACTCTTCCTCCTGACGCCGGTTGTAATTCTCCTCCACCAGCATCTCCATGTCTCCACCATCAAACTGCCGCTTACGATGTCCGGTTTGCGGCAGCTCTCCTGGCGCCCGACAGTCCTGGCGGCGCTCACCTGCGGAGGAAGCAGCCGGCTCTGGAACAGATGACAGTCGGGGCTCCGGTACAGACAGGTAGACCTCTGGTGCCTGCGCGGCCTCCTCCATGAGGACGGGTGTCGCTTCTTCTGTCTCAGCGACGGGGGCAGACAGCGGGATCTGGGGTGCTGCCGGTGCAGCGTTTTTTGCAGGAACGGGTGCCTCCACTGCGACAACGTCAACCGGATCACATTGCAAGGGCTGGGATGCCCGCACGGACTCCTCTACTAGAACGGGTGCCTCACCATCCGGTACAGACACTTCAGGTAAGAGGGATCGGCGCCGCTCCAAGTTTAGTTTTAGGGCACGCCAGCTGGCTTCCATCCTGGCGACCTCCTCCCGGTGCCGGGCCAGGCCTCTTAGGGTATCCTCCGCTTCTTGCAGCGTAGGAGGGTTTCCAGGCCGGGTGCCCAACGGTGGTTCCGTGGCGATCGGGTCGCTTCCGTGGGGGGAGAGCTCTGACTGCTCCATCCCTTCACACTTCTGCTCGTGTCCATTAGCCATCTCTGCCAAGTCACATGTGTCATTAGCATCTGGAAAGGGCCCCTCTTTTGTAGTGAGGCGGGACCTTCGTGTTAGTTTCCGCACACTGAGGAGGATGAGGAGGCGGAACTCAAGAGCTGTGGGGCACGATCTTACATTGCAGTACCATTTAGAGTGGTCGGCCATCGTTTTTGCGCCACTGAGTGAGTGTACACACTTCTTCTTCACCAGTGCCTCGTCGTGACGCAGATATGGCTGAAAAATGGCAAATACATTCTCTGATGATTTTAGCAATTCTCAAGCACAAAACCAGTTCAATTCAGGCACACAGGACTCGCTTATAGCGAGCTACAGAATCCTGTTTGTGACGCCCAAGTTGAGTCGCACAGAGCCAGAGGTTTTGGGGGTACTCGGCACCGAGCCCGTCGACTTCTATGGGGTATGTCACGGCTTTACCTGGCAATTGAATCAGAGTCTATTTTACTATGTAGAAGTGTATAAACTATAAATATATGTATATATATATATATATATATATGTCACAATGACATGTATATATATATATATATGTATTCTATGTGTGTATATTTTGTGTTTACAACGAAAGAAAGTGTTTTTTTAGTTGCGATATTTTGTTCCCATAGACTTACATGGGACTTCCGGTATCGGAATCGGATATCGACGATATTTAGTGATATCGGCGATACCATTCCGATCCGATATTTTTAGATATCGAGCAGTATTGCTCAACACTAGACGTGAGCAGAAGTGGGAAGGGATGGAGGAGTCAGAGCTCTCCCCCCACGGAAGCGACCCAATCGCCACGGAGCCACCGTTTGGCACCCGGCCTGGAAACCCTCCTACGCTGGAAGAAGCGGAGGATACCCTGAGAGACCTGGCCCGGCACCGGGAGGAGGTCGCCAGGATGGAAGCGAGCTGGCGGGCCCTAAAACTACAATTGGTGCGGCGCCAATCCCTCTTACCCCCTGAAGTGTCTGTACCGGAAGGTGAGGCACCCGTTCCAGTAGAGGAGGCCGTGCGGGCATCCCAGCCCTTGCAATCTGAACCAGTTACCAGTATCTCAGTGGAGGCACCCGTTCCAGTAGAGGAGGCTGTGCGGGCATCCCAGCCCTTGCAATCTGAACCGGTTGCCAGTATCTCAGTGGAGGCACCCGTTCCAGTAGAGGAGGCCGTGCGGGCATACCAGCCCTTGCAATCTGAACCGGTTGCCAGTATCACAGTGGAGGCACCCGTTCCTGCTGAAAACGCCGCACCAGCACCCCAGATCCCGCTGTCTGCCCCCCGTCGCTGAGGCAGAAGAAGCGACACCCGTCCTCATGGAGGAGGCCGCGCAGGCACCAGAGCTCTACCTGCCTGTACCGGAGCCCCGACCGTCATCTGTTCCAGAGCCGGCTGCTTCCGCCACAGGTGAGCGCCGCCAGGACTGGCGGGCGCCAGGAGAGCTGCCGCAAACCGGACATCGTAAGCTGGCGTTTGATGTTGGAGACATGGAGCTGCTGGTGGAGGAGAATTACAACCGGCGTCAGGAGGAAGAGTGGAGACGTCGGGAGCGGGAAGCAGAGCGACAAAGGGAGCAGCGAGAATCCCAAAAGCTTCGGCAACGTCACCTGGAGAAGGACCTGGCAGAGAAGGCACATATGAGAAAGGATAAAAGTACGGTGAGGGAGCCGCGGCGTAAGGGTGCAGTGCGGAACTTTAAGTTAAAAGGTGGTTGGGGCTTCATCCAGGAGCCTGGACTTTATTTAGAAGTTTTTGTAACCCGGCGGGACGTGGAGGCTCACCTCCCAGAAGGACACCCGGGGAGGGACCTGTTGCCAGGAGACTTGGTGAATTACACCCGACACTGGGGTTACAATGGATGGTACGCCCTAAATGTTACCAGGTGCGACCCCTACTCCCCAGAGTGTCAGGAAACTGACAGACCCTACGAGCCTTCAGCCTCCCCCAACCAGGCCTCTGCACAAGTGCCCACCCCACGCCGTAAATCTCCCCAGCCTCCCTCAGTGGTCTCCTCAGCAGCCCCAGCTATGGACATGATAATGATAGCTGGCCCGTACCCGGCGCCTGTTAGGCCCCCTGGGGTTCGTACAGTCCGGGACATAGGATTCCAGACCCGGAGGGAGACGAAAGAGGTGGCCACACAGACCCACTGTACAGGCCACACGACGTCATCAGGTCTGGGTGGACCCTCCTGTCACGGATGTTTGGCAAGCTCCAGAACAGTACCAGGTGGTACCTGGAAGAGGCCAGCCAAAGAAGTCTAAATAACCCGGACAGGGTCTCTGTATGTAAATAGTTAAATTATTGATGTACCCGGACGGGTGAATGTTCATAAAAAGAAGTTTATTGTTGCCTTAATATACCCAGGTTGGGTAATGGTTTGATGTACCCGGACGGGTGAATGTTCAGAAGAACAAGTTTATTGTTGCCTTAATATACCCAGGTTGGGTAATGGTGTTTCACTGTAATGAAAATGTTGAACTTTGAAGCCATGAACTGTACTGGCTCACAAACTTTTCTGTAAATAGTTGGCACTTCGGTGCTCCATCTTGGTTTTACAAAAAACTTTACTGTGCACTATTTTCAACTACCTCAGAAACTAAAAACCCGTTTGATGTGGCCGAAAGTGAGGTCTGCTCAAGGAAAGTCTTGCAGCCCACCCAAGACCACAGTTGGAGGTTTGGAGCGGGTCCTCCACAAGCACAAGTAAAGGACACTGTGAAGTTACCCCGGTGGGGTTGTAGTCCTAAGAAGTCTCCACGAACTTCGGCACTAATGCTATTTGCACTTTTGTTGAATATGTATTTATTAACACACATGTATAACACATATCAAGGGTATGAACAGTAACAAAACATGTCACATAATATAAGCCATTTGCACTTTTGTAATGTTATTATTAAAAATGTTATTATGCAACGTTTAACTTGAAGTGTTTCCTGCTTTCTTACTACGTCGCATAGTCCACTCTGCTACATCACTTTGCACCATTGCTCTATCTCACATCTATCTGCCCTGGAAGGATAGCGTGTTACCTGTAGAAGACTTTTCACCTACCTGCACTACACCATCCCTTCCAGAGGACCTGCACAGCAGCGCTGGACACCCTGACCAGGTACTACAGGTGGCGTCACGACAAACTACACGAACATTCTATCATCTCCTGGAAATATCCCACATTCCAGTGATCGCCCAGGTCACGGACCGAGCTGTGCTACTCGTGACATCCCCCATAGAAGTCGACGTGATCGGTGCCGAGTACCACCAAAACCCCTGTCTCTGTGCGACTCAACTTCCCTCACTGTGCTGGCACTTTACATTTACAATGCCTCTGGGTTTTTTTTTTGGGGGGGGGGGAACATTCTGACTTTTGCTATGGGGCCCCATGATTTATATGTACGCCCCTGCTGCTGAGGCATGGTATTTAAGGCTGTTAAGGAGCCAATATCCATGGACCTTGCCAGCAGCGTCGGACTGGAGTACCTTGGGCCCACCAGAGAAAAATTATTCTTGGGGCCCACCATCATACTTCCCAACCTTTGAAGAAGGGAAAGAGGGACAAAGGCTGTGGCACGCTGTGCCTGCTGCAGCAAATTTTAGGCCATGCCACGTTGCACCACAGACTGTCCAGGAGTTGGTGGATGCTTTAGTCCAGGTGTGGGAGGAGATCCCTCATGAGACCATCCGTCGCGCTCATCAGGAGCATGGCCAGAAGTTGTAGGGAGGTCATACAGCATACCTCCCAAATTTGGAAGACAGGAAAGAGGATTAAAGGCTGCGGCGCGTGTTGCGCGCCGCTGAAAATTTTAGGCCACGCCCCGACAACACCCATTTCACAGCTAATCACACCCATATCCTCGCCCCAAGCGTAACCATTTAGCACTGCTGATCACACTGACTGGTAATGAGGGCACAGTGGCTGGTACTGAGGAAAAGAAAGAAAGAGCAGCGAGAGAGAAAGAACAAACAGAGAAAGAAAGAGAGGAAAGAAAGAAAAGAGAGAAAGAAAGAACAGAGAGAAAAAAGAACAGAGAGCGAGAAGGAAAGAACAGAGAGCGAGAAAGAAAGACTAGAGGGAGAGCCATAGGCGTAGCTAGGGTTTTGGTTTAGTGGGGGCAAAACTTCTGAGTGGGCCCATCATCAGAGAACCTCAGCAAATGACCGCGCTGTTGGCCAAAATAAACTATATATAAAAAGACCAATATTGATATTACCGCCATATGTTCTGTGTTAAATAATACCAGTCCTACAGAACATATAATAGATTACAGCACAGGTACAGATAATGACTTACCGCTGATGTTCTTTCTAATGGAATTGTTCACTTTTCATGTCTTTTCCATCTGGCCCACACCGACATGACGACTTCTCCAGCCAGGACTCAACTGCACCCCCATTAAAAAAAAATAAAAAAAAAACTCACCTCCCGGCTCCTGTGCTGCTCACTGTTCTCCCTCTCAGCGTCTGACAGCGGGCGCCGGCAGGTGATGTTATTGCGCCCGCTGTCATACGCTGAGAGGGGGATTATGGGAGAGAAGGAGCGCTCGCTCCTTCTCTCTCCATGCGGTCAGCTTTATCGGCTGGATGCCGATACAGCTGACCCTCCGATGACGGGTGGGGGGCCCACTGCTGGCACCGGGCCCCCCCAACGCCTGTTCAGGCCCCATAGCTTCCGGGCGGCAGAGCAGGGAGAGCGATTCTCCCTGCTCTGCCGCAGAATGTAACTGTATCGTAGCTCCGGGTGGGCCCCCTCAGAGCGCGGGCCCGGGGCCACCGCCCCCTCTGCCCCACGACCTATCCTTTCAAATCAGGGCCCACCACGCAGGAGCTGGGGCCCACCGTAGGTTTCTCCGGTGTCCCGGTGCCTCAGTCCGACCCTGCTTGCCAGCCTGATAATACCAGGCCATAGCAGTCTGCATATCTTGGCTGGTTAACAAAAATAGGGGATCCCCTCGAAAAAAATTTGGCGTGGGGTCCCCCCTATTTTTGTTAACCAGCCAGATGAAGCAGACTGCTGAGGCCTGGTTTTTCAGGCTGGTAAGGATCCAATATCCATGGACCTTGCGAGCCTGATAATACCAGGCCACAGCAGTCTGCTTAGCTTGGCTGGTTAACAAAAATAGGGGATCCCCTCGAAAAAAAAATGGCGTAGGGGTCCCCCTATTTTTGTTAACCAGCCAGATGAAGCAGACTGCTGAGGCCTGGTTTTTCAGGCTGGTAAGGATCCAATATCCATGGACCTTGCCAGCCTGATAATACCAGGCCACAGCAGTCTGCATATCTTGGCTGGTTAACAAAAATAGGGGATCCCCTCGAAAAAAAAAACGGCGTAGGGGTCCCCCTATTTTTGTTAACCAGCCAAGTAAAATGCAGACTGCTGCGGCCTGGTATTAAAAGACTGTCAAGGCCCATGGATTTTGGCCCTCAACAGCCTGATAATACCAGGCTCCAGCAGCCCCACATTTGGCGCATCAAAAGATGTGCCAATTGTGGCACTTTACCCGGCTCTTCCCACTGCCCTGTAGCGGTGGCAAGTGGGGTAATAAGGGGTTAATGTCACCGTTGATTGCACGGTGAGAATAAGCCCGGTTAATAATGGAGAGGTGTCAATAAGACACCGATTCATTATTAATCCCAAAGTTTTTAAATGTATAAAAAAAAAGACACAGCAAGAAAAAAGTATTTTAATGAAATAAAAGAGACAACACAGTTTTCATTAATTTTATTATACTCTCATTCCTGCAACGCCATCGATCTCCTGTAAAAAAAGAAAAAAAACAAAACAACAGTATACCACCTGTCCGACGCAGTCCATAGTAACGAGTGTCCCACGATGATCCAGCTCTGCTACATCGCAATGACAGGCAGAGCCTGTCATCGCGACGCAGCACAGCTGATTACCTGCTTCCCCGGCGGTGACGTCATCAGACTGACTGCTTTACGGCCGGGATTACCCAGCAGTCACTGCAGTTATCGCGAGAAACTGCATGTGACCGCCGGGGAAAGATGATGGTGGCCATCAAGCAGTCCAGCCCGTAACCGCCGGAGATCTTCTGCCAGGTAAGTGCCGCTGACTCCTGACAGACCCGACCGACGGACACTGACAGTGACAGTGACAAATCCGATTCCGGTATCCGATAAGACGAAAATATCGGAACTAAGTATCGAAAGTCCGATAGAGCTAATATCGGCCGATACCCGATACTTGCGGTATCGTATCGCTCAACACTAATCGATAGCCAAGCCAGAGGGTCAGATCGGAGAAGACAATATTAGCAAATAGTGTTGAGCGATACGATACCGCAAGTATCGGGTATTGGCCGATATTAGCTCTATCGGACTTTCGATACTTAGTTCCAATATTTTCGTCTTATCGGATACCGGAATCGGATTTGTCACTGTCACTGTCAGTGTCCGTCGGTCGGGTCTGTCAGGAGTCAGCGGCACTTACCTGGCAGAAGATCTCCGGCGGTCACGGGCTGGACTGCTTGATGGCCGCCATCCTCTTTCCCCAGCGGTCACATGCAGTTTCTCGCGATAACTGCAGTGACTGCTGGGTAATCCCGGCCGTAAAGCAGTCAGTCCGATGACGTCACCGCCGGGGAAGCAGGTAATCAGCTGTGCTGCGTCGCGATGACAGGCTCTGCCTGTCATTGCGATGTAGCAGAGCTGGATCGTCGTGGGACACTCGTTACTATGGACTGCGTCGGACAGGTGGTATACTGTTGTTTTGTTTTTATTTCTTTTTTTACAGGAGATCGATGGCGTCGCAGGAATGAGAGTATAATAAAATTAATGAAAACTGTGTTGTCTCTTTTATTTCATTAAAATACTTTTTTCTTGCTGTGTCTTTTTTTTTATACATTTAAAAACTTTGGGATTAATAATGGATCGGTGTCTTATTGACACCTCTCCATTATTAACCGGGCTTATTCTCACCGTGCAATCAACGGTGACATTAACCCCTTATTACCCCACTTGCCACCGCTACAGGGCAGTGGGAAGAGCCGGGTAAAGTGCCACAATTGGCACATCTTTTGATGCGCCAAATGTGGGGCTGCTGTAGCCTGGTATTATCAGGCTGTTGAGGGCCAAAATCCATGGGCCTTGACAGTCTTTTAATACCAGGCCGCAGCACTCTGCATTTTACTTGGCTGGTTAACAAAAATAGGGGGACCCCTACGCCGTTTTTTTTTCGAGGGGATCCCCTATTTTTGTTAACCAGCCAAGATATGCAGACTGCTGTGGCCTGGTATTATCAGGCTGGCAAGGTCCATGGATATTGGATCCTTACCAGCCTGAAAAACCAGGCCTCAGCAGTCTGCTTCATCTGGCTGGTTAACTAAAATAGGGGGGACCCCACGCCAAATTTTTTCGAGGGGATCCCCTATTTTTGTTAACCAGCCAAGATATGCCGACTGCTGTGGCCTGGTATTATCAGGCTGGCAAGCAGGGTCGGACTGAGGCACCGGGACACCGGAGAAACCTACGGTGGGCCCCAGCTCCTGCGTGGTGGGCCCTGATTTGAAAGGATAGGTCGCAGGGCAGAGGGGGCAGTGGCCCCGGGGCCCGCGCTCTGAGGGGGCCCACCCAGAGCTACGATACAGTTACATTCTGCGGCAGAGCAGGGAGAATCGCTCTCCCTGCTCTGCCGCCCGGAAGCTATGGGGCCTGAACAGGCGTTGGGGGGCCCGGTGCCAGCAGTGGGCCCCCCACCCGTCATCGGAGGGTCAGCTGTATCGGCATCCAGCCGATAAAGCTGACCGCATGGAGAGAGAAGGAGCGAGCGCTCCTTCTCTCCCATAATCCCCCTCTCAGCGTATGACAGCGGGCGCAATAACATCACCTGCCGGCGCCCGCTGTCAGACGCTGAGAGGGAGAACAGTGAGCAGCACAGGAGCCGGGAGGTGAGTTTTTTTTTTATTTTTTTTTTAATGGGGGTGCAGTCGAGTCCTGGCTGGA
Source organism: Oophaga sylvatica (assembly GCA_033576555.1). NCBI lineage: Eukaryota > Metazoa > Chordata > Amphibia > Anura > Dendrobatidae > Oophaga > Oophaga sylvatica. The sequence goes on from JARQOD010000002.1 coordinate 486,355,355, forward strand.
GAAGTCGTCATGTCGGTGTGGGCCAGATGGAAAAGACATGAAAAGTGAACAATTCCATTAGAAAGAACATCAGCGGTAAGTCATTATCTGTACCTGTGCGGTAATCTATTATATGTTCTGTAGGACTGGTATTATTTAACACAGACCATATGGCGGTAATATCAATATTGGTCTTTTTATATATAGATTATTTTGGCCAACAGCGCGGTCATTTGCTGAGGTTCTCTGATGATGGGCCCACTGAGAAGTTTTGCCCCCACTAAACCAAAACCCTAGCTACGCCTATGGCTCTCTTTCTAGTCTTTCTTTCTCGCTCTCTGTTCTTTCCTTCTCGCTCTCTGTTCTTTTTTCTCTCTGTTCTTTCTTTCTCTCTTTTCTTTCTTTCCTCTCTTTCTTTCTCTGTTTGTTCTTTCTCTCTCGCTGCTCTTTCTTTCTTTTCCTCAGTACCAGCCACTGTGCCCTCATTACCAGTCAGTGTGATCAGCAGTGCTAAATGGTTACGCTTGGGGCGAGTATATGGGTGTGATTAGCTGTGAAATGGGTGTTGTCGGGGCGTGGCCTAAAATTTTCAGCGGCGCGCAACACGCGCCGCAGCCTTTAATCCTCTTTCCTGTCTTCCAAATTTGGGAGGTATGCTGTATGACCTCCCTACAACTTCTGGCCATGCTCCTGATGAGCACGACGGATGGTCTCGTGAGGGATCTCCTCCCACACCTGGACTAAAGCATCCACCAACTCCTGGACAGTCTGTGGTGCAACGTGGCATGGCCTAAAATTTGCTGCAGCAGGCACAGCGTGCCACAGCCTTTGTCCCTCTTTCCCTTCTTCAAAGGTTGGGAAGTATGATGGTGGGCCCCAAGAATAATTTTTCTCTGGTGGGCCCAAGGTACTCCAGTCCGACGCTGCTGACAAGGTCCATGGATATTGGCTCCTTAACAGCCTTAAATACCATGCCTCAGCAGCAGGGGCGTACATATAAATCATGGGGCCCCATAGCAAAAGTCAGAATGTTCCCCACCCCCCCAAAAAAAAAACCCAGAGGCATTGTAAATGTAAAGTGCCAGCACAGTGAGGGAAGTTGAGTCGCACAGAGACAGGGGTTTTGGTGGTACTCGGCACCGATCACGTCGACTTCTATGGGGGATGTCACGAGTAGCACAGCTCGGTCCGTGACCTGGGCGATCACTGGAATGTGGGATATTTCCAGGGGATGATAGAATGTTCGTGTAGTTTGTCGTGACGCCACCTGTAGTACCTGGTCAGGGTGTCCAGCGCTGCTGTGCAGGTCCTCTGGAAGGGATGGTGTAGTGCAGGTAGGTGAAAAGTCTTCTACAGGTAACACGCTATCCTTCCAGGGCAGATAGATGTGAGATAGAGCAATGGTGCAAAGTGATGTAGCAGAGTGGACTATGCGACGTAGTAAGAAAGCAGGAAACACTTCAAGTTAAACGTTGCATATAGTGTTGAGTAGTGTTGAGCATTCCGATACCGCAAGTATCGGGTATCGGCCGATATTCGCGTTATCGGAATTCCGATACTTTTTCAATATCGTATACCGGAATCGGAAGTTCCCATAATTCTTTGAGAGGCAATGTGATGTTAGTCAGCCAATGATGAATCTTATGAAGTGTGGGCACATCCTGTAATGCTGCGGTCATCTTAACTAATGGTGTCTCGACCCGCCACCACAATTGTGGATTACCAGGGCAATGGGGTACTCAGAGCCGAGCCCATGGAAGTCTATGGGGTTTGTCACAGGTAGCGGTGGCTCGGTCTGTGGCCCTGGCGGTCTGGCGTATGTTGGGGGAATATTTACAGGGATATATTTATATACAGTTCGTGACGCCACCTGTAGTCTCTGGTAATTTGTACCAGCGCTGCTGTAGATCTCTGAGGGGATGGTGATGCAGCTAGATGTCGGGTCCCCTACAGGTGGGACTCTTCCCTCAGGTCGATAGTAATGGGCAGGTTGTGCAGGAATGCAATCAAATAACACAGTCTCACACATCAACGTCTTTCCATACCTTTTTTACTTGCAAGATGGTTAGGCAGGTCCCAGGGAGGCTGATCCATGGAGGATGTGTTTCAAGATAGCAGCTGGACAAGTTAGGGGCCTCCTTTACTTTCACAAAGATGAGTCCAACCAGCATGAAGCGTAGTTCCCTCAATAAACTCCAGCTTCTCTAAGCTGTACTGCCCGGTCAGTTTTGTGGTCGGAGCCTTCCTGTGATGAAACTAGGTTCTTATATGCTTGGCCTAGCTCAAAGTTCCTATTCCACCTGACCCCAGTTACGTACTGACACTCCAGGGGCTGCTTGCCGTTACCTAAGGTCCGGTAAGCCTCTGGGTTTTCTACCACCATGCGTGAAGCTATGGTGATGCTTCGGTCTCCAGTGACCGGTGACAACGTGCAGGACTTCTCCAATCCTATAGCACTCAGAATTTCTACCACTGTGCCTTTCGCCTTGTCCGCGCTTGTAGCATAAGCATTTCTCACTTCACAGGTTAATAAAGTCAGTCCCTTACTTAATTCCTTTCTTGAGCTTGTTGCCAGACTCTCAGTAATCTTCTAGGCAGGAGCACGTCTCTGAACCTTCACTGTCCTTGGGACAGGAGACTGAAGTATATCTGCAACTCACTCCTCTCTCTTACTGCACTTCCTGACTCCTTCGAGTCCAGGCTAGACTGACTTGTCTCTGCTGTCCGAAGACAGGAAACTGACTCACTTCTGCTGCATGTGACTAGACTTTATATACCTGTGGGCGTGTCTAAGTGCATGTTGAAATGAATGTTCATTGAGCATTAAACTGCTATCTCTCCACACATCCTCCAGGGTACTGCGTGTGCCTTCACACCAGGGCTACACAATGGCATGGCTGTGATTGGCTGCTGAAATGATGTCAGAATGCACTATAAAAGGCGCCGCAGCCATTTTAGCGTCACTGTGCTGTGAACTCAGTTAGGGACAGAACGCTACTCTGCTCACTCTGAGGGACAGTTAGATATTGCGATTTTGTGTACTACTGTGCTTGAGGCAGGCTAGTTTACCAACAGGTCCTGCCCACATCCTTCTTCCTAGTGAGGATTCAACATCATCAGCCGGCGTTCCTGATCTGGCCACGGAGGCCAGAGATCACCGGCTTTCATCAACGGATGTAAGTTTCGTCTGCGGGCCATAGGAGGCTGAAGTCGGACTTTCTACTGCAAGTGACCCATCGGGGTTGTCAGCAGGCCAGAGGAGGCTGAAATTGGACTTTCTATTGCAAGTGACCCATCGGGGTTGTCAGGTAAAACCTGTGCAAACAGGACTATTTTCTCCACAGTGCACCACTAATACTCATTCATCTGAGCTGTCACCGGCCGGGACAGTGTCAATTTCTTCTGACCTTTCTGCATGAAAGGTTTTTTAGGATTTCTGCAGCGTTTTTCTGCTCCATCGTTAAAAGAGGACCTCTTTTACTTTTTCAGGGTTTGTCCATATTAATACCCATATGAATAAATACCTTATGCGTATTATGACTATTTAGTCCTTTGGTTTGGGGTTTACTACATAATAGACTACAGGCTTTTCTCATCACCTTTTTCTCACGGGTCTTAGTGCAATATTTATTTATTACTGTATTATTACATCTGCATCTCAAACTGTTCTACAGAGTGCGTCTGAATTTATGTATTGTTTTCCATTTGACACATGCATATTCCTATTTTTCTACAGATCCTTTTGTGTCTTGTAGTTTTTATGTGCACAAACTATTTTTATTTTCAATTATAGAGGGCCATGTTATTGACTTTGCATTGACGTGTAAAAGATTTATGTTGTGCCACTGGCTATATGTATTCTAAAGGTGTACCCAGTCTCAACAGATCATTAGTCTGATTGTTCTTTGATTCTCCTAAATGTGAATTTGTCTGATTTGGTGTCAAACTTGACTTTGTCCCTATTTTTGTTTTGCCATGTGACCCAATGATTATACAAATCTATATAGGGTTTGGCATCATCAAAAGTAACAGAATATTAGCATGCATGCATATTTAGGATATAAAAGAGAAGTATCTTGTTGTGCCAGAGTGTTCCTAACTCCTGAATGGATATAAAACAATATGGTCTACGGATCAGGTAAAATCGAGGGTCCGCATGTCTATATTTTATACAATTTGAGTGGGCAAGGGTGGGATTTAGAGATTAGCCCATTCATGAAAGTTTTGGGAGCTGAGAACCTTCAGGAGTTGTTAACCATGCTTTGAGGTCGATTGAATGCCATGTCACTCAGGCAGCCAATCACTGCTGTCAAGCGCAATGGAAAGCAACACACGGTTGGTCCTGTGGCCAGCAGCACAGGAGGGGTAAGGGTAAAACATGAATATATTAGATTATGTTTTACTATTTGGAGCAAGTTTGAAGTTTTCTTTAAGGATTGGAAAACCACCTTCAGTTAGGAATCGGATCAATCAAACAGGGCACAATATGGAATAATGTGCGTTGTTATACACAGTAACTTACAAACGTGGTTCTCTCTGGCATCTATGTACATGGGCAAGTATTACTCTAATTTGGGTCTAATGTGTAGTTTATTGGGTGCAATATAGGCTCATTGTAGGACTGCAAACACACAATTTGGTTCTTTGCAGGTAGAATATGGTACTTTATGCAAAGTATATGGCTGTGTGCAGGCACAGAATCGCACTGTCCTATGAAAACAAACTATGGGACTATTGTGGCATGGTATGGCGGTCTCTGGCCACTGTTTAGCATAATATAGTACTATATGGACATTGGACAACAACAACTTTTTAATGTGCTGGTATTGTTGTGGTTACAATTAAAGAAATATTCTCAATTTGTCTCTGGAGCAGGTCAGAGCTATGTTGCTCTTTACTTCTTTGTTTCTGATAGGATAGGCTGAGTTATAGTATTAGTAGAACTATAAAGTTCTGCTGTAACACATTCAGCTATTAGTGATTTGTTTTATAATGTACACTGCTATCACTGTATTTACGGTACATATAGAGATAATGGCACTTGAACAAGCACATAGCTCAGGATAGTCAGAGCTGTGATTAGGAGAACTGCTCTTGGAGAAGCTAGTGCTATAGATTGGTGATTTTGCAAGTAGAGATGGGCGAACCCGAACAGTAAAGTTCGGCATCCGGACCGAACACCTATGACCTATGACCCGACATGAAATGACACTTGGTGTACATAGGGTTAACCATGTCTTTTCATGTCCTTTGCTATCTAATTTGCACAAACAATTAAATCAGACTATGTGTGCAAAATTTCACACCTGTAGGGGTTAATTAAAGGTGTAAATTCGTAGCAAAAAAGTCCGTTTTTTTTACAACGAATTTACACCTTTAATTAACCCCTAGAGGTGTGAAATTTTGCACACATAGACTGATTTAATTGTTTGTGCAAATCAGATAGCAAACGACATGAAAAGACATGGTTAACCCTATGTACACCAAGTGTCATTTCATGTCGGGTGCTTCTGTCTTTTCACTGAAGCCGGCTTTACCCGGCAATTGAATCAGAGGATATTTTACTATGTAGAAGTGTATAAACTATACATATATGTATATATATATATGTCACAATGACATGTATATATATATATATGTATTCTATGTGTGTATATTTAGTGTTTACAAGGAAAGAATGGGGTTTTTTTAGTTGCGATATTTTGTTCCCATAGACTTACATGGGACTTCCGGTATCGCTTTTGGGTATCGCCGATATTTTAGTGATATCGGCGATACCATTCCGATTCCGATACTTTAGGATATCGGAAAGTATCGCTCAACTCTAGTGTTGAGCATTCCGATACTGCAAATATCGGGTATCGGCCGATATTAGCTGTATCGGAATTCCGATTTCGAGTTCCGATATTTTCGTCTTATCGGATACCGGAATCGGGATTGTCACTGTCACTGTCAGTGTCCGTCGGTCGGGTCTGTCAGGAGTCAGCGGCACTTACCTGGCAGAAGATCTCCGGCGGTCACGTCCTGCACTGCTTCATGGCCGCAATCTTCTTTCCCCGGCGGTCACATGCAGTTTCTCGCGATAACTGCAGTGACTGCTGGGTAATCCCGGCCGTAAAGCAGTCAGTCTGATGACGTCACCGCCGGGGAAGCAGGTAATCAGCTGTGCTGCGTCGCGATGACAGGCTCTGCCTGTCATTGCGATGTAGCAGAGTTGGATCGTCGTGGGACTGTCGTTACTATGGACTGCGTCGGACAGGTGGTATACTGTTGTTTTGTTTTTTTTCTTTTTTTACAGGAGATCGATGGCGTCGCAGGAATGAGAGTACAATAAAAGAAATGAAAACTGTGTTGTCTCTTTTATTTCATTAAAAGACTTTTTTCTTGCTGTGTCTTTTTTTTATACATTTAATAACTTTGGGATTAATAATGGATCGGTGTCTTATTGACACCTCTCCATTATTAACCGGGCTTATTGTCACCGTGCAATCAACGGTGACAATAACCCCTTATTACCCCGCTTGCCACCGCTACAGGGCAAGTGGGAAGAGCCGGGTAAAGTGCCACAATTGGCACATCTTTTGATGCGCCAAATGTGGGGCTGCTGTAGCCTGGTATTATCAGGCTGTTGAGGGCCAAAATCCATGGGCCTTGACAGTCTTTTAATACCAGGCCGCAGCAGTCTGCATTTTACTTGGCTGGTTAACAAAAATAGGGGGGATCCCCACGCCGTTTTTTTTTCGAGGGGATCCCCTATTTTTGTTAACCAGCCAAGCTAAGCAGACTGCTGTGGCCTGGTATTATCAGGCTTGCAAGGTCCATGGATATTGGATCCTTACCAGCCTGAAAAATCAGGCCTCAGCGGTCTGCTTCATCTGGCTGGTTAACAAAAATAGGGGGGACCCCACGCCAATTTTTTTCGAGGGGATCCCCTATTTTTGTTAATCAGCCAAGATATGCAGACTGCTGTGGCCTGGTATTATCAGGCTGGCAAGGTCCATGGATCTTGGCTCCTTAACAGCCTGAAAATCCAGGCCTCAGCGGTCTGCTTCATCTGGCTGGTTAACAAAAATAGGGGGGACCCCACGCCAATTTTTTTCGAGGGGATCCCCTATTTTTGTTAATCAGCCAAGATATGCAGACTGCTGTGGCCTAGTATTATCAGGCTGGCAAGGTCCATGGATCTTGGCTCCTTAACAGCCTGAAAATCCAGGCCTTAGCGGTCTGCTTCATCTGGCTGGTTAACAAAAATAGGAGGGACCCCACGCCATTTTTTTTTCGAAGGGAACCCCTATTTTTGTTAATCAGTTCCCTCTGACGTCACTGATTGTGTCCCTGGCTGACCTGAAGTGAAAGTGGAAAGCAATCAATTAAGCTTTCCACTTAAGGGCCCGTCTCACATAGCGATATCGCTACCGAGATCGCTGCTGAGTCACTAGTTTTGTGACGCAGCACCGAGCTCACCAGCGATATCGCTGTGTGTGACATTCAGCGACGATCAGCCCCCCTGCCGGGTATCGCTGATCGTCGCTGAAATGTCAGGACCTTTTTTTGATCGCTGGTTTCCCGCTGACAGGCACACATCGCTGCGTGTGACAGGCGGGAGACCAGCGATCCGCTGGTAACCAAGGTACACAGCGGGTTTCCAGGCGCGGGGCTGTGTCTAGAAACCCGCTGTGTACCTTGGATACCAGCGCCCTGATGCAGGGAGCTGGTATCCAAGGTACACAGCGGGTTTCCAAGCGCTGCGCGGTGCCTGGAAACCCGCTGTGTACCTTGGTTACCAGCGGATCGCTGGTCTCCTGCCTGTCACACGCAGCGATGCGTGCCTGTCAGAGGGAAACCAGCGATCAAAAAAAGGTCCTGACATTTCTGCGACGATCAGCGATACCCGGCAGGGGGGCTGATCGTCGCTGAATGTCACACACAGCGATATCGCTGGTGAGCTCGCTGCTGCGTCACAAAACTAGTGACTCAGCAGCGATCTCGGTAGCGATATCGCTATGTGAGACGGGCCCTTAAGCGATGTTACCCGCAGTGTCGCTGTCCCAGATCGCTGCCTGAGCTGCCTGTTTGGCAGCTCAGCAGCGATCATGTAGCGATACACCAGCGATCCTGACAAGTGCATATCGTTGTCGGGATCGCTGGTGTATCGTTATGTGACACCCAGCCTTTACTCTCCTGTCAGGCAGGAGAGGAACTCATTCATTTGGGGTTTACTGTGAGGCTGCAGCATTAGCTGCGGTCCCTGCAGTAAACATTAACCCTTTCTGAAGGATTACACCGTGGGACCTGACTGTGCATGGGATAGGTAAGAATAATTTTGCTTTTTTATTTTATTTTTATTACAGGAAATGGTTTTTGCAGTAAAATAAAAGATGGTCAAAAACATGTGTCTTTATTTCATTAAAATGATTTTTAATTAAAGTGTGTGTGTTTTATTTTTATTTCATGCAATAGGATTAATAATTGATAGTTGTCTAATTGACAGCTCTCAATTATTAACCTGGCTTAAGGTCACCTTTCAATAGCAAGGTGGCTTTAACCCCATATTAACCCATTCGCCACCGCTACAGGGCAATGGGAATAGACGGGCAAAGTGCCAGAAAGGGCAAATCTAATTATAGATTTGTCTTTCCTGGGGTGTCTGGGGGCAGATGTTAGTAGCCGGGGGGGGGCAAAAATAATGGTCCCTCTCTGGGCTATTATTATCTGCCCCCAATCACTGGCTTTGTCTGTCTGGTTGCGAAAATAGGGCGGGAGCCCACGCATTTTTTTTCAGCAATTTTACACCTCATATATATATACATGTCATTGAATTTGTGACACATATATATATATATATATTTATATTTGTAGTTCATACACTTCTACATAGTATAATAGCCGCTAATTCAATTGCCGGCTTTTGTGAAAATGCAGAACCCGACATGAAATGACACTTGGTGTACATAGGGTTAACCATGTCTTTTCATGTCCTTTGCTATCTAATTTGCACAAACAATTAAATCAGACTATGTGTGCAAAATTTCACACCTGTAGGGGTTAATTAAAGGTGTAAATTCGTAGCAAAAAAGTCCTTTTTTTTTACAACGAATTTACACCTTTAATTAACCCCTACAGGTGTGAAATTTTGCACACATAGTCTGATTTAATTGTTTGTGCAAATCAGATAGCAAACGACATGAAAAGACATGGTTAACCCTATGTACACCAAGTGTCATTTCATGTCGGGTGCTTCTGTCTTTTCACTGAAGCCGGCTTTACCCGGCAATTGAATCAAAGGATATTTTACTATGTAGAAGTGTATAAACTATACATATATGTATATATATATGTCACAATGACATGTATATATATATATGTATTCTATGTGTGTATATTTAGTGTTTACAAGGAAAGAATGGGGTTTTTTTAGTTGCGATATTTTGTTCCCATAGACTTACATGGGACTTCCGGTATCGGTATCGGGTATCGCCGATATTTTAGTGATATCGGCGATACCATTCCGATTCCGATACTTTAGGATATCGGAAAGTATCGCTCAACTCTAGTTGCATAATAAAATTTTTAATAATAACATTACAAAAGTGCAAATGGCTTATATTATGTGACATGTTTTGTTACTGTTCATACCCTTGATATGTGTTATACATGTGTGTTAATAAATACATATTCAACAAAAGTGCAAATAGCATTAGTGCCGAAGTTCGTGGAGACTTCTTAGGACTACAACCCCACCGGGGTAACTTCACAGTGTCCTTTACTTGTGCTTGTGGAGGACCCGCTCCAAACCTCCAACTGTGGTCTTGGTGGGCTGCAAGACTTTCCTTGAGCAGACCTCACTTTCGGCCACACCAAATGGGTTTTTAGTTTCTGAGGTAGTTGAAAATAGTGCACAGTAAAGTTTTTTGTAAAACCAAGATGGAGCACCGAAGTGCCAACTATTTACAGAAAAGTTTGTGAGCCAGTACAGTTCATGGCTTCAAAGTTCAACATTTTCATTACAGTGAAACACCATTACCCAACCTGGGTATATTAAGGCAACAATAAACTTGTTCTTCTGAACATTCACCCGTCCGGGTACATCAAACCATTACCCAACCTGGGTATATTAAGGCAACAATAAACTTCTTTTTATGAACATTCACCCGTCCGGGTACATCAATAATTTAACTATTTACATACAGAGACCCTGTCCGGGTTATTTAGACTTCTTTGGCTGGCCTCTTCCAGGTACCACCTGGTACTGTTCTGGAGCTTGCCAAACATCCGTGACAGGAGGGTCCACCCAGACGTGATGACGTCGTGTGGCCTGTACAGTGACGTCGTGACCCGCTATCTGGGTCTGTGTGGCCACCTCTTTCGTCTCCCTCCGGGTCTGGAATCCTATGTCCCGGACTGTACGAACCCCAGGGGGCCTAACAGGCGCCGGGTACGGGCCAGCTATCATTATCATGTCCATAGCTGGGGCTGCTGAGGAGACCACTGAGGGAGGCTGGGGAGATTTACGGCGTGGGGTGGGCACTTGTGCAGAGGCCTGGTTGGGGGAGGCTGAAGGCTCGTAGGGTCTGTCAGTTTCCTGACACTCTGGGGAGTAGGGGTCGCACCTGGTAACATTTAGAGCGTACCATCCATTGTAACCCCAGTGTCGGGTGTAAGTCACCAAGTCTCCTGGCAACAGGTCCCTCCCCGGGTGTCCTTCTGGGAGGTGAGCCTCCACGTCCTGCCGGGTTACAAAAACTTCTAAATAAAGTCCAGGCTCCTGGATGAAGCCCCAACCACCTTTTAACTTAAAGTTCCATACTGCACCCTTGTGCCGCGGCTCCCTCACCGTACTTTTATCCTTTCTCATACGTGCCTTCTCTGCCAGGTCCTTCTCCAGGTGACGTTGCCGAAGCTTTTGGGATTCTCGCTGCTCCCTTTGTCGCTCTGCTTCCTGCTCCCGACGTCTCCACTCTTCCTCCTGACGCCGGTTGTAATTCTCCTCCACCAGCAGCTCCATGTCTCCAACATCAAACGCCAGCTTACGATGTCCGGTTTGCGGCAGCTCTCCTGGCGCCCGCCAGTCCTGGCGGCGCTCACCTGTGGCGGAAGCAGCCGGCTCTGGAACAGATGACGGTCGGGGCTCCGGTACAGGCAGGTAGAGCTCTGGTGCCTGCGCGGCCTCCTCCATGAGGACGGGTGTCGCTTCTTCTGCCTCAGCGATGGGGGCAGACAGCGGGATCTGGGGTGCTGGTGCGGCGTTTTCAGCAGGAACGGGTGCCTCCACTGTGATACTGGCAACCGGTTCAGATTGCAAGGGCTGGGATGCCCGCATGGCCTCCTCTACTGGAACGGGTGCCTCCACTGAGATACTGGCAACCGGTTCAGATTGCAAGGGCTGGGATGCCCGCAAGGCCTCCTCTACTGGAACGGGTGCCTCCACTGAGATACTGGCAACCGGTTCAGATTGCTAGGGCTGGGATGCCCGCACGGCCTCCTCTACTGGAACGGGTGCCTCACCTTCCGGTACAGACACTTCAGGGGGTAAGAGGGATTGGCGCCGCTCCAATTGTAGTTTTAGGGCCCGCCAGCTCGCTTCCATCCTGGCGACCTCCTCCCGGTGCCGGGCCAGGTCTCTCAGGGTATGCTCCGCTTCTTCCAGCGTAGGAGGGTTTCCAGGCCTGGTGCCAAACGGTGGCTCCGTGGCGATCGGGTCGCTTCCGTGGGGGGAGAGCTCTGACTCCTCCATCCCTTCCCACTTCTGCTCACGTCCATTCGCCATCTCTGCCAAGTCACATGTGTCATTAGCATCAGGAGAGGCGACATCTTTTGTAGGGAGGCGGGACCTTCGCGTTCGTTTCCGCCCACTGAGGAGGATGAGGAGGCGGAACTCCAGAGCTGTGGGGCACGATCTTACATTGCAGTAACATTTAGAGTGTGCGGACATCGTTTTCGCGCCACGGAGTGAGTGTACGCCCACGAGAGCACGCCCTTATTCTTCACCTGTGCCTCGTGGCGCAGATATGACGGAAAAATGGCAAATACAGTCTATGATGATTTTTGCAATTCTCAAGCAAAAAAACAGTTCAATTAAGGCACACAGGACTCGCTTATAGCGAGCTTCTGAATCCTGTTCGTGACGCCAAAGTTGAGTCGCACAGAGCCACAGGTTTTGGGGGTACTCTGCACCAAGCCCGTCGACTTCTATGGGGGATGTGACGGATAGCACAGCTATGTCCGTGCCCTGGTCGCTCACTGGAATGTGGGATATTTCCAGGGGATGATAGAATGTTTGTGTAGTTTGTCGTGACGCCACCTGTAGTACCTGGTCAGGGTGACCAGCGCTGCTGTGCAGGTCCTCTGGCAGGGATGGTGTAGTGCAGCTAGGTGATAAGTCTTGTACAGGTAAGACGGTATCCTTCCAGGGCAGATAGATGTGAGATAGAGCAATGGTGCAGAGTGATGTAGCAGAGTGGAGTATGCGACGTAGTAAGAAAGCAGGAAAGGAAACAATTCTTACTACAAAGACATGCAGCATAAGGCTGCCTCAACCCCTCCCATCCAACTAGCTACACCCTGTTCTAACCAGCCTGAGCTAGACCATCCCATTGGGTCCGCCTACACTCAGCTGGCATAGTGTACTGTTGAATGCAGTGGTTGGAGTCAATGGGGTGTTTCCTCCTTACCTGAGAGTAAGTTGTCACACCGCTGGGTGCGATGCAACATCTCTGTGGCGACTGGACCCTCGGGTGCTTCTGTCTTTTCACAAATGCCGGCTTTACCCGGCAATTGAATCAGAGGCTATTTTACTATGTAGAAGTGAATAAACTATAAATATATGTATATATATATATATATATATATATATATATGTCACAATGACATGTATATATATATATATATATATATAATGTATTCTAAGTGTGTATATTTTGTGTTTACAAGGAAAGAAATTTTTTTTTAGTTGCGATATTTTGTTCCCATAGACTTACATGGGACTTCCGGTATCGGAATCGGATATCGCCGATATTTAGTGATATCGGTGATGCCATTCCGATCCGATATTTTTAGATATCGAGCAGTATTGCTCAACAGTATTAGCAAAACGTGAGACAGATCGCATAGTGAGCAAACAGACCAGGTCATACACAGGAATCAAACAAGCAGAGCAGTAGACAAGCAAACCAGGGGGGTCAGACACACAGTGAAAACAACAGTATAGCTGACAGAGAATCTTCCTCTGGAGTGGGTATAAATACCCCTCCCAGATCCAAGGTGAGGCCAGCAAAAGTTAACCCTGAGAGAGCAGGACATTAACCATGTCCTATACCATGACAGGAGGCCAGCAAAAGTTAACCCTGAGTGGACAGGACATTAACCATGTCCAAAACCATGACACCACTGATGGGTTTGCTGGTAGATATATTAATGTTTTTATTTTCTTTCCACAGCACCTGGAGCAGCACCATGCAGCCTGTCCCTGAAGTGGTCCTTCCTTGGACGACCTTGGATCCGTCCCTACACCACCACAAGTCCGAGTTCTGCTGGACACTCCACCGTTGCCACCACCATGGCAAGCGCTGCTCCTGTCTGGAGCACCACCACCACAGACACTGGTCCGCAGTCTTGGACTCACGCCACCGCAGTACCTGCTTGGGCCACAGCCCCCACTTCTTCTAGGAGTACCGCCACCACTCAGCAACAGTTTAGGAGCACAGATGCCACTTCTCCCTCTAGGAGTACCGCCACCACTCAGCAACAGTTTAGGAGCACAGATGCCACTTCTCCGTCTAGGTGTACCACCGCCACCACTCGGCAACAGTTTAGGAGCACAGATGCCACTTCTCCGTCTAGGAGTACCGCCACCACTCAGCAACAGTTTAGGAGCACAGATGCCACTTCTCCTTGGAACACCGCAACCACTTGTCCTCCTCTGAGCACTGCCACCACTTCTCCTTCTCCCACCACCGGCACTGACACCACAGAGCATGAGACAGGTGACCGACATTCACTGTTTTATGTATCAAGGCCACGGTCCACCAGCTCAAGGCGGTCACACAGAAGTCGTTCCATGCAAGGGACTCCTGCCCCCAAGAAGAAAAAAAACAAAACTTTGTCCATTCCCCCTCTCCTCCTAATGTGTCTCAACCTGCCTCTACTTCCATGTCTGATCTTCCTTCACCCACTACTTTCGTCGCCCCTTCTCCTCGAACCCCTTCCTTGCTTTCCAGCCGTTTTTCATCTCTGCACACCCCCAGAGTATCCAAATCTCCACCTAAACGTAATTCGCAATAAAAATGTGTGGTTCCTGTTGTACAAAGTATGTACTAATCTGCTTTTAGTAAATGTATCCAAATCTCCACCCAAACTTCAGTGGCAATTACAATGTGTGGTTCCTGTTGTACAAAGTATGTACTAATCTGCTTTTAGTAAAAGTATCCAAATCTCCACCCAAACTTCAGTGGCAATTCCAATGTGTGGTTCCTGTTGTACAAAGTATGTACTAATCTGCTTTTAGTAAATGTATCCAAATCTCCACCAAAACGTCAGTGGCAATTCCAATGTGTGGTTCCTGTTGTACAAAATAAATGTGCAAATCTGCTTTTAGTAAATCCGGTTTGATTAATGTGTCTTTCGCCGCCTACACACACTGCGCCGTACACACACTGCGCCGTACACACACTGCGCCGTACACTTTGCGTTTTGGACTACACATCACTCCAGGAATGACACATGTTTCTTGTGTCTTTCCTGGAGATAGTTGTAGCCCAAAACACAAATATATGACTTGTATTTTCGCCACCAGTCTCTCTGTCTACTAATATTGCACATATTGAATAGTGGATGGTGTTGAGTGCAAGGCATAGCTATTTTACCTTGCCAGGTATCATAAAAAGTTAAATGAGTCTGGTGTGTTTTTACCATCATTTCACTTTGTGATACAAGGCCAGGGATTCTAGATATACCTTGTAATTAACCACATTCTCTATTCAATGTGTCTTGAATAAACTGAGGAGATGATGGTGAAAATACACGTTATATGTACAATCCCCTGGCCTTCTATCATTACTATCTCACCTGGGCAGGTGAATACACATGAGTTTTCACCTGCAGCGTCGCTTCAGTCTGCATTTATTTCAAGCATACTGTAGCGATGCTGCTGTTTATAACTCATGTTTATTCTCCTGCCCAGGCGTGATAAATTCTGAAGGGAGGATGTGTTATTTGGGGCATCACCACTTCAGCATGACAGCAGGCCTGGGTATTGTAGAAGATGTATAATCTTTATCATCTCTCCAGTGTGCGTTCAAAATCAAGTCACAGTGATGATACTACAAATAACATTTATAGTGACATGGTCAGGTATATCAGATGTAATAAAGAGTGACAGATGATAGTGCATCCCCAAATCACTATTTGTAACATCAGGCCAGGTGACACAAATATTAGTTGTTTTATCTCCACCGTCGCTGCAAATGGAACCAAAACTGGAGAGATGATAAAGGTCATACAACTTGTGTGTGTGTGGATGTATAGTCACCTGGTCAGGATTACTAGTAGGTCAGGATTACTAGTAAATTCATGATGCACAAAAAACACAGCATCATGAATTCACTGGTAAACCTGGACAGTTGATTATTGTATTTGAGTGTAAAAAAAAACACAGACTGCACTCGGTACAGGTATAAACACAGGTATTTTATTAACATACAGACAAGAAGGTATTTTATTAACATACAGACAAGAACACTTTTTTTTTACACCATTTGTTCTTGCCATTCCACCAGTCCTACATCTGACATGAAGTAGGCTGCAAATTGGTCCCTCATTTGACCGACTTCAACAGAAGACCTGAGAGGGTGCTGAGTGAACTCAGGCAATGGGTTAGGAGCTGCATCATAAAGTTCAAAGTTTGGGTGCTCTTTAGACATAACAAAATTATGTAGCACCACACATGCCTTCTCCACTTCATCCACTGTTTCCAGTTTCAGATGAATGGCTGTGCCCAGAATGCGCCATCTGGAAACAAGTATACCAAAGGCACACTCTACAGTTCTTCTTGCCCTGGTCAGCCTGTAATTGAATATTTTTTTGGTGTTGTCCAAGTCCCGACTGGAGTAGGGTTTTAGTAGGTGTTGGCTCATCTGGAAAGCCTCATCCCCAACCATGACAAATGGCAGTGGTGGACCTTCGGTGTGGGGAAGAGGCAGTGGCATGGGGAAATTGAACTGGTTTCCATACAGCCTCCGGCCCATGTCCGAGTTCTTAAAGGCCTGTGAGTCATTTCCACGGCCAAATGCCCCAATGTCCACTGCAACAAACATACAGTCTGCATCAGCAATGGCCATGAGAACTGTAGAGAAGTACTTTTTGTAATTGTAGTACTCCGAGCCTGTTCTTTTTGGTTTGATGATGCAGATGTTTTTTCCCATCAACTGCTCCCAAACAGTTGGGGAAATTGCAGGTTGTCCAGAATTTTTCAGCTATTTCTAGCCACTTTTCTGTGGTGGGCAGGGGCATAAACTCTGGACAGAGAACATTCCACAATGCCCGGCAGGTGTCCACAACAATTCCTGACAAGGTGGAGATACCAATCCTGTACTGGAAGTGAAGTGAAGAGAGGCTCTCTCCAGTAGCAAGGAATCTGAGAAAGAAAAACAATATATATTATTGTATATGTTTTTTTAAAACATTTAACTAAAGAGAAAAAAAAGTACATGGCATACAAATAATTCTGCAAGTCTTTGTTTACTAGATGGCAGAACAATAATTCTGGCAGCTTTGGAATAGTACATGGCAGAACAAATAAAATGATGCAGGCACTGGTTTAGCCATATTATGTACCGTAATATCACCAGGAGTCTTTCCTCCGGAGGAATCGCCCGACGGAGCTGTGTGTCCTGTCTCCGGATGAATTGTTGGACACCAGCAAGTAAATCCATGAAGCTTTCTTGTGACATCCGGGAATAGTCGGTAAATTTCTCGGGGTTTGCCTGCAGCTCACTGTAGAGGGTGTGATACGCTCCACGGCTCTCCCGGAGTTCAATAATGGGATGTACCCACAAACGCCGCCGCTGCCGTCTTCACTGTCTCTCTCTCTCCCTTTCTTCATGGCAAGCCACTGCATAAGCCTGAGCCATCGCAATGTCCAGATCCAAGTTGAAGTGGAATCTCTTCCAGCGCAGATCCATGTTCACAAAGGCAAATGCAATCAAATGTGAAGAATGGCTGTAAACAGGCTCTATATAAAGATTTCCCATAAGACACGCCCACTGGTGTCCCATTGGTGGAGTCAGTTGCAAGAATTTTTCAAGGATTTTCCTCCTGTGAAATGCGCCGAAAAAACGCAAACGCATGCAAAAACGCTTACAATCGCCGCATGCAATCGCTGCGTTTTTCCCGCAATGCGCACACTTATGCGACTAAATATCTCAGCGATTACAAGCGTTTGCACACATTTTTTTCATGCGTTTTATATGCGCTCGAAACGCAGCGCTAAAAAACGCAAGTGTGAAAGTAGCCTAAGGCTCTTTGTTTTTCATGTTGAAAATAGTTCTTAATGACATTGACTGTATGTTTGGGGTCGTTGACATCAGAGCCCTTATCTCAACACCATCCAGTCTGTCTTGGGTTATATCAAGAGACAGAAGGATTTATGCAGGCATACATCCATAGAATAGTTTCATTTTAGAAGCTTTGCTGAAACTATCTTCAAGGAATTGTTTTTAGAAGGGATAGAGTGTTTTCAATACAGTCTTCTTTACTGTGGCAGCAAAGGAGTAAGGCTAGCTTCACACTAGCATTCCTCAGAGCTGCGGAAGGCTGCGGACTTCCTCCATGAAGCTCCACCCACTGCTGCACCTCCTCTGCTCCGCCTATGTCTGCATGCGGCCTGCATGCGACCTGCGTACATATCTTTAACATTAGGTACGTAGGCCGTGCAGATGTATGCGGATGCCGATGCGGTGAAAAAAACTAATTCTAACACCGTGCACTCGACGCCGGTTGCCGCATCGTCAAAACGACGCATGCGGCGGCATCCGCATACATCCACACGGCCTGCATACCTAATGTTAAAGATAGGTACGCAGACCGCATGCAGGCCGCATGCATACATAGGCAGAGCTGACTGGTGGAGATGCAGCAGTGGGCGGAGCTTCATGGAGGAAGATCGCAGCCCTCCGCAGCTCAGAGGAACGCTAGTGTGAAGCCAGCATCAACATACTGGAGAAGGACTGCCTGGTCAGATGGTCTTTGCCAGTCCTCAAGAACTGAAGATATGATGGCCATGTATTGGCTGGATGAATTTTGGGCGCCTTGGGGTACTGTTTGCTCTGGTGTGTGAAGGCAAACAAATACCAAGAATTGGGATGTAGTAGTACTCAGAATAAAGCATTAGCTAGATCAATGATCGTGAAATGGGTGGCTGAGTAAGGGATCTGCACCGATAGTGTATGCAGGTTAGGCACAATGGGCGTATTGAGGACAGTGGCTTCATTAACAGCCTGCAAGTCATGGACCATGCGGTACTTAGCAGGCTGTCCTTTCCCTACCTTTTTCTTGACTGGAGACAGTGGGGTATTTCATGTTGATATAATTTTGACATTAACCTCTTTTCCTAAAAACTCCTTCACTGTCTTAGATATTGCATCTGCCTGTGCCATGCTCAATTGGTACTGTTGCTTCCTTGGCAAAGGGGCTCCAGGCTTTAGGTTAACTCTAATGGGGGGAAAAGAAAGGTGGCATATATCTGCTGTACCATTGGACCAGAGGTATTCTGGTATGGCAGATAGAAACTGGATAGTCTCCTCTGGAACTGGCCATACTGTGACAATCATGGACCAAGGATTATAATCACAGGCAGCCAGTAGGAAAACTTTCTCATTGTTTAGGGAACCGATGAGTTGCACAGTATCATCCTCCAGATACTGTATGTTGGCACGTATCTTCTGCAGCAAGTCAGCACCAACCAGATTTACAGGGACGGTGTCACTGACTAAGAGTATGCTGAGGGTGGACTGATTGGTTTGGAAAGAGAGTGTAACAGACTTTGTCAGTGGGGTGTGTAATGTTTTTCCTTATACCCCAACACAAGGAAGAAACTGCATGGAGAGGCAGCTAGCAACTAAATCTTTCCTGCACACTTCTTATTTGGCTGCACCAGTATCAATGAGAAAAGGCAAGCGATCACGCCCGCAAATGAAATGAGAACAATAAACGAGTGTGGACCTCGGAAATGTGCTCATATCCTAAAAAGCTAACCTGGCCTGCCCCCCCAGGAGAAAGCCTTTCTAGTTTTCTCTACTTCTCAAACATATCGCATGGGAAACATTTCAATGTTTGGTATTCTATTCATCATGGCCAGCATTTCACTAGGACTCCAGGGATGCCACACACCCTCCTGGGGCTCTACAGTATTTGGTCCCTAGACTGGGGAGTGCCTAAGTCTAGTGGTAGTAATCTGGGTAAGCACTGTGGGCGAGCAGCAAGGATTTGAGATGAGCTGCCCACCTTGACTGAGCAATTGTCCTAGTGAGTCTTGATGGCAGCAGAAGACTGACATATAACTGCTGCATTCATTTAGGCTGTGTCAGTAAAGGAGCTAGAAAACAGGGCCTAAAGGAGCTTTAGTCCCTTCCAGCGCAGGCATGATATTTATTGGGGGGCATGGCTGAGACTTGCGGGGGCCGTAGCATTTCAGACATACATTAGGCAATCACGCTGGATCTAGTAGAAAATATGCTTTGCCGACCCATCTATTCTGTATACAGAGCTTATTGGGCCCGATTCATTATTTATTGAAGTCACTGGTATTCATTGATGCTTTCTGCAAGATATTCTTCAAAATGGCGCATGTGGTTAATGCATTTGGCACAAAATAAATGCTATTTCTTTTGTCTTTAAAAAGTTTTTGCGATTTTAGGCACCAAAAGTAACCAATCGCTTTAAAAGTCGCAAAAATGCGATAAATTGAAAACTCCTTCAGAAACTTTACCCCAGGCAGCGACTAAAATGAAATGCACCAAAATATGCGACATTTGATAAAGGCTACATTTTTTGAATTTGTCTAAAACATCTAGATAAGTAATGTTGTCAAGGACAATATCATAAAAGACTTAAAAAACAACAACTTAAAAGTAGCACAAAACATATAGAGAATAAGGTGTAAATGCTGAAACCATTAAAAAGAAGCAGCAATGGTGACTCAGGGCCAATTCAGTGCCTGCAATGCAGTTGACAGTTGTATTTTTGTACTACTGATGGTCCTAAAACACCAAATCCATCAATAGTACATAAATACAGCACAAAAACTATCATCAATAAAAAAAAAGGTCACTAGAAACACCATTAGTACATGAGTACATCACCAGAGCTACCATCAGTACATGAATATGGCACCGGAACCATCATCAGTACATACAATAAAGGAAAAAATTATTTGACCCCTTGCTGATTTTGTAAGTTTGACCATTGATAAAGACATGAACGGTCTATAATTTTAAGGGTAAGTTAATTTTAACATTGAGAGAATATCAAAAATAAAATCCAGAAAATCACATTGTATGAATTATATAAATTATTTGCATTTTGCAGTGAGAAATAAGTATTTGATCCCTCTGGCAAACAAGACTTAACATTAGGACTACCTGACTGGTCACCCCCCTAGAACTACCGAATGGAGTCATTTTGACTCCTGGCTTTTTTTCGCTTATTTTTAGAGTTTCTTGCTCCTGGTATTGTTATAAAATTAATTTCATCTTCCGGTATAGAATGCAAAATAGCAAGAATATCTTCAGGTTTTAGCGCACTTCTTCTAGCCATAATAGCAATTAGCAAAACTGCAGGCCGTATTCTACAGAAATTATGTAGTCCACTCGAGAGTTTACTGGTTCACTGACGGATGTCCTGTGCATGTCAAGTATATTTGCAAAAATGCTAATTATTCTAAGTCTAAGCCAGCCAACATTTATTCTAAACTTATTCCAAATATACAAGTAAATGAAAACTAAAAGAAATAATAACATTTAGCGACAAAGACTAGCAAAATATAGTAGGGATTTAAAATGACTCCCTTTGGTAATTAAAGGTAAATTTTGAAAAAAAGGTACTCTTTTATTCAAAAATTATTTATTGCCACAAAACCTTTTTCCCCATTCTAAATGAGTAAAAGTCACCGAGTATCAAGTCGGAATTCGGAAAAATGTAGTCACAGAAGAGACATAAAAATTGCGAGGAGTCAAAATGACTCCATCGGTAGTTCTAGTGTTAATACGTGGTGGCAAAACCATTGTTGGCAAGCACAGCAGTAAGACTTTTTTTGTAGTTGATGAGGTTTGCGCACATGTCAGGAGGAATTTTGGTCCACTCCTCTTTGCGGATCATCTCTAAATCATTAAGATTTTGAGGCTGTCGCTTGGCAACTTGGAGCTTCATCTCCCTCTATAAGTTTTCTATGGGATTAAGGTCTGGAGACTGGCTAGGCCACTCCATGACCTTAATGTGCTTCTTTTTGAGCAACTTCTTTGTTGCCTTCGATGTATGTTTTGAGTCATTGTCTTGCTGGAAGACCCAGCCACAACCCACTTTTAATGTCCTGGCGGAGGGAAAAAGGTTGTCACTCAGGATTTTACAGTACATGGCTCCATCCATTCTCTCATTGATGCGGTGAAGAAGTCCTGTGCCCTTATCAGAGAAACACCCCCAAAACATAATGTTTCCACCTCCATGCTTGACAGTGGGGATTTTGTTCTTTGGGTCATAGGCAGCATTTCTCTTCCTCAAACATGGCGAGTTGAGTTAATGCCAAACAGATCAATTTTTGTCTCATCTGACCACAGCACTTTCTCTCAATCACTCACAGAATCATCCAGGTGTTCATTGGCAAACTTCAAACGGGCTTCCACTTGTGCCATCTTAAGCAGGGGGATAGCGTAATGTATTACCAATAGTTTTCTTGGTGACTGTGGTCCCAGCTGCCTTGAGATCATTACCAAGTTCCCCCCCATGTAGTTTTAGGCTGATCTCTCACCTTCCTCATGACCAAGGACAGCCCACAAGGTGAGATTTTGTATGGTGCCCTAGATCGATGTCGATTGATAGTCATTTTGTATTTCTTCCATTTTCTTACTATTGCACCAACAGTTGTCTCTTTCTCACCCAACGCCTTATGTATTGTTTTGTAGCCCATTCCAGCTTGGTGCAGGTATACGATCTTGTCCCTGACATCCTTAGAAAGCTCTTTGGTCTTACCCATGTTGTAGAGGTTAGAGTCTGACTGATTAATTGAGTCTGTGGACAGGAGTCTTTTATAAAGGTGATTATGTAAGACAGACGGCTGTAATGCAGGTAACGATTTGATTAGGAGCATCTAACTGGTCTGTAGGAGCCAGAACTCTTAATAGTTGGTAGGGGATCAAATACTTATTTCTCACTGCAAAATGCAAGTAAATTTATATAATTTATACAGTGATCTTCTGCATTTTATTTTTGCTATTCTATCTCTCAATGTTAAAATTAACCTACCCTTAAAATTATAGACTGTTTACGTCTTTGTCAGTGGGCAAACTTACAAAATCAGCAAGGGATCAAATAATTATTTCCTTCAGTACCTATGCATCATCAGAACTCCCATCAGTACATGAAAACAGCACCAAAACCATCATCAGTACATTTGTGCATTACCAGAACCACCATTTCATCAGTATATGAATGCATCAACAGAACCATTATCAATGCATGAATACATTCTGACAACCACCATCTAATATATACTGTATTTACTGTCCGGATCCCAGAATTCCAAGCGGCGGAAGTTCACCGACCGCCATATTGCGACACCCAAGTGATGGGCATCTATGGAAACTGCTGGTGGTACCAGCCTCTTGCGCGGTACCACCAGCGGAACGCCGTCGCACCACATACACACATCCACATACACACACTGTATACACTGTATGCACCACACACACACAAACACACTGTATACACCGTACGCACCACACACACACTGTATACACCGTACACACCACACACACTGTATATGCCATATGCACCACACACTGTATACGCCGTATGTAACACACACACACACACTGTATACGCCGTATGCACCACACACACACTGTATACGCTGTACACACCACACACTGTATACGCCGTACGCACGACACACACACACACTGTTTACGCTGTATGCACCACACACACACACTGTATATGCCGTACACACCACACACACACTGTATACGCCGTACACACCACACACACACACTGTATACACCGTACGCACCACACACACACTGCATACGCTGTACGCACCACACACACTGTATACGCCGTTCACACCACACATACACTGTATATGCAGTACGCACCACACACACACTCTGTATACGCCATATGCACCACACACACACTGTATATGCCGTACACACCACACGCACACTGTATACGCCATACGCACCACACACACTGTATACACCATACGCACCACCACAAACACACTCTGTATACGCCGTACGCACCACACACACACACACACACTCTGTATATGCCATACGCACCACACACACACTGTATATGCCGTACGCACCACCACAAACACACTCTGTATACACCGTACGCACCACACACACACACACTCTGTATATGCTGTACGCACCACACACACTGTACAGTCATGGCCAAAAGTTTTGAGAATGACACAAATATTAATTTTTACAAAGTCTACTGCTTCACTTTTTCTAATGGCAATTTGCATATACTCCAGAATGTTATAAAGAGTGATCAGCTTAACAGCAATTACTTGCAAAGTCAATATTTGGCTAGAAAATGAACTTTATCCACCAAAACACATTTCAACATCATTGCAGCCCTGCCTTAAAAGGACCAGCTAACCTCTTTTCAGTGATTGCTCCATTAATACAGGTGTGGGTGTTGATGAGGACATGGCTGGAGATCAATCTGTCATGATTAAGTAAGAATGACACCACTGGACACTTTAAAAGGAGGCTGGTGCTTGGCATCATTGTTTCTCTTCTGTTAACCATGGTTATCTCTAAAGAAACACATGCAGTCATCATTGCAATGCACAAAAATGGCCTAACAGGGAAGAGTATCACAGCTAGAAAGATTGCACCTCAGTCAACAATCTATCGCATCATCAAGAACTTCAAGGAGAGAGGTTCCATTGTTGCCAAAAAGGCTCCAGGGCGCCCAAGAAAGACCAGCAAGCACCAGGACGTCTCTTAAAAGTGTTTCAGCTGCGGGATCGGGCTACCAGCAGTGCAGAGCTTGCTCAGGAATGGCAGCAGGCAGGTGTGAGTGCATCTGCACGCACTGTGAGGTGGAGACTCTTGGAGCAAGGCCTGGTCTCAAGGAGGGCAGCAAAGAAGCCACTTCTCTCCAGAAAAAACATCATGGACAGACTGATATTCTGCAAAAGGTACAGGCAGTGGACTGCTGAGGACTTGGGTAAAGTTATTTTCTCTGATGAATCCCCTTTTCGATTGTTTGGGACATCAGGAAAACGCCTCATTCGGAGAAGACAAGGTGAGCGCTACCACCAGTCTTGTCTCATGCCAACTGTTAAGCATCCTGAAACCATTCATGTGTGGGGTTGCTTCTCAGCCAAGGGAATCGGCTCTCTCACAGTCTTGCCTAAAAACACAGCCATGAATAAAGAATGGTACCAGAATGTCCTCCAAGAGCAACTTCTCCCAACCCTCCAAGAGCAGTTTGGCGATCAACAAAGCCTTTTCCAGCATGAAGGAGCACCTTGCCATAAAGCAAAGGTGATAACTAAATGGTTCAGGGAACAAAACATAGAGATTTTGGGTCCATGGCCTGGAAACTCCCCAGATCTTAATCCCATTGAGAACTTGTGGTCAATCATCAAGAGACGGGTGGACAAACAAAAACCTAAAAATTCTGACAAAATGAAAGCATTGATTGTGCAAGAATGGACTGCTATTAGTCAGGATTTGGTCCAGAAGTTGATTGAGAGCATGCCAGGGAGAATTGCAGAGGTCCTGAAGAAAAAGGGTCAACACTGCAAATATTGACTTGCTGCATTAACTCATTCTAACTGTCAATATAAGCTTTTGTTACTCATACGTTTGCAATTATTATATTTCTGTCTGTGATAAAAACATCTGTTAAACACACAGAAAAACCAGAGGGCAGCAGATCATGTGAAAATATAATATTTGTGTCATTCTCAAAACTTTTGGCCATGACTGTATATGGGAGGGAGAGATTGTCAATGCTGCAAAGCCTGCCCCCATTGTGACATTACCGCCCTCTCAATGCGATAGCATCGGGCCTCCATCTAGTCAGTAAATAAATACACCGGCACAATCATCAGAGCATGAATAGATCTCTACAACTATCATCAGTATATGAATGCATCACCAGAACCACCATAAGTGTATGACTACATCATATACATTTGTATTGCATTAATCTACAACTCCCAGTATAGTACCAAATAGATGCTGGAAGTTTTTATCAGTCATAACTGTCCATACTATACCCTAAATAAGCCTCCTATGGTATATGGCCTCCACACTCTTTATCATTATGAGCTACACCTGCCAAACTGTCCGTCTTAATAATCTATAATAACCACTCTTCTGTCCACCGTTATCAGCTACAACCGCCACACCATCTGCCCATATAAACCACAGCTATGGTTGTCCCCTCTCCACTGCTATCCATTACACACGATATCTCCACGCTGTCCCTTCACCATGTTAATTTTTCTCACTGTAGTGCCCCCTGTTATGATTTGGTAGCTGAGGAGGAAAGGAGCAAAAAACCGCCAAAGCAGCAAGACACCAGAGAGGCTGGGACCTAATGGGTTGCAGATCCCTAAACTAACCGCACAACTGGAAGTAGTCGTGGAGCGTACCTACGGTGATCTTAGACGCCTCGGCACAGCCAGAGAGTTAGCTACACCTGAAGATAGAAAGAGGAATGCTAACTGCACCGGAGTAGAGACCCAAAAGAAATAGGAAGCCCCCAAACATGTAATGGCGGTTAGACAAGAGGAAAACACGAACACAGACAGAAAATAGAATGAGCAAATGTTGGGGCCCAAATCTGTCTAGAAATTAAAGTACAGGAGAGAAATTCTGCCTGCAACCCAGAAAAACCCTAATAAAAATACCAGCACTTCAGATTACAAAAAACCTGAGACCACACGATCTCGACCACCTATATCAGATCTCTGGTGTGACACACAGCTACCCAGCAATTAAAAATATCACAGGAACAGAGAACAAGTGCAAATACAAAATGAGAACAGAGGGCAGCGCAAGCCCCCAAAGGGGACCCGGCTGAAGTCCAAGGCAAGACTGCAAAAAGCAAGGAAAATCCAACCACAGAAAAAAAAAACAGAAAGTCACTTATCTGAATGATAGCAGGAAAACAAGCTGAAATTCCAACAAAGACCTGGAAGCAACAATTGATTACCGGCGAGGATCATGGGAGTTCAGCTCACTTATATCAGGCCAGTCAGCCCCACCTGACACCCATTCCTTAATTGGTTCAATACCCTCAGCAACCACCGGAGGGAGCCTCAGCTCCTAAGTCATCTCCAACACATTCACAACAGCCCCCATTTCATGCTGACCCTTAGTTTATCAGTTCTGTGCCTCATCTTTACACTATGCCTTCATGCTGCCCATCACGCTGCCCTCTCCAGACTGTACCTCCGCTCCACACAGTCCCACTACATAGTATGATGGTTACTCCATCAGCCCATGCAGTGTGATATCAACAACAACTCCTCTATATACACTATGATGTTCACCACTGTCCCCATTCAGTATGATGTCCACCACAGACACTCATATATAGTGTTATGGCCCCTACAGCACCCAATACAGTAATATGGCCCTCCAGTCACCGATATAGTGAAAATGCCCCCACAGCCCCTTATATACAGTGTAAATATATCCAGTGTAATGTCCCCCACAGCACCGCACCCAGTATGATATCCACAATAGCCCCCATATACAGTATGATGCCCCCACAGCCCAAGTATAATGTCCCCTACAGATCCCCATATAATATGATGTCCCCACAACTCAAGTATATTGTCCTCCATAGCCAGCCCCCAGTATAATGTTCCCCTCAGCCAGCCTACAGTATAATGTTTCCCACAGCCATCACCCAGTTTAATGTACCCCACATCCAGCCCTTAGTATGTCTCCCATAGCCAGCTTCCAGTAGAATGTTCCACACAGCCACTACCCAGCATAATGTTCACCACAGCCAACACACAGTAAAATTTTCTCCACAGCCAACCTCCATTATAATGTTCCCCACAGCAAGCCCCTTGTATAATGTCCTCTACAGCCACACTTCTGTGAAATATCCCCCACAGCCAGCCCTCAGTATAATGTTCCCATATCCCATCTTGTGGTGGTCCCCATTTATAAGGAAAATAAATAAGACAAATTAAAAAAAAAAGCTTAAACTCACCTAATCCATACTTCCCATCCAGCACAGCTCTGTATCTTCTTCTATGAAGCACAGAAGTGTTAGCAGGATAGGGCAGCAACATCAATGCATTGTGCTATTCGACATTCCCCGCATGCGCCACCTTCAACTGGGAACAACCCGAAGTGGTCTGTGGTCTGTGTTCTGCTGCAATTCATGGCAGATCAGGGAGCGCATTACAACTCCTCTGCTCCTGTCCCAGGCGGTACCCATATGAACTTATAGATGTGAATACAGTTGAGTGCAGGGAATGAGCGTTGGCTGGGGCAGAGAGATCGTTGAACAGTGTCACTGACTGGCACCACTCAACTCTGTGTCCATTGCCCTGCTGTCAATGTGCAGAATGCCTGTGGCCTAGCCGAAGGAAGGTGATTGGCGGTAACAAGCATTCAGCATTGTCAGTTGTTTTTTTTTCCCCAAAGTGTGTTAGGTATCGAGTTCCCACTGCTGCACAAGGGGAATCTCGAACCAGTCCCGCTGCGGTCCCCCATCCATCTCCGGCCGCAGTGGAGCCTGATCAGCGGAGACGTCGGTCCCAGCGTCTCGCTCAGTCTAATACCATGCAGAGGCTTGTTGCTGCCTCTTCTGGTTCCTCTATTATAACCAGTGATGGAGCAGGCAGTCTTGGGACTAAGTCCTGCGTTTCTCCATCTGAGCATGCCCAGGGCAAGATCTCCCATTGGAGATCAGGGGTCACATGCTCGGTTACAGCAGCGACTCCCATTGGTCCGCCAGGAAGGTCCTGAAACTGTTTGTGTTCTGGAACAGTTTCTCATTGGTCCTTTTCTGGGGGTCCTGTAGCTGCTACTATAAAAGGTGCGCATGTCCGCTCGACCATGCGCTAGTATCAATTGTGTTATGTGCTTTGCGCCAGTGTGATCATGCATGCATGTGGTTAGGGCTCGGCTGAAATAAGCCCCTAGAATACCGGCACCTCCGGTGAGGAGATTTGTGTGCACGTGTTCAGGGCTTGGCTGAAATAGCCTCTAGAATACCGGCTACTCTGGTGAGGAGTTGCTTGTTTACATTGCTGACTGCATTACCACGGACTGCTATCCGCACAGCAGTTATCTGTGTACCCCTGTGATGTTAACAGGACACAGTTTCTATCTCTGCGTCTCTACCTCAGCGACTCTGTAGTGTAACAGAGTACGCTTATATCGCCATATAGTGCTGCGGCATTCCCGCTGGCAGCTTTGTGGATTAACAGAGTTTGCACTATCTGCTACAGTGCGCTACGGCGTTTATTTTAGCGACACTGCGGGATAACAGAGTTCGCTACTTACGCCATCCTACTAGTAGCAGGCTCTGCCTGCACGGTGGACCCTGGGCTGCGAACGCACCTCTCTACATTATTTATTAGGTGCGTTCCGCAGACCCTAGCAAAGTGTGCCCTTATTGGGAAGGCAGGAGGTAGTGCCATAGGCGAGTGCCTATCCTGCTTACCTCTTGTCCCAGTACTGGGGACATGTACATTGCATAATAGCACATATTCCAACACGTACCAAGAAGAGTGAGGGCCCTGCTAGCAAGGTTACAATCTATGACTAACTAAGGCCCCCATCTCACATAGCGACACACCAGCGATCCCGACAACGATCAGGATCACTGGTGTGTCGCTACATGATCGCTGCTGAGCTGCCAAACAGGCAGCGATCAGGACAGCGACACTGCGGGTAACAAGCGACGCACGTCGCCTAGTTACCCGCAGTGTACGTTGGATATCAGCGCACTGATGCAGGGAGCTGGTAACCAAGGTACATGTCGGGTTTCCAGGCGCTGCGCGGTGCCTGGAAACCCGACGTGTACCTTGGTTACCAGCTCCCCTGCAGCAGCGCGCTGGTATCCAAGGTACACGTCGGGTTTCCAGGCACAGCCCCGCGCCTGGAAACCCGATGTGTACCTTGGTTACCAGGAGATCGCTGGTCTCCTGCCTGTCACACGCAGCGATGCGTGCCTGCCAGCGGGAGACCAGCGATCAAAAAAATATCCTGACATTTCTGACACGACCAGCGATTCACAGCAGGGGCCTGATCGCTGGTACATGTCAGACATAGCGAGATCGCTGCTGAGATCGCTGTTTAGCAGCGATCTCGGTAGCGATCTCGCTATGTGAGACAGGCCCTTAAAACAATTTATTGATATAAGATTACCTCTTTAAGTAGATTATCTTGTTGTATATGAGTCGCTCAGCCAGGGCCTGTGGGGTACTCGGCACCGAGCCCGTTCACTTCAATGGGGGATGTCACGGGTAGCACAGCTCGGTCCGTGGCCCTGGGCGCTCACTAAAAGGGGGTATTTACAGGGGATTAATGTATATACAGTTTGTTCGTGACGCCACCTGTGGTACCTGGTCAGGGTGACCAGCGCTGCAGGGTAAATCCACTGAGGGGTTGTTACTGGGCAGCAAGGTGTTAAGTCTTCCACAGGCAAGACTGGATCCCTCAGGGTAAATGGCGGTGTAGGGGTGCAGGATGGAGAAGGGGAATTCAGCCGCAGAAGCAATAAGGCAGACACACACACGAAAATCTCTTTCTGTACCTTTACTGATGGTAGTTGCAGGCACGTCCCGGGAAGCTGGCAGGGTGGAGTATTCCCACTGAGTAGGTGTAGGGCCTCCGTACTCCTGTATGTGTGAGTTTCTGACCTGTATGAAACTAAGTCTAACTCTGTCTTCAGTTATACACCCGGTTGACTTTGTGGTGGAGCCTTCTCTTTGATAGAACTTAGTCTGTAATGGTTGCGCTGACCAGACTCCTGTTCTTCCTGACCCCGGTTACGTATCAGCACTTGTGGGCCCCTGCGACTTGAAGTCCCACAGGGTCTCCGGTATCTCCTACTAGTCGTGTAGATGCTAGCAAGCTCGGACCCGGTGTCCGGTTGTTCAGAGTAGAGGTAAGCGATCAATGCTGTTTCAACCTCTGTCACTCTCTTTTCCCTTCCACTCGCCTTTCGTCCTACTCCGACCCTTAACATAAGCACACTGGCAGTAGATAGCTGATTCTTCCTTCTCTTCACCGCTCTCAAAGCGTCGGCACGCTTGCTCACTGAAACTACGCTCAGTTGACTCAGTTCTGACCAGGCTGAAGTGGCTATCTTCCTCCACTATTACTGGCCTCCACACAGTGAACTAAGCTCAAGCTGTAGTCTTCAGTCTTTCAGTAACTGCTGTTCCCTTTCCTTCTTTTCCTTCTAACGCTCAGTCTGAAGCAGCTATCAGGACCTTCCGTCTAACTGATCTATGCACACTTCAAGAGCTAACTTTCCACTTTCCAAGGGAATTAACAGTCTTTCAATCGTTCTGAGGTAATCTGAGATCTGATGTAACTCCCCCTCTCAGCTCATCTCCTCTAATCAAATCTGACTGCTGTGCCTCCACTACCCTTATATATATACATACATACTCTTCAAGGGCTCCCTCTGGTGGCTCCAGGAAATAGTGAAGGTGTGAATGAATATCAGGTGTGTGTGGGTTTACCTTCGGTGCATCCTGCTGGGTAAATGTGGCTCCAAGAGCAGCTGGGCTACACTTATATACCTTAAGGTACTGCCACACTAAACAATCCCGCTAGCGATCACGATAACGACTCATACTAATGCGATCGCTAGCGGGATTGTTTCTATATCGCTAAGTGCGGCCACATTTAACGATATAGTTAACGACGCTATCGCCGTTAGCGATCTTCTTAACGACTTTAGCAGTACAAAAGTACCGCTAAATCGCTAAGAAAAGGTGCCACACTAGCGATATATACTTACCCAGCGGGAGCGCCGACGAGAAAATAGGGTCCGGAACGATTCCAGCGACGAGCGAGATCACAGCAGGAAGCTCGTCGCTGGCAGATGCCGCACTGAACAACATCGCTAACGGGATCGCTAAATAGTGACGTTTTTTAGCGATCCCGTTAGCGATATTGTTCAGTGTGGCATACCCTTTAGTGTCAGGAGCTCTGTAAGATGTCATAAATTAATCTGTTTAGCCTGATATTGTAAATGTTTTCTATTGGTGTAGAAGTTTCAGGGAAATCCATTATATATTTGCTCATTTTGTCATACATAGTAGAAAGTTATACAGACTATTGTAAGCTCTGCTTATATAAAAGAGCACTTGCTATACATGTACAGATATATCAATAGCATATAGTCAGATTAAAATGTATAGCAAGTTTAGGGGCGGCGTCTCCAGCTTTTGCTATAAACAATCTATGTTTTCATTTACCTTTTTCTATTCACCGTAACCAAAATGAAGGAAATGATTAAAATTCCAAAAAATGATGACTAAATCGCAATGGTCCCCTGCAGTTTTTGACAGTAAATCACCAGATCAGTGAGTGTATTCCTATTGGATATCTTGAACTAATTTTGTGTAGCATAGTGAATTTGTTACACATCAAAAACAGCCAATAAATCAACATTTTCGAAGTGAATTAAATGCAAGACTTTGAGGTTTCCACAGGCTTAATTTATTTTTTATGTGAACAGAAAAATGTGTCCTGTGTCCCATGCTGTTTTGCACGATTTTGTGTCAGAAATCATCTGAGAACTCACAATGAGTAGGATTTATTGGAAAACTTGTCCATATAAAATGTCTGCATACAAATAACAACACGATGTTCTGTTTTTAACAGGAATAAACAAAATCTGTCACTAATAGCACCATTTCATGAGAAGCATCAATGAGACTTTGTCCATATAGTTTTGTGGCTGAAAAAATGTTACAATTTTGTGTGCTAATTACAGTGTTCCTCAACCTGATTGGTCTAAAGGCATCACATGGTACAGCTGTAATTCCTTTTGACCAGTTGCATGGTTATTACAGTCTAACTACCCCTTGCTAATGAGGCCATCTACCCTAATTAGTGTACAACATATGCTTTTGCACAGGGCCCTGAATAACAAATACCATAAGCCTCTTTTAAATGTGCTTTATTAATCAACAGTAGAAGCAGAGCTGTATACGCGCCTGGTATGTATACACTAGGCATGTATATATATATATATTGTTAGGGTCTGCGGAACGCACCTAATAGATATTGTTGAGAGGTGCGTTCACAGCCCGGGTCCATCGTGCAGACGAAGCCCGCTGCTAGTAAGTAAGATGGCGAAAGTAGCGAACTCTGTTATCCCGCAGAGTCGCTAAAATAAACGCCGTAGCGCGCTGTGGCAGTTAGTGCAAACTCTGTTAATCCCCAGAGCCACTAACGGGAATGCCACAGCGCTATATGGCGATAAGTACGAACTCGCTTAACTTCAGTGAGCCGCAAAGTAAAACGCTAGGGCACTGAACCAGCGTTATAAAGCGAACCCTGTTGCGTCACAGAGCCGCTGAGAAATAGACTGTGTCCTGTTAGACTCACAGGGATACACAGACAACTGCTGTGCGGATAGCAGTCCGTGATCATGCAGACAGCAACGCAATCAAGCAATCTCCTCACCGGAGAAGCCGGTATTCTAGGGGCTTATTTCAGCCAAGCCCTAACCACGTGCATCCAAATCTCCTCACCGGAGAAGCCGGTATTCTAGGGCTTATTTCAGCCGAGCCCTAACCACATGCGTACATGATCACACTGGCGCAAAGCACATAATGCAATTGATACTAGCGCATGGCGGCCCAGCCATGCCACCCTTTTATAGTAACAGCTACAGGACCTGCCAGAAACAAGGACCAATAGATGAACCCGATGTCCCGGCAGATGACTCGGAAAACCGGGACATGGCCACGGGTTTCAGGAGGGACACGTGAAAGGTGTCGGTGATACCAAGGCGAGGCGGAAGGGCTAGGCGGTAAACCACCGGGTTCACCTGCTCAAGAACTTTAAAGGGACCCAAAAAGCGAGGAGCCAACTTGGTGGACTCTACACGTAGCCTGATGTTTCGGGCAGAGAGCCACACTAGGTCACCAGGAGCAAATGTAGGAGCGGGGCGCCGATGGGCATCGGCCGAAGCCCTCATCCTCTCTTTGGAGGCCTGAATGGCATCCTGGGTGCGGCCCCAAAAGTCCCGTGCCTCCACAGCCCAGTCTGCCACCCTGGAATCGGCAGAAGACACGGGCATGGGCACTGGTACCCGCGGATGCTGACCGTAGTTCAGAAGGAATGGGGTCTGTCCGGTGGAGTCAGCCACAGCATTATTTAGAGCAAACTCAGCCCACGGTAGCAAGGATGCCCAGTCATCCTGCCTGGCTGAGACAAAATGTCGCAAGTATGTGACCAAGTTCTGGTTGGCCCTCTCTACCAACCCATTCGTCTCGGGATGGTATGCAGAGGAGAGATTCAACTCATTGCTGAGTAAACGACACAGCTCTCTCCAGAACCGAGACGCAAACTGGGGACCTCGATCAATTTTGTCTGGCATAACGTGTAGGCAGAAAATATGCCTAATGAATAATGCTGCCAAGGCCCGTGCAGACGGTAACCGTGGTAACGGCACCAAGTGCACCATTTTGGAGAAGTGGTTGGTTATCACCCAGATGATGGTGCAGCCTCGAGACTTGGGTAAGCCCACCACAAATTCCATCCCAACCATCTCCCAGGGCCTGTCTGCCACTGGCAAAGGGAAAAGTAACCCAGCTGGCCGTTGTCGAGGGGACTTATTCTTGGCGCAGGAGACGCACGCCTGAACGTATTCCCTGACGTCACGGACCATATGTGGCCACCAGTATGTCCTCGCCAGCAACTCAGATGTCCTCTTTGATCCCAAAATGTCCACCCACCCTGGACGAGTGTGCCCAAGAGAGCACCTCCGGTCGCAAATTGATGGGCACAAAAGTCTTGCCTGGAGGCACAGACTCGAGCGAAACCGGGGCAACAGTTCTTAGGCTCTCTGTGGGGACAATCAGCCGAGGCTCCTCCTCCACCTCCTCAGAGGACACCACGGAGCAAGACAGAGCATCGGCATGAATGTTCTTCTCACCGGAGAGAAAATTGAGGGTGAAATAGAACCGGGAGAAGAACAGGGACCATCTGGCCTGATGGGAATTTAGCCGCTGGGCGGTCTGTAAGTAGACCAAATTTTTGTGGTAAGTGAACACTTGAAAGGGAAAGCGAGCCCCCTCCAGGAGATGTCTCCACTCGGAAAAGGCCAACTTCATGGCTAGCAACTCCCTATCCCCAATGTAATAATTCCTCTCTGCTGGTGTGAAGGTCTTGGAGAAGAAGAAGCAAGGATGTTTACGACCTTGAGCATCCTTTTGGAAAAGGACTGCTCCAGCACCAACGGACGAGGCATCTACCTCCAATATAAAAGGTTTATCAACCTCGGGACGATGTAAGATAGGAGTGCTAGCAAAATGGGACTTGATTGAAGTAAAGGCCTTGGAGACCTCCTCTGACCACAATTTGGGATTGGCTCCCTTCTTGGTGAGGGCTACCAAGGGAGCAACCAACGTAGAGAAGTGGGGAATGAATTGGCGATAGTAATTAATGAACCCCATAAAGCGCTGCACCGCTTTAAGAGAGTGGGGTTCTTGCCAATCCATTACAGCCTGTAGTTTGGCAGGATCCATAGCCAATCCCTGAGTGGAGATGATATAGCCCAGGAATGGCAGAGACTCCTGCTCAAACACACAATTCTCCAACTTCACATATAAGGAATTCGCCCGCAAGAGGTCGAAAACCCTGCAAACATCTCTCTGGTGGGTGTCCATATCTGGAGAAAAGATGAGAATGTCATCCAGATAGACTACCACAGAGGTGGCAAGCATGTCCCGGAAGATGTCATTTACGAAATCTTGGAAGACGGCTGGAGCATTACAGAGCCCAAACGGCATCACTAGGTATTCATAATGTTCATCTCTGGTATTGAACGCCGTCTTCCATTCGTCCCCCTCATGGATGCGGATCAGGTTATAGGCACCACAAAGATCCAGCTTAGTAAATACCCTTGCTCCCCGGAGCCTATCGAAGAGCTCAGATATTAGGGGCAAAGGATATTTGTTCTTAACGGTTATGGCGTTAAGACCCCTATAGTCTATACACGGTCGTAATTCTCCATTCTTC
Organism: Oophaga sylvatica; assembly: GCA_033576555.1. Lineage (NCBI taxonomy): Eukaryota > Metazoa > Chordata > Amphibia > Anura > Dendrobatidae > Oophaga > Oophaga sylvatica. Next base: position 486,390,823 of record JARQOD010000002.1, read on the forward strand.
TTCTTCACAAAGAAAATTCCTGCCCCTGCTGGTGACACTGATTTCCTAATGAACCCTCTTGCCAGATTTTCCTGGATGTATTGTGACATGGCCTCCGTCTCAGGAAGAGAGAGAAGATACACTCTTCCCTGAGGGGGCTCCGTTCCAGGCAAGAGGTCTATAGGACAGTCATGGGGCGATGAGACGGAAGAGTCTCCGCTGCCTTTTTGGAGAGTACGTCCGCGTATGACCGATAAACCTTGGGGAGAGAAGCAAGGTCTATAGGTATCTCCGTGGTGGAAACCTGAACGTCCTCTCTGAGACATCTGTCTCTGCAATGATCACCCCAACCCAGTATTCTCCCAGAGGACCACGCAATATGGGGAGAGTGGTGGCGAAGCCAGGGTAATCCCAACAAAACCTCATCCATTCCCTCAGGAAGAACAAAAAGGGATATATTCCTCCTGATGAGAAGGGGACATAGACAGAGGTAGTGAGACAGTCTGGTGGGTGATTTGTGAGGGCAGGATTGCTCCATTCAATACTCTCACCGATATTGGCTCGGCGAGCGTCACCAGCGGTATGGAATAGCCAGAGGCAAAGGAGGAGGACATAAAATTCCAGTCTGCCCCAGAGTCCACACAAAGCTTGGCGGGAAGAGTGGCTGAACCTAGAGAGATTAACCCTTTAAGGAGCACTTTCGGAGCAAAATCCCTCGCATCTAATGACCCTGCACCCATGGTCACGGAACATGAACACTTACTCATTCGCTGAGGACATCGGTTGGCATAATGTCCTGGCTGCTGACACACTCTACAGACCACGGATACTCGAGTGGTCCGAGACTTAGATCTCACTCGAGTAGTCTACACGGTCTCTGGGGAGTCGGACATCCGAACTGCAAATTCAAGAGGTTTGGCAAAGGTGGGTGCCAGCCGAAACCTCTGCCTACACTGGGTCCGCTCTAACCTCCGCTCGTGAAAACGGAGGTCGATGCGGGTAGATATAGAAATGAGTTTCTCCAGTGTGGCAGGAATCTCCCTGGTAGCCAAAGCGTCCTTTACATGGTCTGCCAGTCCTCTCCAGAACACTGGAATAAGAACTTTATCTGGCCACTCTAATTCAGAGGCCAAAGTCCGAAATTGGACTGAGAACTGGCTGACCATGGACAAGCCCTGTGACATTGCCAGCAGTTGGAGTGCCGTATCGTGCGTGACCTGAGGTCCTAAAAAGACCTTTTTCAGAGTTTCCAAAAACCGAGGAGCACTCCGCACCACACGATCGTCACGCTCCCACAGCGGCGTTGCCCACTCCAATGCTCTGCCCGACAGAAGAGCCACAATAAAAGCCACTTGTGCCTATTCCGTGGGGAAACATGTTGCCAGAAGCTCAAGCTGTATAGAGCACTGACTCACGAATCCCCGACAATGTTTACTGTCACCCGTAAACTTGTCTGGAAGTGGGAGGTGGGATAATGTTGGAGCAGAGGTAGCGGTGGACAAACTGGCTGCAACTACGCTAGCAGCCTGAACAGCGACTGCGGTAACATCCACAGCTGAGGTTGTGCACTCAAGGACCGCCAACCTACCCTCCAGCTACTGGATGTACTGCTGTAGACGCTGGTCATCCACCATTTTACTAGCCAGACCCTGGCGCTAGTATTATGTTAGGGTCTGCGGAACGCACCTAATAGATATTGTTGAGAGGTGCGTTCGCAGCCCGGGGTCCACCGTGCAGGCGAAGCCCGCTGCTAGTAAGATGGTGAGAGTAGCGAACTCTGTTATCCCGCAGAGTCGCTAAAATAAACGCCGTAGCGCGCTGTGGCAGTTAGTGCGAACTCTGTTAATCCCCAGAGCCGCTAACGGGAATGCCACAGCGCTATATGGCGATAAGTACGAACTCACTTACCTTCAGTGAGCCGCAAAATAAAACGCTAGGGCACTGAACCAGCATTATAAAGCGAACCCTGTTGCATCACAGAGCCGCTGAGAAAAAGACTGTGTCCTGTTAGACTCACAGGGATACACAGATAACTGCTGTGCGGATAGCAGTCCGTGGTCATGCAGACAGCAATGCATTCAAGCAATCTCGTCACCGGAGAAGCCAGTATTCTAGGGGCTTATTTCAGCCGAGCCCTAACCACATGCGTACATGATCACACTGGCGCAAAGCACATAATGCAATTGATACTAGCGCATGGCGGCCCAGCCATGCCACCCTTTTATAGTAACAGCTACAGGACCTGCCAGAAACAAGGACCAATGAGAAACTGTTTCAAAACACTTGTAGTTTCAGGGCCTTCCTGGCGGACCAATAGGAGCTGCTGCAGTACCTGAACATGTGACCCCTGATCTCCAATGAGAGATCTTACCCTGGGCATGCTCAGAAGGGGAAACGCAGGACTTCGTCCCAAAGACATCTGCTCCAGGACTGGCTATAATAGCAGATCCAGGAGAGGCAGCAGCAAGTCTCTGCACAGTATTGGAATGGGCAAGACACTGGGACTGATGTCTCTGCTGAGCAGGCTCCACTGCGGACGGAGATGGATGGGAGACCGCAGCGGGACTGGTTTGAGACTCCCCTTGTGCAGCAGCTGGAACTCGAACCCTAACATATATATATTGTATATTTTGGACATCTAGTGGTTGGGAGATAAACTTGAAGTAATGCTTTAGTATATATATGACTAAAAGGGGTTAATCGGCCATTACAGATTGTAATACCTCAGATTGTTTCCAAGTGAGTAGCAGTGTAATACAGTCATGGCCAAAAGTTTTGAGAATGACACAAATATTATATTTTTTTGACATGATCTGCTGCCCTCTGGTTTTTATGTGTGTTTGACAGATGTTTTTATCACAGACAGAAATATAATAATTGCAAACATATGAGTAACAAAACCTTATTTTGACAGTTAAGGGTATGCCACACTAAACAACATCGCTAACGGGATCGCTAAAAAACGTCACTATTTAGCGATCCCGTTAGCGATGTTGTTGTGTGCGGCAGCTGCCAGCGACGAGCTTCCTGCCGTGATCTCGCTCGTCGCTGGAATCGTTCCGGACCCTATTTTATCGCCGGCGCTCCCGCTGGGTAAGTATAATCGCTAAGTGTAGCACCTTTTCTTAGCGATTTAGCGGTACTTTTGTACCGCTAAAGTCGTTAAGGAGATCGCTAACCGCGATAGCGTCCTTAACGACATCGCTAAGTTAGGTAGCTACTAGCGATATAGAAACAATCCCGCTAGCGATCTCATTAGTATGCGACGCTAACGAGATCGCTAGCGGGATTGTGTAGTGTGGCAGTACCTTTAGAATGAGTTAATGCAGCAAGTCAATATTTGCAGTGTTGACCCTTCTTCTTCAGGACCTCTGCAATTCTCCCTGGCATGCTCTCAATCAACTTCTGGACCAAATCCTGACTGATAGCAGTCCATTCTTGCACAATCAATGCTTTCATTTTGTCAGAATTTTTAGGTTTTTGTTTGTCCACCGTTTCTTGATGATTGACCACAAGTTCTCAATGGGATTAAGATCTGGGGAGTTTCCAGGCCATGGACCCAAAATCTCTATGTTTTGTTCCCTGAGCCATTTAGTTATCACCTTTGCTTTATGGCAAGGTGCTCCATCATGCTGGAAAAGGCATTGTTGATCGCCAAACTGCTCTTGGAGGGTTGGGAGAAGTTGCTCTTGGAGGACATTCTGGTACCATTCTTTATTCATGGCTGTGTTTTTAGGCAAGACTGTGAGAGAGCCGATTCCCTTGGCTGAGAAGCAACCCCACACATGAATGGTTTCAGGATGCTTAACAGTTGGCATGAGACAAGACTGGTGGTAGCGCTCAACTTGTCTTCTCCGAATGAGGCGTTTTCCTGATGTCCAAAACAATCAAAAAGGGGATTCATCAGAGAAAATAACTTTACCCCAGTCCTCAGCAGTCCACTGCCTGTACCTTTTGCAGAATATCAGTCTGTCCATGATGTTTTTTCTGGAGAGAAGTGGCTTCTTTGCTGCCCTCCTTGAGACCAGGCCTTGCTCCAAGAGTCTCCGCCTCACAGTGCGTGCAGATGCACTCACACCTGCCTGCTGCCATTCCTGAGCAAGCTCTGCACTGCTGGTAGCCCGATCCCGCAGCTGAAACACTTTTAAGAGACTGTCCTGGCGCTTGCTGGTCTTTCTTGGGCACCCTGAAGCCTTTTTGGCAACAATGGAACCTCTCTCCTTGAAGTTCTTGATGATGCGATAGATTGTTGACTGAGGTGCAATCTTTCTAGCTGCGATACTCATCCCTGTTAGGCCATTTTTGTGCATTGCAATGATGACTGCACGTGTTTCTTTAGAGATAACTATGGTTAACAGAAGAGAAACAATGATGCCAAGCACCAGCCTCCTTTTAAAGTGTCCAGTGGTGTCATTCTTACTTAATCATGACAGACTGATCTCCAGCCATGTCCTCATCAACACCCACACCTGTGTTAATGGAGCAATCACTGAAAAGAGGTTAGCTGGTCCTTTTAAGGCAGGGCTGCAATGATGTTGAAATGTGTTTTGGGGGATAAAGTTCATTTTCTAGCCAAATATTGACTTTGCAAGTAATTGCTGTTAAGCTGATCACTCTTTATAACATTCTGGAGTATATGCAAATTGCCATTAGAAAAAGTGAAGCAGTAGACTTTGTAAAAATTAATATTTTTGTCATTCTCAAAACTTTTGGCCATGACTGTATATATCATTATTAGTTTTTTAATTATCCCTTTTTCTCAACAAACCAAATAACAAATCATCTTTGCAGACGGTTGTGGAAATTCTCTGCATTCATTTGTATGCTTGTCTTTCAGACACAAATATAGAGAAAGATATATGTGCGGGATATTGTGAAGAGGGGGTACGGTATGAAGAAGGGGCAACATGGTAGAGACAGTATAACGAAGATGACAGTATGGAGAGGGGGCAGCACACCGTAGACACTGTAAAGTGGGGACACAATATAAAAAGGGAGCATTGTGGGTAGGATAGTGTGAAGAAACAGTACAATATAGAGAGGGGCAGCAAGGGGTAGTGTGAAGAGGGGACACAGAATGGAGTGGGGACAGCATAAGGGGGATGAATGAATGAAATCTAAGGGTGAATTTACAATGACCAACAGCAGGCTTTAAACAACTGCTGACTGGCTATATGAAGCTGATTTTCAGTTGTGTAACAGCCTGTTTAGACAGGCTGATTCAACTTTTATGTGTATAAAACATTCATATAACATGAATTTTCCAAGTGCATATAAAAGCATTCTTCTCAGTAGCACATGTCGTGCTTACACTGGACAATGTACTGCTGAGAATGATGATATTTAAGCAATAGTCAAAATCCTTTCACTTGACTAATGAACATTACTGCCTGCTTATAATCAGTATTATAGTTTCTGTTTAGCCTGCAGTCTGATGATGGCTTGTAACAACAATAACTTCAATCATCTCCATACTATTGTTAGAGTCATACTAGAAGTTATATGTTCATGATACAATTATACTGTATATAGTGGGGACTGACTTAACATTGTCTAAGCAATCTTGATGGTGGTTCTGGTGTTGTGTTCCTGTACTGATGATGGTTATGTTGTTCAATATAAGTTCTGATTGTGATTCTGGTGCTCTATTCATGTACTGATAAAAATTCTGGTGATGTATTCATATACTGATAAAGTTCAGGTATTTAATTCATGTACTGATAATAGTTCTGGTGCTGTATTCGTGGTGGTGGTGGTGGTGGTACTGATGGTGATTCGGGTGCTATATGCATGTACTGATGATGATTTTGATGCTGTATTCATCTGCTGATGATGCTCTTGTTCTTTATTCATGTACTGGTGATGGTTTGTTCTGGTGATATGTTGATCTACAGATAGTGATCCTTGTGATGTTTTCATGGACAAATGGTGGTCCTAATCCTATATTAATTCAGCTGCAGTAATCCTTAATTTGATAAACTTGACAAGCAATCATTATAGGGTTAATGTGCTGTCCTTTATACACATTGACAACACAAAAAAATGAAAATACAGCTATCTTGATAAGGCTACATATGTCAGCTATGTACTTCGGCTTAACAAGTATTTGACTAAACCCCCATACACATCAATATTCTAAACAATGGGCATGACTGAAGTGCAGCCATAAATGCTGAGCTCCATCTCGATAGCTGGAAAAAAAAAAAGAAAACTGACAATTCAATCTTAAAGCGAAGGTCCAAAACTAACATTTATTTTAATCCTAAATGTCTATCTCTATCTCTATCTTTAATGTCATAATATAATCTCTTTTCTAATATACTTTAATTAAAAACACTAGCTAACTGCTTTATTTTTTTTAATTTCTTCCTGTTTGATGACACTTTGTTTGAGAAACCCCAGTGCATGTTGAGATACTCAAACCAGCCGTCATCAGGGGACAGAGGCTTCGGTCACTGCCACAGCCTCTGGCTCAACCCTGAAACTAAGCTAAATTATTTAGATGTATCATACTCCAGCAAGCTTGTTCATTAAGTCGTGCTTGCACAATGCCAGTCTTAATTAAACAGGACCTTTATGTTTTGTGCCCTCATCCAGTTTCTCCAAAGTTACCATCTTACTATAGGAACTTCATTGACCCACAATGATCCCAGTGGGTCATTGGAGGCTGTAGGGGTATAATGACAATATCAGGCTGTAATCTTTCCTTCTGATGTCACTTGCAGGTTTTGCCTTCCTTTCAAACCAGTGCTGTGCCACTAATATGAACAAAGAACAAGAGCATATATTATTGGAAATCTAAGATTCTAGGCTTTTCATAGGCTTTTAATATATAAAATGGTCCAAATTGTTAGCCCTTTTTTATTGTCATCATAAATTTTTAATGTCAAGTAAAAGTTGGCCAAAGTTGTAGCTTTGATTTCCCAACTGTCTTTACTATTAACAATTAAATGATGAAATCTGTTAAATTCAGATAAAGAATAGTTTGATCATGATAAATATTTTCTAAGCATTACTCTTCTAAATGGGTACATCTGCATTTCAAATGGAGTTGGTTTAATTAAATTTAACATATATTAGTGATGAGCAAATCAATCTGCCAGAGCCTGAGTCAGTGACTACGTTAGTATGTTATGGCCTAGCCGCTGGACGGGAGCCCTATAAACTATCCCGTACCTGCCCATCTCACAAGCACCTGTTCTGATTTGCAGATCCAGAGAAATTTTACTGTAGCTGCCTGTCATTTGCATGATGTCGCACTCGGCCAACTAATCAGGAGAGGAGCTGTGGATAGAAACAGGTAGGTTGCAGTTCTCAGGGCTCCCATACTCATGTGGCCATTGGATCATAGTCTTGAAACTCAATTTGCTCATCTCTAACATATATGCTTACATGGTTTGTGACTTTACACTAGAACTGTATTCCACCAGACATGCTGCATGGATGCTTCTGTATTCCATGAAAATTGCCTTTATAATATATCTAGTGACAAAAACAGGAAGAATCCGGGACTTGCCTAGTTTTCGACAAAAAAAAAGTACCACATTCTTACACATAATCAAGTATAAGGGTAGATTTGTAGAATAGAATGTACAATGTATTTATCTAATAGACTTGATTATGTTAAGTCATCCAATAAGATCCCCTCTGATTAGACCTACAGGCAAAAATCATAAAACCGCAGAACTTGTGCCAAGAATCAAGGTTAAGTCAGTTCAAGAAAACTAAAAGAACTAGATTGTAAGAGTCTATCCAAAGAACAAAACTTAATTTCTGTCATCTTTAATATCAAAGCAGCTTTGCAAAATGACAGAATGATCAATTAGCAAGAAGGTATTACCTGGAAGGTAATTAACTCCCCCTCAAAAAATCCTATGTATTATTTTATGTTCCAAAAATATTAATTGAATTAATTTCACATTCTATTTGGATATTCATACTGGATCAAAATTTTAAGTTGCTAACATATAGTTAATGATAAATATTCATGACAAGGTGGTTGCTTTTGTAAAATTACTTTAGTGCTATAGCTAAATTACTGTGCATTTACGTACTTAAGAGGACCTTTCACCAAATTTTTCATGTTGAACTGGGCACCCAATGTAATAGTGGCTTCTGAACGGAATTAAAGTCCAAGTAGGTGTTATTTTTCTCTGGGGGTATGTACCTCTTCTGCTTGAGATGCACAATCATGAGCAGACAACAACCTACTAGAGAGAGAACATGCCCCTCCATAGTTTAGGTTCCTCAGTGTGTGAGATGTAAGGATACAGAGCTGATCTAGACTAAAGCCACCGTCACACACAGCGATCTCACTAGCGAGATCGCTGCTGAGTCACTAGTTTTGTGACACAACAGCGATCTCCCCAGCGATATCGCTGTGTGTGACATTCAGCGACGATCAGCCCCCCTGCTGGGTATCACTGATCGTCGCTGAATGTCCTGGACATTTTTTTGATCGCTGGTCTCCCGCTGGCCAGCAAGCATCACTGCGTGTGCCAGGCAGGAAACCAGCGATCAGCTGGTAACCAAGGTACACATCGGGTTTCCAGGTGCCACCCAGTGCCTGGAAACCCGATGTGTACCTTGGTTACCAGCTCCCCTGCACCAGAGGGCTGGTATCCAGCGTACACTGCTGGTTACTAAGCGACGTTACCCGCAGTGTCACTGTCCTGATCGTTGCCTGAGCTGCCTGTTTCGCAGCTCACCAGCGATCATGTAGCAACACACCAGCGATCCTGACAAGTGCATATCGTTGTCGGGATCACTGGTGTGTCGCTATGTGTGACGGGGTCCTAATGCTTAGAAAATGCTGAGTGTAGAACCTAGGTGACTCACCTGTGAGATAAGATCTATGTCTATTTGTGTCACATTGCAAACCCTTCTATCTGCTCTCCTCTTCTGGAAACATTGTCAGCTCTACTGACATACCCCTCACTGCTGGTCAAGAAGTAAGAGCTCATCTTGTAAGCTCAGGAAGAACAATACCATAGATCCCAACCAGATAATGTCATGTGTGCATCGCCACGAAGATCGTCGCGGTTGCACGTTCTGACTTCTCACAGCTGAGTTGCTGTTTCTTTGTGTTTGGCAGTTAGGGAGTTAATTCTGTCTGTGCTCAGTTCTGGGACTGGGTGCAGTTTCTCCCGGCTGCAATTAATTATTTGTTGATTGGTTTCCTTTAAATCTCTGGTTGTCTGTGTTGGGAGTTGCCAGTGAAATTCTTCATGCAGACCACAGATAGGATTGTATCTGTATAGACTTAAGTTAAAGAGCTCCTTAGTTGTTTTAAGCTCACCTTGCTTAGAGTTTAATATCCCAGATCATTTATGTTCCTTCTGTGTTTGAGTGTGTATGCAAGTCTGTGTTTTCTCCAGTCTGTCTTATATGTCTAATCTGTGTATTTAGCAGAGATCAGCCCATATCCCTTTGGTGGTAATCAGAATCCTTCTTAGGACTGATTACAGGGTTCAGGGACTGATAGGAGACAGGGTTAGGCTGGAGACTTGGACCTCTGAACCATTATCAGTACCTCCAAGGTGAGGGATTAGTTAGGACCCCAGTTTAGGGTCAGGTTAGACCCCCGGTCCTCTTTCCTGTGACAGTGTATCAAGTCCTCAAGATTAACCCTGAGTTCAACGGATATCGTGTCAGGTAAAATCTATTCTATATTTACATGCTGATGTTGCTAATCTATATGTTGTATAGAGTTATGTTCTTTTAAGAATAGTTTACTGACATCGTACACATATCATAAGACCGCGTGACATTTTCACTGGCCCATAAAATTATTCCCAGTTGCCATGGATCCAGTAGCCCAGCTGGCTCTGCAGTTGCAGGGATTATCCATGGAGCTGACGGACATTAAGTCCAAAGTTTTGTCTCCCTCGGAGCAAACCAGATTTGAACCTAAAGTAGCTCTCCCGGACAGGTTCACTGGTGGGCGAGACAAATTTTTTACCTTCAGGGAAGCATGTAAATTGTATTTTCGGCTTCGGCCTCGATCATCAGGGAGTGAAGAGCAGAGAGTGGGAATTGTTATCTCGCTCCTACAAGGGGACCCTCAATCCTGGGCCTTCTCCCTTCCTCCGGGATCCCCGGCTCTACAGTCAGTAGATCGATTTTTTACTGCCCTGGGTTTGGTATATGATGACCCAGATCGGGTCTCTCTTGCTGAGACAAAATTACGTAAGATACAGCAGGGAGATCGTCCGGCGGAGGAATTTGCTTCTGAGTTCCGTAGATGGGCCACAGATACTCAGTGGAATGACCCAGCTCTTAGAAGCCAGTTTTGTCATGGGCTTTCTGACAAATTAAAGGACGTTTTAGCTCAGTATGATTCTCCTCCATCACTGGAGGCTGCTATGGCCCTAGCTATCCGTACTGATAGACGGCTCTGGGAGAGGGGTGAGGTAACTCCGCCCCCTGTTGTTACTCCACCTACTACTAAAGTCCCTTATGTTGAGGTTCCCCTTGTCTGTTCGGAGGAGCCTATGCAGTTGGGAGGGACATCATTTCGTAGGAGGGGATTGGCGGTACGCCGCAGGACTAGAAGGTGTTTCTTCTGCGGGAAAGAGGGACATTTTGTTGGGGGATGTCCATCCCGTGCCTTGTTGAGCAAAAAGTCGCCGGAAAACTGTTAATCCCAGGTTGTGTGGTGGACGACAACCTGGGAGTATGTATTTCGTCCGCTAGTTCTTCTCAGTTCCTTGTACCAGTGGAGGTGGTGGTTGGTACGAGAGTGGAGAGATTTTCTGTTCTTCTTGATAGTGGGTCCGGGGCTAATCTGGTTGACGCTCAGTTTGCTCAGGCTCAAGGTATGCATCTGAGTGTATTGGTCAAACCGATCCCTATATTCTCCATTGACGCCAGGCCTCTCGGCCAAGGTAGCTTTGTTCATGAGGTTCATAACATTGACCTTCGGGTAGGGGCAATACATAGGGAACTATTATCTTGTTATGTGTTGGAGGGTCTACCTACTCCCATTGTGTTGGGACTTCCTTGGTTGGTTAAACATAACCCTGTGATTAATTGGCAGTCCAGAGATATAAGCCAATGGGGGGAGTTTTGCAAAAGTAACTGCATGAACACAGTCATCAGTGCGGTCGTGCCTAGTACTTTGCCTCCTTTTTTGGAGGACTTTGGGGATGTGTTCTCTGAGGAGGGGTGTCAGGAGTTGCCTCCTCATCGCGTGTATGACTGCTCTATTAATTTACTTCCTGATGCTAAGTTACCTAAAGCTAGGTTATATAACCTTTCTGGTCCTGAGAGGCAGGCTATGAAAGATTATATTTCGGAAAGTCTGGCCAAAGGGCATATTAGACCTTCATCTTCCCCAGTGGCCGCGGGGTTCTTCTTTGTGAAGAAAAAGATGGAGGCCTACGCCCTTGCTTGGATTTCCGCGAACTTAATCGGATTACTGTTCGAGATCCGTATCCACTCCCTCTGATTCCTGATCTCTTCAATCAAATTGTTGGCGCCAAATGGTTCTCTAAATTGGATCTCAGGGGGCGTATAATCTGATTAGGATAAAAGAGGGGGATGAGTGGAAAACGGCGTTTAACACGCCGGAGGGACATTATGAGAACCTTGTCATGCCTTTTGGTCTGACTACTGCACCAGCAGTATTCCAACATTTTGTTAATGACATTTTTCGTCATCTGGTGGGGCTGTTTGTGGTCGTATATTTGGATGACATTTTAATTTACTCACCAGATCTTGTGTCTCACCAGGAGCATGTGAGACAGGTGTTGCAGATCTTGCGAGACAATAAACTATACGCCAAACTGGAAAAGTGTGTATTCGCCGTACAGGAACTTCAGTTTTTGGGTTTCTTGGTGTCAGCCTCCGGTTTCCGTATGGACCCTGAAAAGGTGAGAGCAGTGCTTGAATGGGATCAGCCAGAGGATCTTAAGGCTCTGCAGCGTTTTCTGGGGTTTGCTAACTACTACCGGAAATTTATTTGTAATTTCTCATCTGTTGTCAAACCTCTCACTGACATGACAAGAAAAGGGACGGATTTTTCTAAATGGTCGGACAAAGCTTGCCAAGCTTTTTCCTCTTTGAAAAAATGTTTTGCTTCGGCACCCGTTCTCATCCAACCAGATGCATCACAGCCGTTCGTTGTGGAGGTGGACGCGTCTGACGTAGGGGTGGGTGCAATATTGTCCCAGGGTCCGTCCCCTGGTAAATGGCATCCGTGCGCTTTCTTTTCTAAAAAATTGTCGTCCGCCGAAAGGAATTATGATATCGGCAATAGGGAACTTTTGGCCATTAAGTTGGCTTTTGAAGAATGGCGTCACTTTTTGGAGGGGGCAGTCCACCCGGTTACCGTTATTACTGATCACAAGAACCTGTTGTATTTAGAATCCGCTAAGCGTCTGAATTCCAGACAAGCTCGATGGTCATTGTTTTTTACCAGGTTTAATTTTGTTGTCACTTATCGCCCTGGATCTAAGAATGTTAAGGCGGATGCCTTGTCTCGCAGTTTCCCAGGGGCCGGGAAAATGGATGACCCGATTCCTATCCTTCAGGAGGGGGTGGTAGTGTCGGCTGTATGTTCTGAGCTTGAGGAGGAGGTGTTAGAGGCTCAGGGGGACGCCCCTGCAGGACCTCCAGGGAGACTGTTTGTCCCAAATCAGTTGAGACAAAAGGTTATTGAGGCACATCATAATTCTGCTTTAGCAGGACATCCAGGGAGTAAGGCTACTTTAGATCTCCTTTCTCGCCGGTTTTGGTGGCCTAACGTTAATAAAGATGTTTTAACTTTTGTCGCGTCCTGTGGGGTTTGTGCTCGCTCTAAGACCCCTCATACCCGTCCGTCTGGGACCCTCTTACCCTTGAAACTTCCGGAGCGTCCATGGACTCATTTGTCTATGGACTTCATCACGGACCTTCCTCAGTCGTCAGGGAAGACTGTCATACTGGTGGTTGTTGACAGGTTCAGTAAGATGGCACATTTCATTGCTCTTCCTGCCCTCCCTAATGCTAAAACTCTGGCGCAGGTGTTCATTGGGGAGATTGTGAGACTTCATGGGTTGCCTTCTGATGTGGTGTCAGATAGGGGTCTCAGTTTGTGTCCAAGTTTTGGAGGGCATTTTGTTTACGTCGGGGGATGCAATTGTCATTTTCCTCGGCTTTTCATCCGCAGACCAATGGTCAGACAGAGCGTCTGAATCAAAGCCTAGAGACTTATCTTCGGTGTTTTGTCTCAGAGAACCAGGAGGACTGGTCTTCTTTCTTGCCTCTGGCAGAGTTCGCTCTTAACAACAGGCGGAGCGAGTCCACTGGTAAGTCCCCGTTTTTTGGGGCATATGGTTTTCATCCCCAGTTTTGTACATTCAATGGGGGGGGCCCTTCTGGGGTTCCTGAGGAGGAGCGTTTCTCGTCGTCACTTGCTTCAGTGTGGAGAGGTGTATTGAATAATCTGAGTGCTATGGGGAACCGTTATAAACGTATGGCTGATAGGAGGAGAGTTTCTGGTCCAGATCTTAATGTGAACGATCTGGTATGGTTGTCTACCAGGAATATAAAACTTAAAGTTCCCTCCTGGAAGCTGGGCCCCAGATTCATCGGGCCGTACAGGATCAGTTCCATAATTAATCCGGTGGCATTTCGTCTGGACCTCCCTCCTACGTTTAAAATCCACAATGTGTTCCACAAGTCATTACTTAAGAGGTACGTGGCACCAGTCATACCATCACCTCTACCTCCTCCTCTAGTGGTGGTCAATGGTAACTTGGAGTTTCAAGTGTCAAAGATCATTGACTCACGTCTGAATCGCCGGTCCCTTCAGTACTTGGTGCATTGGAAGGGGTATGGTCCAGAGGAGAGGACGTGGGTTCCTGCGTCTGACATTAACGCAGATCGTTTGGTGCGGACCTTCCACAGAACTCACCCGGGCAAACCTGGCCCTGAGGGTCCGGAGGCCCCTCGTAGAAGGGGGGGTACTGTCATGTGTGCATCGCCACGAAGATCGTCGCGGTTGCACGTTCTGACTTCTCACAGCTGAGTTGCTGTTTCTTTGTGTTTGGCAGTTAGGGAGTTAATTCTGTCTGTGCTCAGTTCTGGGACTGGGTGCAGTTTCTCCCGGCTGCAATTAATTATTTGTTGATTGGTTTCCTTTAAATCTCTGGTTGTCTGTGTTGGGAGTTGCCAGTGAAATTCTTCATGCAGACCACAGATAGGATTGTATCTGTATAGACTTAAGTTAAAGAGCTCCTTAGTTGTTTTAAGCTCACCTTGCTTAGAGTTTAATATCCCAGATCATTTATGTTCCTTCTGTGTTTGAGTGTGTATGCAAGTCTGTGTTTTCTCCAGTCTGTCTTATATGTCTAATCTGTGTATTTAGCAGAGATCAGCCCATATCCCTTTGGTGGTAATCAGAATCCTTCTTAGGACTGATTACAGGGTTCAGGGACTGATAGGAGACAGGGTTAGGCTGGAGACTTGGACCTCTGAACCATTATCAGTACCTCCAAGGTGAGGGATTAGTTAGGACCCCAGTTTAGGGTCAGGTTAGACCCCCGGTCCTCCTCTTTCCTGTGACAGTGTATCAAGTCCTCAAGATTAACCCTGAGTTCAACGGATATCGTGTCAGGTAAAATCTATTCTATATTTACATGCTGATGTTGCTAATCTATATGTTGTATAGAGTTATGTTCTTTTAAGAATAGTTTACTGACATTGTACACATATCATAAGACCGCGTGACAGATAAGCTGATGACACAATTATGAATTTCATTGTGTAGTGTATCAATAGACCATGAATGGAATATAAATTTACCCTGATACATAGAAATTAGTGATGATCGAACTTGCTAGTTATCCGAGCATGCTTGGGTGATAACCGAGTGTCTTGGGCGTGCTTGAATAGTGCTCGGATGCACAGTGCTTCTGTATACATTCACTTAATAAAATGTTAAAAAATATAGCGAATTAAATATAAATTTACATTGTATAAATTTATGTCGAAAAATTAAAATGGAAGCAGCACTCCAGGGGCAGACATATCATTGGTGCAACCTGTGCGGTCGCACAGGGGCCCAAGAGGTTAGGGGGCCCATTTCTACCTCCAAAGCCGATGCAATTTTGCATTTTTAAGAGCTCTTGGGCTGTAATGGGCCCATGTATAATTCTTGCACAGGGGCCCTTTTCTCTCTGTGTCCGCCAGTGCAGCACTCCAATGGAAAACCTTCTTTCTGCCAATGGCCATTTGGATATTTAAGTCATCCTATGGGTGCTGTATAAATTGTGCACTATTTCCACCCACAGATTAAGTCTTGATACTGGTACTGGTGTCAGGAGTTAATCTTTCATTGCACGCACTTCAGCAATCAGTAATGAACGCTGTGTGTGCTTGCTCAGAGCATATAGAAATTAGTCCAGTGGCCATGAAAACACAGCTGCCATCCCAAGTACTGTGGTCCTCAGAAATCTGCCTGGAAGCCAGTGAAAAGGTGATGGTGGGCCCAAGGTTCTTCACCCTGACTTACATACATGCAATGTTTCAGCTTCTCATTTTAAGCCTTTCTCAAGCATGATGAAATATAGCATTTGGATGATTAAAGTTCACTTTTTTCACTTATTTCTATTGGCTCTTGTGTGGTTGTTTGTGGAAGTATTATATCATCGACATTAGGACTGTGTTGATATTTTCTCATATGTATGAAATTTCTCATGAAATTCTCACCAGATGTCAGTAACAACCCATGCAAGCCACACAGGGGAAGAAATCAAACCATAGATGTCCATAAATTAAATTATGTACAATAATTAGAAATGAATGACGCATTGATAAAGTATTGAACACTCTTACTAAAATGTAATTAATACTTTATACAAAAGCTTTTATTGATGACAGCTATAAGACGGCTCCGGTATGGAGAAACTAGTTGCATGCATTGATCAGGTGTGATTTTGGCCCCTTCTTCCACCCAAACATTCTTCAAATCCTGAACATTTTGTGGACTCCTTCTATGAACTCTGATCTTTAGTTCCTTCCATACATTTTCTATTGGAATCAGGTCAGGTGATTGGTTGGATCATTCTAGCAGCTTTATTTTCTTTCTCTGAAACCAACTGAGAATTTTTTTGTGTGTTCGGGATCATTGTCTTGTTGAAATGTACATCCTCATTTCATCTTCATCATCCTTGTAGATGGTATCAGGTTTTTTTCAAGAATGTCTCGGTACATTTGTCCATTCATCCTTCCATCAATCACATGAAGTTTGCCAGTGCCGTATTATGAAAAACAGCCCCACACCATGATGTTCCCACCTCCGAACTTTACTGCTGCTATGATAGTTATAGGGTTATATGCAGTGCCTTTTTGCCTCCAAACAAGTTGTGTATTATGGCATTCAAAGAGTTCAATTTTGGTCTCGTCTGACCAGACTATATTCTCCAAGTATTTCACAGGCTTGTTTAAATCTTCTTTAGAAAACTTTAAACTCTCTTCAACATGCTTTTTGCTAAGCAATGCAGACTTGCGTGGTGAGTGTGCATACAGGCCACGGAGGTTAAGTACATTACTTATTGTCTTCTTTGAAACAATTGTACCTGCTGATTGTAGGTCTTTTATGTAGCTTTCCACAGGTGCTCCTTGGATCTTGGACAACGCTTCTGATAATTATTTTCACTGTTCTGTCAGAAATCTTGCGGGGATCACCTGGTTGCGGCCCGTTTATGGTAAACTTATGTTCTTACCACTTCCGGATTATGGCCCCAACAGCATTCACTGGAACCTTCAGTAGTTTAGAAAATCTTCTGTAACCAATGCCATCAGTATGGTTTACAACAATAAAGTTGCATAAGTCTTCAGAAAGCTCACTGGTTGTACCCATCATGCGATGTTTCTTGCGTAGCACCTTGGTAATGAGACACCTTTTTATAGACCATCAGTTGAACCAACTGATATTATTTTTCACTAAGTGGCATATTGCTTTCTAATTACTGTTAGATTTTTAGCTGGTGTCATGATTTTCCGTGGCTTTTTGCACCTCTCTTTTCCCTGTGCCCTTTTTCATTATTACATATAACTAGTGTTGAGCATTCCGATACTGCAAATATTCGGGTATCGGCCGATATTAGCTGTATCGGAATTCCGATTCCGAGTTCCGATATTTTCGTCTTATCGGATACCGGAATCGGATTTGTCACTGTCACTGTCAGTGTCCGTCTGTCGGGTCTGTCAGGAGTCAGCGGCACTTACCTGGCAGAAGATCTCCGGCGGTCACGTCCTGGACTGCTTCATGGCCGCCATCCTCTTCTCCCGGCGGTCACATGCAGTTTCTCGCGATAACTGCAGTGACTGCTGGGTAATCCCGGCCGTAAAGCAGTCAGTCCGATGACGTCACCGCCGGGGAAGCAGGTAATCAGCTGTGCTGCGTTGCAATGACAGGCTCTGCCTGTCATTGCGATGTAGCAGAGTTGGATCGTCGTGGGACAATCGTTACTATGGACTGCGTCGGACAGGTGGTATACTGTTGGTTTGTTTTTTTTCTTTTTTTACAGGAGATCGATGGCGTCGCAGGAATGAGAGTACAATAAAATTAATGAAAACTGTGTTGTCTCTTTTATTTCATTAAAAGACTTTTTTCTTGCTTTGTCTTTTTTTTACACATTTAATAACTTTGGGATTAATAATGGATCGGTGTCTTATTGACACCTCTCCATTATTAACCGGGCTTATTGTCACCGTGCAATCAACGGTGACAATAACCCCTTATTACCCCGCTTGCCACCGCTACAGGGCAAGTGGGAAGAGCCGGGTAAAGTGCCACAATTGGCACATCTTTTGATGCGCCAAATGTGGGGCTGCTGTAGCCTGGTATTATCAGGCTGTTGAGGGCCAAAATCCATGGGCCTTGACAGTCTTTTAATACCAGGCCGCAGCAGTCTGCATTTTACTTGGCTGGTTAACAAAAATAGGGGGGATCCCCACGCCGTTTTTTTTTCGAGGGGATCCCCTATTTTTGTTAACCAGCCAAGCTAAGCAGACTGCTGTGGCCTGGTATTATCAGGCTTGCAAGGTCCATGGATATTGGATCCTTACCAGCCTGAAAAACCAGGCCTCAGCGGTCTGCTTCATCTGGCTGGTTAACAAAAATAGGGGGGACCCCACGCCAATTTTTTTCGAGGGGATCCCCTATTTTTGTTAATCAGCCAAGATATGCAGACTGCTGTGGCCTGGTATTATCAGGCTGGCAAGGTCCATGGATCTTGGCTCCTTAACAGCCTGAAAATCCAGGCCTCAGCGGTCTGCTTCATCTGGCTGGTTAACAAAAATAGGGGGGACCCCACGCCAATTTTTTTCGAGGGGATCCCCTATTTTTGTTAATCAGCCAAGATATGCAGACTGCTGTGGCCTGGTATTATCAGGCTGGCAAGGTCCATGGATCTTGGCTCCTTAACAGCCTGAAAATCCAGGCCTCAGCGGTCTGCTTCATCTGGCTGGTTAACAAAAATAGGGGGGACCCCACGCCATTTTTTTTTCGAAGGGAACCCCTATTTTTGTTAATCAGTTCCCTCTGACGTCACTGATTGTGTCCCTGGCTGACCTGAAGTGAAAGTGGAAAGCAATCAATTAAGCTTTCCACTTAAGGGCCCGTCTCACATAGCGATATCGCTACCGAGATCGCTGCTGAGTCACTAGTTTTGTGACGCAGCAGCGAGCTCACCAGCGATATCGCTGTGTGTGACATTCAGCGACGATCAGCCCCCCTGCCGGGTATCGCTGATCGTCGCTGAAATGTCAGGACCTTTGATCGCTGGTTTCCCGCCTGTCACACGCAGCGATGCGTGCCTGTCAGAGGGAAACCAGCGATCAAAAAAAGGTCCTGACATTTCTGCGACGATCAGCGATACCCGGCAGGGGGGCTGATCGTCGCTGAATGTCACACACAGCGATATCGCTGGTGAGCTCGCTGCTGCGTCACAAAACTAGTGACTCAGCAGCAATCTCGGTAGCGATATCGCTATGTGAGACGGGCCCTTAAGCGATGTTACCCGCAGTGTCGCTGTCCCAGATCGCTGCCTGTGCTGCCTGTTTGGCAGCTCAGCAGCGATCATGTAGCGATACACCAGCGATCCTGACAAGTGCATATCGTTGTCGGGATCGCTGGTGTATCGTTATGTGACACCCAGCCTTTACTCTCCTGTCAGGCAGGAGAGGAACTCATTCATTTGGGGTTTACTGTGAGGCTGCAGCATTAGCTGCGGTCCCTGCAGTAAACATTAACCCTTTCTGAAGGATTACACCGTGGGACCTGACTGTGCATGGGATAGGTAAGAATAATTTTGCTTTTTTATTTTATTTTTATTACAGGAAATGGTTTTTGCAGTAAAATAAAAGATGGTCAAAAACATGTGTCTTTATTTCATTAAAATGATTTTTAATTAAAGTGTGTGTGTTTTATTTTTATTTCATGCAATAGGATTAATAATTGATAGTTGTCTAATTGACAGCTCTCAATTATTAACCTGGCTTAAGGTCACCTTTCAATAGCAAGGTGGCTTTAACCCCATATTAACCCATTCGCCACCGCTACAGGGCAATGGGAATAGACGGGCAAAGTGCCAGAAAGGGCGAATCTAATTATAGATTTGTCTTTCCTGGGGTGTCTGGGGGCAGATGTTAGTAGCCGGGGGGGGGCAAAAATAATGGTCCCTCTCTGGGCTATTATTATCTGCCCCCACTCACTGGCTTTGTCTGTCTGGTTGCGAAAATAGGGCGGGAGCCCACGCATTTTTTTTCAGCAATTTTACACCTCATATATATATATACATGTCATTGAATTTGTGACACATATATATATATATTTATATTTGTAGTTCATACACTTCTACATAGTATAATAGCCGCTAATTCAATTGCCGGCTTTTGTGAAAATGCAGAACCCGACATGAAATGACACTTGGTGTACATAGGGTTAACCATGTCTTTTCATGTCCTTTGCTATCTAATTTGCACAAACAATTAAATCAGACTATGTGTGCAAAATTTCACACCTCTAGGGGTTAATTAAAGGTGTAAATTCGTAGCAAAAAAGTCCGTTTTTTTTACAACGAATTTACACCTTTAATTAACCCCTACAGGTGTGAAATTTTGCACACATAGTCTGATTTAATTGTTTGTGCAAATTAGATAGCAAAGGACATGAAAAGAAATGTTTAACCCTATGTACACCAAGTGTCATTTCATGTCGGGTGCTTCTGTCTTTTCACTGAAGCCGGCTTTACCCGGCAATTGAATCAAAGGATATTTTACTATGTAGAAGTGTATAAACTATACATATATGTATATATATATGTCACAATGACATGTATATATATATATATATGTATTCTATGTGTGTATATTTAGTGTTTACAAGGAAAGAATGGGGTTTTTTTAGTTGCGATATTTTGTTCCCATAGACTTACATGGGACTTCCGGTATCGGTATCGGGTATCGCCGATATTTTAGTGATATCGGCGATACCATTCCGATTCCGATACTTTAGCATATCGGAAAGTATCGCTCAACTCTACATATAACTTAATGTATGGATATCTATGGTTTGATTTCTTTGACTGTGTGGATTGGATGGGTAGTTACCTTGTTACCTTTAGAAAAATATTTTTATTTAGAAAACTGGTGACGTGTTCAATACTTATTTCACCCAATGTACATATATTATATATATATATATATATATATATATACATCCATACACACAGTATATGTCGAAGTTAAATATCTGCCTGGCCTTGCTTTTATCTCAGTTGTCTTTATATGACATTAGCGATCTCGGACTGCACACTTCATCCTAGACATTACATTATACAGACTGTTTTGAATTTATACAAATGTGTGCCTAAAACTAACTAGTATGATTTATGCTTCTATGTTCATGATAACATTTATTTATGATTCTCAGCAATTTCCCAAAACCCGTGTGACATATCATGAACTGTGTGTCTCCTCTTTGCTTATTTTGGGCTGAAGGGATAAAGACAAATATGCAAAAGTCTCCTGTTTTGGAAGATTTCAGCAAAGACTGAAGTAGAAATTCATTAAAACTATTCCCAATATCCAAGTGATACATTCCAGAATGTTTTTATGCTGTTACTAAACTTCCTTTAGTTATTTTAGAGTGTGCTTCCTTGTAATTGTTGGACTTAATGTATTACTCAAAGTCAGGCCAATGCTTCATTTTTAAGAAAGGATAATATGGAATATCAACATTTGATAGGAACAACGCAAATATTTCTGAATGGCGGTTATTTTCCCTAAATGGAAAAAAATATACAGGATTAACCTAGATCAGTGAAGGCTAACCTTGGCGCTCCAGCTGTTGTAAAACTACAACTCCCAGCATGCCATTGCAACCTGCAGCAGTTGAGGCATGCTGGGAGTTGTAGTTCTCCAACAGCTGGAGTGCCAAGGTTCGCCATCATTGACCTAGATGAATGCATGCAAATGTAGACCTGTATGTATTCATAAGTAAAATGTTGTTCTTCTGGAATTTAGCTGCTGACAGGACCTTGGGTGTCTGCCATTAACCTCACTGGATATAAAAAATTAATTTCTTTCTGCAAGCAAAATGTTTCATCTTAGTAATCTCTTTTTTCTAGATTGCCTATATTTCAAATTGCTATAGATAAAAACTAGGAGAGGTACCTCCACCGCCAGGTTTGACCGAAATGAGATACGGCCACCGCCTGTCAGGCCTGATATACTGCATTCTATAATGCTATATATTTGCCCCCAAACCCGACCTGCAAGACAAGAAAAAGACCTTTTACTATACTCACCTGCAGGAAGGTCCGGTCTGGGGGAGGGTTGTCGCTGGTCTTGGTCAACATCTCCCTTCTTCCTGCGATGCATCCTCCTTATGTCATGTGGATAATGCGTCCGACTCCTTTCATCATCCACACAGTTTCATCGGCATCGCGCTCCTGACGAGGGCAGAGCAAAGTACTGCAGTGCGCAGGCGTCGGGAAAGGTCAAAAAGCCCTGGCGCAGGTGCACTGCAGTACTTTTCTCTGCCCTAGTCAGGACAGAGAAGTACATCTTTGCATGAGCGTGATGCTGAGGACACTGTGTGGATGACGTAGAAGGCGTCATCCACATGAAGCAAAAAGGAGGATGGTATCTCAAGAAGAAGGGAGGCGCTGGACCAAGACCAGTGACACCCCTTGGACTGGACCGCCAGATGAGTATAATTAAAATTCTTTTTATTGTTTTACGGGGTTGAGAGCAGATATACAGCATTACAGCTTTCATATCAGGCCTGAAAGGTGTTGGCCGTATCTCATATCAGTCAAGCCGGTAACAGGTTCCCTTTAAATTTCTATGAATCCATTCTAGGGAAACAGTCTTAAAAAAATAATCCTGAATAAAAAAAAAACAATTGACTCAAGTATTGCAGAGGCTTTCCTTCAACCACGTTCTATCAAATACCCCACTTTAGACTTCTAGTTTTTCCCCCAAATAAAAATAGACCCATAGCAGGAGCATCTCTCTGGTGTCAGCCACATCTGGTGTTTGGAGTCCAGTTTCTGCTGTGTTATCTGCTGTGTGGAGTTTAGTAGCTGTGTTCTTAAGCTAAGTGTGGTGTTTTTTGTTACCTTGTCCCTTTGGTGTTTGTCACTTCCCCCTGTATTTATTATCTGCAGAGGTGAGGCTAGTCCTCCTTGCCGGACAGTGCTCTAGCCAGGGCAGTAGTAGTTGACAACTAGGGATGAGGTATCCTGACAGTGGCAGGGTGAAAGACCTGCATTGGGTGTTAGGGGAGTGCAGAGACAGGCTCAGGTTTGAGCTTAGGTGGTGACCATCCCTCATTCTCTATTGTTAGGGCCTTCTTCTCACCTTTTTCATCCAGTTGTTTGTGAGTTTTGACATCTGCTGACTGACCACCTAATGGGTTGTGTCATAATTTGTGACAGGCTGCTGTGCTAAAAGAGGGTGGAGTTGGGTGAACACGACAAACTGCTGGACTGTGAGTGAGGTGCAGGTGGAGATGTTATGGTGGACTGAGAAAGATGTGGTGTGCTTTGTGAAACAAAAACAGAAAGCATCTCAACTTCCTTAATAGGTTTTCACTCACCCCGACTGTAGGGGGTAAAGAAGTGGAGGTTCTGCGGCTTGAGACCTGTGTGAGAACAGTTGCCTTGGTGATGGAGGAGGAAGAAGTAGTAGATCTGGTTGATGGGACATCCGGTAGTTGGGGAGACCCGCTAGTCAGCATTTTAGCAAAGTGAGATTCCCAGACTGAGGCATGTTGAACACACATGTTCATGTATGCAGTCAAACTATTGCAACTTTTGCCTCTATGTAATGAGTCTTTTTTTGTAAAGGTGGCAGATAACGTGAGTTGGGTCATCCTTTGCAGTCTCAAAAGAGTACCAGTCTAGGCAACCCTTGCCGCACCTGGAAACTGAAGGCTTGTGACACATGCTGACCACAGCCAGAGTTGTGGCTGAGGATGCAGTGCTTGTCATGGTTTCATTACTCCTTGTCTGTGTGGCAAGCTGGAATGTAACCTCCTCATCCTACTCTTCCTCCACACCCATTTCAGAGCTACTCAGCTGCGTTCCCCTGGGTTCACCCTAGGTGGAATCTACAACCTCATCGTCATCCTCCTAGCTGCCAAAGAAAGGGAGTAGAGTAAACCATCAGTTAACAGATGTCAGTTGTCTTTGGATAGGACAAGCTGGTGTTTTTTTAATAGAGCTTTCAGAAACACTACCACCACACATTGAACACCAAGCCTATTCCCCCTTTTACCATGATCTTGCTTTATCCCACTCATGGTGTATCTACCCTTCCCCTCTTTTAACCAGCTGTTTCACAACCCTAGGCCCAGACCTGTCAGTCACCTGTCACCTTTATTTTCTGAGATAGTGTGCCTGCGCAAAAATATTAGCTGAAGTGATTTTAATTAGGAAATGGAGCCTGGTGCCTGCACAACAATATTAGCCCAAATGATTTTGATTAGCAAATGTGACTTCCTGATTCCTGACTGCAACACAGTATTAGTCCAATCAATTTCAATTAGGAAATGGGGCCTGGTACCTGCATCCCAATATTAGCCCTTGCGATTTAGATTAGGAAATGGAGCCTCCTGTCTGCATCCCAATATTAGCTAAAAAGATTTGGATTAGGAAATGGGGCCTGGTGCCTGCACCCCAATATTAGCTCAAATGATTTAGATTAGGAAATGGGGCTTGGTGCCTGGACCCCAATATTAGCCCAAGCGATTTAGATTAGAAAATCTGGCTCCCTGCCGGCATCCCAATATTAGCTCAAACGATTTGGATTAGGAAATGGGGCCTGCTGCCTGCACCCTAATATTAGCCCAAATGATTTGTATTAGGAAATGGGGCTTGGTGCCTGGACCCCAATACTAGCCCTTGCGATTTAGATTAGGAAATGTGGCTCCCTGCCTGCATCCCAATATTAGCCCAAACAATTTGGATTATGAAATTAGGCCTGCTGCCTGCACCCCAATATTAGCCCAAAAGATTTGGATTAGGAAATGGGCTTGTTGCCTGGACCCCAATATTAGCACAAGCGATTTGGATTAGAAAATGGGGCCTGTTGCCTGTACTCCAATATTACCCCAAACTATTTGGATTAGGAAATGGGGTCTGCTGCTTGCACCCAAATATTAGCTCTAAAGATTTAGATTAGGAAATGGGGCTTCCTGCCTGTACCTCAATATTAGCCCAAATGATTTGGATTAGGAAAAGGGACTTGGTACCTGCAACCCAATATTAGCCCAAATGATTTGGATTTGGAAATGGGACCTGGCGCCTGCACCCCAATATTGACCCAAATGGTTTTGATTAGTAAACGTGACCTCCAGAATCCTGGCTGCCACATAGTGTTAGCCCAAATGATTTGAATTAGGAAATGTGGACACATGTCTGCACAACATTATTAGCACAAACTAGTTAGATGTTGGAAGGCTGATTTTACACAGGACAAGATTGTATCTAACTATGTGGCAACTTGCAGCAGTAGCCTCAGGAGTAGCCCCTCTGCGCTGTTACACTGACAAAATGGCTCCAGCAAAACAACATGTCTGTTTTTTATATGGAGACATACATGTGACGTCAGCAGCCAATGACAGAAGCCCTTGTGTCTGAACGTTGTAGATTGTTTCTGTGCCCTGATTGGCTACCAGAATGCGCACATTAAGTTAATTAAAAAAAAAATTACACTCCGCCTCTTTTCTGACCTATACACACCCTCTCCCCTTATAAAACACATCCTCCCCCCAGCTGACCATACAGAACCACTATCCTAGCCAAAGACCTGAGAAGCATTAGTGGAAACGCGATCATTTACCCAACTGTGCATGAATTTTACCGACTTTGAGGGAAAAAGCTTGGGAATCCGAATGAGCTATGTTCATGCCGAATTTGAGATTGGTGAACGTTTTCCAAACATGTTCGCTCATCTCTATTAAAGCGTAACTGTCATTTTAATTTTTATTCCATGAAACAATAGTACACATGAAAATAAGCAACTTTGTAATATATCTCATCAGAGAAATTTGCTGCCTTCTTCACCAGGACTGCTCATTTTTTCAAAATTCTAAATTCACAAGTAAAATCTGTATTTAATGATGATAGATTACATTACTGAGATAGGAGATGGCAGCTGTTACTGACAATATTCTATGTAGCTGGGAAAGAAGAAAAGAGAAGCTCATGGCAATTCTTCAACCTCCTCCTCTCCCATCCACATGAAATCTTATCAGTAGCAACTGTCATCCCCTATCTCAGTAATCAGAAAACCTGTCTTTACTGATTACAGATATTACTCCTGAATTGAGAATTTTGAAATTGAAAGATCAGTCCTGATGGGGTAAGAAGCAGATTTGTCTGATAAAATACATATTACAAAAGTTACATATTTTCATGTCCATTATTGATTTAATTAAAAATATAAAAACCTTTAGTAGTGTGCTTACATGAGCATATTCACTTATTCCTTGAAAAACTGTTTGTATGTAAGTGATATTCAGATGAATAAGTCATTTTAAAAAGCTTAAAAATTGTATCAAACACAAATTTCACAGAATAAAACATTTGTTGAATTTTCGTCTGCTATACAGATTCCATTCTCTGATAAGCAGTAGAGTGCAATGCCAATTACCTGGTGCCCTAGGTTGTGACAACGGTTAAGGCCATTCTACAATACACACATTGCTTAACCCCTTAACGTCCATTGACGTGCATAGCCCGTCATGGCAGGATGCAAACACGCAGTGACAGTTCCGTGCCGACAGCTGTCATAGACAGCTGACAGGCACGGCAAGAGGTGAGGGGACCCATGCTGTGGATACCCGCACCAAGAACGCCGCGATCGGTCAGTCAATCTGACTGACCGATCACAGCATGATCGGGCAGGAGATGCTGAAATTTCAGCACCTCCTGCCCGGTTAGTGTAGGATCTCAGCGCTGCCGGTAGCTGAGCTTCCTGCACTAACAGCCAGGAGCAGTGTCCGCACCGCTCCAGGCTGTTAACTCTCTGATTGCTGCGATTGGGCACGATCGCAGCGTTCAGGGGGCAGGCTGAGAGTCGGGGCTCCCTCTGCCTTCAGATCGGCGTCCCCGCAATGTAATCGCAGGGACCGATCTGTGCCATGATGATCCGGGGTTGTCGTGACAGCCCCGGGTCATCCAGCTATGGAAAGCCTCTGAGACCATGCTCACAGCATGGTCTCAGAAGCTTTCTGCAAAGGGTATAATACATTGCAATGCTGGAGCATTGTATTATACCTGCAAATCAAAGTGAATAACTGAAAGTCCCATAAAGGGACAAGCTAAAAAAAAAACATTTAAAAAAAATATGTAAAAAAAATTTAAAAATAATAAAAATAATTAAAAAAATTAACCTAAAAAATACACATTTTTGGTATCACCGCATCCGGAAAATCCCATCTATAAAATTGTTACCCTAGTTAACCCCTTCAGTGAACGCCGTAAAAAAAACACAAAAAGTAGCAAATTATACTTTTTCTAAGCGGTATCATCATACTGCTTGGAAAAAGTGGAATAAAACGTGATAAAAAAAAACAAATGGTAATAAAATTAGTACCACTGAAAGTGCCATCTTGTCCTGCAAAAAACAAGCCACAATACAGCTCCATCAGTGGAAAAATAAAAAAAGTTATAGCTCTCAGAATAAAGCTATGCAAAAATAATTACTTTTTTCTATAAAAGTTTTTGTGTAAAAAATGCCAAAACATAAAAAAAAATATATAAATTGGGTATGACTGTAATCGTACTGACCCAAAGAATAATGCTGCCTTACCAAATTTACCACATGTGGAACGAAGAAAAAAAAACAATTCCTGAATTCCTCCCTCCTTGACCACTTACAATCTGGCTTCTGGCCCCACCACTCCACTGAAACTGCCCTAACTAAGGTCACCAATGACCTATTAACCGCCAAGACCAAGCGACACTACTCTGTCCTCCTCCTCCTGGACCTGTCCTCTGCCTTAGACACAGTGGATCATTCCCTATTACTACAGACCATCTCATCTCTTGATATCACAGACTTGGCCCTATATTGGATCACGTCATACCTAACAGACCGGACATTCAGCGTCTCCCACTCGCACACCACCTCCTCACCCCGCCCCCCTATCTGTCGGAGTCTCGCAAGGTTCAGTCCTAGGGCCCCTGCTCCTCTCCATTTACACCTTCGACCTCGGATAGCTCATAGAATCCCATGGCTTTGAATATTACCTCTATGCTGATTACACACAGATCTACATCTCTGGACCAGACATCACCTCCCTACTAAACAGAATCCCTCAATGTATGTCCAGTGTCCACTATTTCATCCTTCGTCGCTAGATTTCTAAAACTTAATATGGATAAAACAGAATTTATCATCTTTCCCCATCTCACGCAACCCCTCCAATGGACCTATCCATTAAAGTAACGACTACCCACTCTCCCCAGTCCCACAAGCTCACTGCGTCAGTGTTATCCTTGACACTGATCTCTCTTTTAAACCACATATCCAAGCCCTTTCCACTTCCTGCTGACTTCAACTCAAAAATATTTCACGGATCCGTACATTCCTCAACCAAGAATCTGCAAAAATCCTAGTCCATTCCCTCATCATCTCCCGCCTTGACTACTGCAACCTCCTGCTCTGTGGCCTCCCCTCTAACACTCTTGCACCCCTCCAATCTATTCTAAACTCTGCTGCCTGACTAATCCACCTGTCCCCCCGCTATTCCCCGACCTCTCCACTCTGTCAATCCCTGCACTGGCTCCCCATTACCCAAAGACTCCAGTTCAAAACCGTAATCATGACATACAAAGCCATCCACAACCTGAGCCCCCCATACATCTGTGACCTCGTCTCCCGGTACTTACCCGCACGCAACCTCCGATCTTCACAAGATCTCCTTCTCTCCTCCCCTCTTATCTCCTCTTCCCACAATCACATACAAGATTTCTCCCGTGCATCCCCACACTCTGGAACTCTCTACCACAACATATCAGACTCTCGCCTACCATGGAGACCTTCAAAAGAACCTGAAGACCTATCTCTTCCGACAAGCCTACAACCTGCAGCAACCACCGATCCACCAAACCGCTGCATGACCAGCTCTACCCTCGCCTACTGTATCCTCACCTATCCCTTGTAGATTGTTAGCCCTCGCGGGCAGGGTCCTCTCTCATACTGTACCAGTCGTGACTTGTATTGTTTAAGATTACTGTACTTGTATTTATTATGTATACCCCACCTCACATGTAAAGCGCCATGTAATAAATGGCGCTATAATAATAAATAATAATAATTGCTGGTTTTTGCTCATTCTGCCTCTACAAAAATTGGAATAGAAAGCGATCAAAAAATTCATGTGCCCAAAAATGGTACCAATAAAAACATGAGCTCGTCCCACAAAAAACAAGACCTCACATGACTCTGTCGGCCGAAATATGGAAAAATTACAGCTCTAAAAATACGGCAATGCAAAAATTTCTTACAAAAAAAAGAAAAGTCTTTTAGGTTGTGACAGAAGTTAAACATGAAAAAAGGATATAAATCTGGTATCGCTGTAATCGCACCGACCTAAAGAACAAAGTTGCCTAATCACTAATACCGCACGAGGAACGGCATAAAAAATAAAACCAATTCTTCACCTGTTGTGGATTTGTTCATTCTGCCTCCCAAAGATCGCAGTAAGGCAATCACAGTGGTTTACCTCCACATATGGGGTATCAGCGTACAGAGGGCAAACTGAACAACAACTTTGAGGGTCTAATTTCTCCTGTTACCCTTGTAAAAAAAAAAAATTGGGGCAAAAAGATCATTTTTGTGGAAAAAAATGATTTTTTTTTTTCAC
>JARQOD010000002.1:486420275-486493250 GCA_033576555.1 Oophaga sylvatica
GCGAAGGTAGAAGCCAACCGGACACTCTGCCTACACTGGGCAACGTTCCAGCCTCCGCTCGTGGAAACGGAGGTCGACGCGGGTGGAAATAGCGATAAGCTTCTCCAGTGTGGCAGAATCTCCCTGGTAGCCAAGGCGTCTTTCACATGACCCGCCAGTCCTCTCCAGATCACGGGAATGAGGACTTTATCTGGCCACTCTAATTCCGAGGCCAGAGTCCGAAATTGGACAGCAAAATGGCTAACCAAAGCCGAACCTGGGTACTTGCCAGCAGTTGGAGCGCCGTATCGTGGATGACCTGAGGTCCTAGAAAAACCTTTTTCAGAGCCTCCAGAAAACGAGAAGCGCTCTGCACCACACGGTCGTCGCGCTCCCACAGCGGCGTTGCCCACTCCAACGCTCTGCCCGATAGAAGAGCTATCACAAAGCCCACTTGTGCCCGATCCGTGGGGAGCGTGCAGCCAGAAGCTCGAGGTGTATGGAGCACTGACTTACGAATCCCCGACATTGCTTGCTGTCACCAGCAAACTTGTCTGGAAGCAGGAGGTGGGACAATGTAGGGACAGAGGTGGCTACGCAGCTACGTAGCAGCCTGAACAGCGACTGCGGTAAAAATCCACAGCTGAGGTTCTGCGCTCAAGAGCCGCCAACCTACCCTCCAGCTGCTGGATGTACAGCAGTAAATGCTGTTCATCCGCCATTTTACTAGCCAGACCCTGGCGCTAATATTATGTTAGGGTCTGCGGAACGCACCAAAATAAGATGTGGAGAGGTGCGTTCGCAGCCCGGGGTCCACCGGGGCAGGCGGAGCCTGTGCTAGTAAAATGGTGCAAGAAGCGAACTCTGTTATCCCACAGAGTTGCCAAAATAAAACGCCGTAACGCGCTGTGGCAATATTTGCGAACTTTGTTAATCACAGAGCTGCTAGAAGGAGTGCCGCACCGCTATATGGCGATGTGTGTGAACTCACTTAACACAACTGAGTCGCAAATAAACACGCTAGGGCGCTGTCTAGCATTGAAAGCAAACCCTGTTACGTCACAGAGCCGCTGAGACAAACTTCTGTGTCCTGTCAGGCACCCAGGTACACAGAGAACAGCTAAGCGAACATAATGTGATCATGCGCTAATGTCCTCGCGGGAGTCACCCGCAATCTATGGCGTCTGAACGCCAGGCCCTGAATACGGCAATCAAACTCCTCACCGGTTATGCCGGCAATCTAGGGCATCTAGGACACCGACCCTGACCAGCTAGCATACCAAACTCCTCACCGATTAAGTCGGTATTCTAGGGACTTATTTCAGCCGGGCCCTAACCACACACATGCATGACCACACTGGCGCTAAGCATATTTCGATTGATATTAGCGCATGGCGGCCCAGCCATGCCACCCTTTTATAACAACAGCTACAGGACCTGCCAGAAACAAGGACCAATGAGAAACTGTTCCAAACACATGTAGTTTCAGGACCTTCCTGGTAGACCAATAGGAGCTGCTGCAGTACCTGAACATGTGACCCCTGATCTCCAATGAGAGATCTTACCCTGGGCATGCTCAGAAGGGGAAACGCAGGACTTCGTCCCAAAGACGTCTGCTCCAGCACTGGCTATAATAGCAGATCCAGGAGGCAGCAGCAAATCTCTGCACAGTACTGGAATGGGCAAGACGCTGGGACCGACGTCTCTGCTGAGCAGGCTCCACTGCGGCCGGAGATAAATGGGGGACCGCAGCAGGACTGGTTCGAGACTCCCCTTGTGCAGCAGCGGGAACTCGAACCCTAACACTCCCTATTCTAAACAAAGGACACACTAAAACAGAAAAACAGAAGTGCTCTTGGGTCCAAATGGATCCAGTGCATCTGTATCAGGTTAAGCACATTTAGCCTCTAAAAATATGGATCTCTACTGGTAATTGCAGACAGCAATGTTATGGAAACCACTGTTGTATAGAGATCAAAGTTCCAATGTGGCAAAAAGACTATATTCTCAATCTATTCAGATAAAGCTTATAGAGAGACAAAAATTGCACACAAGGAGGATAATACTCCAAAAGATAAAGTGCAGATGTGCCCAAAACAATTCATAGCTCAAAAGTTAAAGGAAAACTTAGCTGTATGTTCAAGGTGAATTCCTTATTTCAGCTACAGAGGTAAACTCATACCTGGTCACAACACATTTCTCCCCAATCCGTATTTACTTGGGGGTTCATCAGGGGACTTGCATGGTGAAGGCAGCTAAATAGGTCTGATAGCTGGGGACGGGTAGCAGTCTGCCCACCTCAAGAAGATTCTGTGCTGTGGGTGTCAGGTCCCAAAAAACAACAGTTCAAGAGTTTTCATTCATTTATTCATTCATTTCTTCACTTACAAAATTTACCGTGCAGTAATAAGTGTTAAGACAGCTTTATTCTCAGGTGTTACGCACGTGGTTGTGGAACCACTGTGCCACGGTCCAGAGAGAGCCTAGAGGGGCATAGCTAATGCCTGGTTCTTCACTAGAGCCCCTGATGAGGTGGTTAGACTTTAAACCAGTTGGACTCCAGGGGCTACTCCAGGACAGACTCGGAGCCATAGCTGCTGATCCCCATGAGGACAGAGAAGAAGGGCTGGGCAGGAACTGGTTACCAGGAGGTACTGTATGCAGCTGGTAGACAGATGCAAGATCAGGCACAAAAAGGATAGGTACTGGAACATGGTAAAGCCATAGGTACAGGATCACAGGTGTAGATTCAGATGGGTCAGGAGGATCAGGTGTAGGCACAGACAAAGTGGGTTCAGGCATAGGTACAGCAGGATGGACAGGAACGGGATCCCTTCCAATCAACTAAGGAACAGGATTTTTCCCTTCACCCTCTTCCTCAGGATACTTGAAGAAAGAACTCAAGATGACTGGTTTCAGAAAGGACACATGGAAGGATTTGGGTATTCATAAGGGGACTGGTAGCTTCAACTTATAGGATATGGCATTAATTTAATTGATGACTTCAAATGGATCGATGAAGTGAGTACACAACTTATAGGATGGGATCTTAAGGCTATGTGCACACATTCGGAATTGCCACGGAAATTTCCGCGGCAATCCCGCAACTCCCTGCCGCGGGAAATATGCATTTTTTATTGGTATGCGTATTCCCGCTAAAAACTAGCGTTTTGCAAGTGTAATTAGCTTGCAGAATGCTAGCGTTTTCCAAGCGATCTGTAACAGCGCTTAGAAAACTGATTGACAGGTTGGTCACACTAGTCAATCATAGTTATTGACAAGTGTGACCAACTTTTTACTATTGATGCTGCCTATGCCGCATCAATAGTAAAAAGATATAATGTTTAAAATAATAAAAAAAATAAAAAATCATGATATTCTCACCTTCCGGCGCCCCCCGCAGCCTTCCTGGTCCTCGCGACGCTCCCGGGAACTCCCGTTCCCAATGATGCCTGGCGACAATGACCCAGATGACGTAGCATCACGCGAGACCGCTACGTCATCTGGGTCATTGTCACAAGGCATCCCTGGGAACGGGAGTTGCCGGGAGCGTCTCTGAGGAGCAGGAAAGCTGCGGGGGCCGACCGAAGGTGAGAATATCACGATTTTTTATTTTTTTAACATGGATATGGTATCCAGGACCTGGAGGAGAGTCTCCTCTCTTCCAGACCCTGGGTACCATCCGCACATGAACCGCTCACCACATGTGGAAAGTAAGCGGTTCAATGCATTCCTATGGTGGCAGAATCGCCGCGATTCCGCAAAATTAATGAACATGCTGCGTTTTTTTCCGCAATGCATTTTTTCCGCGGAAAAAACTCAACATGTGCACAAAAATTGTGGAATGCATTATAATCATAGGATGCTTAATACATACGTTTTTTAAGCGTTTTTGCAGCGGAAAACTGCTGCAAAAACGCGAAAATTCCTGAACGTGTGCACACAGCCTAAGACAGATGTACTTAGAAGATAACCACACCTTATCTCCTGGATGACAACCAAGTGTATCCTTGCATCTAGTTCCCATGGCTCTTCAGATGATTTCTCTAGAGTGGCTTTAGTGTATTTCCATATCTTCAAGAAATTATTTGTAACATCATCAGCTGCTGCTACTCCAGAACGGGCCGACACCTGAAGAGGGATTCTGGTTGTTGCCCAAAAACAATAAAGAATGAAGAATTTGCAGAAGACTCACGTGGTTATTATAGGAGAACTCTGCCCGTGGAAAGTGCTTACCCAATCACCATGATGTGAGTTTGTGAAGTGCCCCAGGAATTTGGCCAGAATCTGGTTGATTCTCTCTACCTTTCCATTGGATGCAGACGAGAAATCCAGTACAGCGTTTAGAAGTTACACAAAGCTCGCCAGAATCAGGATGTGAACTGGACATCTCAATTTTACACGATGTGGCGAACGAATCCATAAAGATGGAACATTTAATTCAAATTGATATAAAGCAAATAAAAACTATACACACAACACGTTTCGGCTGTTTGCAGCTTTCTTCAGTCATATGGAGAAAATTCATTTGACCCTTCTTACCAGGGTCGGCGTCAGCATCCGGCACACCCGGGCAAGTGCCGGGGCCCTGAGCAGGCGGGGGGCCCACTCACCGTCGGGCATCCGGCGCCCGTTAGCGGTGTCAGCGCCACCACTGGGCCCCCCCGCTTGTTCAGGGCCCCGGCAGCAGCCGGCGCAATACTCACCTCTCCCCGTGCCTCCGCTGCTGCAGCTCCAGGCTCCAGGGGGCGCCTGCAGGATGCCGGCGCTTCCTCTCACAGCAGTGCCGCTGAATGACGTTATCATTCAGTGACCGGCTGTGGCAGAGAGGGCGCGGACGCCGGACAGGTGAGGCGTGTGTGTGTGTGTGTCTGTGTCTTTGTGTGTATCAGTGTGTGTGTATGTAGTTCAGTGCTTTGTGTGTGTGTGTGTGTGTCTGCTGTATGTGTGATGGTGGTGGGGGGAGGGCAGTGATGATGATGATGATGGGGAGGCAATGATGATTGATGATGATGGGCAGGCATTGATCATGATGGGCAGGCAATGATATTGATGGGGAGGAAATGATGATTATGGGCAGGCATTGATGATGATGATGGGCAGGCATTGCTGATGATGGGCAGGCAGTGATGATGATGGGGAGGCGATGATGATGATGGGGAGGCGATGATGATAATGGGGAGGCGATGATGATAATGGGGAGGCAGTGATGATGATGGGCAGGCAATGATGATGATGGGGAGGCGATGATGATGATGGGGAGGCGATGATGATGATGGGAAGGCAATGATTATGATGGGCAGGCATTGATGATGATGGGCAGGCAATGATGATGATGGGCAGGCAATTATGATGATGGGGAGACGATGATGACAATGGGCAGGCAATGATGATGATGGGCAGGCATTGATGATGGGCAGGCAATGATGATGATAATGGGCAGGAAATGATGATGATGGGCAGGCAATGATGATGATAAGGGGCAGGCAATGATGATGATGGGAGTCTTTCCACGGCTCCCTTTCCTGAGGCGTAAAAGTGCAGAATGCAGCACAGCACAGAGGAGAGCTCCATATTTTGTATGGAGATTTTTATGGGGACCAGTATTCTGTATGGAGCATTATATTGGGTCCAGTATTCTGTATGGAGCATTATATTGGGTCCAGTATTCTGTATGGAGCATTATATGGGGGATGGAGGGGTGACATCCTGCATGGGGTATTATATGGGTGATGAGGGGGAGACTATGTGGTGCCCATAATATTGTATGGAGGACTGTACTGTCCAGTCTGCACTGTGCGCTGTGAGGATTTGGCTGTTTTTGAGCTATTGTACAATTTACAATAGATATCACTCATGTAATGGAAGAAGAGAAGTGTTTGGCGTTGTGCTACACCCATATTTCTCTGCAGTGTCTGTGCATCATGAATCGTGGTCTGTGTTAAAGGGGCCCACTGAGACTCTTTCGCCCGGGGCCCATAAAAACCTGGAGCCGGCCCTGCTTCTTACATAGCTTTTTCCCAGTTTGAGAGAGGGAGAGGATACAAAAGGGGAATAGGAAGAGTGATTCATTCTACAGCATTCTTTTATATATAAAAACATGAAAAATATAAAAAGTATAAAAATGTTTTATATTAAAACTAACAAACTTATTTGTAGGAAACATGTCTATCTGATTAAACTGCCATTCAAAAACTTAAATGTATAAAATATATATATATATATATATATATATATATATATATATATATATACTTCTGTTCTTTAAAAAATAAAAAATGGACATTTTTATTAAATTAGATACAATAAAAATGGGAAGATTTTTATTGTATCTAGTTTGTAAAAAAATTCTATATTTTTGGGAATTTAAAATGTAATTTAAAACAATGTGTTTATGTGTTTTCCATTTTTTTTGCAATACATTTTAGTTTTAAAAAGGAAATTTAATTAGATTGGCATGTTTCCTACAAATAGGTTTGTTATTTTTTATAAACTGCATTTTTTATTTTTCATGTTTTTGTGTAAAAGAACAATGCACAATGAATCAATCCTCCTCTTACTTTTTTTGCATTCCCTCTCTCTCATACTGGAAAAGGGCTCTATAAGAAGGGCCAAATTAATTTACTCCATACATGTGAAAAAGTCTGCAAACAGCCGAAATGCTTTGTGCATATAGCTTTTATTTGTTTTATATCAGTTAGAATATAATTATACCTACAAGCAACCTGAAGTTCCTACACCTTGATTTCTCTCTGTGGCAAAGCCAGTGCCATTCCCTGGTCCTCCATTCTGGCTTTCATGTTTTTGTCAGCTGGCTTGAAATGCAGAACAAAATGAAAACATTAAAAAAAATAACAACCACCTAGCCTCTAGCGAGCTCAATTTTTGCGCAAACTGCAGATAAGCTCTTATGGAGTGTATAAATGATGACTGGATGGACAGTGCCCTTGAGAAGGTGCTGCCACTCCTCTAGAGCCATCCTTATTGCTAATAGCTAATTTCTAACAACTCACAGTCGCCAATCAAGTAGTTGCACTTCGGGGCAGAGAAGGCCTTGGAGAAGAAATCAAATACAGGTGCATCTCAAAAAATTAGAATATCATCAATAAGTTAATTTATTTCAGTTCTTCAATACAAAAAGTTAAACTCATATATTATATAGAGTCATTACAAACAAAGTGATCTATTTCAAGTGTTTATTTCTGTTAATGTTGATGATTATGGCTTACAGCCAATGAAATCCCAAAAGTCATTATCTCAGTAAATTAGAATACTTCACACTCGACTTCAAGCAGTTTAAATTGTCTGTCTCTCCACTCTTCCTCCAGACTCCGGTACCTTGATTTCCAAAGTCTAGTGTGAAGTTTCCACAATCAGTGATGGTTTGGGGAGCCATGTCATCTGCTGGTGTAGGTCCACTGTGTTTTATCAAGACCAAAGTCAGCGCAGCCGTCTACCAGGAAATTTTAGAGTACTTCAAGCTTCCGTCTGCCCACAAGCTTTTTCTTGATGGAAATTTAATTCTCCAGTAGGACTTGGCACCTGTCCACACTGCCAAACGTACCAGTTCCTGGATTAAAAATAATATTATCACTGTGCTTGATTGGCCAGCAAACTCCTCTGACCTTAACCCCATACACAATCTATGGGGTATTGTCAAGAGGAAGATTAGAGACACCAGACCCAACAATACAGACGAGCTGAAGGCTGCTATCAAAGTTTTCTGGGCTTCCATAACACCTCAGCAGTGCCACAGGCTGATCACCTCCATGCCATGTCGCATTGATGCAGTAATTGATGCAAAAGGAGCCCCGACCAACTATTGAGTGCATTTACTGAACATACATTTAGGCCAACATTTCGGATTTTAAAATCATTTTTTCAAGCTGGTTTTATAAAGTATTCTAATTTACTGAGATAAAGACTTTTGGGTTTTTGTTGGCTGTAATCCACAATCATCAACATTAACAGAAATAAACACGTGAAATAGATCACTCTGTTTGTAATGACTCTATCTAATATATGAGTTTCTCTTTTTGTATTGAAGAAGTGAAATAAGTTAACTTTTTGATGATATTCTAATTTTGTGAGATGCACCTGTATCTCCGGCCAGAACGAGACTTTAGGGTTAGAAGAACTATTTCAGCCACAGAAGAAGAACCGTCTACCTTTAGAAAGAATTGTTTGTTCACTTATGAACTGTAGCAGAGGAAAGAATCTGTTTCAGGGAGACAATAGTGTTCTCAGCCTCTGGTTTCCATACCCTCAGATCGACACCCTTACGCATCATAGGAAAAATGAGAGCGTTCCTGGACGAAAAATGTGAAATGAACTATCCGTAGTAGTTGTCGCATCCAGGAATCGCTGTTTTGCTTTAACACCAGCAGGATGCAGCCACTCAAAGATGAAAGACACCTTCTCTGAATACATCTCCAGGCCTGTGTCTGAGATGATATAATATAGGAAAGGCAGAGAAGATTGTTCAAACACTCATTTCTCAAATTTAGCGTACAGGCGATTTTCTCTGAGTCACTGCAGGACCTGTCAAACATTCATCCTATGAGAGGGCACATCTGCTGAGAAATACAAGATATCATCCAGGTAAATCATGACACAAGCATAGAGGAGGTCTTGAAAGATATGGTTCACAAATTCTTGGAAGACAGCTGGGTTACTGCTGAGCCCAAACGGCATAACTCAGTACTCATAATGGCCATCCTGGGTGTTGAAAGCCATCTTCCATTCATCTCCTCGACATTCTTGGATTAGATTTCATGCCCCTCGCTAATCCAATCTAGTAAAATCCTAGCACCTCTGAGATGGTCAAACAACTTCGAAATCAATGGCAACGGGTACTTGTACTTAACTGTGTTCTGATTGAGACCCTTATAATCAATGCAAGACTGGAGGGTTCCATCTTTTTTCTTTGCAAACAAGAAGCCAACTCCAGCTAGAGTGAAGGACTTCTAAATGAAACCCCTAGCCAAATTCTCCTTAATATACTAAGATATGCCTAGACGCTTTGCCTGGGACAGGGGGCAAATACGGCATCATGGAGGAGAATGAGGAGAGGATTCTAGAAGCAGGTCTATAGGACAGTCGTACGGCCTATGTGGAGGTAATGTAGCTGCTTCATTCTTATCGAAGACATCCGCATACAACCACGACCAGCAGGCACATGGTAATCCCATCAGGAAAGATGGTGCCATGGGTGGCCGGATCGGTTGTACAGGTACAAGACACTTCTCATGACAATGAAATACCTCTCCCAATCTCTAGTTCATGCATGCAGAGCCACAGAAAACCCTGGAGAAGCAGATGAGAAAGGCTGGGAAGCACATAGAAGGCGATTTTCTCAGTGTATTCAATCTCATAAGCCCAAAAAACAATAGGTATGAGGCACTTCAAAACTATAAATCAACTAAATCAGGTGTGGGACCACCCCAGCTGATAAGTAGTTATTCCAAACTGTTTTAAAGTAAAACAATGTACTTTTATTGATTAAACAAAATATAAAAACAAATAAAAAAGACAGGGCAAAAAGCCTCAATTTTATCAGTGTGCAGCATTTCTATCCCGAGCTATACTTACTCAGTGACAACTTGAATGGCTTTACATAGGAGCCTCCCATCGACAGATGACACCAGCAATGGATTCTGGAGTTATCGAACAGGAATCTGGTAGCGATCTACCATGCTTGCTGTATGAAGTTCCCAGCTGCACTAAAATCTAGATACGCTATCTCAACAAATCGTGAACTTTCTCAAATCCCAGATATGCTCAGGATCAACAAC
This sequence comes from Oophaga sylvatica, assembly GCA_033576555.1. Taxonomy (NCBI): domain Eukaryota; kingdom Metazoa; phylum Chordata; class Amphibia; order Anura; family Dendrobatidae; genus Oophaga; species Oophaga sylvatica. The sequence continues at coordinate 486,430,049 of JARQOD010000002.1, forward strand.
AGAAATTGGTCTCACCAGAGTAGCCTCTCCTAATGTTCCAAGGCTTCCGAGTTTCCTGGCTTCTTGGGACCAGAGCGAATGAGATGACTGGTGTCTCCACAATACAAGCACAGAGCTTGTATCTGTGGGAAACTGGTGGGCCAGTATTTCAAAGTGCAGTGAGAACTGGCTGATAAAACCTCGGCATTGCCTTGGAGCCCCATCAAAACGTGGTTGTGCAGACAGATGGGGTCTAGGACTTGAAACATGATTTGTGGACTGAATGGCCACTGACGAGGTTTCCGCAGTTTGATCTGGAGTAGATGCTAAGTCAGGGTGTACAGACTGACATTAACAGTCTATAGATAAGATAGGATGGGAAATCTCATGGTATAGGTCCAAGACTGGAGGGGGAGGCCTTAGCAAACAGTTAAGCACTTGGTTGTGGAACTACTGTGCCACAGTCCGAGAAGAGCCTGGTGGGGCATAACTAAGCAAGCACCTTGGGAAAAATAATGTGACAGTTTTATAGATAAGGTGGCTCTGGATGAGACAATACCAAATATGTTTACTTTTTAGTATAGTTTTATTTCACACACAAAATATTTTTTTGTGTCAAAACATATTTCCATTATTTTTTATTTGGTATGAGTTTTTTAGATTTTTTTAAAATTTACCATGTAAAACTTGTATATTTTACACCAGCAGTGCAGTCTCACTGTAATTAACAAACATTGTTCATTCCTTAACCTCTTGAGGTCATGACAATCCTCAGCACCCTGTTAACGTGATGGGGGCTGGCCGACTGGGTGAAAAAGAGGAAGACCTTTCCCTTTTACAACATTCTAAATGGCACCTTCACTATTTACTTTAGCATCTAGGAGGCTAAACAGCTAAGTAAAGTGATGGCAACATCCCCGCGTGTTGCTGTAGGTGATCATGCCAGGCACAGCTCCGCATCATCAATATGCTTCATTATATCAATTTGCATTAACAGCTCCTTAAAAAATGTACAATTGTCTTATTTCAGGAACAAGTTAAAGGGATGCTACAGTTTTATCAAATAAAGCTCTCTATCAATTTCTCATGGTTTTCAAGATCTCTGTAATTCAACTGGAATTTCCATTAAATCCAGCAAGCAAAAATCTTTCCATATCTGATAACTATAGTGTAAATGTAATTAGTAATGGACTCAGGTATCCATCACATGGTTGGATCATAGATTTTCTTTGGAAGTGGCACCAACCTCCTTGGTCTGGGCTCAGCAAGCAATATTTTTGGTGGGTGGTTGCTTTTTTTAATTTACGACATTGGGTAGCCCAGTAAAATAAGAAAAACTTGCAAATGTGTGCCAGTATATTTGTTAACCAATAGGTACCGTATTTTCCGGCATATAAGATGACTTTTTAACCCCTGAAAATCTTCTTAAAAGTCAGGGGTCGTCTTATACGCCAGGTGTCGTCTTATAGGGCGGGTACGGACCAATCATCACATTGTGGGGGGAGTGGTCCTGATGACAAAGGGAGGGGCGTCTCACAGGGAAGGTGTTGGGGTATCCCCCTATTACCTCATTGTGTCAGCGGTGCTCTCTGTGGGTCTCTGTGCTGGGGGCGGCGGCGGCTCCTCTTTCAGCAGCGTGGGGGCACTGTGCTGGGGGGGCCGCGGCGGCTCTTTGTGCAGAGTCAGGGCTACGCTGGTATTTCCTGAAAGCCCGGAGGCCCCGGCAGCTCCATTGCTGCAATGCGGTGGCCTCCAAGAAAATGGCCGCTGCATGCTCAGATTCAGATCTCGTCCCAAAATTTCGGTAGACAAGATCTGAAACTGAGCATGAGCCGCCCCAGTGACCCCCACAGCGACAGCTCCACAAAGATCTGCCGCCGCCCTCCAGCACAGTGCCCCCACACTGCACAAAGAGGAGCTGTCGCCGCCCCCTCAGCACATAGACGCGCAGAGAGCACCGCTGACACAATGAGGTAATAGGGGGATACTCCAAAACCTTCCCAGTGAGATGCCCCCTTCCTTGGTCATCGGGACCACTTCCCCCCACCATATGCAGATTGGTATGCACCCGCCCTATAAGATGACCCAGGCTTATAAGAAGACACCCCACTTTTAAGAAGATTTTAAGAAAAGTTGGGTCCTCTTATACACCCAGTGAATCGTCTTATACGCCGGAAAATATGGTATGTATCTTTATATAAAATTAGTCAAAGAGTTACCAAGTAATTTCACACATGACACAAATCATTTCATTGCCCTGTGAAGGTATGTTACAAATAATTGTGAACACAAACCCCACATGGAGCACAACAGAGGGCAGCGGATCGAGGTGAAGGAAACAGAGCCTGGGATACCTGGGAAAAATATGTAACAATAATAATACCTTACTATAAAACTTGCATTAGTCAATGGAAATTCAAATGATTTCAAGGTTCCACATCTTGGTAGCATTACACTTAGCAAACATTCAATCAATTAGTCCAGCCAGCCAGAACTTCTCCCAATTCTCATCTAACTTGCTCTTTGACAATCTACAATCTGGTTTCCGCACCCATCACTCCACTGAGACAGCCCTGACCAAAATTACTAACGACCTACTGTAAGGAAAAGGTTGTCGCCATTTTGTATAGGGCCTGTACCAGCCTCCATTTTGTCAGTTCACACAGCCACAGACTTTTAGCTACACATTGCCTATTAGCATATCCAGTACGACAGGTTTTGATGCCCACTAGGAATCAATAGGCCTTTACATGCTAATTAGTCTAGGCCAGTGACTGAATGAGATGTTCAGTCGTATGGTAAATAGCCCAAGCTCAGGCATTGTTTCCTGTTCCATATGAATTGCAGGCCAATTAATATGCGTGCTTCAAAGCAATGGGGATGGGCCTAGCAGGTCTAAAAAACTAGCCATGACCAGGCTGCTGGTCTTTCCTTTTCTCACACAGAAGCCAAGAAGATGGTCTAGGAAAGACCAAGGGACTATTCAGGAACTGAAGAACTGTACCTGGGAATGGCAGAGCCAAGGCCTTCCCAAGACCATAATACCCGGTAATATTGATCCATAGCTTATACCTTTTAGCCTTGTACATTATTGTTGTATTTTTACTCTGACTGCCATTCCATTGTAGTTACGTTGTATAGCTTTACTGTATATTTCTGTAATTATCTAGTGCGCCCTTAAGGCAAATTAAACCATAAAATTAATCTTGGGCTGATGCTTTTACTCTGATCACGAATCTTAGAATACCCAGTGGGTAGCAGGACACCTTCCCCGGCGGCCATTTGCTCTAGGTGCAGTTCTCTTACTGACCTGAGAGACAAAGGGGGGCGCCGGAAAGCTGTACCTGTGGAGTTACGTCCCATTGGTGACGTGGGAGGAAAGGGATCGTCCGTCACATTTGGTAGCGGCGGTGGTACCGGAAGCTGTGATACCCGGGCTACCGTGTGGCGGCCGGCTGAGTTCCTCACAAATTGGTGGCAGCGGTGGGATCAGAGTAATAGTGTGCGTGGGACCCCTACTCCCAGACACTAGAGACTACCAGCAGTACTTTCACTGCTGGGGTCTTAAGGTCAGCCCAGCACTAGACGGTCAGAGTGTAAATATAACAAGTTGTGTGCAAGGTCAGGGTTGCAGCTGTGTTTCAGTAACCAAAGGTTCCCAAGATGGCGGAAGGCACCAGGAGTAGGGCAAAGGGGGAGGCCAATGCTGTGGCCTATGAGGGGTTCGATAACGATGAGGGGGAGCTCAGCCAGGGCTCCCCAAGGAGCCCGACCCCCGTGCTCAGTCTCACAGTGGACTGTCCACCCCCTGCCCGTCCCAGCCTGTCCAGATCGGAGGCCCTTTTCCAAGCGGCTATGGCACAGCTCGAGGCTGGTAATGACGCCGCCTATGAAAGACTCCTGGTGGCGGCAGAGACAGCAGCAGAGCGTGAGCAAGCAGCGGCAGAGAGAGCAGCAGAGCGTGAGCATGCAGAACGTGTGTTGCAGGCTACAGAACGCCGTGAAGCTGCGGAGCGCCAGCACCGACTGGAGATGGCTCAGCACGGGCCCCCGCTGGACGCACCAGGCCCACTGGAGACAAGGGCTCCCAAGGTCCGGGCGGAGGACTTTCCCCTGCTTGAAAAGGATGGAGACCTGGATTCCTTTTTGCTGGCTTTTGAGAGGACATGCCTCCAACATCATCTGGCCCTGGATCAGTGGGCAAGGTACCTGACCCCCCGTTTGAGGGGTAAGTCCCTGGAAGTTTTGGGGGACTTACCTGCCGGGGAGGAGCAGGACTACAACAGCATCAAGTGGGCCCTGATCCAGCACTACAACCTCACCCCGGAGTCGTACCGCAGGAAGTTCAGGAGCCTGCAGCGGGGTTCAAAGGACACCTGGACCGACCACATGCGGGCCCTGTTGAGAGCTGCGGAGCACTGGACCTCGGGTCTAGAGCTCACTACCCGCCAGGAGGTCCAGGAACTGTTTGTCGTGGAGCAATTTTTGTGGAACTGCCCAGAGGACCTCCAGCAGTTCCTCCGTGACCGGAAACCAAAGGGGGCTTCTGCTACAGCTGCCCTGGCAGACGAGTATGCCAACAACAGGGCGCCGGAGCCAAAGAAGCCTGCCAGCAGCACCTGGAGAGGGGGTAAGCCCAATCCTGCCCCAGCCCCATATCCAGCCCCAGAGTGCAAGGGGCGTACCCCCCTGCTGCCCTCTCCAGGCCAGGAACAGACCCCAGACGTTGCCATAATTGCAATCAGCCAGGACACTTTAAGGCTGCATGTCCCCAGCGCCAGAAGGCCCCATCCCTGTCCCAGAAACCGTCCACTGTTTTGTGTGTGGGAGGGGGTGGTGGGAGGTCCCTAGACAATTACCAACCCGTCACCATCGGCCGCTCAGCGGTCATGGGACTGCGGGACACAGGCGCTGAACGAACCCTGGTACGCCCTGAGGTGGTGTCCCCTCAAGACTTGGTACCTGGGAAAACCCTTTCCGTCTCCGGAATTGGAGGCGTTGAACCGGCGCTGCCCGTTGCCAAGGTGTATTTGGATTGGGGTGCCGGGAGGGGGATGCGGGAGGTGGGAGTAACGCCGAATATTCCTGCAAATGTGTTGCTTGGGACCGATTTGGGGCGGCTAGTGTCCCAGTATGTGGCCACTGCACCCCCAAGTCCGGCTCCCCAAGAATGTCATGACTCTACTGTGAATGCTAATGTTAATGTATTGAATGTGCCTCCAACAGTGGAGGAGGGAGTGAAACCTGATGGTAAGCCATGCACTGACACTACACACACAGGGCTCACAGTGAGGACAGGTGAGGAGGCTGTAGGGGAGAGCTCAGAGGTGGAGGGAGGGGCTGCTATGGGCAGTGTAGGGCCCCTAAGTGAATCCAGCCTGCTGAGTCTAGAGCCCCTGCAGGAAGAGGAACAGGCCATGGGGGAGGGGGTGTCCCGGGAGAGGAGCCACCAGGTAGGACCCCAGGTCAGGAGTTCCCCACATCCGGGATGTCAGGAAGTCAGGGAAGTCTGCCTGACCCGGCGACTTGGTCAGAGGAGGAGGGAAAGCAGGCGCTACCCGTGGTCTCAGCGGTCGTGGCCGCTGTTACCAGGAGTGGGAGCGCTGAAGCCCAAGGAGCCTCGCGGAGGTCCGACGGTTTCCCCCTCTCTGACCAAGTGGCTGCCGAGTCAGACAGTAGCCAGGAGACAGATCCCGGGGAACTGACAGAGGACAGGGCAGTTTCGTCAATTCTTGCCATATCTAGTCAGGGATTTCAGGCAGCGTTGGAAGCTGACCCTAGCCTGAAGACTCTCAAGGAACAGGCGGCACAGCCTCCCCTGGAGTCCGACCGCGAGCGAGTGGTCTGGGACCAGGGACGGCTGTACCGGGTAACGGTCCAGCAGGGTTCACCGGAGGCGTGGCCCAGGGACCGACAGTTAGTGGTGCCCCATCCGTTCAGGGCGGAATTGTTGCGGATCGCACACGAGATTCCAATGGCCGGACACTTAGGGATCACTAAAACCAGGGCCAGGCTAGCTCAGCATTTCTACTGGCCTGGAATGAGGACCGAGGTGATAGCCTACTGCCGTTCATGTGACACCTGTCAGAGGGTGGGGAAGGCGGGGCCGCGCCCCAAAGCCCCACTGGTAACTCTGCCCATCATCGAAGAGCCTTTCTCGAGGGTGGCTGTGGATCTCATTGGACCTCTGTCCACTCCCAGCCGCTCCGGGAAATGCTTCATACTAACGGTAGTGGACTATGCCACCCGGTACCCGGAGGCGGTAGCTTTGTCGTCCATTCGGGCCGACAAAGTGGCCACTGCCTTACTGGAGATTTTCTCCAGAGTGGGGTTTCCCAAGGAAATGCTCACCGACCGAGGGACCCAGTTCATGTCGCAGCTGATGGAGTCTCTCTGTAAGCAGGTACAGGTGCAACATCTGGTGGCCAGCCCGTATCACCCACAGACCAATGGCTTGTGTGAGCGGTTCAATGGCACCTTAAAGCAGATGCTGAGGATGTTGGTCGACTCCCACGGGAGAGACTGGGAGCGGTATCTCCCACACCTGCTGTTTGCCTACCGGGAGGTTCCACAGGCCTCAACGGGGTTCTCCCCCTTTGAGCTCCTGTACGGGCGACGTGTACGGGGGCCCCTTGCTCTGGTGAAGGAAGCATGGGAAGGGGATTTAGCCACCCCTGGAGTGTCGGTCATTGAGTATGTCGTGCGCTTCCGGGACCGAATGATGGCCTTGACACGGCTGGTGCACGACAATATGGCCCAAGCTCAGGCTGACCAGAAGCGATGGTACGACCAGAATGCTTGTGAGCGGACCTACCAGGTGGGTCAAAAGGTGTGGGTACTGGTCCCCGTACCACAAAACAAGCTTCAGGCGGCCTGGGAGGGTCCATACCTCGTGCACGAGCAGCTCAACGCCGTCACCTACCTGGTCACCCTGGACCACGCCCATGGAAGGAGGAAGGCCTTCCATGTGAACATGATGAAGGCCCACCACGAGCGGGAGGCTTATGCCCAACCAGCGTGCAACCTTTCAGAGGACAGAGAGTCAGAAATCCTCGTGGATCTGCCACCGTAGCCAAAGAGAGGGTGCGGTAGGGCGCACGGGGGAACACAGGAATGTGATACCCCCTAGCGCCCTCAAAAGCAGGGAGGTGTAAGGAAAAGGTTGTCGCCATTTTGTATAGGGCCTGTACCAGCCTCCATTTTGTCAGTTCACACAGCCACAGACTTTTAGCTACACATTGCCTATTAGCATATCCAGTACGACAGGTTTTGATGCCCACTAGGAATCAATAGGCCTTTACATGCTAATTAGTCTAGGCCAGTGACTGAATGAGATGTTCAGTCGTATGGTAAATAGCCCAAGCTCAGGCATTGTTTCCTGTTCCATATGAATTGCAGGCCAATTAATATGCGTGCTTCGAAGCAATGGGGATGGGCCTAGCAGGTCTAAAAAACTAGCCATGACCAGGCTGCTGGTCTTTCCTTTTCTCACACAGAAGCCAAGAAGATGGTCTAGGAAAGACCAAGGGACTATTCAGGAACTGAAGAACTGTACCTGGGAATGGCAGAGCCAAGGCCTTCCCAAGACCATAATACCCGGTAATATTGATCCATAGCTTATACCTTTTAGCCTTGTACATTATTGTTGTATTTTTACTCTGACTGCCATTCCATTGTAGTTACGTTGTATAGCTTTACTGTATATTTCTGTAATTATCTAGTGCGCCCTTAAGGCAAATTAAACCATAAAATTAATCTTGGGCTGATGCTTTTACTCTGATCACGAATCTTAGAATACCCAGTGGGTAGCAGGACACCTTCCCCGGCGGCCATTTGCTCTAGGTGCAGTTCTCTTACTGACCTGAGAGACAAAGGGGGGCGCCGGAAAGCTGTACCTGTGGAGTTACGTCCCATTGGTGACGTGGGAGGAAAGGGATCGTCCGTCACATTTGGTAGCGGCGGTGGTACCGGAAGCTGTGATACCCGGGCTACCGTGTGGCGGCCGGCTGAGTTCCTCACACTACTTACAGCCAAAGCGAACGGACAATACTCTATACTCTTGCTTCTAGACCTGTCCTCTGCTTTTGACACAATGACCACTGCCTTCTACTACAGATCCTCTCCTCCTTTGGCATCAAGGACCTCACCCTATCCTTGATCTCCTCATACCTTTCCAACCACACATTCAGCGTCTCCCACTCCCACACTAGCTTCTCGTCCCACCCTCTCTCTGTTGGAGTCCCCCAAGGCTCTGTTCTAGGACCCCATCTCTTCTCAATCTATACACTAGGCCTAGGGCACCTCATAAAGTCCAACGGATTCCAGTATCACCTTTATGCTGATGACACTCAGATCTACCTCTCTGGCCCAGATATCACCTCTCTGCTGTCCAGAATCCCGGAGTGTCTATCAGCCATATCCACCTTTTTCTCCTCTCGCTTCCTCAAACTCAATGTGGACAAATCTGAACTCATCATCTTTCCCCCATCTCACAGATCTTCCTTACCTGACCTATCACAATTAACGACATCACGCTTTCCCCATACCAGAAGTCCGCTGCCTTGGAGTAACCCTTGACTCTGCCCTGTCCTTCAAACCGCACATTCAAGTTCTTTCTACCTCCTGTTGCCTCCAGCTCAAAAATATTTCCAGAATCCGTCCTTGCCTCAACTCTCACTCTACTAAAATGATTGTGCATGCCCTCATCATTTCCCACCTTGACTACTGCAGCATCCTTTTCTGTGGCCTCTCTGCTAACACCATCGCACCTCTCCAGTCCATCCTTAACTCTGCTGCCCAAATAATTAATCTCTCTCCTCGCTACTCCTCCGCTACTCCCCTCTGCAAATCTCTTCACTGGCTCCCATTCCCTCAGCGTATCCAGTTCAAGTTACTAATACTGACCTACAAGGCCATCTACAACCTGTCTCCCCCATATGTCTCTGAACTAATCTCCCGGTACCTTCCCTCACTTAATCTCCGGTCCTCCCAAGACCTCCTTCTCTCCTCTACTCTTATTCGCTCCTCACCCAACCGCCTCCAAGACTTCTCCTGAATATCCCCCATACTCCGGAATTCTTTGCCCCAACATGTCCGATTATCAACCACATTCGGATCCTTCAGAAGGAGCCTGAAACTCACCTGTTCAGGAAAGCTTACAGCCTCCAATGACCCTGCTACCTCCATCTCACTACTGGAGATATCACCTCAACCAACATCGGAATTGCTACAACCCACCAACCTGCTGTCTCCTTCCCAACCATCCTGTAGAATGTAAGCCCGAAAGGGCAGGGTCCTCTCCTCTCTGTATCAGTCTGTTATTGTTAGTTTGTTTACTGTAAATGATATCTGTAATTTGTATGTAACTCCTTCTCATGTACAGCACCATGGAATCAATGTTGCTATATAAATAAATAATAATAATTATCAGTAAATACCCATGAAAAGGTACAGCTGAAGCTTCACTTTACTGATACTGAAAATACTGTATACATGTATAAGATAGTTTTAAAGAGCTTGTACTTAATGTTGTTTGTGTATCCTCTGCTATGAGACATTGTAACGAGAATTCCCAAAGTGCATATCTGCATTTAAGAAAGTCAACATGCTCATAAATCTTTATAGGTAAGTATTCTGTACTGCTAGTCAAGAAATACAATCCGTTATTTCAGCACCTGATTTTCAGCCATGAACTGAATGCTTTAAATGGCCAGTCTGGGAAGTGTTTTACTAGCTCTGTAAAAGAGTGTGCTGAAAAGTAGCTGAATTAAATATTTATTGTGCAATCAAGATAAAAGAAGGAGATGATGTCTTCAGGTTGTAAGGTCTTAGTTACTCTTTATTAGACTTCTCACCATGACATAAAACAGAATAACACCTCTAATTTATTACAGTCCTGCACTTGGTCCCTCTGTTGAGTGTAATCTGGTAAGCTTTAACAAATAAATAAAAATTCTAGTAAAAATCTGCAAGTCACATCTTGTTTTGTCATTTGACCTATAAACAAGAGTGGTGCTATTTTAAAAAAAATAAAAATAAGTACCGTAATCGCCACTTATTATCTAATACAACTCATTTTAAGTGGTTAAAGTATAACATAAATTACACACAAACCAATAGAAGAAAAGTCTGATCCATGTCAGCATATTGAATTATATAATACTCTCCCCTTTAGCTAAAATTGACCTTCACAAATAGTAAAATCTAGCAGTTAGAAAATTGCACTCTATTCTGCAAGGCAAACTTTTAACCTCTTTAATTTTGGAGCCAAATATTACTGTACTTCAATGGATTATTCTCCTGAAGGACCTTTTATAGTTCCTCCCTTATCATTTTATCAGTGGGAATGCTGTGTTTCTAAATTTCCCATAGATCTGAATGTTTATATAGAAATAAAATATTTGTGCTATATAAATGGTTTTTTGACTTCTACAATCCTTACAAAAGAAGAACATTATGAGAAAGCATTTTCATAAAACTTTAAATTCTAAAGGAAGCTCTGTATACGGTCTTATGACTACTGGAATAGTTTAGAAAGTTAATAAAGTTATCTGTTCCTACAGATGCAAAAAAGATTTTTATTAGTCCTTATTATAATTGTTAATCTAGAAATTGCATGGACTAACGCTATTCCCTTATGTTCTACAAGCAGCACAATTATGGGGTAACTCTGCCCCTGTGGGCTATTAAGTTGGATAGTATGTGTAATGATTATATTAATAAAACTAATTTAGAAATGTCCCCCTAACGTATGCTAACTTTTTTTTTTTTTTTTTTTGCTTTGTCAGATGAACTGCTCTTATTCTGTATATAATTATCATCAGGAATGATTAGATAAAGGCATACATCCATTCATATTGAGAGTTCAAGATGCAGCTATTTCAGCTTTTTTTGATGATTGTTTCTTCAGGGAGGAAGAGAACTAGAACTCTAGTGCCACCTATAGGAAGCAGCAATCCTAAAAGTCAAAATCGACTCTCCAACAAGCCTTGTCACATGACATAGAATGAAAGCCAAAACCAAAATCTCTATTTGCAGACACGATGTTTCGAGGTACTGCCCCTTGTCAGTGCAAAGTGTGAGATATGGTTTGGCTGTGTGAGAGGCGTCTGACTGGGAACCAATGGGTAACGTTTCTCCTTGCGGCAAGTGATATATCAAGCATGTCTTTGCACAGATGAGGGACATTACCCTGAAACACAGTGTCATGTAATAAAGCTCATTGGAGAGTTGATACTGACGTTTAGGATTGCTGCTTCCTATAGGTGGCGCTAGAGTTCTAGTCCTCGTCCTCTCTTGCATATTTCCCACAGTAGTATCGTGGCTTAAAAATTTCCTGACCTCGGCATACTTGACATGTCACTCTCCACAAAGAGAAACGTTACCCCTTGGATCACGGTCAGACACTTCTCACCCAGCCAAACCACATCTCACACTTTGCATTGATGAGGGGCAGTACCCTGAAGCACAGTGTCTGAAATTGAGATTTTGGTTTTGGCTTTTATCCTAAGTCATGTAACAAGACTCGTTGGAGCGTCAATATTGACTTTTAGGATTTCTACTTACTACAGGTGACACTACAGTTCTAGTCCTCTTCCTCTCTAAGGAGACAATTTGCATGTTTCCCAGAGGAGCATTACTGCTTAAAAGTCTGGAGAAACATTAACCATTGGATTCCTGCTTTTTTTGGTGAAACATATTCCAAGATGTGCACACAGAGTATTTCCGCTGAGTTTTCAGAGCAGAAACTGAGCGGAAACTCAATGTTTTTGAGGAGTCTTAAGATTTGGCACAGGAATTGAATAGTTTCCACTCAGATTCTGCTTTAAAAACTCTTAAAAGAAATTCAGTGTGCACACAGCTATTAGCAACCACTCTCTCTTTGGCATCAAGCGATTTATGAAGTTTAATTCACAGCACATCATATAAGCTATATACTGTACAATTTGTTCCAAAATGTATATTGGGTGTACATTCTGCAAGGTGAAGGTGCGTATTTTGGAACGTTTGCATGACATTGCCAACAAAAAATCCACTTTTCGCAGTGTATCAACGGCATCTAAACACTATATTACTGTTGAGAAAGTGAAAAAGCCATAACTGACACGACGTATAACAGATATATTCTATGATAGTTACCTATATCTAATGTGACAACATTCTATATTACATATAATAGAAAATATCAACATGTATACATAGTATCTGCCAGCAATGTCTTACCTGGCATAATATCCTATGAATTGTGGGTCAATACTGTGTACGTGTCACGCTGTCTCAGGATGGAGGTGGACCGGGGTCTATGCTGACCCTGAACTGGGGTCCTGACTAGTCCCTCTACCTGGAGGTACTGTTAATGGTACAGAGGTCCAGGCCGCCAGCGTAACCCTGTCTCCTGTAGATCCCTGACCACTGTAATCTAGTCCTGAGAAGGACCCTGATTACCACCACAGGGAATGGGCAGGTCACAGCTTACACACAGTCTAAGACAAACGAAACAGACAAGGGGTAAAGAAAACACTGTCTTGCATACAAAACTTCCACTACAGAGGAACACAAAAGGTAAAGGAGATAAACAATAAGCGAGGAGAGGAAAAACCACAACAGGCACTCTTAGCTTAAGTCTTCTCAGAAACGATCCGCTCTGCTGGTCTGAATGAATGCTTTCACCGGCAACTTCCCCAGCAGACCAGCAGGTATATGAAGGAAGCTAATTAAAAAAACATCAATCGCAGCTGGGCGAGGCTGGTCAGTCCAGCACCGAGAGAGAGAGAATTAACTCCCTCAGTGCCGAAAAACACCCAGCACCAGAAACTCAGCTGTGTGAAGTCAGGGTGTGCAATCGCGATGATCTCCGCCGCGACACACCCGTGACAGTACCCCCCCTTCTACGAGGGGCCTCTGGACCCTCAGGGCCAGGTCTATCTGGGTGAGTAGTGTGGAAGGCCCGAACCAATCGGTCTGCGTTAATATCCGATGCAGAAACCCACATCCTCTCCTCAGGACCATACCCCCTCCAATGAACAAGGTACTGAAGGGACCGGCGATTCAGACGTGAGTCAATGATCTTCGATACCTGAAACTCCAAATTACCATTGACCACCACAGGAGGAGGAGGTAGAGGTGACGGTATAACTGGTGCCACGTACCTCTTAAGCAATGATTTGTGGAACACATTGTGGATTTTAAACGTAGGAGGGAGGTCAAGACGGAAAGCCACCGGATTAATTATTGAACTGATCCTGTATGGCCCGATGAATCTGGGACCGAGTTTCCAGGAGGGAACCTTAAGTTTTATATTCTTGGTAGACAACCATACCAGATCGTTCACACTTAGGTCCGGACCAGACACTCTCCTCCTATCAGCCATACGTTTGTATCGGTTCCCCATAGTGCTCAGATTATTAAGCACTCCTCTCCACACTGAAGCAAGTGACGACGAAAATCGTTCCTCCTCAGGAACCCCAGAAGAGCCCCCCCTATTGAAAGTACAAAACTGGGGGTGAAAACCATATGCCCCAAAAAACGGGGACTTACCAGTGGACTCGCTCCGCCTATTGTTAAGAGCGAACTCTGCCAGAGGCAAGAAAGAAGACCAGTCCTCTTGGTTCTCTGAGACAAAACACCGGAGATATGTCTCTAAGCTCTGATTCAGACGCTCTGTCTGACCATTGGTCTGCGGATGAAAAGCCGAAGAAAATGACAACTGCATCCCCCGACGAGAACAAAATGCCTTCCAGAATTTGGACACAAACTGAGAACCCCGATCCGACACCACATCGGAAGGCAACCCGTGAAGTCTCACAATCTCCCCAATGAACACCTGCGCCAGAGTTTTAGCATTAGGAAGAGCAGGAAGAGCAATAAAATGTGCCATTTTGCTGAACCTGTCAACTACAACTAGTATGACAGTTTTACCTGAAGACGGAGGGAGGTCCGTAATGAAGTCCATAGACAGATGGGTCCATGGACGCTCCGGGATTTTCAACGGTAAAAGGGCCCCAGACGGACGGGTATGTGGGGTCTTAGAGCGCGCACATACCCCACAGGACGCGACAAAAGTTACCACCTCTTTATTTAAGTTAGGCCACCAAAACCGGCGAGAAACGAGATCTACAGTTGCTTTACTCCCTGGGTGTCCTGCCAAAGCAGAATTATGATGTGCCTCGATAACCTTTTGTCTTAATTGATCTGGAACAAACAGTCTCCCTGGAGGTCCTACAGGGGCGTCCCCCTGAGCCTCCAATACCTCCTCCTCAAGCTCAGAGCAAACCGCCGACACCACAACTCCCTCCTGAAGAATAGGAACCGGGTCATCCGTCTTCCCGGCCCCCGGGAAACTACGAGATAAGGCATCAGCCTTTACATTTTTTGACCCAGGACGTGATGTGACGACAAAATTAAACCTGGTAAAAAACAACGACCATCTAGCTTGTCTGGAATTCAGACGTTTTGCAGACTCTAAATACAGCAAGTTCTTGTGATCAGTAATGATGGTGACCGGGTGGACTGACCCCTCCAAAAAGTGACGCCACTCTTCAAAAGCCAACTTAATGGCCAAGAGTTCCCTATTGCCGACATCATAATTCCTCTCGGCGGACGACAATTTTTTAGAGAAGAAAGCGCACGGATGCCATTTACCAGGGGACGGACCTTGAGATAATACCGCACCCACTCCTACGTCAGATGCGTCTACCTCCACAATGAACGGTTGTGATGCATCAGGTTGGATGAGTATGGGTGCTGAAGCAAAACATTTTTTCAAGGAGGAAAATGCTTGACAAGCTTTGTCAGACCACCTAGAAAAATCCGTCCCTTTTTTTGTCATGTCAGTGAGAGGTTTGACAACGGATGAGAAATTACGAATAAATTTCCGGTAGTAGTTAGCAAACCCCAGGAAACGCTGCAGTGCTTTAAGATCCTCTGGCCGATCCCATTCAAGCACAGCCTTCACTTTCCCAGGGTCCATACGGAAACCGGAAGCTGACACCAGGAATCCTAAAAACTGAAGTTCTTGTACGGCGAATACACACTTCTCCCATTTGGCGTACAGTTTATTGTCTCGCAAGATCTGCAACACTTGTCTCACATGCTCCTGATGAGACACAAGATCCGGCGAGTAAATTAAGATGTCATCTAGATAAATGACAACAAACTGTCCCACTAGGTGGTGAAAGATGTCATTAACAAAATATTGAAACACCGCCGGGGCAGTAGTCAGACCGAAAGGCATGACAAGGTTCTCATAATGTCCATCCGGAGTGTTAAACGCCGTCTTCCACTCATCCCCCTCCTTTATCCTAATCAGATTATACGCCCCCCTGAGATCCAACTTAGAGAACCATTTGGCGCCCACAATCTGATTGAAGAGATCAGGAATAAGTGGGAGCGGATACGGATCTCGGACCGTAATCCGATTAAGCTCACGGAAATCCAGGCAAGGGCGTAGGCCTCCATCTTTTTTCTTCACAAAGAAGAACCCCGCGGCCACTGGAGAAGATGAAGGTCTAATATGCCCCTTGGCCAGACTTTCCGAAATATAATCCTTCATAGCTTGCCTCTCAGGACCAGAAAGGTTATATAACCTAGATTTTGGTAACTTAGCATCAGGAAGCAATTTTATAGCACAGTCATATGCGCGATGAGGAGGTAATTCTTGAAAAAATAACCGTGTGCACAACCAAGAAGGTGCCAGAGTAGGTTCCCAAACCGTATCTAATAGAAAATGAACTCGGCACTCAACTTTAGTATAGTATACACCGCGTCCAATGCAGAGACCTATCCTCACTACCGGACTCCTTCACAACAGGTTACTAGTGCATTAGAGGCATTGTCCTCTTCCTCATCTCACCCCACCAACACAGGCTATATCCAGCCCTTTCTTTCTTCCCTATGTGGATCAACCCCCTTCCCAGTAGTATCTGTGACTGATGAAGGTCCATGATATAGGACCGAAACGTTTCGTGTTACTACTGTGAATAAAAATCTTTATTCTCACTATACTAAAGTTGGGTGCCGAGTTCATTTTCTACGAGGAGGTAATTCTTGACACCCTTCCTCTGAAAACACATCCTCAAAGTCCTCCAGAAAAGGAGGTAAGGTTCTAGGCACGACCGCACCGATGACCGTGTTCATGCAGTTACTATTGCAAAATTCACCCCACTGGCTTATCTCTCTGGATTGCCAATTAATAACTGGGTTATGTTTAGTTAACCAAGGAAGTCCCAACACAATAGGAGTGGGAAGGCCCTCCAACACATAACAAGACAATAGTTCTTTATGTATTGCCCCCACTCGAAGGTCTATGTTATGCACGGCTTGAACAAAGCTACCTTGACCGAGAGGCCTGGCGTCAATAGAGAATATAGGGATAGGTTTGGCCAATACACTCAGTTGCATACCTTGCACCTGGGCAAACCGAGCGTCCACCAGATTAGCCGCGGCCCCACTATCCAGAAGAACAGAAATCCTCTCAGTTCTCGTACCTACCACCACCTCCGCTGGTACGAGAAACTGAGACGGACTTGGGGACGAAATACATACTCCCAGATTGTCGTCCACCACACAACCTGGGATCAACAGTTTTCCGGCGACTCCTTGCTCAGCAAAGTACGGGATGGACACCCCCCAACAAAATGTCCCTTTCTCCCGCAGAAGTAACACTTTCCTGTCTTGCGGCGCACCGCCGATCCCCTCCCTCGAAACGATGTCCCTCCTAACTGCATAGGCTCCTCAGAACAAACCAGGGGAACCTCAATATTAGGGACTTTAGAAGGATGTGGAGTCATCACAAGGGGCGGAGTTACCTCGCACCTCTCCCGAAGCCGTCTATCAATGCGAATAGCAAGGGCCATAGCGGCCGCCAGTGACGGGGGAGAATCATACTGAGCCAACACATCTTTTAATTTGTCAGATAATCCTTGACAAAACTGGCTCCTAAGAGCTGGGTCATTCCACTGAGTATCTGTGGCCCATCTACGGAACTCAGAAGAAAATTCCTCCGCCGGACGATCTCCCTGCTGTATCTTACGTAACTTCATTTCAGCAAGGGAGACCCGATCCGGATCATCATATACCAGACCCAGGGCTGTAAAAAATCGATCTACTGACTGGAGAGCCGGGGAGTCCGGAGGAAGAGAGAACGCCCAGGATTGAGGGTCCCCTTGTAAGAGCGAGATGACAATTCCCACCCTCTGATCTTCACTCCCCGAAGACCGAGGCCGTAGCCGAAAATATAATTTACATGCCTCCCGGAAGGTAAAAAATTTGTCCCGCCCACCAGTGAACCTGTCCGGGAGAGCTACTTTAGGTTCAGATCTGGTTTGCTCCCGGGGGTACAAAACCTTGGACTTAACGTCCGTCAGCTCCATGGACAAACTCTGTAACTGCTGAGCTAACTGGGCTACTGGATCCATGGTAGCTGGGGAGAATCTTTTAGAAAGGCCGGTGAAAATGTCACGACGTATAACAGATATATTCTATGATAGTTACCTATATCTAATGTGTCAACATTCTATATTACATATAATAGAAAATATCAACATGTATATATAGTATCTGCCAGCAATGTCTTACCTGGCATAATATCCTATGAATTGTGGGTCAATACTGTGTACGTGTCACGCTGTCTCAGGATAGAGGTGGACCGGGGTCTATGCTGACCCTGAACTGGGGTCCTGACTAGTCCCTCTACCTGGAGGTACTGTTAATGGTACAGAGGTCCAGGCCGCCAGCGTAACCCTGTCTCCTGTAGATCCCTGACCACTGTAATCTAGTCCTGAGAAGGACCCTGATTACCACCACAGGGAATGGGCAGGTCACAGCTTACACACAGTCTAAGACAAACGAAACAGACAAGGGGTAAAGAAAACACTGTCTTGCATACAAAACTTCCACTACAGAGGAACACAAAAGGTAAAGGAGATAAACAATAAGCGAGGAGAGGAAAAACCACAACAGGCACTCTTAGCTTAAGTCTTCTCAGAAACGATCCGCTCTGCTGGTCTGAATGAATGCTTTCACCGGCAACTTCCCCAGCAGACCAGCAGGTATATGAAGGAAGCTAATTAACAAAACATCAATCGCAGCTGGGCGAGGCTGGTCAGTCCAGCACCGAGAGAGAGAGAATTAACTCCCTCAGTGCCGAAAAACACCCAGCACCAGAAACTCAGCTGTGCGAAGTCAGGGTGTGCAATCGCGACGATCTCCGCCGCGACACACCCGTGATAATAACGGGAAGGAGACATGAGACGTCGCCCCCTTACTCTTGAGGGTTTTTGAATTTACAAGTTGGGAACGAGATTCCATGATAGCCTAAATAAACAAAATGAGATCATGCTCCATTGTTGATATTCTAAACCTTTTTGGTTTTTTTTTGCATCTGCTTATACTTATATTATGTTTTGTTAATTTGTATTTTGATTAATTTTGTTTTTCCGTATTTATGGGTATGGAATACTAGGATCTTTGTGTTTATGTCATGTGATATGGGTGTCAATATTTTGATTGGTTCACTTGTATGTATATATCTAGTATGTGCATTGAGAGTTTAGCTGGGACATAGATAAGAGCTGCGGTCGTAATGCGTTGCCTTTACTCTCATTTTTGTCAATGTGTATTAGCCCTAGTGCCATGCTATTTTAGCAACTTTGCAATACAGACAAAATCTTTTTGAATATTACTTAAGGGTTGAGATGAGCGAACTTGTTCTGAAAATGTTCCCCAATCTCGAATTTGGCACGATAGTAGCACATTCGGATTTGTGTTCAGTTTCCCGAGCATTTTTCCTCAAAGTTGGCAAAATTTGGTCACAGTTCAGTAAATGATGTTTCTACTAATGCTTTTGTTTTGACTTTGTCTAAGATAATGGTGCTGTATGATGAGCGGTGGAAACATGTTTAATGAGGGGAGGGGGTGTGTCTAGGTCAGAAGAATGGCGGAGTGTAATTTTTTTTTCTTTAAAAACTTAATGTACATTCTGGCAGCCAGTAATAATGCAGAAAAACCACCCACAACGTCTTGACACAAGGTATTCCTTGATTGGCTACCAAAGTCACATGTCCCTGTCCACATAAAAAGTAAACATATTGTTTTGCTCTCGCCATTTTCTCTGTGTCACAGCGCAGAAAGGCAGCTCCTGCTACTGCTGCTACTGCTGCTGCTGCTGAAAGTGAAATTGTGAGTTAACTAGATAGGATTCTGTCCCATGTGAAATTGATCTTCAAGTAACTAACTAGGTTGTTCTAAAACAGTGTTGCAGTTTCACTAGGCCTTATTCATCCTAAGTTTGCAAAATAGAAAACTCAGTAGAGTAAAAAATTGCAATAATTTGAAAAATACATGGATGAACCGTCACATGCGCAATCAACATGCCTTAGTCTGGGAATCTCACTGTGCTAAAATGTCGACTAGCAGGCCTCACGAACCACAGGCCATCCTGTCAACCACATCTGCTGCTTCTTCCTCCTCCATCACTGTGCCAAGTGTTTTCATACAGGTCTCCGTCTACAGAAACTCTACTTGTTTAACCCCTACAGCTGAGGCGAGTGAGAGTCCATCAGCTGATACAGAAGTGGACATGCCTACTGTTTTTGTGTCACCTAGCACAACACGTTTCTCAATACACCATGACATTTTCGCCTGCACCTCACTCACAGTTCAGCAGTTTGTCCTGTTCACCCTACTCCACTTTATCTCAGTGCAGCAGCTAGCCCTTGATCCCACAGTTGTGGTCACATAAAAGAATGTTTCCTCCAATGCATGCCAAAGCTAAGAGCTTGAACTCCAGTTTCCAATCTGCTGGCCACGGAAATGCTACCTTTCTGCTTGGTGGATACAGACTTTTTCCTGAAAGTTGATGGCCATTGCACCCCCCAGTACCAGTTGCCTAGTCGCCATTACTTCTCTAAGAAAGCTAAGCCTGGGCTACACCAACATATCGCAGACAACTTCACCCATTTCCTGAAAAAATCTATGCCTGCCAGGGTGCATTTCACCACTGGTACCTGGATGAGCAAACCTGGGCAGGGATGTTACAACTCACTGATTGGGCACTAGATGACTATGCTGGCTGTGGGGGCAGACGGTCAAGGGGCTACTCCACTAGTGGACAAACCTCTGTATCTAGCACTTCCTCCACTGCTTCTGCCTCCTCCACCTCCTCTAGGGCCTCCACCTGTGACATCAACTTCTCCATTAATGAGACACGCATTCCAACAGTGCAGAGAGAATTCACCCCACCTCTGAGCAACGCAGCCAGGGCTCACCACGATCAGGCAGTGTTCAAATTAATATGCCTTGGAGATTGCAATCACACAGCTCAAAAGTTGTGGCCAGCTATCCAGGCCAAGTTAGAGCAATGGCTGTCTCCACTGAACCTGGAGTCAGGGAAGGCCGTGTGTGATAATGATGAAAACCTGGTGGCAGCCCTACGCTGAGGCAACCTCACACACGTGCCTTGCATGGCTCACATCCTGGTGGTACAGCAAATTATTCACCACTATCCTGGCCTGGATGCGCTGTTGCAGAAAGCAAGGTCGCTATGTACTCACTTTCGATATTCGCACCCCACAAGTCATCAACTTGCATCACTACACAGGTTTTTCGTCCTCCTGGTTAACTGTTTGATTTGTGATGTTCCGACAAGGTGGAATTCTACTCTGCACATGTTGTGACTGTGGAAGCAGCGACGAGCAATGGCACAGTATGTCTTTTTGCATAGCCTGGGCCAACGCAGTCTGGACGTGGTAAAAATCCCTCTTGCAGAGTGGGCACAGATGAATGACCTCTGCATCCTCCTGCACTATTTCAAAATGGCTACTAAGATGGTTGGTTTTCATTGATAATGCCATCATCAGCATCACTGTTCAGTTCATCTACATGCTGGAGCACACTTTGAATAGTCTGAGTGAGTAGGTGCTGGTCCCAAAGGAAAAGATGGAAGCAGAGGAGGATGTGGAAGGGACTAACAATATCTGTAAGTTCTGTCATCAAGGTGGGTGCCATGGATCATAGTGATTGAGCAGGGGTTATGGTACCAGACAAATTGGTAGTGAAGGTGCAGGAGCCAAGGAACAAACTGAGTTAGACAAAGAGGAAGAGGTAATGGACAGGCAGCCTTAAGAGGATAAAGAGGATAATGATCACCTCTCTCTTGTCTGTGGTTGGCAGGAAGGGAAGGAGTAAGCAACCTTGAGTTGTTTTCCCACCACCAGCACACCATGGACTTGGACCTCATGGAAGCACCCAACACATGAGCATCTTCTTGCTGCACTATCTTCAATATGATGCCCGTATGCTTAAGGTTAGAAATAGTGCTGACTACTTGGTTGCCATACTGTTAGATCCACGGTGCAAGAGTAAATTTTGAAAGATGCTTCCCCCTAGAAAGGGAGACGAGCATGCTGGAGTATGGAAACACCCTTGTAGACAATCTTAAAGGTGGTTTTCCCCAAGATAATAGTGAGGCACACAGTGTACATTGCAGTTCTAGATTTCCAACCCCAGGAATGTCAAGGCGTCATAGTAAAAATATTAGCAGCAGCAGTGTAAGTGGCACATGCAACTTCTGTGAGTCATTATACACATTTTGCAGACTAGTCCGTGCACCAGCAGTGCAGACTACAAGTCTGACACTTTGTGAATGACTGGAGAGCATGGTGCATTAGCATCTTCAGCTCAATATAGGTGATTAGCGAGTAAACTCGTTGCTTGAGTTTTCCCGAGCACGCTGAGGTGATCTCCGAGTATTTGGAAGTGCTCGGAGATTTAGTTTCTGTTGCCATAGCTGCATGATTTGCAGCTATTTGACAGCCTGACTACATGTGGGAATTCTTTAACAAACAGGCATTCCTCACATGTATTCAGCCTGTACAGCAGCCATAAATCATGCAGCTGCGGCAACAGAAACTAAATCTCCGAACACTTCAAAATACTCGGAGACCACCAGAGCATGCTTGGGAAAACCCGACCAACGAGTATACTCACTCATCACTACTCAATATCAATGCCACCAGAGGGAATTTGGACCCTTTTTCATTTTGGTCTTCAAAAATGGAAGAGTGGCCAGAGCTCAGCTGTCACGCTTTTGAGGTTTTGTAATGCCCGGCAGCCAGCGTTCTCTGCACTGCTGGTGGTGTCCTGACAAATAAGCGCATCCAGCTGTTCCCTGAAAAATGAATAAGTCATGGATATCTAATGACTTTTGAACCCCAGTCACAGACTGGGCAGACTATGTGATGGTGTAGCTTTTAGTCTAATGGATAAGGTCCCATGCACACTCTAATCATGGGTGCTACTGAGGAAAAAATGTCATATAATATAGAAACACCTCGAGCACACTCAAAAAACGAATCCAATGAAGAAAGGATATTTGTTCTTGATATTTTATTTAGTGCATTCCAATAAAGCTCCAGTGGTGATAGACACAGAACACGGAGAGGTGGAGATAGGATCAAACAGCTAAAAACCAGAGAAGCCTTCTGGATTTTCACATTGCAGACGTTAGAACCTATGGGCTTAAATAGGGAGTACGAAGCGTTCACTTAGGTCCTCAGGTTGTGAAGAATAGCCATAACGTTTTATGTCTAATGCATTATATAACTCTTGCTTTCCCTTTTTTGTGTTTTACAGATGACTTAAGGTTGTCCTGATCTGATCACCGCGCCCCATTTATTATTTTTTAGTCTATCCACTATTAGCAGATAGACTAATCCACTTTCGGCAAATAAGTGTCCTATACATATTACTGACACTTGGCGCTAGAGCGCATGCGCGTGATGTCAGCACTTGTTGTGACTAGGTCCGCATGTTAACTTACGGCGTTCACGGACTCACGAATGGATCACATGACCCACTGCACCACGAGCATAAAGAGAGCTCCACGGCATCAGGTGAGCACAGCTCCACCGGACCACACCGCGCACAGTTCTCCTGCTATCACAGGTAATATGATGGTTTACTGGTCCTTGCCTATGGGTGGCTGTGACGATATTGGTTCTTTGTAACTCCCGGCCCGGTCTCTTAAGGACCGTGTTTCTTCTGACATGCCACTTTTGCCTGTTTTCTCTAGTTCATATATGGCGGCCTCATTATGTGATGTTGATCACATGTATTGTCAGCGTTAAAGACAGCATTCCTATGAAACTTCCGTGTAGATACAGACTTACATCTTTACCACTTGCAGTTCATAGCGTTATATTGAGATACGTAGCACTATACATTGCGTTTGATCGATTTAATCAATCCAATTGGTAGGATCTTCCTGCAATAATTTCAAATACAACTAGGAGTATTAAGATGTATTATGATTAATGATATATCATTTTTTATATCGTTTCAGTACTTAAACGCGCGTTATACATGACATTCAAATTGTATATAGCACAATGTATTCATGAGTTATCGATATGTATCATGTTTTTTGTTTTTTTTCATTTGTTTTTCACGTGTATCATTTGTGCAAGTTTTACTTTTCATTTTGGTGCTATGAAATAGATTTTGTATTTGATACTTTGGAATGATATTCTGTTTTTGACACAGTCATTATTGTATTCGCTTATTAGAAAATTCCCCTTGAAGAAGGCCATACAGGCCGAAACGTTGGGGTTCTGTGTCTATCACCACTGGAGTTTTATTGGAATGCACTAAATAAAATATAAGAACAAATACCCTTTCTTCTTTGGATTCGTTTTTTGAGTGTGCTCGAGGTGTCTCTATATTATATGACATTTTTTCCTCAGTAGCACCCATGATTAGAGTGTGCATGGGACCTTATCCATTAGACTATATGTTACCATTTGGTCTCCTTTTGCACCTGCTGTAGCCGCCCGAAGATATCAAAAAGATATATTTTTTCTTATTAACATTTTTTTCCATGGCCTTTAATACGTTGTCATATGGATCGTCAGAGATTGAGAATATCATCTCTCGGGTAAATATTCCTGGAGAATTTCTCCACACCCCTTCTGAAGACATCAGGTCCAGAGACCTGGAACGAGAGCTTAGACAAAAAACAGCCCTAGAGCTACATTATGTCACACTAGCAGAGTATCACAAGGTTGGTTAAGAGGATTCCGAGGGGGCTCCGTGTTACCCTCCGCCCAACTCTGTTCCAGGACAAACCAGAATACTGCTCCAAATTCGAATGCATCCTAAACAAGTGTTCAATGGACATAATTGTTCTGACTATTGAATATTTACAAAAATAATTATCTGTCATAGACGAACAAGTGACGACGCTCAAGCAACAATTGAATAACACCTTAACTACGGATAAATACGAGGCGTTCTTATCAAAGACCGAGAAGACTATCCAGGATTTCAAGACTCAATTACAAGAGAGGAAGAGAAATAAGTTCCTATGGGACACAGAGGATTATCATAGAGACAGATTATACAAATGACGGGATACTGGCTTTCAAAGAGAAAGGCGGGGTTATCGCCGAGGCTATTTTTCCACTTCATCCGGCTCGGAGAGCGATTCCTTTACACGCCCATCAACCACTTCTTTTTTAGGCCAACGGCGAAACCGACAAACAAAAGGCCAACGCGGCGGGGACAGAGACACCCCAAACACGGACAACTACCAGATAAGGGCTCGTTCTCAGGTAGAGACTCGTTAATCGTTTATAATATTTCATCTTATAATCTCTCCCCACCAGAACACAATGTGTTACAAAAAGGGTTGTCACTCTGCCCTACACCTTCCTTTAATGGCTTTGCATTTGATCAGGAATTACATCGGTTCTTTAGATCTTTACGGCTCAAAGTACACTTAAATAGTACTAAAGATAATGAATCTATTGTACATGAAGCAATAGAGAGCAGGAATCAATTTAGACTTAAGGATTTGGGCTTATACACGCCCAATAATTATCAGCCGCCACGTTCCTATCATCCGATAGAAACCTATATATCTCTAGTACAAAATGATATTTCCTCTCTTTCTAAAAATATCCATAAAGGTTCATTAAGGGTCCAGAGGAATTTATCTCCCATTGAATCAGCAGCAATTAAATCTCTTCAAGATAATAAAAGCATTGTAATCAAGCCTGCCGACAAAGGCAGAGTGTTGTGAATGTGCTAGAAATGAATTCTGAGCAGAAGCTCCCTCTGGTGGTTACAAACAGTACTGAACTATCCAATGAAGATTGTGAAGATTGGCGATCAGGTGTTACTGACTGGTCTTATATAAGGCCATCAGGGTTGCCGGTGATCAATTGTTCTGGTCTCATCTTTGATTCCTGTTCACTTTGTAGCTTGCTGTTTCGTGCCTGCATCTTCTGCTAACAGATAAGACATTTTCTTCTTTTAGTTTTTTGTGCTTGCTTTTGGCATTTTGTCCTGCACTTCTGTGGGGGTCTGCCGGGTCCCCTCCGAGGGCTTGTGCTCCTCTCAGTTTAGTTCGGCCACTGTTGTTTGTTCATTTGCCTTTTCCAGTTTTTTCAGTGGCTGCTGTTTAGTTTTTGTTACACCAGAGAACTAATTTAGGTGGTAGAGGTCGCGTGATCTCAGGTGTTTTTGTAATTAGTAGAGTTGGTACTTTTCAGGGTTTTTTGGGATTGCAGTAAGTGTCCTTCCTATCCTTTTCTATTTAGGAAGTTTGGGCCCCAACGTTTGCTCATACTATTTTCTGTCTGTGTTTGTATTTCCTCTTGTCTAACCGCCATTACATGTTTGGGGGCTTTCTATGTTCTTTGGGGATCTGCTCCGGGGCAGATAGTTTTCCTCTTTCTGTCTTTAGGTGTAGTTAGCTTCTCAGGCTGTGACGAGGCGTCTAGGACCAACGTAGGTACGCTCCACGGCTGCCTTTAGTTGTGGTGGTTAGTCAGGGTACTGCAATCCCATAGATTCCAACCTCACTGGTGTATTTCCTTTTTTGCCTGCTCTCCTCAGCTACCAAATCATAACAGTATCACTGGCCCAAACTGAAAATTATATGGTACTCACAGAAAGGAAAAATAGTGTGGAAAGAAAAAAGTTGTCAGAGTTGTCAGAGATTTTTTTTTTTTTTCTGTTTGTTGCATTTTTTTTCCCTCTGTATCTCTGGGTGCTGAGGAGGATTTTTTTTTTTTTCTCTCTCAATGGAGTTTGCACAGTTGTCTGGCCGTGTGGATCAGCTTGCCACTGAGGTTCGGAGTATTGCTACCTATCTTGCGAGGTTGCCTGTTGTGGAACCTAGGATCCCCATGCCAGATTTGTTTTTAGGGGATCAAGCTAAATTTCTGAATTTCAAAAATAACTGTAAGTTGTTTTTTGCCTTGAAATCTAAGTCCTCAGGGAACGCAGCACAGCAGGTTCAAATTGTCATCTCTCTCCTGCGCGGCGATCCTCAGGATTGGGCTTTTTCCCTGACACATGGAGATCCTGTTTTGAGTAATGTTGATGCATTTTTTCAGGCTCTGGGGTTATTGTACGATGAGCCTAATGTCACTGATCAAGCTGAAAAAGCCTTGTTGGCATTAAATCAGGGGCTTGAGGACGCTGAGTTGTACTGTCAGAGATTCCGTAGGTGGGCAGTCCTGACCAAATGGAATGACGATGCTTTGGCAGCCCTTTTTCGGAAGGGTCTGTCAGAGAATGTAAAGGATGTTATGGTGGGATTCCCTGTCCCCTCTGGTCTCAATGATTCTATGTCATTAGCGATTCAAATTGACAGACGTTTGCGTGAGCGTAGAGGTATGCGTGGAATAGTGTTGCCTTGTGAACCAGCTTCTGAACCCATGCAGTGTGATAGAGTGGCTTCTGGGGCACAGCGTCATGAGTTTCGAAAACGCAATGGGTTATGTTTCTACTGTGGTGATGCCTCTCATGCTATTTCAGTCTGCCCTAAGCGGGGAAGACGTTTTGCACGCTCAGTTGTCTTGGGTAGTGTTCAGACTAAATTTTTGTTGACTGTTACCCTGATTTGCTCCCTGTCCACATTTTCTGCTCAGGCTTTCATTGATTCGGGAGCAGCTATTAACCTGATGGATTTTGATTTTGCTAAACGTTGTGGGGTTCCCTTGATACCACTACGGAAGTCTATTCCCCTACTGGGGATCGATTCTACCCCTTTGGCTGAGAATAAACCTCAGTTCTCTACTCAGGTGATAATGAGGGTTGAACCTGATCATCAGGAGAGTTGCAAATTTTTGGTGCTGTATAATCTGCATGACATTATCGTACTGGGTTTCCCTTGGTTACAGTCTCATAATCCTGTTTTGGATTGGAAATCTGTGTCTGTAACCAGTTGGGGCTGCCAATGTGTTAATACCAACACTCCTGTTTTTTCTGCCTCCCCCCAGGCTCAGGATGTTCCTGACTTTTTGACTGATTTTTCTGATGTGTTTAGCGAAAGTAAATCTGCATCCTTGCCCCCCCATAGGAGCTATGACTGCGCTATTGAATTAGTGCCTGGTAGTAAATTCCCTAAAGGTCGCCTTTTTAACTTGTCTGTACCTGAACATGACGCTATGCGGTCTTATATCAAGGAGTCATTGGAGAAGGGTCATATCAGACCATCCTCTTCACCCTTGGGTGCCGGTTTTTTCTTTGTGGCCAAAAAGGATGGTTCATTAAGGCCGTGTATTGATTATCGTCTCTTGAACAATATCACTGTGAAATATCAATATCCGTTACCCTTGATTTCTGACCTGTTTTCCAGGGTGAAAAGTGCTACTTGGCTTACCAAGCTTGACCTCAGGGGGGGCATATAACCTTATTCGCATTAAGCACGGGGATGAATGGAAGACGGCATTTAATACCCCAGAGGGGCATTTTGAGTACCTAGTGATGCCCTTTGGGCTCACTAATGCTCCTTCTGTCTTCCAGTCCTTCATGAATGACATTTTCAGGGATTTTGTGGATAAATTTCTGATTGTTTATTTGGATGATATCTTGATTTTTTCCAATGACTGGGACTCTCATGTGAAACATGTTCGGACTGTGTTCCAGATTTTGAGAGAGAATGCTCTGTATGTGACGGGATCAAAGTGTCTTTTTGGCGTACAGAGGATCTCATTTCTGGGATTCATTTTGTCCCCATCTGTTATTGAAATGGACCCGGTCAAGGTTCAGGCCATCTGTGATTGGGTCCAACCTTCTTCATTAAAGGCTCTTCAAAGATTCTTGGGTTTTGCCAATTTTTATCGTAAATTTATTGGTAATTTCTCTGTTATTGTTAAACCATTGACTGATTTGACCAAAAAGGGTTCTGATGTGGTGAATTGGCCTCCTGAGGCAGTCTCTGCGTTTCAGGAACTTAAGCAGAGATTCACTTCTGCTCCTGTTCTACGGCAGCCTGATGTTTCTCTGCCATTTCAGGTGGAGGTTGATGCCTATGAAATTGGGGCAGGTGCCGTTTTGTCCCAAAGAGATCCAGAGACCTCTAAAAGTAACCCTTGTGCCTTTTTCTCTCGAAACTTTTCTCCAACTGAACGTAATTATGACGTGGGTAATCGGGAGTTATTGGCCATGAAGTGGGCTTTTGAAGAGTGGAGACATTGGCTGGAGGGAGCCAAACATCAGGTGGTGGTCCTCACGGACCATAAGAATCTGGTTTATCTGGAATCAGCCAAGCGACTTAATCCTAGACAGGCCAGGTGGGCCTTGTTTTTCACACGTTTTAATTTTGTGGTTTCCTTTCTTCCTGGCATTAAGAATGTTAAGGCGGATGCCCTCTCGAGGAGTTTCCTTGCGGACTCTCCTGAGTTGTCTGATCCTGCTGTTATTTTGAAAGAGGGTGTAGTTCTTTCCGCCATCTCGCCCAATTTGAGACTGGCTCTGGAAGGGTGTCAGGAGGATAAACCCGAGCGCTGCCCTATTGGGAAATTGTTTGTCCCAGACCGGTGGAAAAAGAGTGTGATATCTGAGATTCATTGTTCCGCGTTGGCCGGTCATCCCGGAATTTTTGGTACCAGAGACTTGGTTAGTCGGTCCTTTTGGTGGCCTACTTTGTCTCGTGACGTCAGGGAATTTGTGCAGTCCTGCGGGACTTGCTCTCGCTCCAAGCCTTGCTCTCGCTCTAGTGGTTTGTTGATGCCATTGCCTGTGCCCAAGAGACCATGGACCCATATCTCTATGGATTTCATTTCCGACCTCCCTGTTTCTCAGAGAATGACCGTTATCTGGGTGATTTGTGATAGGTTTTCCAAAATGATACATCTTGTGCCATTACCTAAGTTGCCTTCCTCCTCTGAATTGGTGCCTTTGTTCCTTCAGCACGTGGTTCGGTTACACGGCATTCTTGAGAACATTTTGTCTGACAGAGGAGTCCAGTTTATTTCCAGATTTTGGAGGACTTTTTGTTCTAAACTTGGTGTTCAATTGTCTTTCTCCTCGGCTTTTCATCCTCAGACCAATGGACAAACTGAGAGAACAAACCAGACATTGGAGACTTATCTAAGATGCTTTGTGTCTGCTGATCAGGATGACTGGGTCTCTTTTTTGCCTTTGGCTGAGTTTGCTCTTAATAATAGGGCTAGCTCTGCCACTTTGATGTCTCCATTTTTCTGCAATTTTGGGTTTCACCC
The DNA here is from genome assembly GCA_033576555.1 of Oophaga sylvatica. Taxonomy (NCBI): domain Eukaryota; kingdom Metazoa; phylum Chordata; class Amphibia; order Anura; family Dendrobatidae; genus Oophaga; species Oophaga sylvatica. The sequence goes on from JARQOD010000002.1 coordinate 486,459,538, forward strand.
TCGATTTTCTTCAGGACAGACGGAGGCTTCTGTCATACTTGAAAAAGGCCACTATATGGCCGAAACGTCGTCTTGTGATATGGCAGAATAAAGCTTGTTCTTATTCTTCACCCGGATGGATGCTGTTCTTTCTTTTACTTGTGGATTTTTTGGCCCATTGGGATCCATGGACCAGAGCGTGCATCCTTGACCTGACTGAGTGCTGTCTACACATTGTTACCTGGAGGCTTCTGTCTGTCCAGGTGTTGACTCTGTTGTGGAGCGTATGCAGCAGATTTGGGACCAGGTAGTGGAGAGGTTGTCCCTCTCTCAGGAGAGGGCCCAGCGGTTTGCCAACCGGCATAGGACTGATGGTCCTCGGTTTGAAGTGGGGGACTTGGTCTGGTTGTCCTCAAGAAATATCCCTATGAGAGTTGCATCTCCTAAGTTTAAGCCTAGATTCGTTGGACCTTATAAGATCATGGAGATTCTTAATCCTGTTTCCTTTCGTTTACTTCTTCCAGGGACATTTAAGATCCATAACGTGTTCCACAAGTCCTTATTGAAGAGGTTTGTCGAGCCAGTGGTTCCTATGGCTGTGCCTCCTGACCCTGTTTTGGTTGAGGTCAATCTGGAGTATGTGGTTGAGAAAATATTGAATTCTCGTTTTTCTAGACGGAAACTCCAGTATTTGGTTAAGTGGAGAGGTTATGGTCAGGAGGACAATTCTTGGGTGTTTGCTTCGGACATCCATGCTAGGAGACTCATCCGTGCGTATCACAGAGCTCATCCTGACCGACCTGGTTGCTCAAATGAGGGTTCGGTGACCCCTCCTCAAGGGGGGGTACTGTTATGAATGTGCTAGAAATGAATTCTGAGCAGAAGCTCCCTCTGGTGGTTACAAACAGTACTGAACTATCCAATGAAGATTGTGAAGATTGGCGATCAGGTGTTACTGACTGGTCTTATATAAGGGAGGTTCCCTCCCATCAGGGTTGCCGGTGATCAATTGTTCTGGTCTCATCTTTGATTCCTGTTCACTTTGTAGCTTGCTGTTTCGTGCCTGCATCTTCTGCTAACAAATAAGACATTTTCTTCTTTTAGTTTTTTGTGCTTGCTTTTTGCATTTTGTCCTGCACTTCTGTGGGGGTCTGCCGGGTCCCCTCCGGGGGCTTGTGCTCCTCTCAGTTTAGTTCGGCCACTGTTGTTTGTTCATTTGCCTTTTCCAGTTTTTTCAGTGGCTGCTGTTTAGTTTTTATTGCACCAGAGAACTAATTTAGGTGGTAGAGGTCGCGTGATCTCAGGTGTTTTTGTAATTAGTAGAGTTGGTACTTTTCAGGGTTTTTTGGGATTGCAGTAAGTGTCCTTCCTATCCTTTTCTATTTAGGAAGTTTGGGCCCCAACATTTGCTCATACTATTTTCTGTCTATGTTTGTATTTCCTCTTGTCTAACCGCCGTTACATGTTTGGGGGCTTTCTATGTTCTTTGGGGATCTGCTCCGGGGCAGATAGTTTTCCTCTTTCTGTCTTTAGGTGTAGTTAGCTTCTCAGGCTGTGACGAGGCGTCTAGGACCAACGTAGGTACGCTCCACGGCTGCCTTTAGTTGTGGTGGTTAGTCAGGGTACTGCAATCCCATAGATTCCAACCTCTCTGGTGTATTTCCTTTTTTCCTTTTTTGCCTGCTCTCCTCAGCTACCAAATCATAACAGCAGAGCAAGTGTCATAATGGATAAGACCCACTGTATGTCTTTTATCTCAGATCAATTAAAAGACACGGCGACATATACACCTATAGATAGAGACCCTACTAATGACATTAAGAATGAGATCAGAGGGCTAGTTGAAAAGTACATAGCTTTGGACATCATCGATTCCAAATTACAAGATTATTTAATCAATAAACACCCGATCACGCCGGTCTTTTATGTTTTGCCCAAAGTGCATAAGAACCTTCAAAATCCACCCGGCCGTCCGATAGTAGCGTCAATAGATTCCGTCCTCTCTCCCCTCTCGATCACGCTTGATCGCATATTAACCCCTATGTTGATCCATATTTTGTCATATTTGAAGGATACCTCCGACTTTCTCTTGAAATTAAAAGAAATATGTCCGATACCACCAGGTTGTATATTGGTTACACTTGATGTAAACAGCCTTTATACTAGCATAGACCATGACAGAGGCATTATGGCCTCAAAACAATTTCTGATACAGCACTCAACGTTGTCCCCACAACAAGTGCAATTTTGCATAGATTCAATGACGATCGTTTTATATCGTAATTTTTTCCTCTATGCTGACTAGTTTTATTTACAACGGACGGGCACAGCCATGGGATCGAACATGGCGTGCCCGTACACTAATATTTACATGGCCGTATTTGAAGAGACATATGTTTACCAGAATAAGTTATTCCAGACACATGCACGATTCTGGAAGAGATTTATCGATGATGTCTTTATGATTTGGCAGGGGGATGAGCTTACTCTGAATGAATTTGTGAAAAATATTAATCTGGCTATCCCTAACTTAATGTTTACCATGCAGCAACATAGAACTGACATCAGCTTCTTGGACACCTCTGTTAAACTGAATAATGATGGATCTGTGGATATAGACCTATACACTAAGCCCACTGACAAAAATAGTTTGCTGCATTTTAGCAGCTGTCACCCTCCGCATATCAAAAAGTCATTGCCCAAATCTCAACATCACCAAGTGGCACGTATAGTATCTAACCCCGTTAAGAAACAAATAAAACACAGTGAAATGACCAAAAAATGTTTACAACGGGGCTACCCATTGTCATTGGCATCACTAGACCCCACAACGTCTTGTGCTCATTCACAAGGTATCGAACGAAATCACAATAGAATACCATTTGTCACCACTTACCACCCATTTGTACCTGCCTTTAGGGATTGCATTAACAGACACTGGACGCTCCTTAGTAAAGCGTATCCAAACATTATTGAATTCAGAGACCGCCCGTTTATGTGTTACAAGAGACCTCCAAACCTCAGGAGTCTTTTGGTGAGGGCAGATATAGGGTCTAATAGAACGCGTAGTGTGCAGAGTACTTTAGCTACTCCAAAAAGAGGCACTTTTCCGTGTCTACATTGTTTACAATGTTCGAATGTAATGAGGGGTTGTTCCTTTACTCACCCAAGATCGGGAAAGATTTATCAGATAAAAAATTTTTTTACGTGCGACTCTTCGTATGTTGTTTATCTAATAAAGTGTCCATGCGGTCTCGGATATGTGGGTGAGACCACTCAGCATATCCGGGACCGCATTTCTCAGCACAAATCTACGATAAGGTGCAAGAGGCTGATGTTGCCAGTTCCTGCGCACTTCATAGCCATGGGACACAATGTATCTCAGTTAAAGTATCAGATCATAGATCATGTACCTATTTCACGGAGAGGTGGAGATAGGATCAAACAACTAAAAACCAGAGAAGCCTTCTGGATTTTCACATTGCAGACGTTAGAACCTATGGGCTTAAATAGGGAGTACGAAGCGTTCACTTAGGTCCTCAGGTTGTGAAGAATAGCCATAACGTTTTATGTCTAATGTATTATATAACTCTTGCTTTCCCTTTTTTGTGTTTTACAGATGACTTAAGGTTGTCCTGATCTGATCACCGCGCCCCATTTATTATTTTTTAGTCTATCCACAGTTAGCAGATAGACTAATCCACTTTCGGCAAACAAGTGTCCTATACATACAGTTAGGTCCATAAATATTTGGACAGAGACAACATTTATCTAATTTTGGTTCTAGACATTACCACAATGAATTTGAAACAAAACAAATCAGATGCAGTTGAAGTTCAGACTTTCAGCTTTCATTTGAGGGTATCCACATTAAAATTGGATGAAGGGTTTAGGAGTTTCAGCTCCTTAACATGTGCCACCCTGTTTTTAAAGGGACCAAAAGTAATTGGACAATTGACTCCAAGGCTATTTCATGGACAGGTGTGGGCAATCCCTTCATTATATCATTCTCAATTAAGCAGATAAAAGGGCTGGTGTTGATTTGAGGTGTGGTGCTTGCATTTGGAAGGTTTAGCTGTGAAGGAAACATGCGGTCAAAGGAGCTCTCCATGCAGGTGAAACAAGCTATCCTTAAGCTGCAAAAAACAGAAAAAACCCATCCGAGAAATTGCTACAACTTTAGGAGTGGCAAAATCTACAGTTTGGTACATTCTGAGAAAGAAAGAAAGCACTGGTGAACTCATCAATGCAAAAAGACCTGGGCGCCCACGGAAGACAACAGTGGTGGATGATCGCAGAATACTCTCCATGGTGAAGAGAAACCCCTTCACAACAGCCAACCAAGTGAACAACACTCTCCAGGAGGTAGGCGTATCAATATCCAAATCTACCATAAAGAGAAGACTGCATGAAATTAAATACAGAGGGTTCACTGCACGGTGCAAGCCACTCATAAGAATCAAAAATAAAAAGGCTAGGCTGGACTTTGCTAAAAAACATCTAAAAAGCCAGCACAGTTCTGGAAGAACATTCTTTGGACAGATGAAACTAAGATCAACCTCTACTAGAATGATGGAAAGAGAAAAGTATGGCGAAGGCGTGGTACAGCTCATGATCCAAAGCATACCACATCATCTGTAAAACATGGCGGAAGCAGTGTGATGGCTTGGGCATGCATGGCTGCCAGTGGCACTGGGTCACTAGTGTTTATTGATGATGTGACACAGGACAGAAACAGCCGAATGAATTCTGAGGTATTCAGAGCCATACTGTGTGCTCAGATCCAGCCAAATGCAGCCAAACTGATTGGTCGTCGTTTCATACTACAGATGGACAATGACCCAAAACATAAAGCCAAAGCAACCCAGGAGTTTATTAAAGCAAAGAAGTGGAATATTCTTGAATGGCCAAGTCAGTCACCTGATGTCAACCCAATTGAACATGCATTTCACTTGTTAAAGACTAAACTTCAGACAGAAAGGCCCACAAACAAACAACAACTGAAAACCACCGCGGTGAAGGCCTGGCAGAGCATCAAAAAGAAGGAAACACAGTGTCTGGTGATGTCCATGAGTTCAAGACTTCAGGCAGTCATTGCTAACAAAGGGTTTTCAACCAAGTACTAGAAATGAACATTTTATTTACAATTATTTAATCTGTCCAATTACTTTTGGTCCCTTTAAAAACAGGGTGGCACATGTTAAGGAGCTGAAACTCCTAAACCCTTCATCCAATTTTAATGTGGATACCCTCAAATGAAAGCTGAAAGTCTGAACTTCAACTGCATCTGATTTGTTTTGTTTCAAATTCATTGTGGTAATGTCTAGAACCAAAATTAGATAAATGTTGTCTCTGTCCAAATATTTATGGACCTAACTGTATTACTGACACTTGGCGCTAGAGCGATGTCAGCACTTGTTGCGACTAGGTCCGCATGTTCACTTACGGCGTTCACGGACTCACGAATGAATCACATGACCCACTGCACCACGAGCATAAAGAGAGCTCCACGGCATTAGGTGAGCACAGCTCCACCGGACCACACCGCGCATGGTTCTCCTGCTATCACAGGTAATATGATGGTTTACTGGTTCTTGCCTATGGGTGGCTGTGACGATATTGGTTCTTTGTAACTCCCAGCCCGGTCTCTTAAGGACCGTGTTTCTTCTGACATGCCACTTTTGCCTGTTTTCCCTAGTTCATATATGGCGGCCTCATTATGTGATGTTGATCACATGTATTGTCAGCGTTAAAGACAGCATTCCTATGAAACTTCCGTGTAGATACAGACTTACATCTTTACCACTTGCAGTTTATAGCGTTATATTGAGATACGTAGCACTATACAGTCATGGCCAAAAGTTTTGAGAATGACACAAATATTAATTTTTACAAAGTCTACTGCTTCACTTTTTCTAATGGCAATTTGCATATACTCCAGAATGTTATAAAGAGTGATCAGCTTAACAGCAATTACTTGCAAAGTCAATATTTGGCTAGAAAATGAACTTTATCCCCCAAAACACATTTCAACATCATTGCAGCCCTGCCTTAAAAGAACCAGCTAACCTCTTTTCAGTGATTGCTCCATTAACACAGGTGTGGGTGTTGATGAGGACATGGCTGGAGATTAATCTGTCATGATTAAGTAAGAATGACACCACTGGACACTTTAAAAGGAGGCTGGTGCTTGGCATCATTGTTTCTCTTCTGTTAACCATGGTTATCTCTAAAGAAACACGTGCAGTCATCATTGCAATGCACAAAAATTGCCTAACAGGGAAGAGTATCGCAGCTAGAAAGATTGCACCTCAGTCAACAATCTATCGCATCATCAAGAACTTCAAGAAGAGAGGTTCCATAGTTGCCAAAAAGGCTCCAGGGCGCCCAAGAAAGACCAGCAAGCGCCAGAACCGTCTCTTAAAAGTGTTTCAGCTGCGGGATCGGGCTACCAGCAGTGCAAAGCTTGCTCAGGAATGGCAGCAGGCAGGTGTTAGGGCATCTGCACGCACTGTGAGGCGGAGACTCTTGGAGCAAGGCCTGGTCTCAAGGAGGGCAGCAAAGAAGCCACTTCTTTCCAGAAAAAACATCATGGATAGACTGATATTCTGCAAAAGGTACAGGCAGTGGACTGCTGAGGACTGGGGTAAAGTTATTTTCTCTGATGAATCCCCTTTTTGATTGTTTGGGACATCAGGAAAACGCCTCATTCGGAGAAGACAAGGTGAGCGCTACCACCAGTCTTGTCTCATGCCAACTGTTAAGCATCCTGAAACCATTCATGTGTGGGGTTGCTTCTCAACCAAGGAAATCGGCACTCTCACAGTCTTGCCTAAAAACACAGCCATGAATAAAGAATGGTACCAGAATGTCCTCCAAGAGCAACTTCTCCCAACCCTCCAAGAGCAGTTTGGCGATCAACAATGCCTTTTCCAGCATGATGGAGCACCTTGCTATAAAACAAAGGTGATAACTAAATGGCTCAGGGAACAAAGCATAGAGATTTTGGGTCCATGGCCTGGAAACTCCCCAGATCTTAATCCCATTGAGAACTTGTGGTCAATCATCAAGAGAAAGGTGGATAAACAAAAACCTAAAAATTCTGACAAAATGAAAGCATTGATTGTGCAAGAATGGACTGCTATCAGTCAGGATTTGGTCCAGAAGTTGATTGAGAGCATGCCAGGGAGAATTGCAGAGGTCCTGAAGAAGAAAGGTCAACACTGCAAATATTGACTTGCTGCATTAACTCATTCTAACTGTCAATATAAGCTTTTGTTACTCATATGTTTGCAATTATTATATTTCTGTCTGTGATAAAAACATCTGTCAAACACACATAAAAACCAGAGGGCAGCAGATCATGTGAAAATATAATATTTGTGTCATTCTCAAAACTTTTGGCCATGACTGTACATTGCGTTTGATCGATTTAATCAACCCAATTGATAGGATCTTCCTGCAATAATTACAAATACAACTAGGAGTATTAAGATGTATTATGATTAATGATATATCATTTTTTATATAGTTTCAGTATTTAAACGCGCGTTATACATGACATTCAAATTGTATATAGCACAATGTATTCATGAGTTATCGATATGTATCATGTTTTTCGTTTTTTTCATTTGTTTTTCACGTGTATCATTTGTGCAAGTTTTACTTTTCATTTTGGTGCTATGAAATAGATTTTGTATTTGATACTTTGGAATGATATTCTGTTTTTGACACAGTCATTATTGTATTCGTTTATTAGAAAATTACCCTTGAAGAAGGCCGATGGTGTAGCTTTTAGTGTCATGCATTGATCTTGCATTATTGCAGTCTGTGCCACCTTTGTCATGAATTTGTACCTGCTGTTGCTACTGCTGCTGATGTTACAAACAATTTTTTGAAATGTGGAGGCTCAAAGTTGGGTCTACATGTGGTGGGTTACCTGTAGTGGAAGGTGTGTCAGAGGCCTATTATACTTTTTCTACTCTGTGGAAATTTTTGCCACTTTAGTGGTGTGTGACAATATTTTTTTTAAATCTTAAGACTCCAAGTTAAGTCTCCATCTGGTGGGTTGCATGTAGTGGAAGGTGTTTCCGAGGCCCAATATACTGTTTCTACAATGTGGAAATTGCTGTCATTTTAGTGGTGTGTGACAATAACTTTTTTAAATGTGGAAAATCCAAGTATGGTCTCCTTCTTGTGTGTTGCCTTTTGAAGTAGGGCTCCCAGGCAGGCAGATCTGCACAAACTTTTACTCAACTACCTGTGTTGCTAACCTTACATTTTCCTATCAATAGTGTTTTTGCCATCTGAGTGTGGCTGGGGAAAAAAAGGAGCTGTTGCCTGAGGTATCAGGGCTCACAGCAAAGAAGACTTACACTGCTCCTTTAACCACCAGGTCTTCATTGAAACCTCAATTCAAAGCTGTATATGCTGGGCCAGATCTTGATACCTCATGCATGGCCCATTGCTGACTGCTTCTATGTCAATATAAACTGTTCTACTGTGGGTCACTTGATGCCACTTTTCATGGTGTCTACAACTAATTTTAGCTGTTTGGCAAGCTTTTTATCACCCCTTATAGTGTTGTATATACAATTGGTTTGGCCTCCCATTTAATTTAATGGGATTTGGATACATTCATTGAACTGTTCAGCAACCATGTTCTGTGAACATTTGGACACTTGGTGAACCAAACCGAACCTTAGAAGGTTTGCTCATCCCTAGCAGCGACTAATAGAATGGTATTTACCAGTGAGAAATGCAAGGTTCTAGCATCTGGCAAGAAAAACAAAATTACATCTAGTTAATAGTAGGCATAGAACTAAGCAACAGCATGTGTAAAATAGACTTAGGTATACCAAAAGATCACAGACTGCACATTAGTCAACAGTGTAATGCAGCAGGAAAAAAGGCAAACACAGTTCTAAGATGTATTAAGAGAAGCATAGAGTTTAAATCACGTGAAGTAATTTTCTCCTTTTACTCCACCTTGGTCAGGCCTCATCTGGAATACTGTGTCCAGTTCTGGCCACAACATTTAAAAAAAGACATTGAAAAACTGGAATAAGTTCAGAGAAGAGCTACCAGGATGGTGAGTGTACTGCAATGTATGTCCAACGAGGAATGATTAAAGGATCTGGGAAAGTTTAGCTTGTGAAAAAGAAGCCTAAGAGGAGACTTAATAGCTTTCTACGCATATCTGAAAGGATGTCACAGTGTAGAGGGATCATCCTTATTCTCATTTGCACATGGAAACACGAGAAGCAATGGAAAGAAACTGAAAGTGAGAAGATACAGAATAGATATTAGAAAAAACTTTTTGACAGTGAGGGTGATCAATAAGTGGAATAGGCTGACACGAGAGGTGGTGAGTAGTGTTGAGCGATACAATACCGCAAGTATCGGGTATCGGCCGATATTAGCTCTATCGGACTTTCGATACTTAGTTCCGATATTTTCGTCTTATCGGATACCGGAATCGGATTTGTCACTGTCACTGTCAGTGTCCGTCGGTCGGGTCTGTCAGGAGTCAGCGGCACTTACCTGGCAGAAGATCTCCGGCGGTCACGGGCTGGACTGCTTGATGGCCGCCATCATCTTTCCCCGGCGGTCACATGCAGTTTCTCGCGATAACTGCAGTGACTGCTGGGTAATCCCGGCCGTAAAGCAGTCAGTCCGATGACATCACCGCCGGGGAAGCAGGTAATCAGCTGTGCTGCGTCGAGATGACAGGCTCTGCCTGTCATTGCGATGTAGCAGAGCTGGATCGTCGTGGGACCCTCGTTACTATGGACTGCGTCGGACAGGTGGTATACTGTTGGTTTGTTTTTTTTCTTTTTTTACAGGAGATCGATGGCGTCGCAGGAATGAGAGTATAATAAAAGAAATGAAAACTGTGTTGTCTCTTTTATTTCATTAAAATACTTTTTTCTTGCTGTGTCTTTTTTTTTATACATTTAAAAACTTTGGGATTAATAATGGATCGGTGTCTTATTGACACCTCTCCATTATTAACCGTGCTTATTCTCACCGTGCAATCAACGGTGACATTAACCCCTTATTACCCCGCTTGCCACCGCTACAGGGCAGTGGGAAGAGCTGGGTAAATTGCCACAATTGGCACATCTTTTGATGCGCCAAATGTGGGGCTGCTGTAGCCTGGTATTATCAGGCTGTTGAGGGCCAAAATCCATGGGCCTTGACAGTCTTTTAATACCAGGCCGCAGCAGTCTGCATTTTACTTGGCTGGTTAACAAAAATAGGGGGACCCCTACGCCGTTTTTTTTTCGAGGGGATCCCCTATTTTTGTTAACCAGCCAAGCTAAGCAGACTGCTGTGGCCTGGTATTATCAGGCTGGCAAGGTCCATGGATATTGGATCCTTACCAGCCTGAAAAACCAGGCCTCAGCAGTCTGCTTCATCTGGCTGGTTAACAAAAATAGGGGGGACCCCACGCCAAATTTTTTTCGAGGGGATCCCCTATTTTTGTTAACCAGCCAAGATATGCAGACTGCTGTGGCCTGGTATTATCAAGCTGGCAAGCAGGGTCGGACTGAGGCACCGGGACACCGGAGAAACCTACGGTGGGCCCCAGCTCCTGCGTGGTGGGCCCTGATTTGAAAGGATAGGTCGCGGGGCAGAGGGGGTGGTGGCCCCGGGGCCCGCGCTCTGAGGGGGCCCACCCAGAGCTACGATACAGTTACATTCTGCGGCAGAGCAGGGAGAATCGCTCTCCCTGCTCTGTCACCCGGAAGCTATGGGGCCTGAACAGGCGTTGGGGGGGCCCGGTGCCAGCAGTGGGCCCCCCCACCCGTCATCGGAGGGTCAGCTGTATCGGCATCCAGCCGATAAAGCTGAACGCATGGAGAGAGAAGGAGCGAGCGCTCCTTCTCTCCCATAATCCCCCTCTCAGCGTATTACAGCGGGCGCAATAACATCACCTGCCGCCGCCCGCTGTCAGACGCTGAGAGGGAGAACAGTGAGCAGCACAGGAGCCGGGAGGTGAGTTTTTTTTTTTATTTTTTTTTAATGGAGGTGCAGTCGAGTCCTGGCTGGAGAAGTCGTCATGTCGGTGTGGGCCAGATGGAAAAGACATGAAAAGTGAACAATTCCATTAGAAAGAACATCAGCGGTAAGTCATTATCTGTACCTGTGCTGTAATCTATTATATGTTCTGTAGGACTGGTATTATTTAACACAGACCATATGGCGGTAATATCAATATTGGTCTTTTTATATATAGATTATTTTGGCCAACAGCGCGGTCATTTGCTGAGGTTCTCTGATGATGGGCCCACTCAGAAGTTTTGCCCCCACTAAACCAAAACCCTAGCTACGCCTATGGCTCTCTCTCTAGTCTTTCTTTCTCGCTCTCTGTTCTTTCCTTCTCGCTCTCTGTTCTTTTTTCTCTCTGTTCTTTCTTTCTCTCTTTTCTTTCTTTCCTCTCTTTCTTTCTCTGTTTGTTCTTTCTCTCTCGCTGCTCTTTCTTTCTTTTCCTCAGTACCAGCCACTGTGCCCTCATTACCAGTCAGTGTGATCAGCAGTGCTAAATGGTTACGCTTGGGGCGAGGATATGGGTGTGATTAGCTGTGAAATGGGTGTTGTCGGGGCGTGGCCTAAAATTTTCAGCGGCGCGCAACACGCGCCGCAGCCTTTAATCCTCTTTCCTGTCTTCCAAATTTGGGAGGTATGCTGTATGACCTCCCTACAACTTCTGGCCATGCTCCTGATGAGCGCGACGGATGGTCTCGTGAGGGATCTCCTCCCACACCTGGACTAAAGCATCCACCAACTCCTGGACAGTCTGTGGTGCAACGTGGCATGGCCTAAAATTTTCTGCAGCATGCACAGCGTGCCACAGCCTTTGTCCCTCTTTCCCTTATTCAAAGGTTGGGAAGTATGATGTTGGGCCGCAAGAATATATTTTCTCTGGTGGGCCCAAGGTACTCCAGTCCGACGCTGCTGGCAAGGTCCATGTATGTTGGCTCCTTAACAGCCTTAAATACCATGCCTCAGCAGCAGGGGCGTACATATAAATCATGGGGCCCCATAGCAAAAGTCTGAATGTTCCCCACCCCCCCAAAAAAAAAACCCAGAGGCATTGTAAATGTAAAGTGCCAGCACAGTGAGGGAAGTTGAGTCGCACAGAGACAGGGGATTTGGGGGTTTCGGCACCGATCACGTCGACTTCTATGGGGGATGTCACGAGTAGCACAGCTCGGTCCGTGACCTGGGCGATCACTGGAATGTGGGATATTTCCAGGGGATGATAGAATGTTCGTGTAGTTTGTCGTGACGCCACCTGTAGTACCTGGTCAGGGTGTCCAGCGCTGCTGTGCAGGTCCTCTGGAAGGGATGGTGTAGTGCAGGTAGGTGAAAAGTCTTCTACAGGTAACACGCTATCCTTCCAGGGCAGATAGATGTGAGATAGAGCAATGGTGCAAAGTGATGTAGCAGAGTGGACTATGCGACGTAGTAAGAAAGCAGGAAACACTTCAAGTTAAACGTTGCATAATAACATTTTTAATAATAACATTACAAAAGTGCAAATGGCTTATATTATGTGACATGTTTTGTTACTGTTCATACCCTTGATATGTGTTATACATGTGTGTTAATAAATACATATTCAACAAAAGTGCAAATAGCATTAGTGCCGAAGTTCGTGGAGACTTCTTAGGACTACAACCCCACCGGGGTAACTTCACAGTGTCCTTTACTTGTGCTTGTGGAGGACCCGCTCCAAACCTCCAACTGTGGTCTTGGGTGGGCTGCAAGACTTTCCTTGAGCAGACCTCACTTTCGGCCACACCAAACGGGTTTTTAGTTTCTGAGGTAGTTGAAAATAGTGCACAGTAAAGTTTTTTGTAAAACCAAGATGGAGCACCGAAGTGCCAACTATTTACAGAAAAGTTTGTGAGCCAGTACAGTTCATGGCTTCAAAGTTCAACATTTTCATTACAGTGAAACACCATTACCCAACCTGGGTATATTAAGGCAACAATAAACTTGTTCTTCTGAACATTCACTCGTCCGGGTACATCAAACCATTACCCAACCTGGGTATATTAAGGCAATAAACTTCTTTTTATGAACATTCACCCGTCCGGGTACATCAATAATTTAACTATTTACATACAGAGACCCTGTCCGGGTTATTTAGACTTCTTTGGCTGGCCTCTTCCAGGTACCACCTGGTACTCTTCTGGAGCTTGCCAAACATCCGTGACAGGAGGGTCCACCCAGACCTGATGACGTCGTGTGGCCAGTACAGTGACGTCGTGACCCGCTATATGGGTCTGTGTGGCCACCTCTTTCATCTCCCTCCGGGTCTGGACCCCTATGTCCTGGACTGAACGAACCCCAGGGGGCCTAACAGGCGCCGGGTACGGGCCAGCTATCATTATCATGTCCATAGCTGGGGCTGCTGAGGAGACCACTGAGGGAGGCTGGGGAGATTTACGGCATGGGGTGGGCACTTGTGCAGAGGCCTGGTTGGGGGAGGCTGAAGGCTCGTAGGGTCTGTCAGTTTCCTGACACTCTGGGGAGTAGGGGTCGCACCTGGTAACATTTAGGGCGTACCATCCATTGTAACCCCAGTGTCGGGTGTAAGTCACCAAGTCTCCTGGCAACAGGTCCCTCCCCGGGTGTCCTTCTGGGAGGTGAGCCTCCACGTCCCGCCGGGTTACAAAAACTTCTAAATAAAGTCCAGGCTCCTGGATGAAGCCCCAACCACCTTTTAACTTAACGTTCCGTACTGCACCCTTATGCCGCGGCTCCCTCACCGTACTTTTATCCTTTCTCATACGTGCCTTCTCTGCCAGGTCCTTCTCCAGGTGACGTTGCCGAAGCTTTTGGGATTCTCGCTGCTCCCTTTGTCGCTCTGCTTCCCGCTCCCGACGTCTCCACTCTTCCTCCTGACGCCGGTTGTAATTCTCCTCCACCAGCATCTCCATGTCTCCACCATCAAACGCCAGCTTACGATGTACGGTTTGCGGCAGCTCTCTTGGCGCCCGCCAGTCCTGGCGGCGCTCACCTGTGGCAGAAGCAGCCGGCTCTGGAACAGATGACGGTCGGGGCTCCGGTACAGGCAGGTAGAGCTCTGGTGCCTGCGCGGCCTCCTCCATGAGGTCGGGTGTCGCTTCTTCTGCCTCAGCGACGGGGGCAGACAGCGGGATCTGGGGTGCTGGTGCGGCGTTTTCTGCAGGAACGGGTGCCTCCACTGTGATACTGGCAACCGGTTCAGATTGCAAGGGCTGGGATGCCCGCACGGCCTCCTGTACTGGAACGGGTGCCTCCACTGAGATACTGGCAACCGGTTCAGATTGCAAGGGCTGGGATGCCCGCATGGCCTCCTGTACTGGAACGGGTGCCTCCACTGAGATACTGGCAACCGGTTCAGATTGCAAGGGCTGGGATGCCCGCACGGCCTCCTCTACTGGAACGGGTGCCTCACCTTCCGGTACAGACACTTCAGGGGGTAAGAGGGATTGGCGCCGCTCCAATTGTAGTTTTAGGGCCCGCCAGCTCGATTCCATCCTGGCGACCTCCTCCCGGTGCAGGGCCAGGTCTCTCAGGGTATCCTCCGCTTCTTCCAGCGTAGGAGGGTTTCCAGGCCGGGTGCCAAACGGTGGCTCCGTGGCGATCGGGTCGCTTCCGTGGGGGGAGAGCTCTGACTCCTCCATCCCTTCCCACTTCTGCTCACGTCCATTCGCCATCTCAGCAAAGTCACATGTGTCATTAGCATCAGGAGAGGCGACATCTTTTGTAGGGAGGCGGGACCTTCGCGTTCGTTTACGCCCACTGAGGAGGATGAGGAGGCGGAACTCCAGAGCTGTGGGGCACGATCTTACATTGCAGTAACATTTAGAGTGTGCGGACATCGTTTTTGCGCCACGGAGTGAGTGTACGCCCACGAGAGCACCCCCTTATTCTTCACCTGTGCCTCGTGGCGCAGATATGACAGAAAAATGGCAAATACAGTCTATGATGATTTTTGCAATTCTCAAGCAAAAAAACAGTTCAATTAAGGCACACAGGACTCGCTTATAGCGAGCTTCTGGATCCTGTTCGCTGGGTGCGATGCAACATCTCTGTGGCGACTGGACCCTCGGGTGCTTCTGTCTTTTCACAAATGCCGGCTTTTCCCGACAATTGAATTAGAGGCTATTTTACTATGTAGAAGTGAATAAACTATAAATATATGTATATATATATATATGTATTCTAAGTGTGTATATTTTGTGTTTACAAGGAAAGAAAGTGTTTTTTTAGTTGCGATATTTTGTTCCCATAGACTTACATGGGACTTCCAGTATCGGAATCGGATATCGCCGATAGTGATATCGGCGATACCATTCCGATCCGATATTTTTAGATATCGAGCAGTATCGCTCAACACTAGTGGTGAGTTCTCCTTCAATAAAAGTCTTCAAACAGAGGCTAGACAGACATGCTTCTAAGATGGTTTAGTGAATCCTGCACTGTATTGAGCATGGGGTTGGCCACGATGACCCTTGAATTCCCTTCCAAATCTAACATTCTATTATTCTGCTGGAAACCGGAGACAAGCAGGTGAAATCCTGAAGACCACTGGCAAATAGGGTTACTGTAAACTGCAGACAAGCAGGTGAAGTCCTCCACTGACAGGTAGCATGGTTACTGGAAAACTAAAACAAACAGAAGTCCTAAAGACCACTGGTCGATAGCAGGATTCCTGGAAACTACAGACAAGCAGGTAAAGTCCTGCACAAGGTTACTGGAAAACGATAACAAGCAGGAGTCCTGAAGACCACTGGTAGACAGCAGTACTACTAGAAACTGCAGAAAAGTAGGTAGCAGTACTGGAATTTGCAGAGTAGTAACTTAGAGACTGGAAAACACAGACAAACAGAAGATGTCCTAATAACTGTGTATTGAAACCCTGCACAGACAGCTAAAAGAGTTACTAGATAAAGAGCAATACCGAGACACATGTGTGAGTCTTGGGGCCCTTAAATAGTCTACTTGCAAAACCCAAGGGAGAGCACAAGAAAATCAAAGGGACTGGGGCATGTGCTTAACACATATAGATTTAAACAGGTTTAGTCAATAAAGTAGCTTATGGAAAAAATGTTTCTAAAAAACACCAGGATGGATTAAATGCCTGCAAAGTCTTCATGGAAAACACTGGGAATGATGCTGATTCTGTGGTGAAACTCACAAAATTCATCCTCACCCACAATTACTTTGAATTTGACAACAAGATCTATCTACAGGAGACTGGCACAGCGATGGGAAGTAAAATGGCTCCACAGTATGCAAATCTTTTCATGGCCAAGCTTGAAAGAGACTTTTTGTCCTCGTACCCCATCAGGCCTCGGGCCTACCACCGCTACATTGATGACATTCTAATCATCTGGATGGAGTCTGAGCAACAGCTAAAGACGTTCCATGAACAGTTTAGCCAATTTCATCACACCATCAACTTAACACTCAACTACTCCAGCACTGAAATTAACTTTTTGGACACCATCATTAAGCTAAAGAACAATGAAATAGAGACATCCCTGTATCAGAAGCCAATGGACCGTCCAACATACCTTAAATGGGACAGTTTCCATCCAAAACACATAAAAAACTCTATTGTCTACAGCCAAGCCATCAGATGCAACCGTATATGTTCCAACGCCATGGATAGAGATGAACACCTTGGTCACCTCAGAAAGACCTTTTTAAATCAAGGCTACCATTCAAGACCAATTGAAAACCAAATTACAAGAGCCACCAGAATATCAAGGAATCACCTTCTACATTACAAAGCTAAAGATGAAAATAACCGGGTGCCTCTAGTGGTCACTTACAATCCAAATCTGGAGATGCTAAGGGGAGCTGCATGGAAACTACAACCTTTACTACAAAAAGATGCCCGATTACAATCCATATTTCCAGACCCCCCACTACTGTGTTTTAGGCAGCCCCCAAATCTAAGAAGCATCATTGTCAGAAGCTCCCTGTCCTCCCCAACAGCTGCAGGAACCTTTCCTTGCAACAAGAAAAAATGTAAAACCTGTCCATTTATAATGACCACGGACAAGATAAAGATCCCCAACTCCCATCAGGACTACAAGATCCCAGGTACTTTCAGCTGCATCCCATCTAATGTGGTTTACCTAATTATATGTACTAAATGTCCAACTGGGGGTCTGTATGTGGGAGAGACAGGGCAAAAACTGAGAACAAGGATGAATTCTCATCGCCACACAATAAGAGAAAAGAGAATGGATCTAACTGTGGCCAAACATTTTTGTATCCCCGATCACAGCACCATGGACATGAAATTACCTGTACTGAAAGGTAATTTCACATCTCAAAGACACAGGAGAGTTTGCGAATACAAACTGATGATGACCTTTGACACTCTCAATGCTGGAATGAACCTATCACATGGATTTATGGCCTTTTACATCAATTAAGGAATTTGCTCCCAAGACCCTGTGAGAGTATCACAAAACATTACCAGACCCCAATCAGAGGGCAATAAAACTTTCACACTCCTTATCTGTGAACTGTTCCAATATTTATGTTCATCTCTATCTCCCATATTGACAGTTCTGCTTTACGTCACTTGTCTTATCTATTGCATTGTTTCTGTGCTGTGTTGTGTATAAATATGTGATTCTTCAGATTTTGTATTAGTCTTTGCCTGATGAAGAGACCTGAGTAGTCTCGAAAGCTTGCAATTTGTTACCATCTTTTCAGTAAGCCATTAAAAGGTATCAACCACTGAGGACTCCCAATTCTAAATATTTTTCTAAAAAAACAAGCACCATCCCCAACATTCAGATTTTATGAGGTATATCAAACCTCCGAAATGCCTCAGATTTAGATGTACAGTCCCATTATATTTAGAAAGTTTTTCTCCTCTGCAATGTGGAGCAAGAACAGCAAAGGTACGTTATTTTTCATCTTGTGTGAGAAGATACAGGAATATGGAGAAGGTACAAGTAATTTACCCAGCACTGGCAACGGCCGACATGTCCTTTTCAGCATAGATGGTGTTCACCAATAAAGCCCAGGCTTTATCATGGTTTGGCTTGAAAAACACGATTATTTGAAGCAATTTTTAATTGCTCAAAGATTTATTAGACATTGTTTCTGTGTCAGCGAACAGCAAATTAAAAGGGAACATTTTCATTTATTTATTTTTTTTATTGTACAGAATGAAAATCAAATTGCGATGTAAGTAAAAAGCACAAAAAGAAAAATCAGCTAAGATACAAATCATGATTTTACATTAATTTGATACAGGGACATTTCTGGTCAAAGATGGAGTTTTAATTTCTAGAAGCTGAGGAGGAAGGTCAATATTTTTTTGTGATTTGGCTTAGATCAAAAATTTCAAACTGCAGGCATTCTTCCGTCTACAGAAGTGTTACTTAGAAATACAATCTTTTTTCTCTGTTCTAATAACATTTTACTAAAACAGACCGGGCCATGTCTTAAGGTGTTACAGGTCAGGTCTGTGTCTGGAAATAATCAGTGCTGCAATATTAAATTCTGTACCAGCTTCAATCTACATCCGACTTCTTGCTAATCTACCAAATAAAAGTATGACTGCAGAATCCAAGCCCACATGGTTGGTTTATAGTCTGTATCCATTGAAACACATAAATCTGCATTGGAGCAGGAGACATATAGCAGGAGTTTTCAATCATTATTATTGGCAAAGGCAGGGGAAGGGCAATTGGCAAAGGGGAAGGCAGTGCAGATAGAGACCTGGGCACAAATAATGAAATTGGGGGTGGGGGTGGCATGGGGGGTGGGGTTAGAACAGTTAATAATTTAAGAAAGAATAGAGGTACAGAGAGATACATAAAGTGCATGTATACTAATGCTAGAAGCCTCACCAACAAAATAGAGGAATTAGAATTAATTTTGTTGGAACATAATTATTACATGGTGGGGATATCTGAGACTTGGCTGGATGAGAGCCACGACTGGGCGGTTAATTTACAGGGCTATAGTCTGTTTAGAAATGACCGTAAAAATAAGCGAGGTGGGTGTGTGTGTTTATATGTAAAATCATCCTTAAAACCCATCCTGCGTGATATCTGTGAATCTAATGAAGATGTAGAGTCTCTGTGGGTGGAGATTAGGGGAGGAGGGAAAAATAATAAATTACTGATAGGGGTTTGTTATAAGTCTCCTAAAATAATGGAAGCAACAGAGAATATCCTCGTAAAGCAAATAGATGAAGCAGCAACTCAAGGAGAAGTCATTATTATGGGGGACTTCAACTACCCTGAAATACATTGGGGAACAGAAACCTGCAGTTCCAGCAAAGGTAATAAGTTTTTGGCAACTATGAGAGACAATTACCTTTCACAACTAGTTCAGGATCCAACAAGAGGGGGGGCACTGCTAGACCTAATATTAACCAACAGGCCAGACCGCATATCAAATATAAGGGTTGGGGGTCACTTGGGTAATAGTGATCACAAAATAATAAGCTTTCATGTATCCTTTAATAAGATGTGTAGTCGAGGGGTTACAAGGACACTAAACTTCAGGAAGGCAAATTTCCAACGGATGAGAGATGATCTTGGTGCAATAAACTGGGACGATATCCTGAGACATAAAAATACACAAAGAAAATGGGAGACGTTTATTAGTATCCTGAATAGGACCTGTGCACAGTATATACCCTATGGGAATAAACATGCTAGAATTAGGAGGAAACCACTATGGCTAAATAGAGCTGTAAGGGGCGCAATAAGGGACAAAAAGAAAGCGTTTAGGGAATTAAAGCAAGTAGGTAGTGAAGAGGCATTAAATAAATACAGAAGACTGAATAAATTCTGTAAAAAGCAAATCAAGACAGCAAAGATTGAGGTAGAGAAACTCATTGCCAGAGAAAGTAAAAATAATCCCAAAATATTCTTTAACTACATAAATAGCAAGAAACTAAAAAATGATAGTGTTGGTCCCCTTAAAAATAGTCTGGGTGAAATGGTGGATGAGGATGAGGAAAAAGCCAATATGCTAAATGACTTTTTTTCAACTGTATTTACACAAGAAAATCCCATGACAGATAACATGATCAGAGATAAAAAAATTTCTCCATTAAATGTCACCTGCTTAACCCAGCAGGAAGTACGGCGGCGTCTAAAAATCACTAAAGTTGACAAATCCCCGGGCCCGGATGGGATACACCCCCGAGTACTGCAGGAATTAAGTACAGTTATAGATAGACCTTTATTTTTAATCTTTAAAGATTCCATAATAACTGGGTCTGTACCACAGGACTGGCGTATAGCAAATGTGGTGCCAATATTCAAAATGGGGGCAAAAACTGAACCTGGAAATTATAGGCCAGTGAGCTTAATATCTACTGTGGGTAAAATCCTGGAGGGTTTTTTAAGGGATACTATATTGGAGTATCTGAAGCTGAATAACCTCATGACACAGTATCAGCATGGGTTTACGAGGGATCGTTCTTGTCAGACTAATCTGATAAGCTTTTATGAAGGGGTAAGTTCAGGACTGGACCAAGGGAATGCAGTGGACGTGGTGTTCATGGACTTCTCAAAAGCTTTTGATACAGTGCCACACAAAAGGTTGATACATAAAATGAGAACAATGGGGATAGGGGAAAATATGTGTAAGTGGGTTAAGAACTGGCTCATGAATAGAAAACAAAGGGTGGTTATTAATGGAGCACACTCGGACTGGGTCACGGTTAGCAGTGGGGTACCACAGGGGTCAGTATTGGGGCCGCTTCTCTTTAACATATTTATTAATGACCTTGTAGGGGGCATACAGAGTAGTATTTCAATATTTGCAGATGACACTAAACTCTGCAGGGTAATAAATACAGAGGAGGATAATTTTATATTACAGGAGGATTTATGTAAACTAGAAGCTTGGGCTGATAAATGGCAAATGAGCTTTAATGGGGATAAATGTAAGGTCATGCACTTGGGTAGAACAAATAAGATGTATAATTATGTGCTTAATTGTAAAACACTGGGCAAAACTGTCACTGAAAAAGACCTGGGTGTATGGGTGGACGACAAACTCACATTTAGTGGCCAATGTCAGGCAGCTGCTGCCAAGGCAAATAAAATAATGGGATGCATTAAAAGAGGCATAGATGCTCATGAGGAGAACATAATTTTACCTCTATACAAGTCACTGGTGCGACCACACTTAGAATACTGTGTGCAGTTCTGGTCTCCGGTGTATAAGAAAGACATAGCTGAACTGGAGCGGGTGCAGAGAAGAGCGACCAAGGTTATTAGAGATCTGGGGGGTCTGCAATACCAAGACAGGTTATTACACTTGGGGTTATTTAGTTTGGAAAAACGAAGGCTTAGGGGTGATCTTATTACAATGTATAAATATATGAGGGGACAGTACAAAGACCTTTCTAATGATCTTTTTACTCTTAGACCTGTGACGGGGACAAGGGGGCATCCTCTACGTTTGGAGGAAAGAAGGTTTAGCCATAATCACAGACGCAGATTCTTTACTGTAAGAGCAGTGAGACTATGGAACTCTCTGCCGTCTAATGTTGTAATGAGTGATTCCTTACTAAAATTTAAGAGGGGACTGGATGCCTTTCTTGAAAAGTATAATATTACAGGCTATATTCACTAGTTTCCTAGATACAGCGTTGATCCAGGGAGCTAGTCTGATTGCCGTATGTGGAGTCGGGAAGGAATTTTTTTCCCCAATGTGAAGCTTACTGTTTGCCAGATGGTTTTTTTTTGCCTTCCTCTGGATCAACATGTTAGGGCAGGTTAGGATAGGATATGGGTTGAACTAGATGGACTTAAAGTCTTCCTTCAACCTTAATAACTATGTTACTATGTTACTATGTTAAAGATGTTTCTTTTATTATATAAAGGACATTGAGACAATGCAAAAATTGTTGGAAAGATGTATAAAACTTTTTGGCCTTAGTTATGAGAGAATAATGTGTATCAAGCTCATCACATTCCTTTAAAGGCAATCTGTCACCAAGTTTTTGCCACCTAATCTATGTTTCTCACATTATAATGTAGGAGAAACAAGAGAGCATACAGGTTTATGAAAATATCAAAAAAGTTTTTATTATTCACAATTACATAAATATAATGAAGTTAGATCATATAGGACATACCGAAAATGCAGCTGCGCCATTACACTAGTGTAGTCACCAATTATGCGATAATAGGATGACAGGCATAAAAGTCATTACTTCAAAAATAACCGAGCCGTGTAAAATCTATAATAGAGTCATGACTAATATATAATGCACCCAGGAATTAATTACAAAGTGCTTGAATGAAAGCCCATATAGGAAGTCTCACATAACGGGTTATCATATATTGCACATGCCCGGTAAACAGTGTAACAACATGTATCCCATTGCCAAAATACAAAAAGCACACTATAGAGGGGCAGAGAGTTGTGTGCAAGGAAACCAATGTGTGTAATAAACACCTGTCAACACATAGGTAGCCAAAATGGGCATATTACCCCTACACACAAGCCCCATCATAAGGTACACCTACAGTGAGGCTTTAGGAAAAACACCCCTCAATTGCATAAGTGCTAAGTGCAAAGTGATACATCGGCATTTGGAGATCTTACCAGGAGTCAATACAGGATACCCCCTGGACACCAGTGCGGCTGCCCTGTCCCGACGCACATTTCGCGGGGTACACCCGCTTTCTCAAGGGACGGTACACTTTGCACTTAGCACTTATGCAATTGAGGGGTGTTTTTCCTAAAGCTTCACTGTAGGTGTACTTTATGATGGGGCTTGTGTGTAGGGGTAATATGCCCATTTTGGCTACCTATGTGTTGACAGGTGTTTATTACACACATTGGTTTCCTTGCACACAACTCTCTGCCCCTCTATAGTGTGCTTTTTGTATTTTGGCAATGGGATACATGTTGTTACACTGTTTACCGGGCATGTGCAATATATGATGACCCGTTATGTGAGACTTCCTATATGGGGTTTCATTCAAGCACTTTGTAATTAATTCCTGGGTGCATTATATATTAGTCATGACTCTATTATAGATTTTACACGGCTCGGTTATTTTTGAAGTAATGGCTTTTATGCCTGTCATCCTATTATCGCATAATTGGTGACTACACTAGTGTAACGGCGCAGCTGCATTTTCGGTATGTCCTACATGATCTAATATCATTCTGTTTATGTAATTGTGAATAATAAAAACTTTTTTGATATTTTCATAAACCTGTATGCTCTCTTGTTTCTCCTACATTATATTGTTATTTTGAGCGGGTAATTTTATTTTTTCTGTTTATGTGGATTACCACGGGTGATTATTATCACCTCTTGCTCTAATATGCAACTAGGGCTCTTGTTTTCATATGTTTCTCACATGCAGATTCGGTCAGTGAAAAAAATCACTCATCTGCACTGTGCTATTGTATAACATTGATCGGTTTTTCCACGTACAGCATTTGGACTGAATATACGGACTTGTGAATGAGCCCTAATCCAGACAAACGGGTTTAAAACACCACTTAACTGCAAAATACAATGATATCAGTAGGTAATTACCTTTTTTTTAGCTGACCTTTTCCCTTAGTAAGTGTCATGCCGACTTCGACATCACACTGGGGATTCTGTTGTGCAGTCTTAGCCCTTCCTGTTGCTCAGCCTGAGTTTGGGCGTTGGCAGTGGTTTGTTCACTGATGTTCAGCTTGGCATGAGTTAACTTTTTGATTAGTGGCTGAGGCTGCTGTGAACACCTTCTCCTTTAAGTATGGCTCAAAACATTCCTGGATGCTGACTATAGCATTTGCTTACCTCTTGCATACCGGTCCTGTGTTGGAGTAGCTGTTGTTACTTGAATCTTTATTTAGGAGTTTGGTGAAGTATATGTTGTTGTTTGTTCATTTCCCTATTTGTATTGTGTTGCCCTCACACAAATATTGTGTCGTCCTCATAGTTTGCTTTGTGGTGCAGTTTACTTTATTCCCTCTCGTTCTTTATCTGTGGTTTCCATTACAATTCACCTCCTGGGGTGTGGGTTGGTGGTTTAGCTCAGGGCTGGACAGGAGATAGGGACAGGTCGGTGACTCGAGCCTCCCTACCATCAAGGGTACCTCTGAGTTAAGGAAAGACAGGGCTCCGTCTAGTCTGAGGGGCAGTTCTGGGGCCCAGGTTCCTCATCTCCTGTTTTCCCATTGTTTCTCATGACAGTAAGGCTTTAAAGTGATTGTTGCAATTGTGAATGCAACTTTCCATGTTATTTTGCCATCTTTAGATATTTACAAAATCATTCATTAGGATACACATTTCAGTGTACGAATTACAAGTTGTAAATCTACTGGAATTAATTCTCTATGAGATGCATAAATTTAAAAATCATCTACATTAGCTCTATTTTACTTCTACTCAGGATGCAGGCCATACTGAAAGATTAGAAAAATAAGGATAACAGACAAAAAAAAATGGAAAGCCTTTATTGGCAGACAGTGGATGACCAAAGTGATGAAGATAATTTGGTTTAGAAATACATGAGTAGCAAAATAAACAAGCTTGAGATTAAATTTTTTAGGAGTCATAAAGCTTTGTACATAACTGAGTCCAAGAAAAGACGCTTTATTCTATTATCAGTTGTCCTGAATGACATTTTGACAGATGAAGATAGAATTTAGCTGTACTTTTGACAGCTATAGATGGAAACATTGTGTACTTGATATTCAGGCAAATATTGCCACTACTTAGGTCTCGGAAACACAGCTTGGTGTCAATAAAATGCTAATGGCTTTTGCACTGACAACAATACCAGTGTTGATCAATTTTATGATCTGCTAAACCAGCAGTTGTTAGATATACTGCGCATAGCTGTACATAGGCTGCACGGTGGCTCAGTGATTAACATGGCTGTTTTGCTCGTTGAGGTCCTGGGGTCAAATCCACTAAAAACAACAATTGCAAGGAGTTTGTGTGTTCTCCCAGAGTTTGTGTGGGTTTCCTGTGGGTTCTCCAGTTTCCTCCACACTCCAAAGACATACTGGTAATCTAGATTGTGAGCCCCAATGGGGACAGTGATGTTGATGTCTATAAAGCAATGAGGAATTAATGGCACTATATAACTTAGGAAAATAAATAATACAAAAAATAACTGGTATTTCCTTAAACAATTGGTTTACAAACTGTTTAAAATGTAATATTACTAAATAAATACCTTCCCATTCTGATTTAATAAAATGGAAGTTTAGATTTTCCACAAGGCCTTTTTACACTGCTGTCATTGCTATCATGTAACAGAAGTCATCCTTTTGTAACTGTTCCATTGTATGAAAGATACAAATGGAGACAGATAAGCTTAATTGATTTGTAATGTGGGCCCTTGGAATTCCTTCAGTGTTTCCATCATTTTGGCCACCTAGAATAGAGCTGCATGCTGAAAGTTTTCTATCAAAAACATCAAAACCTTTGAAGAATTCCCTATGGAATTTCTTTAAATTGAATCTGTCACCACATTAGACCTATCTAAACTTTTAATATGTGCATGCAGGTTATAGAGTGCTGAGGAGAGTGATCCCTGTATGTTTCATATCAGATGCCTTGTTGTAGAAAAATCATCTATTATCACTCCATGTAAATGACCACTTCCAGGTTATGGGGAGAACACTGTCTGCAAGATAATTCTGCCCTCAGAGCTTATTTTACTTGAAGGGGGAGTTACCAGTGTGAGACATGTAACTAACACAGAACAGCAGAAGTGAACTTTGTCTTCTTGCAAACACATCTTCTGCAGCATTCTGAGCTCTGCTGTGTTGTAAAAATAAATGCAACCCTGTCTGCCTGTGAGATGGAAGCTGAAGCTGAGAGGAGCATGCAGTTGTGTCAGGTATAATCACACACAGCTCTGCAGTGAGAGCAGGAGAGCAGAGAGTGGCCATTACACATCACACTGGTAACTAGCCCTTCATGTAAGATAATCTCTGGAGGCAGAGTTATCTTCCAGGCATTATCCTCCTCAGAGCCTGGAAGGGGTCATTTACATAAAGTGCTAAAAGATAATTTATCAGCAACAAGGCATTTGATATGAGACATACAGGGATCACTCTCCTCAGCATTCTATATCCTTTATGCCCATATTAACAGTTTAGATAAGTCAAAGGCGGTGACAGATTCCTTTAATTATAAACTTTCATATTATAATATATGAGAATAATGATCTACCACATCATAGAATCATACAAATACACCTGCTTGACTCTGTGATTAACACATGGCGACTAGGATCGTACATGCACTATGCTCGTCAGGAACGTGTGTATGGAGCGGGCTCAGGAGCTGAGCACACCCTATTCCCGGCAGATGATGCCTGCTTTATGATGCCTGGACATTGTCTTTGCAGCACATCTGTGCAGAGAGAGCTATCAACCAAAGTACTGGAGTGCGCGTTTAACTGCCGCTTACAGGAGCCGTCAATGTAGCCGATCTGTGCACGCCCCATGACTGAAAAATTGAGACTTCCGATAGGAAAAAACTAAATATCGTCACTTACTAGATAAGGAGAAAGCAGAGTCAAAACTATCCCAAAAATTACAAAAAACGTTTTATTAGAGAATAAATAGATAACAATTAGTGTTGAGCATTCCGATACTGCAAATATCGGGTATCGGCCGATATTAGCTGTATCGGAATTCCGATTCCGAGTTCCGATATTTTCGTCTTATCGGATACCGGAATCGGGATGTCACTGTCACTGTCAGTGTCCGTCTGTCGGGTCTGTCAGGAGTCAGCGGCACTTACCTGGCAGAAGATCTCCGGCGGTCACGTCCTGGACTGCTTCATGGCCGCCATCCTCTTCTCCCCGGCGGTCACATGCAGTTTCTCGCGATAACTGCAGTGACTGCTGGGTAATCCCGGCCGTAAAGCAGTCAGTCCGATGACGTCACCGCCGGGGAAGCAGGTAATCAGCTGTGCTGCGCCGGGATGACAGGCTCTGCCTGTCATTGCGATGTAGCAGAGCTGGATCGTCGTGGGACAATCGTTACTATGGACTGCGTCGGACAGGTGGTATACTGTTGGTTTGTTTTTTTTATTTTTTACAGGAGATCGATGGCGTCGCAGAAATGAGTGTATAATAAAAGAAATGAGAACTGTGTTGTCTCTTTTATTTCATTAAAATACTTTTTTCTTGCTTTGTCTTTTTTTTACACATTTAATAACTTTGGGATTAATAATGGATCGGTGTCTTATTGACACCTCTCCATTATTAACCGGGCTTATTGTCACCGTGCAATCAACGGTGACAATAACCCCTTATTACCCCGCTTGCCACCGCTACAGGGCAAGTGGGAAGAGCCGGGTAAAGTGCCACAATTGGCACATCTTTTGATGCGCCAAATGTGGGGCTGCTGTAGCCTGGTATTATCAGGCTGTTGAGGGCCAAAATCCATGGGCCTTGACAGTCTTTTAATACCAGGCCGCAGCAGTCTGCATTTTACTTGGCTGGTTAACAAAAATAGGGGGGATCCCCACGCCGTTTTTTTTTCGAGGGGATCCCCTATTTTTGTTAACCAGCCAAGCTAAGCAGACTGCTGTGGCCTGGTATTATCAGGCTTGCAAGGTCCATGGATATTGGATCCTTACCAGCCTGAAAAACCAGGCCTCAGCGGTCTGCTTCATCTGGCTGGTTAACAAAAATAGGGGGGACCCCACGCCAATTTTTTTCGAGGGGATCCCCTATTTTTGTTAATCAGCCAAGATATGCAGACTGCTGTGGCCTGGTATTATCAGGCTGGCAAGGTCCATGGATCTTGGCTCCTTAACAGTCTGAAAATCCAGGCCTCAGCGGTCTGCTTCATCTGGCTGGTTAACAAAAATAGGGGGGACCCCACGCCAATTTTTTTCGAGGGGATCCCCTATTTTTGTTAATCAGCCAAGATATGCAGACTGCTGTGGCCTGGTATTATCAGGCTGGCAAGGTCCATGGATCTTGGCTCCTTAACAGCCTGAAAATCCAGGCCTCAGCGGTCTGCTTCATCTGGCTGGTTAACAAAAATAGGGGGGACCCCACGCCATTTTTTTTTCGAAGGGAACCCCTATTTTTGTTAATCAGTTCCCTCTGACGTCACTGATTGTGTCCCTGGCTGACCTGAAGTGAAAGTGGAAAGCAATCAATTAAGCTTTCCACTTAAGGGCCCGTCTCACATAGCGATATCGCTACCGAGATCGCTGCTGAGTCACTAGTTTTGTGACGCAGCAGCGAGCTCACCAGCGATATCGCTGTGTGTGACATTCAGCGACGATCAGCCCCCTGCCGGGTATCGCTGATCGTCGCTGAAATGTCAGGACCTTTGATCGCTGGTTTCCCGCCTGTCACACGCAGCGATGCGTGCCTGTCAGAGGGAAACCAGCGATCAAAAAAAGGTCCTGACATTTCTGCGATGATCAGCGATACCCGGCAGGGGGGCTGATCGTCGCTGAATGTCACACACAGCGATATCGCTGGTGAGCTCGCTGCTGCGTCACAAAACTAGTGACTCAGCAGCGATCTCGGTAGCGATATCGCTATGTGAGACGGGCCCTTAAGCGATGTTACCCGCAGTGTCGCTGTCCCAGATCGCTGCCTGAGCTGCCTGTTTGGCAGCTCAGCAGCGATCATGTAGCGATACACCAGCGATCCTGACAAGTGCATATCGTTGTCGGGATCGCTGGTGTATCGTTATGTGACACCCAGCCTTTACTCTCCTGTCAGGCAGGAGAGGAACTCATTCATTTGGGGTTTACTGTGAGGCTGCAGCATTAGCTGCGGTCCCTGCAGTAAACATTAACCCTTTCTGAAGGATTACACCGTGGGACCTGACTGTGCATGGGATAGGTAAGAATAATTTTGCTTTTTTATTTTATTTTTATTACAGGAAATGGTTTTTGCAGTAAAATAAAAGATGGTCAAAAACATGTGTCTTTATTTCATTAAAATGATTTTTAATTAAAGTGTGTGTGTTTTATTTTTATTTCATGCAATAGGATTAATAATTGATAGTTGTCTAATTGACAGCTCTCAATTATTAACCTGGCTTAAGGTCACCTTTCAATAGCAAGGTGGCTTTAACCCCATATTAACCCATTCGCCACCGCTACAGGGCAATGGGAATAGACGGGCAAAGTGCCAGAAAGGGCGAATCTAATTATAGATTTGTCTTTCCTGGGGTGTCTGGGGGCAGATGTTAGTAGCCGGGGGGGGGGCAAAAATAATGGTCCCTCTCTGGGCTATTATTATCTGCCCCCACTCACTGGCTTTGTCTGTCTGGTTGCGAAAATAGGGCGGGAGCCCACGCATTTTTTTTCAGCAATTTTACACCTCATATATATATATACATGTCATTGAATTTGTGACACATATATATATATATTTATATTTGTAGTTCATACACTTCTACATAGTATAATAGCCGCTAATTCAATTGCCGGCTTTTGTGAAAATGCAGAACCCGACATGAAATGACACTTGGTGTACATAGGGTTAACCATGTCTTTTCATGTCCTTTGCTATCTAATTTGCACAAACAATTAAATCAGACTATGTGTGCAAAATTTCACACCTGTAGGGGTTAATTAAAGGTGTAAATTCGTAGCAAAAAAGTCCGTTTTTTTTTACAACGAATTTACACCTTTAATTAACCCCTAGAGGTGTGAAATTTTGCACACATAGTCTGATTTAATTGTTTGTGCAAATTAGATAGCAAAGGACATGAAAAGAAATGTTTAACCCTATGTACACCAAGTGTCATTTCATGTCGGGTGACCCGACATGAAATGACACTTGGTGTACATAGGGTTAACCATGTCTTTTCATGTCCTTTGCTATCTAATTTGCACAAACAATTAAATCAGACTATGTGTGCAAAATTTCACACCTCTAGGGGTTAATTAAAGGTGTAAATTCGTAGCAAAAAAGTCCGTTTTTTTTACAACGAATTTACACCTTTAATTAACCCCTACAGGTGTGAAATTTTGCACACATAGTCTGATTTAATTGTTTGTGCAAATTAGATAGCAAAGGACATGAAAATAAATGTTTAACCCTATGTACACCAAGTGTCATTTCATGTCGGGTGCTTCTGTCTTTTCACTGAAGCCGGCTTTACCCGGCAATTGAATCAAAGGATATTTTACTATGTAGAAGTGTATAAACTATACATATATGTATATATATATGTCACAATGACATGTATATATATATATATATATGTATTCTATGTGTGTATATTTAGTGTTTACAAGGAAAGAATGGGTTTTTTTAGTTGCGATATTTTGTTCCCATAGACTTACATGGGACTTCCGGTATCGGTATCGGGTATCGCCGATATTTTAGTGATATCGGCGATACCATTCCGATTCCGATACTTTAGCATATCGGAAAGTATCGCTCAACTCTAATAACAATTCATGAATACTAGTTCAGACAAATTTGTTGTATACAAACACTTATTACAGTTATTACATAGATCCCATCATAGTAAATATGTGTTTAAATCCATGTATGTAAACAACAACTGAAGAAAAGTTCAGGGTATGTTAAAAGAGTGCAAAACAGATATTCAGTGCATGTGCCTTTAAGTGTATGGAAATAGCATAAGGTGCATTAAGATATTCATTAAGACAAAGTGATATCAATATAATAACTGCATCACTCCGTATGCAGTCCATGCTTAACCCCTTAACGACCGCCGATACGCCTTTTAACGGCGGTCATTAAGGGTACTTAATTATCGGCGCTGTGGAAAAAGTGTATAGCGCCCCCCACAGTTGGATTTTCTCCGTGGTCTCGGCTACCCCCAGAGAACATGCATCACGTCGGTTTTTACCGACCCCGGTGTTGCGATCGCCCTTATTAACCCTATAACGGCGATCGCAACAACAACAAAAAATCTGATGTGCCATTTAATTTCTCTCTCCTCTGATGTGATCGGACATCAGAGGAGAGAGAAATAGGGTCCCCTATCCCCCCGTTGTGGCCACTGGTGGTCTTAGATCCCTCCTGTGTACCCTGGTGCCTCCGCCATGCTCCAATGGCGAGAAAATGGCGGGTGCATGCGTAGTGCGCCCGCTGCGAGGTGCCGGGGGGGTTGGACGATTTTCTCTGGGATCTCGGCTGCCTGGGATAGCCGAGACCCCAGAGAACATTATAAGTGTCCACCGCAGTCCCCACTCTTTGGCGATCGCCATATAATGGCGATTGCAGAAGAAAAAACAAAGCCGTGATCCTGCCTGTAATTTCTCTCCCCTCTGATTTGATCGCACATCAGAGGGGAGAGATATAGGGTCCCCGGGACCCCCGATCCCACCCTGGTACCTCCAGGTGTTCCCCATGTCCCCCTGTCCTCCGGCAGCTCCCCCTGTCCTCCGATCCTCCCGGCCTCTTCATCCTGTAAAAAAAATGGCGAGCGCATGCGCAGTGCGCCCGCCGAATCTGCCTACCGGCAGATTCATTCATTCAGGAAAAGTACATTTTGATCACTGTGATAAATTATCACAGTGATCAAAATAAAAAAAAAACAGTACATAAACCCACCCTTTATCACCTCCTTAGTTAGGAACATTTAATAGAATAAATACATTTTATTTATTTTCATTTTTCTATTAGGGTTAGGGTTATAATTAGGGCTAGGGTTGGAATTGGGGTTAGGGTTAGGCTGGGTTCATGCTGCGTTATGGCAGTCCATTAACGCTGCCATTCACCCCCATTTGAGGGCGCATCGTGACACATGCCGTAAAGCGGCATGCGTTCGCGACGAGCCGTTATTCAGTGACGGAGCCTCGGACGCGACCTGCAGCGTCTGGGCTCCATCACCGCTAGCGCAGATGAATCATCTGCTGATTCCTCTGCGCCAGCGGGTATAGCATAACGCGATTGCGTCATGCTATACCGTTACCAGCCCGTCAACGCTATGTGTTGAACGGGCTGGTAAAATGCAATATGAACCTATCCTTAGGGTTAGGGTTATAATTAGGGTTAGGGTTGAAATTAGGGTTAGGGTTAGGGTTACAATTAGGGTTAGGGTTACAATTAGGGTTGGAATTAAAGTTGGGATTAGGGTTACGGTTAGGGTTAGGATTAGGGTTAGGGTTGAGATTAGGGTTAGGGGTGTGTTGGGTTAGGGTTGGAGCTAGAATTGAGGGGTTTCCACTATTTAGGCAGATCAGGGGGTCTCCAAACACTACGTGGCGTTCAAAAAGTCAAATGGCGCTCTCTCCCTTCCAAGCCCTGCTGTGCGCCCAAACAGTGGTTTACCCCAACATATGGAATTTTCCAATGTGACAGGTTACCATGACAATGCTTCTCTACCATGAGCCAGAAGCAGACACCCGGTGAACGCAGCTATACTGCGGCTCAGAAGGTAAGGAGGCCTGATACCACCCTAAAATTTGCATTTGGTGAAGCTTACTGACGCAAGAAAAATGTTCTTATGCTTATAAATTATAATTTTAAATCCATTTATATTAGTTTGTATTTTTTTTCAAGAGGAGGCATCAGGTGTTATCTAATTTGCGCGCTGAATGAACATCAAACTGATTTCTACTTTTACTTTATGGTCTTTTGTAAAAAGGGGAAGAAGCTCATATAGTGACAAACTATGTCAGCTACTTAAATAAACTGCAACGTTTGCAGGACTGTCACCCATAACAGCTACAGTAGGTAGATCGGTCTTAAGGAGCGGAGTGCCTCAAGATATGTGTTTTATAAACAGCGGTAGTCTAACCACCAGAGAGAGACCACCTACTGTATGACAGATTATCCCGTGGAGCATTTCACCCCATACTTGATTAACTCCTGCTTGAGCTCATTTCCCCACAAATGCTCTTTAGGTAACATCTGTGTTTAGAAGAAATACTTCAGTGTTAATTATTGAAAAACAATTGTATATGAGGCCAAAAGCCGTATGCCTTGATCTGACAAGACGTTTACACAAAAATGTGCTCTCTTCTCTCATTAGAAAACACATAGCAAATTATCTTATCACACTGATTGTACATGTTTACTTTTTAATGATTCTTTTTGACAGTTTGTTTAACATTGCAAAATGTGCAATATTCCCATGTCATTTAGTCCCTAGACTTTATCAACGTAAAGCTGCCAACTTTAGTAGTCGCCACTTAGAATTGTCCAACTTGGACTCTTTTTTGAAGATTAATTTGCTCATATGTCCTCGTAATTCTCTCTAAGACAGAAAAAAAGAAAATGTATCATTTTCATAAGAGAGAAAGATGGAAAAAAAAGCCTAACTCTGTTTATATTTATACTATATGCTATTGAGTTAACTTGTGCAATGCATATTTTCATACATTCTATTTTTTTTGGGAGGTCTACGTTTGATGAAAAGGTCAAGGGAGCATTACTATGTACTCTTGATGGTTGCCTCCATAGACCATATATATAGCAAACTGATCTAATACACTAGGAACCTTAAAACTCTGATTTGGACTAATGAGCTATAAGTCATAGATACCATATTTAAAACAAAATTTGTACTTATTATTTTAAAAGCGCTAAAGTTTTCTTCTTATTGGGTTATAAAAATAATTTGTGTCTGTTTTAATGTGATACATGTGGATTAATTTTAGGTGATGTTAATATTTGCATTTCTTTATATTTTTTATCAATATTGGAAGATATGTAAAATAATATAGAAAATACGTGTCCGTGGTAGCCAATAGCTGCACAATTTTACTGATAAAAGTGTGACAATTGGTC
>JARQOD010000002.1:486493350-486534308 GCA_033576555.1 Oophaga sylvatica
CCTGGCTGACCTGAAGTGAAAGTGGAAAGCAATCAATTAAGCTTTCCACTTAAGGGCCCGTCTCACATAGCGATATCGCTACCGAGATCGCTGCTGAGTCACTAGTTTTGTGACGCAGCAGCGAGCTCACCAGCGATATCGCTGTGTGTGACATTCAGCGACGATCAGCCCCCCTGCCGGGTATCGCTGATCGTCGCTGAAATGTCAGGACCTTTGATCGCTGGTTTCCCGCCTGTCACACGCAGCGATGCGTGCCTGTCAGAGGGAAACCAGCGATCAAAAAAAGGTCCTGACATTTCTGCGATGATCAGCGATACCCGGCAGGGGGGCTGATCGTCGCTGAATGTCACACACAGCGATATCGCTGGTGAGCTCGCTGCTGCGTCACAAAACTAGTGACTCAGCAGCGATCTCGGTAGCGATATCGCTATGTGAGACGGGCCCTTAAGCGATGTTACCCGCAGTGTCGCTGTCCCAGATCGCTGCCTGAGCTGCCTGTTTGGCAGCTCAGCAGCGATCATGTAGCGATACACCAGCGATCCTGACAAGTGCATATCGTTGTCGGGATCGCTGGTGTATCGTTATGTGACACCCAGCCTTTACTCTCCTGTCAGGCAGGAGAGGAACTCATTCATTTGGGGTTTACTGTGAGGCTGCAGCATTAGCTGCGGTCCCTGCAGTAAACATTAACCCTTTCTGAAGGATTACACCGTGGGACCTGACTGTGCATGGGATAGGTAAGAATAATTTTGCTTTTTTATTTTATTTTTATTACAGGAAATGGTTTTTGCAGTAAAATAAAAGATGGTCAAAAACATGTGTCTTTATTTCATTAAAATGATTTTTAATTAAAGTGTGTGTGTTTTATTTTTATTTCATGCAATAGGATTAATAATTGATAGTTGTCTAATTGACAGCTCTCAATTATTAACCTGGCTTAAGGTCACCTTTCAATAGCAAGGTGGCTTTAACCCCATATTAACCCATTCGCCACCGCTACAGGGCAATGGGAATAGACGGGCAAAGTGCCAGAAAGGGCGAATCTAATTATAGATTTGTCTTTCCTGGGGTGTCTGGGGGCAGATGTTAGTAGCCGGGGGGGGGCAAAAATAATGGTCCCTCTCTGGGCTATTATTATCTGCCCCCACTCACTGGCTTTGTCTGTCTGGTTGCGAAAATAGGGCGGGAGCCCACGCATTTTTTTTCAGCAATTTTACACCTCATATATATATATACATGTCATTGAATTTGTGACACATATATATATATATATTTATATTTGTAGTTCATACACTTCTACATAGTATAATAGCCGCTAATTCAATTGCCGGCTTTTGTGAAAATGCAGAACCCGACATGAAATGACACTTGGTGTACATAGGGTTAACCATGTCTTTTCATGTCCTTTGCTATCTAATTTGCACAAACAATTAAATCAGACTATGTGTGCAAAATTTCACACCTGTAGGGGTTAATTAAAGGTGTAAATTCGTAGCAAAAAAGTCCGTTTTTTTTACAACGAATTTACACCTTTAATTAACCCCTAGAGGTGTGAAATTTTGCACACATAGTCTGATTTAATTGTTTGTGCAAATTAGATAGCAAAGGACATGAAAAGAAATGTTTAACCCTATGTACACCAAGTGTCATTTCATGTCGGGTGACCCGACATGAAATGACACTTGGTGTACATAGGGTTAACCATGTCTTTTCATGTCCTTTGCTATCTAATTTGCACAAACAATTAAATCAGACTATGTGTGCAAAATTTCACACCTCTAGGGGTTAATTAAAGGTGTAAATTCGTAGCAAAAAAGTCCGTTTTTTTTACAACGAATTTACACCTTTAATTAACCCCTACAGGTGTGAAATTTTGCACACATAGTCTGATTTAATTGTTTGTGCAAATTAGATAGCAAAGGACATGAAAATAAATGTTTAACCCTATGTACACCAAGTGTCATTTCATGTCGGGTGCTTCTGTCTTTTCACTGAAGCCGGCTTTACCCGGCAATTGAATCAAAGGATATTTTACTATGTAGAAGTGTATAAACTATACATATATGTATATATATATGTCACAATGACATGTATATATATATATATATATGTATTCTATGTGTGTATATTTAGTGTTTACAAGGAAAGAATGGGGTTTTTTTAGTTGCGATATTTTGTTCCCATAGACTTACATGGGACTTCCGGTATCGGTATCGGGTATCGCCGATATTTTAGTGATATCGGCGATACCATTCCGATTCCGATACTTTAGCATATCGGAAAGTATCGCTCAACTCTAATAACAATTCATGAATACTAGTTCAGACAAATTTGTTGTATACAAACACTTATTACAGTTATTACATAGATCCCATCATAGTAAATATGTGTTTAAATCCATGTATGTAAACAACAACTGAAGAAAAGTTCAGGGTATGTTAAAAGAGTGCAAAACAGATATTCAGTGCATGTGCCTTTAAGTGTATGGAAATAGCATAAGGTGCATTAAGATATTCATTAAGACAAAGTGATATCAATATAATAACTGCATCACTCCGTATGCAGTCCATGCTTAACCCCTTAACGACCGCCGATACGCCTTTTAACGGCGGTCATTAAGGGTACTTAATTATCGGCGCTGTGGAAAAAGTGTATAGCGCCCCCCACAGTTGGATTTTCTCCGTGGTCTCGGCTACCCCCAGAGAACATGCATCACGTCGGTTTTTACCGACCCCGGTGTTGCGATCGCCCTTATTAACCCTATAACGGCGATCGCAACAACAACAAAAAATCTGATGTGCCATTTAATTTCTCTCTCCTCTGATGTGATCGGACATCAGAGGAGAGAGAAATAGGGTCCCCTATCCCCCCGTTGTGGCCACTGGTGGTCTTAGATCCCTCCTGTGTACCCTGGTGCCTCCGCCATGCTCCAATGGCGAGAAAATGGCGGGTGCATGCGTAGTGCGCCCGCTGCGAGGTGCCGGGGGGGTTGGACGATTTTCTCTGGGATCTCGGCTGCCTGGGATAGCCGAGACCCCAGAGAACATTATAAGTGTCCACCGCAGTCCCCACTCTTTGGCGATCGCCATATAATGGCGATTGCAGAAGAAAAAACAAAGCCGTGATCCTGCCTGTAATTTCTCTCCCTCTGATTTGATCGCACATCAGAGGGGAGAGATATAGGGTCCCCGGGACCCCCGATCCCACCCTGGTACCTCCAGGTGTTCCCCATGTCCCCCTGTCCTCCGGCAGCTCCCCCTGTCCTCCGATCCTCCCGGCCTCTTCATCCTGTAAAAAAAATGGCGAGCGCATGCGCAGTGCGCCCGCCGAATCTGCCTACCGGCAGATTCATTCATTCAGGAAAAGTACATTTTGATCACTGTGATAAATTATCACAGTGATCAAAATAAAAAAAAAAACAGTACATAAACCCACCCTTTATCACCTCCTTAGTTAGGAACATTTAATAGAATAAATACATTTTATTTATTTTCATTTTTCTATTAGGGTTAGGGTTATAATTAGGGCTAGGGTTGGAATTGGGGTTAGGGTTAGGCTGGGTTCATGCTGCGTTATGGCAGTCCATTAACGCTGCCATTCACCCCCATTTGAGGGCGCATCGTGACACATGCCGTAAAGCGGCATGCGTTCGCGACGAGCCGTTATTCAGTGACGGAGCCTCGGACGCGACCTGCAGCGTCTGGGCTCCATCACCGCTAGCGCAGATGAATCATCTGCTGATTCCTCTGCGCCAGCGGGTATAGCATAACGCGATTGCGTCATGCTATACCGTTACCAGCCCGTCAACGCTATGTGTTGAACGGGCTGGTAAAATGCAATATGAACCTATCCTTAGGGTTAGGGTTATAATTAGGGTTAGGGTTGAAATTAGGGTTAGGGTTAGGGTTACAATTAGGGTTAGGGTTACAATTAGGGTTGGAATTAAAGTTGGGATTAGGGTTACGGTTAGGGTTAGGATTAGGGTTAGGGTTGAGATTAGGGTTAGGGGTGTGTTGGGTTAGGGTTGGAGCTAGAATTGAGGGGTTTCCACTATTTAGGCAGATCAGGGGGTCTCCAAACACTACGTGGCGTTCAAAAAGTCAAATGGCGCTCTCTCCCTTCCAAGCCCTGCTGTGCGCCCAAACAGTGGTTTACCCCAACATATGGAATTTTCCAATGTGACAGGTTACCATGACAATGCTTCTCTACCATGAGCCAGAAGCAGACACCCGGTGAACGCAGCTATACTGCGGCTCAGAAGGTAAGGAGGCCTGATACCACCCTAAAATTTGCATTTGGTGAAGCTTACTGACGCAAGAAAAATGTTCTTATGCTTATAAATTATAATTTTAAATCCATTTATATTAGTTTGTATTTTTTTTCAAGAGGAGGCATCAGGTGTTATCTAATTTGCGCGCTGAATGAACATCAAACTGATTTCTACTTTTACTTTATGGTCTTTTGTAAAAAGGGGAAGAAGCTCATATAGTGACAAACTATGTCAGCTACTTAAATAAACTGCAACGTTTGCAGGACTGTCACCCATAACAGCTACAGTAGGTAGATCGGTCTTAAGGAGCGGAGTGCCTCAAGATATGTGTTTTATAAACAGCGGTAGTCTAACCACCAGAGAGAGACCACCTACTGTATGACAGATTATCCCGTGGAGCATTTCACCCCATACTTGATTAACTCCTGCTTGAGCTCATTTCCCCACAAATGCTCTTTAGGTAACATCTGTGTTTAGAAGAAATACTTCAGTGTTAATTATTGAAAAACAATTGTATATGAGGCCAAAAGCCGTATGCCTTGATCTGACAAGACGTTTACACAAAAATGTGCTCTCTTCTCTCATTAGAAAACACATAGCAAATTATCTTATCACACTGATTGTACATGTTTACTTTTTAATGATTCTTTTTGACAGTTTGTTTAACATTGCAAAATGTGCAATATTCCCATGTCATTTAGTCCCTAGACTTTATCAACGTAAAGCTGCCAACTTTAGTAGTCGCCACTTAGAATTGTCCAACTTGGACTCTTTTTTGAAGATTAATTTGCTCATATGTCCTCGTAATTCTCTCTAAGACAGAAAAAAAGAAAATGTATCATTTTCATAAGAGAGAAAGATGGAAAAAAAAGCCTAACTCTGTTTATATTTATACTATATGCTATTGAGTTAACTTGTGCAATGCATATTTTCATACATTCTATTTTTTTTGGGAGGTCTACGTTTGATGAAAAGGTCAAGGGAGCATTACTATGTACTCTTGATGGTTGCCTCCATAGACCATATATATAGCAAACTGATCTAATACACTAGGAACCTTAAAACTCTGATTTGGACTAATGAGCTATAAGTCATAGATACCATATTTAAAACAAAATTTGTACTTATTATTTTAAAAGCGCTAAAGTTTTCTTCTTATTGGGTTATAAAAATAATTTGTGTCTGTTTTAATGTGATACATGTGGATTAATTTTAGGTGATGTTAATATTTGCATTTCTTTATATTTTTTATCAATATTGGAAGATATGTAAAATAATATAGAAAATACGTGTCCGTGGTAGCCAATAGCTGCACAATTTTACTGATAAAAGTGTGACAATTGGTCACTGCAGCTAGGTGTGCCTTATCAGCACCCATTTACTCACACTGCCTGGTTTAACCATTAGGAAATACATTTAAAGGGGTTGATTGGCCTTCGGGTGCAAGTCACACTATAAGACTGCAGACTTGTGATTCCTCACAGCATGTCCAGTGTACTCTGTAATGATTCTCAAGGTGCTGGAGCTGAGAGCAGCAATCACTCCACCGCAAGTATGTGATTTGCATACATGGTGTCACGAGCCATATATGTGGACGTGGCCTCCTAGCTCAATGCAAGTGTATTGAGTGAGTCCAGATGACTCTAATCGAAACCTCACTGCATTCAGTGGGCACTCTGTGAGGATTTACAAGTTTGGAGTCATATAGAGTTACTGCACATTTGTACACCAATTTAGGGCAACCCCTCTAATAGAAACTTTTTTTCAGACAACTGAAGTGTTTTTAATGCAAATCTTTTGATTACATTGAAAGTGCAGAGACTGGGCCATAGTGCTATGAGCTGTAATTTAATACTCTTTAGTATTGATGCCTAGAGTTGCTCTAATAATGGATCACAACTACACAAACATCACAATAAAAAGTCAGGAAGAATATTCAAGATAGAAGAAATCTCTTACGCCACTTTCACACATCAGTGTCTCCGGTACGTGTGGTGACAGTTTCTCACGTGCTGGAGACACTGACACACGTAGACCCATTCAAATGAATGGGTCTATGTACATGTCAGTGTGTTTTGACGGACCATGTGTCCATGTGCAAAACATGCAGACATGTCCATTTTCACACTGTGCCCGGACAGCCGCCGGGGAAGTAGCGCTACTGTAAGCCACTGTCCCACGGTCACTGGTGCTGAACGCGCCTGTCATTATTCTCCCCTGCTCTGCCGGCAAGCAGGGGAGAATGAATGAATGAGAAGCAGTGGGTCCAGGCTCAGTGACTATCGGTGACGTCACTGAGTCTGTGCTCACTGCCGGCCTGAACCCCTGTAACCTCAAGACCGTTGGAAAATGTAAGTGATGAGGTCACGGCAGTTCAAGCTCTGTCCCAGTGAGAATGGATGAAAGCCGGCTTCAGCACCAACCACCGGGGCCAGCGCTTACAGTAGTGCTCTTCCCCGGCGGCCGTCTGTGAGGTCCTGATGCGACACACGGAAATATCAGGACGTGTGAAACCGGCCTAATGAAAAATACTAAACTGTTGCTATATTTATAATCTAAATATGGGCATAGACATTAGATGACTCTGGTAAACTGCTGAAGAACCAATTGTCAAAACATCTGTACTGTTATGTACGTCAGATTCACTAACATTAGAAAGTTATTAGATAGAAATAACAGTAAAAAAAAACTATGTAGATGTGATTTTTTTCTAAATGCATTGTGCGGACAGTGAAATATGGTGGTGGCAGTCTCCTTATGTGGGGCTACATGAGTGCTCCCTGTGTTGGGGAGCTACATTTCATTAATAATATCATGAATTCATAGAAAAACTGCTCTGTATTAAAATAGAAGATGCTATCATCACTATGTGCCCTTGTTAGACGTGCACTGTTTCAGCATGAAATGATCAAAAACATACATCTGTTGCATTTTTGATGAACAGGATGAAGGTGATTCAGTGGCCAAGTATGTCTCCTGATCTGAACCCAACCGAACAACTATGGGGAATTCTGAAGAGACAAGTTGAGCATCATCCTCCATCATCCAGGTTCTAAAACAGTTCATTCTTGAAAAATATAAAAAGATAGGTGTTGTAATATGTTGCCAACTTGTTCATTCCCTGCCTAGAAGACTTGGTGCTGTCCTTAAAATTTATGGAGGTTACAAAAAAAATACTAGATGTGGTAGTTTTGTTTTGGAGTGAATTCATTATTTCATCAACTTTTTTGAGTAAAACTGAAGATTTTGTAATGAATGTTATATTATTGACCTTACTTTCATGTTATGGGTTCAAAAATGTTCTATGAAATTCAGACTTGTCAAAATGTTGAAAATTGTTCTTGTATTCAGTGAAACATTGATAAAAATCTTACTTTCAAAGTGGGTGTACTCATTTATGCTGAGCACTGTACCAATCATAATAACAATTTTAACATCTGAGGGGTTGAAATAAAAGGAGGCATTTTTTGTACTCCATTAGCTCTTGATTGTGATCTTTTGTGGTTTTGTACTGATACTTACTGTCTGTTTAGATGGACAGTTCGATTCGGTAGCACTAAATGACCAGTGATCGTTGGTAGTTTACTAGCCTGATTAAACATGCAGACCAAAGTAAACAACCCGCACTGGTTTTCTTTAATACATTGCTCAGTGCGCCTAGGTTGCCATTGTTTTCAGCAGTGCAAGTTCTGTTTACACAAGGCAACAAGCCGCCAAGAATGATATTTTTGAGCGGCGCAAAAGATCATTTCACCAAATTAATAAGTATTTTGCTATTTCATTGGTTGATAGTCTGCCTGTTTACACTGAAAGATAATCATGAAAGGAGAATTTATAAGAAGGCTCGCGCACGATATTCTTTTACTGTATATGCAGCATTAGTATTGTCTTGTGGTAGAAACTGGTCTGATAGAACTGTAAGAAATGGCCAAAGAGATGTCTGTGCTACATTCTATAAATTAGAATACACCTTTGGTTAAAAAAAGTAAAACTTAAAGTCAGGTTCAGACAAATTTCTAACATAATTTATTAAATCTAACTTAATGAAGTTACAAAATTAAATTTAGTATTATCATAACCACAAGAGCACATACAATGATATCAACAACAACAAAAAAGAAAGTCATTTTGAAAAGCATGAAGACAATAATTTAAAAAAATCCC
This sequence comes from Oophaga sylvatica, assembly GCA_033576555.1. Taxonomy (NCBI): domain Eukaryota; kingdom Metazoa; phylum Chordata; class Amphibia; order Anura; family Dendrobatidae; genus Oophaga; species Oophaga sylvatica. The sequence goes on from JARQOD010000002.1 coordinate 486,501,785, forward strand.
ATAATCCTAAAAGCTGAAAACTATTTGCATTGCTGACATATTCTACAGTTTTGTGTTTAGTTTATATTCCTCACTGATCCAGGGCCTTAAATTACCCTGCTATTTATTTCATGCACACACATACTGTACAAAAAATGCAAAATTCAATATATCTATAAATGTGTGGAAAAACTCTGTGCAGTATTGCATCAAAGACAAATGGCCTCCATTACAACAACTGCTTAAGGATTATTTAGTAGTGCAATACCAAACGGTAAAAGTACTTAAGCAAGAGTAGGTAAGAGGTCCCTCAGTTGCAGACATCTGAGCTGGTTCTTACCTCCCCAAACCTCAGTTTTCACTCACGGACTTTTTACTTGTAAGTTTGCTTCTTTCTATACAGTGGCGTAACTAGAGTCTGATGGGCCGTGGTGCAAGATTCGGACTGGGGCTCCATCATCCTGTATAAATATATATATATATTTATACAGGATGCTTGAGAAAGGCTTTTGGAAGCTGAAATGTTGCCACACCATCCACGTCATGTGGGCCTAATAAAGTCCACCTTTACTTTTTTGCTAAACCTGGAGTACTGCTTTCTATTTATCTATACTGTATATATATATATATGTATATATATATATAATATATATATATAACAGTTGGTTCGGAAAGTATTCAGACCCCTTTAAATTTTTCACTTCTTGTTTCATTGCAGCCGTTTTGTAAGTGCAAAACAGTTATTTATTTTTTTCTCATTAATGTACACTCTGCATCCCATCTTGACTGATTAAAACCAGAAATGTAGAAATTTTTGCAGATTTATTAAAAAAGAAAAACTGAAATATCACATGGTCATAAGTATTCAGACCCTTTGCTCAGACACTCAGAGTTGGTTCATTGGAGTCCAGCTGTGTTTAATTAAACTGATAGGACTTGATTTGTAAAGGCACACAGACCTATAAGACCTCACAGTGCATGTCAGACCAAATGAGAATCATGAGGTCAAAGAAACTGGCCAAGGAGCTCAGAAACAGAATTGTGGCAAGGCACAGATCTGTTCAAGGTTGCAAAAGAATTTCTGTTGTACTCAAGGTTCCTAAGAGCACAGTGGCCTCCATAATCCTTAAATGGAAGAAGTTTTCTGACCACCAGAAGTCTTCCTAGATGTGGCCATCTAGCCAATCTGAGCTATTGTGGGAGAAGAGCCTTGGTGAGAGAGGTAAAGAAAAACCCCAAGATCACTGTGGCTGAACTCCACAGATGCAGTAGGGAGATGGGAGAAAGTTCCACAAAGTCAACTATCAATGCAGCCCTTCACCAGTTGGGCTTTTATGGCAGAGTGGCCCGACGGAAACCTCTCCTCAGTGCAAGACATATGAAAGCCCACACAGAGTGGCATAGTGAACCAGAATGGCTACTACAGCATCTTGCAGCAGCATGCTATTCCATCCGCTTTGCGTTTAGTTGGACCATCATTTATTTTTCAAAAAGGACAATGACCCCAAACACACCTCCAGACTGTGTAAGGGCTATTTGACCATGAAGGAGAGTGTTGGGGTGCTACGCCAGATGACTGGCCTCCACAGTCACCAGACCTGAACCCAATCGAGATGGTTTGGGGTGAGCTGGACCACTCACCGCTTCAATTTTGAATAAATCCCCAACAGTGTCACCAGCAAAGCACCCACACACATCACACCTCCTCCTCCATGCTTCACGGTGGGAACCAGGCATGTAGAGTCCATCCATTCACCTTTTCTGCATGCAAAGCAGTAATCAAAGCAAAAGGTGGCTACTTTGAAGAACCTAGAATATAAGACATATTTTCAGTTGTTTCACACTTTTTTGTAAAGTGTAATGTATAATTCCACATGTGTTAATTCATAGTTTTGATGCCTTCAGTGTGATTCTACAATTTTCATAGTCATGAAAATACAGAAAAATCTTTGAATGAGAAGGTGTGTCCAAACTTTTTGGTCTGCACTTTATATATATTTATTATTATTACTGTATATATATATAAATAAATATATATATATATATTAAATATATATATACCGTATATACTCGTGTATAAGCCGACATTTTCAGCACCTTTTTTTGTGCTGAAAATGCCCCCTCGGCTTATACACGAGTCATAGGGTAGAAACCAGCGGGGGAGGGGATGCGGCGGCAGGAGCCGGTGGCTGGACATCATACTCACCCTCCCCGTGCCATCGCTGAACGTCCCTGCAATCCTGCGTTCTCCCCGGCTTCCTGCAGCTCTCCAGCGCTGAGCGGTGACGTAATACCCGCTCATTAAGGTCATGTAATATGGACGCGACGCCACTCCCATGGGCGTGGCCACCATATTCATGGCCTTAATGAGTGGTATTACGTCACCGCTCAGCGCTGGAGAGCTGCAGGAAGCCGGGGAGAACGCAGGATTGCCGGCCGGGACGTTCAGCGATGGCACAGGGAGGGTGAGTATGATGGAGGAGGATGGGTGGAGCATGGAGGAGGACAAGGAGCACGGAGCAGGACGGGGGGAGGACGGAGAGCACGGAGCAGAACGGGGGGAGGACGGAGAGCACGGAGCAGGACGGGGGAGGACGGAGAGCACGGAGCAGAATGGGGGAGGACGGAGAGCACGGAGCAGAACGGGAAGACGGAGAGCACGGAGCAGAACGGTGGGAGACGGAGAGCACGGAGCGAGGGAGAACGGAGCGAGGGAGGACGAGAAGAGCAGAACGGGGGAGGCAGAGACGGAGGGTGGGCACAGAAGAGAATGGGGAGTGCAGAGCTGGATGGGGAGCGGAGCAGGACGGGGGAGATGGAAAGCACGGAGCAGGACAGGATAATGGAGCAGGAGGAGGGGAGCACAGAGGAGAATGGGCTCACAGAGCTGGATGGAGGAGCACAGAGCAGGACGGCAACTTATACACCCGGCTTATACGCGAGTCAATAAGTTTTCCAAGTTTTTTGTGGCAAAATTAGGGGGGTCGGCTTATACACGGGTCGGCTTATACATGAGTATATACGGTATGTATATTCCCCATCCTGGTATACATCCCCAGTTCTGTCGCTGTTCTTTAATGCATAGAAAAAAAAACATTATACTCACCAGGAATGTACATAGAAGTCATGGTCCCAAAGCAGAAGTATAAGACACTCCCCTTAGGGTTTGTTTCCACGGTCAGGAAACGCTGCATGTTTGACGCTGTGTAGAGCCGCAGCGTCAAACACGCAGCGTCCAGATGTTACAGCATAGTGGAGGGGATTTCATGAAATCCCATCTCCACTATACATTAAAAGACGCAGGCGTCCGAACTGCGTAACGGACATGCGGCGCATCTTGTCAGATCGCAGCATGTCTATTAACCTTGCGGCGATGCTCCGTCGCCGCAAGATAAATAACAGAGTCCTATGTAGGGGTGCGGTGATTCCGGATGTGTTCAATGAACACATCCGGATTCACCGCGCATTCAGAAGGGGCGGGGCTTTGGGCGAAGTGGGGTTTCCGCTCCGTAACCATACCCTTTGTCCTCTATATTGTATAATGCACAGCCCATAGCCCTCCCTATTGTATAAAGCACAGCCATAGTCCTCCCTATGATATAATGCACTCTCCATGGTCTTCCAAATAGTATAACACACATCCCATAGTCGCCTTAATAGTATAATGCATTCTCCATTGTTGTACCTATAGAATAATCTACCCCCATAGTCCTCCATATAGTATAATGCTTCTCATAGTCATCCAAAACGTATAATGCACAGTCACCCATAAATTATAATACACATCCCATAGTCACCCATAAAATGTAATACACAGCCCATAGTCATTCATGTAGTATAATGCACAGCCCATAGTAATCCATGCAGTATAATGTACAGCCATTAGTCATCCATGTAGTAGTATGGCCACTGATTTAAAATAATCACCTTCCCTGTGCATCCCCACCACACAGTGTCCTCTTGTGAAGTCAGCAACTGACTTCAGCATGCGACGGAAGCGCCTGTCGTTACAGTCATGCGCCCCCAGTCACTTGCACACCGACATCAGCTGCTGGCCTCTGATTGTCTGGCAGCATGTATTGTGGTGCATGGACCCAATACATGCAGCTGGATGTGCATCTGAGGTTGCACATCCAGTTGAAGATTTGGCTGGCATCAGCATGCCCTTGACCAGCCAGGCCCAGTTGCAGTGGTCACCACTGCTTCTATATCTTTAATAGTATCTATAATAGAATGCTGGGAGCGTCACTCTGTCCGAAGCCTTTATAGACTGCGCAGTCTGGCTCCAGACAGAAGACGGCATCCAGTGGTGAGGATTGTGTATGGCGCCTGAGATCGCGGTACGTGTAGACACTGAATGCATACCGTGATCTCCGACGCCATAATAACATACTTACCTGACCAGGAGGAGCGTTGCCGCGGCGCTTCTCTGTCCGAAGACCGGGGTAGGAGTGCGGCGTCGGAATCGTGCATGCGCATAGCGCTATCCGGCGCCATTTTACTGAAGACACATTTGCAGTGTGTCTTCAGCAATATGGCCCCGGACAGCGCAGTATGAGCATGCGCATACTCCGGCGCCACACTCCTCCCCAGCCTCTGGCAGAATGGGACAGCGCTGGAGCACAGAGAAGAAAGGTGAGCATAAATGTTTTTTTTGTAGGTGTGCAGTTAAATAGGGGTGAGGGGGACCCTACATATCAGGATAGGGGGGTGAGAAGACCATGCATACCAGATTGGGGGGGAGGGGACCATGCATATCAGGATAAGGGGGTGAGATGACCATGCATACCAAGATTGGGGGGTGAGAAGACCATGTATACCAGGATTGGGAGATGAGGGGACCATGCGTACCAGGATTGGGGGGTGAGGGGACCATGCATATAAGGATAGGGGAGTGAGAAGACCAAGTATACCAGGATTGGCAGTGAGGGGACCATGCATACCAGGATTGGGGGTGAGGGGACCATGCATATCAGGATAGGGGGGTGAGAAGGCCATGTATACCAGGATTGGGGTTGAGGGGACCATGCATAGCAGGATTGGGTGTGAGGGGACCATGCATTCCAGGATTGGGGGTGAGAGGACCATGCATACCAGGATTGGGGAGGGGATCATGAATTCCAGGATAGGGGGTGAGGGAATCATGCATACCAGGATTGGGGGGTGAGGGGACCATGCATTCCAGGATTGGGGGGTGAGGGGACCATGCATACCAGAATTGGGAGGTTTGGGGGTACCATACATCCTATGATAGGGATGAGGGGGACCATGCATACCAGGATTGGGGGGTGAGGGGACATGCATACCAGGATTGGGGGGTGAGGGCACCATGCATACCGGGATTGGGGGGTGAGGGCACCATGCATACCAGGATTGGTGAGTGAGGGGACCATGCATTCCAGGATTGGTGGATGAGGGACCATGCATTCAGGATTGGGGGGACCATGCATACCTGGATTGAGGGGTGAGGGGACCATGCATACCAGGATTGAGGTGTGAGGGGACCATGCATACCAGGATTGGGGGTGAGGGAACCATGAATACCAGGATATGGATGAGCAGGTACCATGCAAACCAGGATAGGGATGAGGGGGTACCATGCATACAAGGATTGAGGGGTGAGGGGACCATGCATACCAGGATTGGGTGGGGGTGAGAGGACCATGCATACCAGGATTGGGGGGTGAAGGGACCATGCATGCCAGGATTGGAGGGTGAGGGGACCATGCATTCCAGGATTGGGGGAGGGGACCATGCATTCCATGATTGGGGGTGAGGGGACCATGCATACCAGGATTGGGGGGTAAGGGGACCATGCATACCAGGATTGGGGGTGAGGGAACCATGAATACCAGGATATGGATGAGCAAGTACCATGCATACCAAGATAGGGATGAGGGGGTACCATGCATACCAGGATTGGGGGGTGAAGGGACCATACATAGCAGGATGAGGAATGGGGTGCCATGCATACCAGAATTGGGTGGGGGTGAGGGATCATGCATACCAGGATAGGAGGCGGGCAGCACATACCAGGATGGGAGACCATAAACCAATAAAAAAGCTTGCCACCCGGGTGTAGAACGGGTTCGTAGCTAGTATACTATATTCTTGCATATATTCAGAGAGGAGAACAGTCTTCTCTTCTCCAGGGTTCATGTGTTATTGAGGTTGTCCTTCTAGATGTCTTGGAGCACTTAGGGAGAAGAGGAAGGGAGCATGTTTTGTAAAATACGGGTTTTGGCAACATATTTTCTGCTGAAGACTTTTCAGAGAAATTCTTTAGAGAATCTAAATTCTGAAGCAAGTAAATCGGTTTTATTCCTGTTTAGCTAGGTTATGTATTATTGAGTTACACAGTGTAATACTAAGTATATTCCATGTTCTGTTAATATATGTTTAAAAGATATTTCAGCATCATCATGCATCTTTCAAGACTTTCTACCCAACAGCCTATCCTTGTAGCAAAAGCTATGTCAAACAAGTACCTGAAAGATCTCAGAGAAAAACATAGTTTCTACCACATTTGTTGAATCTGACACAGAACATCTGCTACAAAGCTGTGGGGTGATCCAGATGGAATATATTTCATAATGAACGTCTACAGATAAGATTTCAGGGATTTGAGGCCACTGCTTCTTTTTATTCTTGGTATGTTATACAGGAAAAGTGTATTTAGCCTTTATTTTATTCTTTTTTTTCTTGCATCTTTTCTTTTTATTATTAAGGATTCCTTTTAATATTCATCACGTTTCATAATCTGTGCCCAGAAAAACTAAGAACGCACCTCATGCATGCCCCAGATGTGATTTGGAGGTATTCTAGTGTATTCCACTTGTTTTGCAGATATTTGAAGCACAGGCTTCTTTTTAGCAGATCCATAGTCAATAACATGTTTTGTAGAGGACCTTCTTCAAAAAAAAAATTGTGAAGCCAATTAAGCATTACACATCTATGGTACAACCTCCAAGATCAATTCATGATAGTCAACACTGTCAGCACGCATGCACATTGACCCACATTTTTCTAGCAATTTAGGCCAAATTTTGAACTAAACTGTACACGAAAAAGTAAAAATCCAGAGTGTAAGCCAAAATGACTCAAAAATTAGGAACTTTGGTCATCACTTATCACATTTCAAATGGGATGAGGAAATTGGGAATACATTTGTAGGCGAGGAATTGGTCTCCAAATTGTAATTACTTTTTTGTCCCCATTGTCAACCCAATTTTGTAATTTATTTACTGCAATTTTTGCTAAACAACATTTAAGACATCGGCTATTCATAAGCAAATTAGACAGGACTAGTCCGGTGTGGTTTTGATTCCTTAGTTGAGCCTTGGATCTTGTAATCAGACCAAGGAGGACATGATTGACATACATCATGCAATGGCAATGGACTTAACCGCTGGGCCACAATAAATAGTTTTCATATACATTATCTTCAGCATTCATAAATGTATGCTATGCTTCAAATAAGCAAAGAGTATGGAAGATCGTGCACATGCATGAGTATTACAGCAGCCATGTGACGCTGGGATATCAGGATCCATGGCTAAATTTGCTCTGGAAAATTAACACATGACAAACGGAGCTTTGAAAGATAAAATAATTTTCTGAGCACAAGAAGGACTCTGTTTTAGGCAGGACAATGATCCAAGTACTGGATCAAAAATGCATTAGTTTGTGTATTCTTAATCTAATTTTTAATGGTATTAACCCCTTCATGACCTTGCCATTTTTTGCAATTCTGACCAGTGTCCCTTTATAAGGTAATAATTCAGGAACGCTTCAACGGATCCTAGCGATTCTGAGATTGTTTTTTCGTGACATATTGGGCTTCATGTTAGTGGTAAATTTAGGTCGATAATTGTTGCGTTTATTTGTGAAAAAAATGGAAATTTGGCGAAAATTTTGAAAATTTCGCAATTTTCAAATTTTGAATTTTTATTCTGTTAAACCAGAGAAATATGTGACACAAAGTAGTTAAGAAATAAAATTTCCCACATGTCTACTTTACATCAGCACAATTTTGGAAACAAAATTTTTTTTTGTTAGGAAGTTATAAGGGTTAAAAGTTGACCAGCGACTTCTCATTTTTACAACAAAATTTACAAAACCATTTTTTTTAGGGACCACCTCACATTTGAAGTCACTTTGAGGGGTCTATATGGTAGAAAATACCCAAAAGTGACACCATTATAAAAACTGCACCCCTCAAGCTACTCAAAACCACATTAAAGAAGTTTATTAACCCTTCAGGTGCTTCACAGGAACTAAAGCAACCTGGAAGGAAAAAATGGACATTTTAATTTTTCCAACAAAAATTTATTTTAGCATCAATTTTTTCATTTTTGCATGGGCAACAGGATAAAATGGATCCTAAAATTTGTTGGGCAATTTCTCCTGAGTACACAGATACCTCATATGTGGTCATGAACCACTGTTTGGGCGCACGGCAGGGCTCGGAAGGGATGTAGTGACGCTTTGAAATGCCGACTTGATGGAATGGTCTGCGGGCATCTTGTTACGTTTGCAGAGCCCATGATATGCCTAAACAGTAGAAACCCCCCAAGTGACCCATTTTGGAAACTAGATCCCCCAAGGAACTCCTCTAGATGTGTGGTGAGCACTTTGAATCTCCAAGTTCTTCACAGAAGTTTATAACGCAGAGCGGTGAAAATAAAAAATCATTTTTTTTCCACAAAAATAATTTTTTAGTCCCCAATTTTTTTTTCCCAAGGGTAACAGGAGAAATTAGACCCCCAAAGTTGTTGTGCAATTTTTCCTGAGTACGCTGATACCCCATATATGGGGGTAAACCACTGTTTGGGCACACGTCGGGGCTCGGAATAAAGGGAGCACTGTTTCACTTTTAACAGCCAATTAGAGCGATCGTAGCCACATGGGGGTTAAGCCAACCCCCCTGTGGTGAAGCATGAAGGGTCTTGTGCCTGCGGGTCGGGTGACCTTTTAGTGACCCCGGTCACCCGACCCGCAGGAACGCGATCCTTTCATGACACATACGCTGTGTCACAGGTCTTGAAGGGGTTAACTATAGTCCTTTGTTTTAGTTGTAAATATCGTGAGATAAATCCAGTGGTTTTAAACTTCTTACAGGCCAGTGCCAGAGTCTCCAATTTTTCTCCTCAATGTACTCCCTCTATTCCCGAATCATCTGACCATCCGGAGTGGCAGCAGTCCTAATATCGGTGTGCTTTGGTGCATAGCTTAAAAGATGACCATTTTTTATTTCTTATTAATTTTTACTATGTATACTAAACCATCTATAGGAATGCCCTGGTCTCTCAGATTTTTTCACAGTGCTATCATATTATTATCATTTTATTCATAGGTCTATTTAAACAATCCTTTTACCAAATATTACGTGTTAAACTGAATGCAAAATATAATAGTGGCTGCAGAGCGAAATAAAACTTTTTTAGCTTCTATCAGTCAATTTATGACCACAGTCTGCATCAAAGTTGATTATACATAGGAAAAAAAAGAGCCTGTAAAAGAAAAACAATAAAATTTTTTTGATGAAATTGAATTGCAAAAATGATTTTCAGTCCCAAATCTATGTATTTAAAAAGGTTGTCAACTAGCCTAACTCCGTTTTTCTTTAGCTTTTTTTTAATATTGCCTTTTTGTTGCGGAGATCTAAGCATTGCAAGTATTTGCCACCTAATTAGTCAACTTTTCTCCAAGTTGGTGTTATCAGATAGTTTACACAGGGGCATGTACTTCTTCTCCCTGTATAGCGCTGACCAATCATAAGCAGGGTGCAAAGCTCAAAAGCAAAGAAGAACATGCCCTCACCCTATCATAGAGTAGTTTTCTCAGTCTGTGAGATATTTTATATAGTTACATAGTTGCATAGGTTGAAAAAAGACCTAGTCCATCAAGTTTAACTTTCTCCACCAATTGCACATTTTGGCATTAATTAACTATAACCCACAATGTTATGTGAACCCGTAATGAGTGCCCTGGTCCTTATTGTCTTTGGAAGGAATAAAGGTACTGCCACACTAAACAATCCCGCTAGCGATCACGATAACGACGCATACTAATGCGATCGCTAGCGGATTGTTTCTATATCGCTAAATGCGGCACATTTAGCGATATAGTTAACGACGCTATCGCCGTTAGCGATCTTCTAACGACTTTAGCGGTACAAAAGTACCGCTAAATCGCTAAGAAAAGGTGCCACACAGCGATTAGATACTTACCCAGCGGGAGCGCCGACGAGAAAATAGGGTCCGGAACGATTCCAGCGACGAGCGAGATCACAGCAGGAAGCTCGTCGCTGAAGCTGCCGCACTGAACAACATCGCTAACAGATCGCTAATAGTGACGTTTTTTAGCGATCCCGTTAGCGATATTGTTTAGTGTGGCATACCCTTAAGTTTTGTGCAAGTCCTCTGTTCTGACCACTCATAAATTTATACATGTAAATGAGAGCTCTACTGAGGCATTTTTTTTGTAAGCTAAACAAACCCAACTTTTCCATCCTTTCATTGCATGAGAGGCCTTCCATCCCTTGTAATAATCTAGATTAACTGATTCTAACTTCTGAATGTCCTTTTTAAAATGTGGAACCCAAAACTGGATCCCATATTCTAGATGTGGCCTCCCCAGTGATTTATAAAGAGGTAACAATACGTTGGGATCACTGGATTTTATCTCTCTTTTTATACACCCTATTGCTGCTCAGCTTACTTGTAACCAGAATACCCAAGTCCTTCTCCTGTTCTGTAGTCCCAAGTATACTCCCATTTAATGTATATGCAGCTTTAGGATTATTCTGTCCTAGATGCATTACTCTACATTAATCTTCAGTAACCCACATTTTCCAAGTGTTTGTTTGCCCATTCAGATATCTTATCAAGATCATTTGTAATACTGTAACATCAAGGCCAGATGTTATTATTCTTCTAGTTTGGTGTTATCAGCAAAGACTGACACTTTACTCTCAATCCCATCCACTAGGTTTTAGTATAAATAAATAGGTTAAAAAGTACCCTGTAGTTCCAACTGCTGACTATATCCCATTTAGAGAACGCACCATTTATGATGACTTTTTGTTTTCTGTCATTTAGCCAATTCCTTACCCATCTGCATATAGTTTCCCCCAGCATTTGCCTCTGTAGCTTCAGTATAAGGCTGTTATGTGGTTCAGTATCAAATGCCTTTGCAAAATCCAGATAAATCACATCAGCCGCATTACCAACATCCAGATTTGCACTTACCTCCTCATAGAAACCCAACATGTTGGTTAGACATGACTTATTAATTTCATGAATCTGTGCTGGTTGTCAGTTATTATATTATTCTCCGCAATGTATCAATGCAGGTCATCTCTTATGATGCCCTCAAAACTTTGCACACTACTGATGTCAGGCTTGCTAGAAGTTACCTGGATACACCTTCGTAACCTTTCTTATATCAGTACCACATCCATCCTCCAATCCTGTGGCAACAACCCTGTTACAAGAGAGTCTAAGAATATGAGATGCATTTATTATTTATTATGATTTGCTTATATAGCCCTTTCATATTCTGCAGCGCTTTACATACATTATTGCTGTCCCAATGGGGCTCACAATCTAAATTCCCTATCAGTATGTCTTTGGAGTGTGGGAGGAACTGGAATATCACACAAACTCAGGGAGAACATACAAACTCCTTGCAGATGTTGTCCTTGGTGGGAATTGAACTCTGGACCCCAGTGCTGCAATGCTAACCAATGAGCCATCATGCATCCCCTAAAAATGTCTACTGTGCTCAGGAAACTTCTAATTGCTCTGCAGAGAGAGCAGAGCTTTCATAATATCTCACACAGGAGTAACCTAACTGTTCTTGGCAACTCCTGTGTGAAATCTAATGACACCCTTCACTGATCTCATTGCAGAGTGATTACAAGTTGAGCACAAAAGACATAAGTGTAATACTGACATAACATGGGACACTAATTATAGGAGAGGGAGAGGAACAATACAGTTGAGTGAAGTTGAGTGAAGAGGAGAACTAATAGAAGGGGTTGTAATGTGACACAGCTTAACTCAGCTGTGCTGCCCACCTCCACTGACTCACTCATACAGAAGGTGAGACCAGGAAAACAAGACTGTATTATTGCATCTCAAACACTGAGAAAACTGCTTTATTTTATTGTCATGTGTGTTTTTTCCTATGAGCGTTACTTCTTGCTTGTGAGTAGTCAGCAATACACAGGGAGAAAAGTAAATTCACCCAGTGAAAACTGTCTGATAACACCCATTTGGATCTTATAATAAAAGTTAACTCTGAGGTGCCAAATACATTAAATCCTAATATCTCCACCATGGAGTGGCGAAATAAAAAAAAAAATCTTATTCTGTTCTGCAGCCACTATTGCATCCTGTGTCCATTTCAATGTAAAAATTTGGCCAAAGATCCACTTTAACATAATAGTTGCACTTTGGGAAGTATGTTCCCATTATTCCAGCTAAGACTAATGTGTTTCTTCTTTCATCCTTCCTATTATATATTTTTATTGCTTTAATACATTTGATTTTGAGTCATGGATCAGCGTTTTCTAGAAAATATTTTTTTGTAGAATGGCGCAAGTGGCATAAAATAACACCACTAATACAAGAGCCAAACTGTTCTCTGGAATAAATTTCCTTACAACTTAGAACTATCTTGGCAGTGAAGATACCATGACTGCTTGAACAGAACCACAAGTAGTTATTTTATGATCAGCCTGTCAACACATTCCCATGAAAGTTTTCACTCATTTGATCTTCAATATGTTTTCAATAGAATAACAATTGTAGTTTCATCTTTCTTAATTGAGCTGAAAATGCCTTCATATCTCATTGATGCAATCAGCATATAGCCAAAGCACTGTGCCACAAGAAAACTACCATACAGTACATAAAACATTACCACCAGTAATGTGTGGGATGCCGATGGCTATCTATCCGTTATACATAGAAGCATGTTCTCTGCCGAGAGCTCCTGGGTTCGCTATGAGAGACTCCTCAGACGCCATCCTATCTTGCCCAGAACAAAAGGATCATGAGACCAAAATTGGAAATGCTGGATATTTAATGCCCCTGACATAAATTTTCTGGGAGAACAGGTGGACCCACATACAAAAGAGATGGTCAGCCGAGCATGACTATAACAGCATATTCACCCAACATTACCCTTACTGTCCTCTGTAGTATGTTATGTTTATTGGCATCTGTGGAGAAGATGAGAACATTAGAGTATATAATAACATTAGTTTGAATAATCCCCATTAGCTACAGGGAAAATAGTAATATTAGAAGATGAGAAGAGTGGTTGTTCATTGATTCACATAATCCATCCATCAACCATGCTAGTAACCTGTGACGGTTGGATGAAAGTCGTGAGAATCACTTCTGACCTAAGGAGGATCTTATTTTGTTTAGCCGGCTTGGCACAACTTTTTGCCGAGAGGTACATGTGATATCACACCAGGCCAGCTAATCAAAAGAAGAGCAGCAGATGCTGTCAGGCAAAAGGTTTTCATGGCTCCGATCCAGCAATCTCAGACCACTATTGTGGCCAATAGAGTGGGTCATGTAAATGGATTCGCACCAACACTAGAGATGACTATCAAATTCAAGGACCTATTTGTGCAATAAATAAATGTGGCAAAAATAAGCACTCTACGTTCATGACTGCGAGATGACCAAGTTTTTTGAAGACATTGAGCCATTTGGGAATGCTAATGCAGCTATGAATGAGAATTGACTGTAGTACAATTGTAATTCGGGATCAGTACAGTAAAATGTATATCTGTTGTAGCTGCACAATTACTAGAGTGGCATATTCCAGGCAACCTGAGTTTATGTGATAGAACAAGAGGCAGTTCTTTAAAGTTTTAGTTGATGCTAAAGGCATGAATAGGGCCTGGTTGTTGGGGAAAGGGACAAAAGTGCATCTAACCTCCATATTTTCAGCTTGGGTTGCTGTATTAATGGCCAGTTCAATTTCAATTTCTTTTGTACGATGATGTACTTGCGTTGCTGTTTATGAAAATAATAATGGCTGTTTCAACCAGTTTTGAACCTAATCCACTCCATTGTAGTGAAACTCCTTTATATGCTAAACATATGCCCTATGACATGGTAATCCCAGGAACTAAATGACCCACAGGATATCTCAGCCTTTATAAATTGAAAATCATGGAAAAAGTGGACATAGATTTTCGTTTCAATAGTACATAAATGCTAGTGGGAAACTATTGACTTCATTCAATCAAAACTAATTCAGGATGGAGGACTTTTATTTATAGATTATTAAATTATGACGCATGTTGGGTTTCTGGACTTCAATCTGTTCTAATGAGCAACAGGCAAACCGCTGTAAGAATTATTCATAACAGTTGTTTTATTGAAGTTATTTTAGAGTAAGTATTGCGGAATGCATTGAAATTAAAAATGGAACTATAGAATTTTTTTCTGTGTCTGATGAGGGGGTCAGATGAAAAAAAAACATTAAAAGTTCCCACAGTGAATCACTTAAACATTATTGACTATTATAAATACTTAATAGAGTTCTGTAGAATACTTTCAACAAAGTTACTTAAAAAATGTAAATTATTTTTACACTTTGATCCTCCATTTGTCGCAAAGAGGAGAGGGTTTCTGCATAATTGCTATATTTATTTCTTCTTTGTATATATAGGTTTCTGTGATATATTTACACCCTCTCCCTACCCTTAACCCCTTTATAACACATGACATACTGTTACATGCCTTTTCTGGCAGATGATGGCTATACTGCATGGGCGTACCCACCGTGGGGCAGTGGGGGGCAGGTGCCCCCCCTAGAAGCAGGGGCACACAATGAAAGAGAGCGGAGAGAGCAGCACAACAGCGGCTCCCTCTGCCCCAGGTTGCAGTGCCTGTCTGTGTGCTCACAGTGCACGGAGCTGCTGTCTCATCAGAGGAGCTTCTTCCTGGCCGCAGCAGCTGTAGTTTCACTTTCTGTCGTTCAGGCTCTGGTTGTCTCAGCCACACTGGGTCCTAGTCCCTCTGTGTGCAACACTGGACATTTCCTGCTCCTGCCTCAGTCACTGCCTGCAAGCTTCATGGTAAGAGGGGATGGAATTTATTAAATTCATTCTGCTCAGGCATGTCATGGTCACTGTGGGGGAATGTGAGAGGATGGGGGTACAGTGGGGGAGGGGTACAGGGCACTGGGGTGAATGTAAGAGGATGGGGGTATTGTGGGGGCTAGGCACTGGGGGGGTTAATGTGAGAGGATGGGTGTATTGTGGGGGAGGGGTACAGGGCACTGGGGTGAATGTAAGAGCATGGGGTATTGTTGGGGCTAGGGCACTGGGGGGGTTAATGTGAGAGGATGGGGTATTGTGGGGCTAGGGCACTGGGGGGTTAATGTGAGAGGATGGGGGTATTGTGGGGGCTGAAGTGGGGGAGGGGCAACAGGGCACAGAGAGTGAATGTGAGAGGATGGGGTATTGTGGGGGAGGGGATACAGGGCACTGGTTGGTGAATGTGAGAGGATGGGGATATTGTGGGGGCTGGCGCACAGGGGTTGATGTGAGAGGATGGGGTATTGTGAGGGAGGGTAGACAGGTCACTGGGGTTGAATGTAAGAGGATGGGGGTATTGTGGGGCTAGGGCACTGGGGGTTTACTGTGAGAGGATGGGTATTGTAGGGGCTGAAGTGGGGAGGGGCAACAGAGCACTGAGGGGTGCATGTGAGAGGATGGGGGTATTGTGGGGTCAGTGGGACAGAACACTAAGGGGTGCATGTGAGACAATGGGCTGTTGGGGTGTGGGTGGGGGACAGGGGAGGTAGGGGGCTTTTTTTTACTTGTGAGCTCCTTAATACTTTAATAATTGATTAATATTTCAGTATTATTATAACAAGGGCATAGACAGACGGCCGTATAACTCATGCGAGGATCGCACTGCAATCCTCGGACTTGCTGGTACTGCTCCTGACATGAGCGCGACTGCCATTTATAATATATGGTATATACAGCGTAGTGTCGCATACACTGCTGTATTATACAATATACAACAGTTCTAATGCTCCATACCTAATATGCAGGATAATGTACAGTGTATATGATGTAACGTGTATAAGATGCGACATTGGCTTGCCCCCCCCCTAGTTTTGATCCTGGGTACGCCCATGCTATACTGTTTAGCCATTGTCTGCCTCTAACAGAACTGAGTGAAGTGGAGCTTTTCTATTAACTCCTAAAATGTCGCTGTCGAAATTATCCATGTCACATGTTCAAGTTCTCTAAGAGGCATAAAAATACTGTAAAAAAAGTACAATATAAAATCACCCTCTTTTCCTCTATTACAAATACAGAAATTAAAATAAAAACAAACATAGATTGGACGTTTGCGCATACAGCGTGGTATTGCTCTGTCCTCAAAAGTCCAATCTATCAAAATATTAAATTAATTAAAAATTAACATTGGAAAGAGTAGTAAAATCAAAATCCAGAACTTCAATTTTTAGCACTGCAACACAGCAAATAATGCAATAGAATTTTTTTTTAAAAAAAGAAGGGTTATTCCGGGCACCAAGTCACTTTTTTATGTGTGTTATTTCAACCCAAATCCTCAGAAATAGCCTCGTCGGATCTCTTCTGGGTGGTGCACGCATAAAGAACATGTATTATATTGGAAAAGGTAACAAGAAAAGCAGCACTCACCCGATCCTTCTTTCAAGATGTGGTTTTAATCATAAAATTGGTTATATTGATATTTGCGGAGGTGCAGATGTCAAGGGACTTTTCATGAACAGTGAGCCCTGACAGACTACGGATGTTTCACGCCTTGCTGGTGCTTCTACGGGTCCATTGACACTTGCACCTCCGCGAATATCAAAGGAACCATTTTTATGGATTAAAAACACATCTTGAAAGAAGCATAAGGTGAGTGCTGTTTTTCTTGTTACCTTTTCAGATATAATGCAGATATAATGCAATAGAAAGTAAACAAAATGTTATGTCTACCACAAAATGGTATGAATAAAAGCTTCATTGGGCAAAATATGAAAATGTTACCGGTCTCAAAAAATGTCGATGCATGAAACATTTTTTTAACAAATTTCTGATTTGTTTTCCCAGTACGTTTGGAATTATCATAATCATATTGACCTGGAGAATCATAATGCTAGGTTATTTTTACTGCACAATTGACACCATGAAAACAAAAACAAAAAATCAAGAGCAAAATTGCTTTTTGTTTCCCAATTTTGCAACACTTGAATTTTTTTCCTGTTTCGTAGTACATGCCATAATAAAATGGTAGATGTCATTAAAAAGTACATCTCATCCCACAAAAAAATTATGCCCTCATATGGCTATGTTGACAGAAAAATAAAAAAAATATATGGCTTCTGGAAGAAGGGGAGAAAAATATGAAAAATGTGAAAATGGAAAATTGCCATATCAGTAAGGGGTTAGAAATGTTTTCTTCTGAAGATTTTCTCCTTTTCTACCCCAGAGTGCTCAACTATTACCACAAATAGAATTCACAACTGGCATACATTTCCACGTAGGCCATGTTCTCTTAAGCGGAAAGCTAGCACCTCTCTACCAGGACCTGTTCCTGCTATATCAATCTCAGTGTCTGCCGCATTCATCCTGCGAGTGGTGATGATAGAAGAGACGTTTCAACCAGAAGCTCTAAACAGTTGGGGCTTGACCAGCCACTAATGTTAGGCAGGATGAGACCGGCAGTGTCGTCCATTTTAACAGTATGGGTATGTGTGCTGTCCAACTGGAGTCATCAGCTCCCTGCTGCAGTCAATTAAAAAAGCACCACATCCTACTAAAGCTTCAAGCTTACTGCCAGAAGCTGCCAGATCTAGACTTGTGCTCTTATGGTTAAGTCCTGTGTGTTCAGCCCCTGTGTAGTGTATTTGTTTCATGTTTTAACCTCGGCTTGTTTTACTGACTAGACTATTCTTGCATTTTAATTTTATATCTTCTCTACTGTCTTAGTTCTAATTCGGCTTCCTAACCACTCCTGCCAGCCTGCTCCACCCAACTGCGGCTGACTCTGTGGCGCCAGCCCAGGGATTCTTGTATAAGTCCAGATCCCTGTACACGGGTTAACTACAAAGGCTAGGGGTAGGGTTATTCGAGTGGCTTGCTCTAAAGCCCCCATCTCACACAGCGATCTCGCTAGCGAGATCGCTGCTGAGTCACTAGTTTTGTGACCCAGCAGCGATGTCCCCAGCGATATCGCTGTGTGTGACATTCAGCAACGATCAGCCCCCCTGCTGGGTATCGCTGATCGTCGCTGAATGTCCTGGACATTTTTTTGATCGCTGGTCTACCGCTGGCAGGCACGCATCGCTGCGTGTGACAGGCGGGAGAGCAGCGATCTGCTGGTAACCAAGGTACACAGCGGGTTTCCAGGCACGGGGCTGTGCCTGGAAACCCGCTGTGTAACTTGGATACCAGCGCCCTGATGCAGGGTGATGGTAACCAAGGTACACAGCGGGTTTCCAGGCACCGCGCAGCACCTGGAAACCCGATGTGTACCTTGGTTACCAGCTCCCTGCATCAGGGCGCTGGTATCCAACGTACACTGCGGGTTACTAAGCGATGTTACCCGCAGTGTCGCTGTCCCAGATCGCTGCCTGAGCTGCCTGTTTGGCAGTTCAACAGCGATCATGTAGCGATACACCAGCGATCCTGATCGTTGTCGGGATCGCTGGTGTATCGCTATGTGAGACCCGGGCTTAAGCCTTTCCATGGTAGCCAATTTTAGAGCTGCCAGACAACTACTGACAGAACCTCATTACATCAGCTTCCTGCTCTTGCATATAGACTATGTGCCCTGAACAATTAATCCCACAACCCTCTATTGTTTTCCTGACAACTTTAAAAGGAATCTGTCACCAGGTTTTTACCACCAAATCTTAGTGCAGCATAATATAGGGGTAGAAACTGAGTCTGATTTCAGCAGTGTCACTTACCAGCTGCTTGCTGTAGTTATGATAAAATTCATGTTTTATCAGTAAGAGATTATCACTAGATTACTAGTAAACCTGCTGCAATAGTTCGCTGTATCCATGTATGACCATACCCCACCACTGATTGGCTGCTTTTCTGCAGCTGTGAATCAGACAAAGCTAATCATTCAGAGAACTGGTATGTCTGTAGCAGATAAAACAGTAATTTTCTCAAAACTGTATCAATCAGCTCAGTAAATGACACATTGCTGGTATTAGGGTAAATCTGTTAGGGTCTGCGGAACGCACCTAATAGATATATTAGAGAGGTGCGTTCGCAGCCCGGTCCACCGTGCAGGCGAAGCCCGCTGCTAGTAAGATGGCAAAGTAGCGAACTCTGTTATCCCGCAGAGTCGCTAAAATAAATGCCGTAGCACACTGTGGCAGTAAGTGCGAACTCTGTTAATCCCCAGAGCCGCTAACGGGAATGCCACAGCGCTATATGGCGATAGGTGCGAACTCACTTAGCTTCAGTGAGCCGCAAGGCAAAAAGCTAGGGCGCTGAACCAGCGTTATAAAGCGAACCCTGTTGCGTCACAGAGCTGCTGAGAAAAAGACTGTGTCCTGTTAACACCACAGGGATACACAGACAACCGCTGTGCGGATAGCAGTTCGTGATCACGCAGACAGCAACACAATCAAGCAATCTCCTCACCGGAGTAGCCAGTATTCTAGGGGCTTATTTCAGCCAAGCCCTAACCACTTGCACTCAAATCTCCTCACCGGAGGTGCCGGTATTCTAGGGGTTATTTCAGCCGAGCCCTAACCACATGCATGCATGATCACACTGGCGCAAAGCACATAATGCAATTGATACTAGCGCATGGCGGCCCAGCCATGCCACCCTTTTATAGTAACAGCTACAGGACCTGCCAGAAACAAGGACCAATGAGAAACTCTTCCAAAACACCATTAGTCACAGGACCTTCCTGGCGGACCAATAGGAGCTGCTGCAGTACCTGAGCATGTGACCCCTGATCTCCAATGAGAGATCTCACCCTGGGCATGTTCAGATGGGGAAAACAAGGACTTTGTCCTAAAGACGTCTGCTCGTCGCTAACCAGTACTGGCCACAATAGCAGAGCATGGAGAGGCAGCAGTAATCCTCTGCACACTGTTAGACTGGGCGAGATGCTGGGACCGACATCTAAGCTGAGCAGAGTTCTCTGCGGCCGGAGGCGAATGGGAGACCACAGCCGGAATGGCTTGAGATTCCCCTTATGCAGAAGCGGGAACTCGACCCCTAACAAAATCATGCTGCTCTGAGATGGAGGTGCAAAAACCTGGTGGCAGATTCCATTTAACTCTTTAAAGGGTGAATGGAGGTAAAGATAAAAAGAAATTCTATTCTTGGAAAAATCTTATCTTTTATGCTTTTTTGAACTTTCAGCTTTGATTCAGGAACCTGTGTATATGAGTTAACACAAATGAGTTTGACAAATATCCTAAATAATTAGTGCTTTGATGTCTAGCATAGCTATTGCATATCAACAGTAGGACATGGGCCCCTTGCAAACCTGCTATTTGTACTATGAGACTTTTGACTTGTGTAGAAAAGCTAAAGTATATACAAACAGGACCCGCCTGCTGTGTTTATATGTTATGTAAGTATAAATAAATCCCATTCTCTTGAGTGATTTATTTTGCTCTGATAGATATGGCTATTTTTTTTATAAATATGTAACTCTAGATCACCCCAGTAGCAGGATGTTGTCAGGCAGTCTATATGAGTGTTTATGGATTCGAAAAAAGATGGAAGCTGATGAGGAACTGCTTCTACATTTTTATTTTGCTGACCTTGTCTTAACAGCAAAATATTCATGAGTAGTGTTGAGCGATATTGCTCGATATCTAAAAATATTGTATCGAAATTGTATCGCCGATAGCACTAAATATCGTCGATATCCGATTTCGATACCGGAAGTCCCATGTAAGTCTATGGGAACAAAATATCGCAACAAAAAAACCCCTTTCTTTCGTTGTAAACACAAAATATACACACATAGAATACATATATATATATATACATGTCATTGTGACATATATATATACATATATTTATAGTTTATACACTTCTACATAGTAAAATCGACTCTAATTCAATTGCCGGGTAAAGACGTGACATACCCCATAGAAGTCGACGGGCTCGGTGCCGAGTACCCCGAAAACCTCTGGCTCTGTGCGACTCAACTTGGGCGTCACGAACAGGATTCTGTAGCTCGCTATAAGCGAGTCCTGTGTGCCTGAATTGCACTGGTTTTGTGCTTGAGAATTGCTAAAATCATCAGAGAATGTATTTGCCATTTTTCCGCCATATCTGCGTCACGACGAGGCACTGGTGAAGAAGAACGGCGTGCTCTTCGTGGGTGTCACTCACTCAGTGGCGTGAAAACGATGGCCGCCCACTGTAAATGGTACTGCAATGTAACATCGTGCCCCACAGCTCTGGAGTTCCGCCTCCTCATCCTCCTCAGTGTGAGGAGGTCCCGCCTCCCTACAAAAGAGGGGCCCTCTCCAGATATGACACATGTGACTTGGCAGAGATGGCTAATGGACACGACGAGCAGAAGTGGGAAGGGATGGAGCAGTCAGAGCTCTCCCCCCACGGAAGCGACCCGATCGCCACGGAATCCCGTTGGGCACCCGGCCTGTAAACCCTCCTACGCTGCAAGAAGCGAGGATACCCTGAGAGGCCTGGCCCGGCACCGGGAGGAGGTCGCCAGGATGGAAGCGAGCTGGCGTGCCTTAAAACTAAACTTGGAGCGGCGCCAATCCCTCTTACCTGAAGTGTCTGTACCGGAAGGTGAGGCACCCGTTATAGTAGAGGAGCCCTTGCAATGTGATCCGGTTGACGTTGTCGCAGTGGAGGCACCCGTTCCTGCAAAAACCGCAGCACCGTCAGCAGCACCCCAGATCCCGCTGTCTGCCCCCGTCGCTGAGACAGAAGAAGCGACACCCGTCCTCATGGAGGAGGCCGCGCAGGCACCAGAGCACTACCTGCCTGTACCGGAGCCCCGACTGTCATCTGATTTAGAGCCGTCTGCTTCCTCCGCAGGGGAGCGCCGCCAGGACTGGGGGGCGACAGGAGAGCTGCCGCAAACCGGACACTGTAAGCTGCAGTGGAGTGGTAGAGACATGGAGCAACTGGTGGAGGAGAATTACAATCGGCGTCAGGAGGAAGAGTGGAGACGTTGGGAGCGGGAAGCAGAGCGACAAAGGGAGCAGCGAGAAACCCTAAAACTTCGCCAACGTCACCTGGAGAAGGACCGGGCAGATAAGGACCGGATGAGAAAGGATAAAGGAACCCTGAGTGAGCCGCGGCGTAAGGGTGCAGTACGGAGCTTTAAATTGAAAGGTGGGTGGGGCTTCATCAAGGAGCCTGGACTTTATTTAGAAGTCTTTGTGACCCGGCGGGACGTGGAGGCTCACCTCCCAGAAGGACACCCGGGGAGGGACCTGTTGCCAGGAGACTTGGTGACTTACACCCGACACTGGGGTTACAATGGATGGTACGCCCTAAATGTTACCAGGTGCGACCCCTACTCCCCAGTGTGTCAGGAACCTGTGAGACCCTCGAAGCCTTCAGCCTCCCACATCCAGGCCTCTGCAAAAGTGCCCACCCCACGCCGTAAATCTCCCCAGCCTCCCTCAGTGGTCTCCTCAGCAGCCCCAGCTATGGACATGATAAGTATAGCTGGCCCGTACCCGGCGCCTGTTAGGCCCCCTGGGGTTCGTACAGTCCGTGACATAGGGCTCCAGACCCGGAGAGAGATGAAAGAGGTGGCCACACAGACCCAGATAGCGGGTCACGACGTAACTGTACAGGCCACACGACGTCATCAGGTCCTGGTGGTCCTTGGTGCCTCGGATGTTTGGCAAGCACCAGAAGAGTACCAGGTGGTACCTGTAACACCCCTGCCAAAGAAGTCTAAATAACCCGGACAGGGTCCCTGTATGTAAATAAATAGTTAAATTGTTTATGTACCCGGACGGGTGAATGTTCCAAAAAATTTTTTTTAATTTAATAAAAAATAAAAAAACACAGTTTTCATTTCTTTTATTACTGTCTCATCCTGCTGCGACGCCATCGATCTCCTGTAAAAAGATGAAAAAAAAAAAGTATACCACCTGACCGACGCAGTCCATAGTAACGAGTGTCCCACGACGATCCAGCTCTGCTACATCAATCATCATCCCGGCGCAGCACAGCTGATTACCTGCTTCCCCGGCGGTGACGTCATCGGACTGACTGCTTTACGGCCGGGATTACCCTGCAGTCACTGCAGTTATCGCGAAAAACTGCATGTGACCGCCAGGGAGAAGATAATGGCGGCCATCAAGCAGTCCAGGACGTGACCGCCGGAGATCTTCTGCCAGGTAAGTGCCGCTGACTCCTGACAGACCCGACCGACGGACACTCACAGTGACAGTGACAAATCCGATTCCGGTATTCGATAAGACGAAAATATCGAAACGAATTATCGAAAGGCCGATAGAGCTAATATCGGCCGATAGCCAATATTTGCATTATCGTATCGCTCAACACTATTCATGAGCTTGTCAGATGGGTGCCACGTTTGGGCGAGATTTGGAAATCTGACATCAATGAGGTGACATCGCGTTGAACTTTTTCTACCAATTCCTCAAAACAATTCTATATATCAGCACGTGTTCACAGGGATGTTTTCCACCCTCAAATCTTCTTTGTAAAATATTGCAGACTGAGAAAACTGTTGAAACAGGAACTTCAAAGATATCTCAAAAATATTGTTTTAAATATCTTGACATGATAATGAGGAACATCTTGTACAAGGAAGGGCAATAGACAGCACTATTATTTTGTGGTATGCTTAGACAGACTTGTGTGACTTTCATAATCAAGTCCTTTTTTCATTTATCCCAGTAGATGTCCTAAAGTAGATTGAATATTTCATACTAGTGATGAGCGAACGTGCTCGCCACTACTTGCGCGAGTATCACGGTACTCAGTGTACTCGGCGAGCACCGAGCATTTCCGGGATTACTCAGCGGGAACTCGGTTCTCCCACCCAGCTTTTTGGCGGACTTTACAATTTTTTACATTTGGCATTTGGCATTGGCTCCTTACAATTCTATAACGCTTTATGCTGAGTCCTTTTAACATTCTTATGCATTCCGCTATAATAAGGAGGCTACATGCCCCCTCACATGCTTCCATGAGGCGTTTACAGGCTTGGAACGCAAGCTGTATGCAAGTGGAACGCATATGTGACGCCACTTCCGGTTACCTACTTCCGGTCCGCATCACAGCCTTGCTCCCGCCTCTCATGCATAAAATGGCGGCTAATTGGCTCAGGAACTCGCACCAACAAGCGGCGGATACCGCGTTGGGCGAGGACCAGAGCTCTCCACTGTGTCACCACCGGTAAGATTTCCTAATCGCTCACATAGCGTTCACTTTTACTAGGTCTGAAATAGCTACTTAATAGCAGCACTGTTTGACTTATTTCAGATACATTTGAACCACGGGCAATTTTCTCCACTGTGTCACCACCGGTAAGATTTCCTAATCCTTACATAGCGCTCACTTTCATTATGTCTTAAATGGCTATTTATTAGCAGCATCGTTTGACTTATTAGGCACATTGGAACCACTGCCACTTACTTTTTTACAGGGTACAGCTATACTTACTCTGCATTTCAGGTTGGAACATCTGTTCTCCACAATTGGTAATCCATTTACTTGCACAATCAATCACCATAATTATAATATAGCAACCAGATTTTTCTCACATACCTCTTGTTCACAGATATAAGCCTTTAACCTAATAGAGACTCATATTATAAGCCACAGAGAGTGGTATTTACTCTGGACAACACAAGATACCCTGTTCACTTTGGTATGTAGATTTCACCAATACTCATAGCTATATAATTTTCCTCACCCCCCCCCCTTTTTTTCTGGTCGTTCAATTTATGTGCATTTTTTCTAGCTCATGGAATACCATATGCATTGGGTTACAACATGTCCACAATTGGACTTTATCTATTAAGCAGTCGGGTAGGCAATTTCTTTATTTTCCCTTTTTTTTCCCTTTTCTTTACTTTGGACTGATAAATATTACTGCCTCACTTTATGTACATATTTTAACATTAATCATATTATAGACTTTATAAATCATTTGTTAAATTTTTGCAGCACTTTGATGAAGGTCCAGTTATAGGACCGAAACGTTGTTTTTTGGACTGCAATAAAAAATTCACTTTCTTCAAATAAGTTGAGTGCCAAGTTATTTCTTTATATTACACTCGGTTGGGTTCCTACTTGTGCACCTTCTTCGGTAGTGCCACATTTATATCTCTCTTTACAGACCCTGTCACGATGCAGGGATTGTCTGCCAGGCCATGAAACGCTGCATCCATCTTTGTTGTGGTCGTGCAGTGATTGGCTGGCTGCACAGCATCATCAGGGGTATAAGAGACCGGACGCCACCCTGCTCGCCACATTCAGGTCCGGATTAAAATAGTGTAGGGAGAGCTGCTGCCGAGATAGGGTCAGAATTGGGGATTTATTAGTCAGTGTGGGTTCTACCATTGTAAACTACTTAAATCCAGATAAGCCAACAGCCCTTCTAAGGACTAATTCCGGAGTATATAGGTTCCAGTGTTAGGTAGGCAGGGGAGTGTACGTAGCTCTACACTCATCAGTGCAAGGCCTGCAGGCACTGTATGTGTGTATATAGATCATTGCATACATCAAGAGCGTCCATTCCCTTCCTGTGTTCTGGTGCTGCTGCTGCTGCTACCTGTAGGATATATTGGCCGTATATACCAATATACCAAACCCCAGGTGTAATTAGCTTTGAAATTTTTTTTAGAGCTTTTTATTGCAAAGCAATCCTGAGCCCTTATTTTAACTCCATTTGCTTTTTGACAGTGCACAATACAGCCAGATCCTTTTCCTAGTACAGTACTGTACAGCGTGAAAATCCAGCAATTTTAAAGGGGTCCCAAATATCCCTTTTGAGTGCGCAGAGAAATATTAAATTTTATGTGGTAAGGTTAAGTAGATTATTTTTTGAGTGTCTTACACAATTTCTTGACACTATTTTGCAGAACCTCCCCAAAAAACATACAGGCCACATATTTAACAGTGTGGTATATCTGTGACACGCCTCATACATCAATCTGATAAAAATGTTGGTCTTTTTAGCACTAAATCAATTTTTTTCGCTGTCTGGCATTGTACTTATATACCGCACTATTTAGTCCCCCCAAAAAAAAGGCCACACTTTTAGTGGTATCTCAATGCCAGCTGATATCTGTGCGTGCTCAAAGTTTGGCCAGTTTATGGCGGTTTTCTTTTTTTGTCCTGGGTGTCACTGTAGTTATATACAGCAGTATTTAGGAAAAAAAAACAAAAACACACTTTTGTCGTAGTGGTATCTCTGTGCCAGCTCATATCTGTGCATGCTCAAAGTTTGACGAGTTTACGGCGGTTTTCTTTTTATGTCCTGGGTGTCACTGTACTTATATGCAGCAGTATTTAGCCAAAAATTAAAAAAGGACAGGCCACAAATTTTTTGGTGTGGTATCTCCGTGCCAGCTGATATCTGTGTGTGCTCAAAGTTTGGCCAGTTTAGGCCGGTTTTCCTTTGTTTGTTCTGGATTTCACATCACTTATATACAGCACTAGTTAGCCCAAAAATTAAAAAAAAAAACAGGCCACTAGTTTTTCATTGTGGTATCGTTCTAACAGGTCTCATTTATCATTGTCAAAAATTTGGCCATTTAAGGCCTACACATTGTATTTGTTTTGCAGTCTGTTTACATACTTATTAAATCTGATAAGACTAAACACATTTTTACCTAAAGTCCAGATAGGTAAAATTTTGTTTTTCCAGCACACATATTGCAAAATCACCCTTGTGTAGTGAACGTGTATAATTTTCTAGTCCATTTACAATGGGCAAGGCGGATGGCATGGGACGGGTAAGTGGACGTGATGGTGATGGTGCAGGCTGAGGCAGTGGGCAAACTGAAATTGGCCCACCAAAATCACCCACATCTTCTCGCTGGACCTTCGTGTCCGAAGTCCTAGGGGACCACGTCAAGACAGCACTATTGAAGCCTGAGCAGTGTGAAAAGGTTGTTGGTTGGATAGTGGATAACAATTCCAGTTATTTATCCACAACTATAAGAACGCTAACCAGCTCACCGGTTTGTAGAAGCACGGATCCTCCGCTTGATCAAACGTGAAGATACATGAGAAAATGAAGGAAAAAGGGATCCAGCTTCAATAAAATCTTCATCTTTATTGATTCATAAAAACATGAATAATGGCATGCTCCTGGACAAGCTCAGGACAAGGCTACGCGTTTCGATCACAGGGATCTTTATCACAGCTGACATATTCAGAAAAAGGCACATATTTAAGACAAAGGAAGACCAATCACGATCAGAAAAAATGTCATGTGATTTTTGACAAGTCCTTTAACAATTTGCACATAATGAATAAAGAAAAAAAAAAAAAAAAAACAATATTTGCACAAATAAAATCAATTCAAAGAAATAAAATTAATAATGGAACATCAATTCGTTTCTTTTGTTGAGACCAAATGGATGTCTGGTATGTAGATTAAAGATCCAGAAAGCTTCACGTGTGAGGAGTCGCTGACGTGCATCTCCACCTCGGGCAGACAGGTTAACACTTTCAATACCTGTGACTTGGAAGGAAGAAACATTGCGAGCATGCTGAAAAATAAAATGTTTAGCAGCAGCAGAAATATTGCGATTCGAAGAAACATTCTTTATATCCTTCAAATGTTCAGCGATCCTGATTTTTAGTTTCCTAGTAGTGCAGCCTATATAAGATAAATTGCAAGTAGTGCACATAATTTTATATACCACATAGCATGAATTACAATTGATATATTTGTTAATGGTATAAATCGCAGTGCTGTCATTATTTTCAAAGGTTTTCGTTACACAAACATATTTGCAAAGTGCACATCTATTGTGGCCACATTTATAAAAACCTTTATGTTCTAACCACGATGTTTTATGAGAAGAGAAATTATTACTGAACATGCTTGGAGAAACTTTGTTACCAATAGATGGCGCTTTCCTTGAAACAACATTAATACCTGATGAAAGAATGTCAGCAAGCGAGGGATCTTCATATAAAATAGGCAGCGATCTCAAAATGATTTTTTTGATGTCCCCAAATTGAGGACTATATTGAGCACAAAAATATGGTTTCACTGCAAGATCATTTTTTGTTGTCGCCCTCCACTAATGAGATCCTCTCTGTTTTTATTACTTACAATTGTTCGTGCTCTTTTTAATGACCATTTAGGATAATTTCTGTTTTTTAATTTTGTATCCACACAATTAAATTCCGTTTCCAAAGCTGTAGGATCGCTGCAGTTTCTCAAAATTCTGGTATATTCACCCAAAGGAATCGATTTAATAGTATGTTTGGGGTGACTGCTTGCTGCATGCAAGATAGAATTACCAGCACAAGGTTTGCTGAACGTTTTAGTAATAATGACAGAGTCATGTACCCCATATAAATCAAGATCCAAAAAAGAAATTTTGTTATGATGAAATTTATGAGTAAAATGTATGTTGAATGAATTAGAATTGATATAATCAATAAATCCGGATATGGCAGGTACATCACCACTCCAAATGATGAGTAAATCATCAATATATCTACCATACTAAGCAATCGAGTCAATAAATGGATTAGTAGCTGAAAAAATAAAAAAATATTCCCAATATGACATAACAAGATTAGCTAGGGATGGCGCAAATTTCGCACCCATCGCCACGCCAGATTTTTGTAAGAAAAATTTATTGTCAAATGAGAAAAAATTGTGGGTTAATAAAAATTGAATAACTTGTAAAATATAATTAATGAGATCCTGGGAATAATTACTGAATTTCGTTAAGACAAACTGCAGCGCTGTCATGGCAACATTGTAAGGTATACAGGTATATAAAGAAGTCACATCACAACATAACCAAGTATTTTCTTTAGACCAGATTTTCTTGGAAAACATTCTCAGCACTTCTTTAGAATCTTTAATATAACCAGGAGTGATTTGTACTAGTGGTTGAAGTAGTGAGTCAACCCATTCACCCAGATGTTCATTTAAAGATCCAATCCCTGAGACAATAGGTCTCATGGGGGGGATTTTCATATCCTTGTGAATTTTTGGGAGACCATGCATGATAGGGATAATAGGATGAGACATTTCATCATAACAAAATTTCTTTTTGGATCTTGATTTATATGGGGTACATGACTCTGTCATTATTACTAAAACGTTCAGCAAACCTTGTGCTGGTAATTCTATCTTGCATGCAGCAAGCAGTCACCCCAAACATACTATTAAATCGATTCCTTTGGGTGAATATACCAGAATTTTGAGAAACTGCAGCGATCCTACAGCTTTGGAAACGGAATTTAATTGTGTGGATACAAAATTAAAAAACAGAAATTATCCTAAATGGTCATTAAAAAGAGCACGAACAATTGTAAGTAATAAAAACAGAGAGGATCTCATTAGTGGAGGGCGACAACAAAAAAATGATCTTGCAGTGAAACCATATTTTTGTGCTCAATATAGTCCTCAATTTGGGGACATCAAAAAAATCATTTGAGATCGCTGCCTATTTTATATGAAGATCCCTCTCTTGCTGACATTCTTTCATCAGGTATTAATGTTGTTTCAAGGAAAGCGCCATCTATTGGTAACAAAGTTTCTCCAAGCATGTTCAGTAATAATTTCTCTTCTCATAAAACATCGTGGTTAGAACATAAAGGTTTTTATAAATGTGGCCACAATAGATGTGCACTTTGCAAATATGTTTGTGTAACGAAAACCTTTGAAAATAATGACAGCACTGCGATTTATACCATTAACAAATATATCAATTGTAATTCATGCTATGTGGTATATAAAATTATGTGCACTACTTGCAATTTATCTTATATAGGCTGCACTACTAGGAAACTAAAAATCAGGATCGCTGAACATTTGCAGGATATAAAGAATGTTTCTTCGAATCGCAATATTTCTGCTGCTGCTAAACATTTTATTTTTCAGCATGCTCGCAATGTTTCTTCCTTCCAAGTCACAGGTATTGAAAGTGTTAACCTGTCTGCCCGAGGTGGAGATGCACGTCAGCGACTCCTCACACGTGAAGCTTTCTGGA
Organism: Oophaga sylvatica; assembly: GCA_033576555.1. Classification (NCBI taxonomy): domain Eukaryota; kingdom Metazoa; phylum Chordata; class Amphibia; order Anura; family Dendrobatidae; genus Oophaga; species Oophaga sylvatica. The sequence goes on from JARQOD010000002.1 coordinate 486,532,001, forward strand.
TCTTTAATCTACATACCAGACTAGAGTTGAGCGATACTTTCCGATATCCTAAAGTATCGGAATCGGAAATGGTATCGCCGATATCACTAAAATATCGGCGATACCCGATATCGATACCGGAAGTCCATGTAAGTCTATGGGAACAAAATATCGAAATTAAAAAAAACCCATTCTTGCCTTGTTGGTTAATTGTACATGAAGGAAAACAAGAAAGAGTAATGTAGAATGTATTGGGGAAGGTTGAGGAGACATTAAAGGCATAGATGTTTAACCCAATCAAATGGAATAGCATAAATATTTTTTTTTTAAAGATGTTCGGATTGACGAAGAAATTGACAATGTTAACGTTTTTTATATTTGGCAAATATGTATATTACACAACTTCCATGCTCTTCATCTTCACCTTTTTAACTTTTCACACACTTTCTCCTTCATAATCTTCTGCAGCATCATCTTTTTCATCAAATTATTCTTCATCTTCACCTTCTTTATCTTCTTCTTAAACTTCTTGCTATTCATCTTTGTTAACATTACTCATATTCTTCTTATTAAACTATTATTCTTATTCATATTCTGCTTCATCTTCTTCATCATATTCTTATTTGTGACAGAGAATCCTGTACTTGTAATCTGTCAAAGTATGAATTTTTTCATCCTTCCGTTCTTGCTGTCACAAAAGATTTAAATTACAACAGTATTTGTCCGTGTTCAGTTTAGCCTGCAGCAGCAGCAGGCATTTTCCAGGGGCACCACGAGGAGGAACGGACTCACCCCCATACACTGCTTAGTCTTCTTCTGCTTAGAATTTAGAGCATATATTTTGCTCTTCATTTTGGTCTTATACTTCATGTTCTTCTGCTTTTAGATCTTCTGCTTATTGTTCTTGTGTCTCTTGTTCCGTATCTTGTATTTGTAGCACAATCTTGTACCAGCTGATGTTACTGGGACACGGTTACTAAGCAGGAGGTACCTGTGCTCCAAAGCACTACCAAGGACCAGCAGACGTTGCTGGAACTCGGATACCGAGATGGAGGCACCTAGGCCAAAGGCACTGCGGAGAACCAGTTGACGGTACTGGAACCCGGACGGGTAGCAGAAGGTACAAGAGCCAATGCAAGTAACGAGGACCAGCTGACTGTGCTGGAACCCGGAGGGGCAGCAGAAGGAAAAGAGCCAATGGCACAACCGAGGACCAGCTGACGTTACTGGGACACGGTTACTAAGCAGGAGGTACCTGTGCTCCAAAGCACTACCAAGGACCAGCAGACGTTGCTGGAACTCGGATACCAAGATGGAGGCACCTAGGCCAAAGGCACTGCGGAGAACCAGCTGACGGTACTGGAACCCGGAGGGGCAGCAGAAGGAAAAGAGCCAATGGCACAACCGAGGACCAGCTGACGTTACTAGTAGTATAGGAACCCCAGTATTCGTCAAACTCAATTTGACAGGTCGACACGCCCCTATCATTTAATCCGTCTCCCTGTCAGCTTGATCCAGGTCGTCACGCCCTCTGGCTGAACTTTGCTCAGGCTGGGAAATCTGTGGCTGAACTTTGCTCAGGCTGTGAAATCTGGTCCACCCAGTAAATGTCTGTATTAGAATCCATCAGTAAATGTAAAGCTATTTTCTAGCAGAGGAGAGAAACTTTTAAGGACCCAGTAATTGTATAAGGAGTTCTAGTTAAATACAGACTTCTGTATATAACTAGTATATAAGGATTTTTAGTGAAATAAAGAGTGAATCTTGATTTTATACTGTTGTTAGAAGTCTAAATATTTTTCTATCTACTGGCTAACATGGTACAAAGATATACATCTTTACAGCACCATAGAGGTAATTTATCTATGTGTGTGTTTCACACAGGACAAGTTCTGTGATCCGTCTTTTGTGTGGGAAAAGTCAACAATTTTTATTAAGGTCTAAAATACATTATCATGGATAAAAATCCAAAAGAGTGGGATATACAGCATGCAGAAAAATAGCCAAATGCAGACAGGTATGAACTACATTCAAATCAATATATAATAGTGCACATCTCCATATCTTATATGTTATAACGATAATAGCAGTCTATGTAACTCACAATATCCCCCAATAGGCAGACATATATGCACTATATATAGGATTATAAGTATCTCAATGAAGCATGTATATCAATAAAGTAACTTCCCATCAAGATGCTAATATAATGATGTTAGCATGCAAGTGCAGGGTCACAAACATACTGTGCGTGCATATGAAGTCAATTAGCCCCCATCCATTAGGGGGTTATTAAAAACAGTTTTATAGTTTTCCAATCAAATATTAG
>JARQOD010000002.1:486534408-486694470 GCA_033576555.1 Oophaga sylvatica
GATGAGCCACTGAGACACGCTCAGCAGAGTACAAGCAGCAGTGCTTGAACATGTAACTGGAGCGTGATCTGCACTCAAAAAAGTAAAAAACACAGACTGAAGTGAACACTGAAACACAACTGTCCACAATCTGTGAAAGCCCTTTCTGTACTTCTATAGTGTTTGCAACCAATGTATTGTATACGGATGGAAGCGCGTCACACTAATAGATTAGATTTATTTTAAATGGAATGTAGCAGAACCAATTGGAGATAAATGAAAGGATGAGCCACTGAGACACGCTCAGCAGAGTACAAGCAGCAGTGCTTGAACATGTAACTGGAGCGTGATCTGCACTCAAAAAAGTAAAAAACACAGACTGAAGTGAACACTGAAACACAACTGTCCACAATCTGTGAAAAGCTCCTTTCTGTACTTCTATAGTGTTTGCAACCAATGTATTGTATACGGATGGAAGCACGTCACACTAATAGATTTGATTTTTTTTTCTAATATAATGGAGCTGCACCAATTCCACAAAATAAAAAAAAAAAAAAAAAAAAAGAGTCAGTGACACGTGCAGATGCCTACAAAAGCGGTGGATGCAGAGCAAACTGCAGCGTCACCTCACTGTCACACACACACCTTGCACAGAGCTGTTAAAACAACACTGGCAAAATGAAGCTTTACACAGCGGTTGGTAAACTAGCCTGCCTCAAGCACAGTAGTACACAAAATCGCAATATCTAACTGTCCCTCAGAGTGAGCAGAGTAGCGTTCTGTCCCTTACTGAGTTCACAGCACAGTGACGCTAAAATGGCGGCGGCGCCTTTTATAGTGCATTCTGACATCATTTCAGCAGCCAATCACAGCCATGCCATTAGTTAAGATGACCGCAGCATTACAGGATGTGCCCACACTTCGTAGGATTCCTCATTGGCTGACTAAAATCACATTGCCTCTCAAAGAATTATGGGAACTTCCGATTCCGGTATACGATATGGAAAAAGTATCGGAATTAAGTATCGGAATTCCGATAACGCGAATATCGGCCGATACCCGATACTTGCGGTATCGGAATGCTCAACACTATACCAGACATCCATTTGGTCTCAACAAAAGAAACGAATTGATGTTCCATTATTAATTTTATTTCTTTGCATTGATTTTATTTGTGCAAATATTGTTTTTTTTTTTTTTTTTTTTTTCTTTATTCGTTATGTGCAAATTGTTAAAGGACTTGTCAAAAATCACATGACATTTTTTCTGATCGTGATTGGTCTTCCTTTGTCTTAAATATGTGCCTTTGTCTGAATATGTCAGCTGTGATAAAGATCCCTGTGATCGAAACGCGTAGCCTTGTCCTGAGCTTGTCCAGGAGCATGCCATTATTCATGTTTTTATGAATCAATAAAGATGAAGATTTTATTGAAGCTGGATCCCTTTTTCCTTCATTTTCTCATTTATCCACAACCACCAGCATCCTGTCTTCAACATAGTCAAGTCAAATTATCCATGGTTCTGGGCCGCATATTCCTTACCCTGATCCTCCCTCCTCCCATCATGCTGAGTGCCCTGAGACAACTGATCCCTCGCTTGGACACTCCGAAGAGCTGTTCAATTTTCCATTTGGAGATTCATGCCTCTCGTCCCGTCCACTTGAAGTGAATCAAGTTGATATTCCATGTAGCGATGCACAAATCTTTGAGCAGCCACGGTTACAAGAGGTGAACAATGATGAGACACAATTGCCGGAATGTCAGGAGGAGGACCAGGGTGGGGAAGTGGAAGATGAGGTGGTGGATGATGCAGTAACAGACCCAACCTGGCAAGAGGACATGCAGTGTGGCACCACTTCAGGGAGGAAGAAGCAATGTGGTGGCTGCAGACAGAAGGCATGCAACCATTCCCTGTAACACCAACCTGACGTAAGTTGCCAGTCCAACTGTTAGGTGTTCCCGTATCTGGTTATTTTTTAAAGACTCTGCTGATAACCCCAAACAGGCCATTTGCAACACCTGTCATGCCAGCATCAGCTGGGGTAGCAAAACTACCAGCCTTACCACCACCAACATGATCAGGCACATGGCAGCAAAGCACCCGACTTTGTGGGCCCAACCCCAGGCTCCAGGAACAGTGTATTCGGGTGACACCACAGCTTCTGCCAGTGTTGTGTGTGGAAGCCAATCCCTGTCCACGGTGCATGCAAAGATGCCTACTGCCCTACACCTGCTGTTGCCCACAGTCAAATAGCACCATCATCAAGCATGTCCATGTCCTTGTCCCAGTGCAGTCTTCAGTTATCCAAGCCCCAGTCATTGGAACGTAAGCGGAAATATGCAGCCAATGCCCCACAGGCCACAGTACTCAATTCTCATATTTCTTGTCTGCTTGCGGTCAAAATATTGCCTTTCAGGCTTGTGGAGATGGAAGCTTTCTGCAACCTGATGTCGGCAGCCGTCACAAGGTACTCTGTCCCCAGCCGCCACTATTTCTCCCGCTGTGCCGTCCCAGCATTACATAACCATGTGTCCCACAACATTACCCACGCCCCAACAATGCAGTTACTGGGAAAGTACACCTAACCACAGACACGTGGACAAGTGCTTGTGGCCAGGGATGGTACATCTCTCTGATGGCACACTGGGTTAACATTGTGGAAGCCCAGTCAGACCTTGGGATGGAACACGTCCTTCCAATGCCAAGGATTGCGGGTCCTACGTCAAACATCGTTGCCCCCACTGTGGACAGCTCCTGCACCTCCTCTTCCTCCTCCTCCTCTTCAGCCTCCATGTCCAAAATGAGCACATCATTCACAATCTGAAAGCACTGCAGCACTGCCAAAGCAAAGCAGCAACAGGCTGTGCTGAAGCTAATTTGCTTAGGTGACAAACCACACAATGCTGAAGAGTTGTTGACAGCTCTGAAAGAGTAGACAGGTGTATGGCTGACACCGCTGAATCTCCAGCCAGGCATGGTTGTGTGTGACAATGGCAGGAACCTGGTGGCGGCTTTGAGGCAAGGCGAACTTACACATGTACCATGCCTGGCCCATGTGTTGAACCTCACTGTTCAACGTTTTCTAAAAAGCTATCCGGAGCTGCCGGATCTGCTGGTTAAAGTACGTCGCCTGTGTGCACATTTTATAAAGACAGCTACAGCTTCAGCCACCCTTGCTGTGCTTCAGCAGCGATTGCAGATTCCGGCTAACCGACTGGTGTGTGATGTCCCCACGCGTTGGAACTCTACACTGCATATGTTAGAAAGGATTTGTGAGCAGAAATGGGCAGTTGGTGAATACCAGCATCAACAAGGCCATCTTTTGTCAGGCTTGACTCCACACATAAGACCTCATGAGTGGACATGGATGTCAAACATATGTAGCATCCTCCAAAACTTTGAGAAGTCTACTAAGATAGTGAGTGGCGATGACGCCATAATTAGCGTCACCATCCCACTTATCTGCTTTCTGAAAAGCTCCCTGATCACAATAAAAGACGAGGCAATGCAGGTGGAGCACGAGGACATGGATCAAGGAATCATACAGTGTTATTACACACAGCCCAGCCTCGTGTCATCCCAACATGGATTAGTTGACAATGAGGAAGAGGAGGAGGAGGAAAAACAGGAGCTACATTCATGCGCTATAGAAGGGACTACAACCTCAACTGTCATACCATCTGTTCAGTATGGATGGCCTGAGGACAGGGAAGAAGAAGAAGAGAAGGAGGAGGACACCTTGGTCAGTCGTCCTGTTGGTGAGGACATGGAAGGCTTGCCTGTTACCAGCCTGGCACGCATGGCTGACTTTATGCTGCGCTGCCTTTCCCGTGAAACTCGTATTGTCAAAATATTGGGCACTCGTCAATACTCTCTAGCAACACTTTTAGACCCACGGTACAAGGATAACTTTCAATCTCTTGTTTCAGAGGCAGACAGGTGTACCAAAATGGTGCAGTACCATACAGCCATTGTTGCAGAATTATTAAAAAAATTCCCATCTCAAAACATTGGCAGCAGAGATAACAGTTCATTGGCCAATCAAGCAGGACAGGCGATACAGACACAAGTCCACTCCAGCAGAAGCAGGGGAACACTGGCAAAGTTCAAGGACAGTTTTCTAAGACCCTCCCATTGCCCATGCACTGAGGCACGGGTGTTGTGAATGGGTTTGAGATGAGTTCTGAGCAGAGGCTCCCTCTGGTGGTTACAAGCGGTACTAGTGAGGATTGGGAATCAGGTGTTACTGATTGGTCTTATTTAAGGGAATCATTTTCCCATCAGGGTTGCCGGTCAGCAATTGTTCTGGTCTGAATCCTTCTTTCCAGTTTCCCTTGTAGCCTGCTGTGTCGTGTCTGCATCTCCTGCTATCAGATAAGACAATTTCTTATTTTGTGTTTTTGCTATATTTTTGCATTTTGTCCTGCACTTCTGTGGGGGCCTTCTGGGTCCCCTCCGGGGGCTTTTGCCCTCTCAGTTTAGTTCAGCCACTGTGTTTTGTAGTTTTGCTTTTTCCAGTTTTTTCAGTGGCTGCTGTTTTTGTTACACCAGAGAACTAATTTAGGTGGTAGAGGTCGTGTGATCTCAGGTGATTTTGAAATTAGTAGAGTTGGTGTTTTTCAGGGTTTTCTGGGATTGCAGTAAGTACCCTTCCTATCCTTTTCTATTTAGATAGTTTGGGCCCCAGCGTTTGCTCATACTATTTTCTTTCTGTGTCAGTATTTCCTCTTGTCTAACCGCCATTACATGTTTGGGGGCTTTCTATTATCTTTGGGGTTCTGCTCCGGGGCAGATAGCTTTCCTATTTCTATCTTTAGGTGTAGTTAGTTTCTCAGGCTGTGACGAGGCGTCTAGGACCATCGTAGGAACGCTCCACGGCTGCCTCTAGTTGTGGTGGTTAGTCAGGGTACTGCAATCCCATAGATTCCAACTGCTCTGGTGTATTTCCTTTTTTGCCTGCACTCCTCAGCTACCGTAACATAACACACGGGGTAATCTCACAAGGAATGCAATCTTTTCTGAGGGAGTACCTTGCTGACCGTACCAACGTCCTCCGTAATTCCTCTGTGCCTTTTAATTATTGGGTATCCAAGCTGGGCATGTGGCATGAGCTGGCTCTCTACGCCTTGGAGGTCCTGACCTGCCCTGCAGCTAGCGTTTTGTTCGAGTGGGTTTTTAGTGCTGCTGGTGGCATTATCACAGATAAGCGCATTCGCCTTTCTACAGAAAATGCAGACAGGCTGACTCTTATAAAATGAACAAGGGATGGATTGGGCCTGACTTCTCGACACCACCAAATAATGACAGTGAAACCTAAACTCCAACATAGTGGTTTCTTGGGAGGTGTATTGCCATGCACCTCTTCACAACCAAACATGGATATAAGCTTCCTGATTTTGGCTGATTGGTGTCCTCCTCCTCCTTCTCCTCATCCTCACCGTCCACTACCACTTGAACACCAGGGTGAACATATTCAGTCATGCTCCAGCCACTCTATGTTTTGGCAAGGGTGTTATGATGCCCATCACCAAAATGCAAAAAATATGTACACCCCAAAGGGGAAATGTTTGCCAGCCCATACACTAAGTGTATGGGCATTCCAAGTCTAGAAGACCCACTCCTAGAAATTGGGCCTATTTTTTAATCAGGCCTTCATCATCCACTGCCACTAGATCAAAAGGGTTTACTTGTTCCGTACAGCTACAGCCAGTGTTGAATTGTTAACAAGGGTGGGTGGTTATGCTGTGCGTAAAATACTTGTTCTGAAAACGGTTCAGGTGTACCCCACAGGGGAAAATGTTTGACAGCCCATAACCTTAGTGCATATGACTTGTTAGCAGGACAGGCCTTGCAGTCAATGCATGAGAAAAAGAAATGGGAGTAAAAAATGAATAATGTGAAGTGGATTTTCCTGTGCCCATCCAGTATGTGGGTTCAAAGGCTTATTGGGGTGCGTATGACTTGGTAGCAAGGCAGGCCTTGCAGTCAATAAGAAACATAAAATACATAAGAAAAGGGAATGTAATTACAGTCAATAAGAAACATAAGTACATAAGAAAAGGGAATGGGAGTATAAAATGAATAATGTGAAGTGGATTTTCCTGTGTCAATCCAGTATGTGGGTTCAAAGGCTTATTGGGGTGCATATGACTTGGTAGCAGGGCAGGCCTTGCAGTCAATGCATAAGAAACAGAATGAGAGTACAAAATGAATAATGTGAAGTGGATTTTCCTGTGCCAATCCAGTACCTGGGTTCAAAGGCATATTGTGGTGCAGATGACTTGGCAGCAGGGCAGACCTTGCAGTCAATGCATAAGAAAACAAAATGGGAGTCCAAAATAAATAACGTGAAATGGATTTTCCTGTGCCCATCCAGTATGTGGGTTCAAAGGCTTATTGGGGTGCATAATGACTTTGGTAGCAAGGCAGGCCTTGCAGTCAATGCATAAGAAAACAGAATGGGAGTACAAAATGAATAATGTGAAGTGGATTTTCCTGTGCCCATCCAGTACCTGGATTCAAAGGCTTATTGGGATGCATATGACTTGTTAGCAGGGCAGGCCTTGCAATCAATGCATAGGAAAAGAGTTTGGGAGTATGAAATGAATAATGTGAAGTGGATTTTCCTGTGCCCATCCAGTACCTGGATTCAAAGGCTTATTGGGATGCATATGACTTGTTAGCAGGGCAGGCCTTGCAATCAATGCATAGGAAAAGAGTTTGGGAGTATGAAATGAATAATGTGAAGTGGATTTTCTGGTGGCCATCCAGTACGTGGCTTGAAAACCTTATTGGGGTGCAAGTAATTTTGGAGGAAGCCAGGCCTTGCATTCAATGCAACATTTTTTCAGGAAGCCCTCCTGTACCTCTTGTGAAAGTGGTATTGGGGTGCGTCGTAATTCTTGGCAGCACATTCACTTACTGCATAGGCAATAACAGCATAGGAGACCCACTGTTTAATAATGGCCCTTTAAGAAGATTAATGCTGCCTGATGCCCCTGTAAAAATAGGCTCTGTGACTTTAAGAGTCCCTCCATCATAAATGAAACAAGATGTGTCTGCTTATGTGTCACACACTACATAGCCAGCTAGGGTTGTTAAACATTACAATGACATTTCCCAGTGAATTCATTTGTATTGGTTGAAAGCAATGCTAAAGTTGCAAAACGCCTCAACAACGCTGTGTATGAACATAGCCCAAGTGGTGGAGTAACATTTTTGTTTTGGGTTGATAATTGTGGCTTAGATAAAAGTCATTAACCTGGAAAGGATGTTCCTTAACATATTTCCCAGGAAAATCTATTTTGGTTTAGTTTTTGTGTTTTTTTTGGTGCGCCTGTAAAAAGGGCGTGAAACTCTGACATTTTTTAGCGCTGTGACCTTGGAGTCAGAAATGCTTCCAGGAGCAGTTGCCATGATGTTCCTGAGTCATTTGAGCAGTGTTTCCATCATTTTCAGATGTTTTTAGACCTTAAAAGGACCCTCGGGGGGATCGGGGTAAAAATGCTCGAGTCTCCCATAGACTTACATTGGGCTCAATCTGTCCGTGTACCCGAGTATTGCAATTTGCTTGACCCGAGCAACGAGCACCCGAGTATTTTAGTGCTCGCCCATCACTATTGCATATACAGTACAGACCAAAAGTTTGGACACACCTTCTCATTCAAAGATTCTTCTGTATTTTCATGACTATGAAAATTGTAGAATCACACTGAAGGCATCAAAACTATGAATTAACACATGTGGAATTATACATTACACTTTACAAAAAAGTGTGAAACAACTGAAAATATGTCTTATATTCTAGGTTCTTCAAAGTAGTCACCTTTTGCTTTGATTACTGCTTTGCACACAGAAAAGGTGAACGGATGGACTCTACATGCCTGGTTCCCACCGTGAAGCAAGGAGGAGGTGGTGTGATGGTGTGGGGGAGCTTTGCTGGTGACACTGTTGGGGATTTATTCAAAATTGAAGCGGTGAGCGGTCCAGCTCAACCCAAACCATCTCGATTGGGTTCAGGTCTGGTGACTGTGGAGGCCTAGTCATCTGGCATAGCACCCCAACACTCTCCTTCTTGGTCAAATAGCCCTTATACAGCCTGGAGGTGTGTTTGGGGTCATTGCTATGTTGAAAAATAAACGATGGTCCAACTAAACGCAAACCTGAGGAATAGCATGCTGCTGCAAGATACTGTGGTAGCCATGCTAGTTCAGTATGCCTTCAATTTTGAATAAATCCCCAACAGTATCACCAGCAAAGCACCCCCACATCATCACACCACCTCTTCCATGCTTCATGGTGGGAACCAGGCATGTAGAGTCCATCCGTTCACCTTTTCTGCGTGCAAAGCAGTAATCAAAGCAAAAGGTGGCTACTTTGAAGAACCTAGAATATAAGACATATTTTCAGTTGTTTCACACTTTTTTGTAAAGTGTAATGTATAATTCCACATGTGTTAATTCATAGTTTTGATGCCTTCAGTGTGATTCTACAATTTTCACAGTCATGAAAATACAGAAAAATCATTGAATGAGAAGGTGTGTCCAAACTTTTGGTCTATACTGTACATATATTAAGTAATTGTACCATTTGCATAGAAGCACATTTGCTCCGTGTTATCCTAACTGCTTTATTTACACAGGAGAGTTATGTTAAAAGTGCACACTATCACAGCAAATTATTTAGTGCATTTTTTTCTAAATGAATCATAGTGATTTTTGTCCATAACTCGAAGTACCAGACTGACGGAAGTCTACACTTATTAAACAGCATCCTACTGTCACTCTCAGCTTGCTCCAGCACCTAAGACTGTAGCCTAGCAGCTGGAAAAGGAAGTTGATTAGTTTAGTGTAGCCCATAGCACACATTTCTAATAATGATGTGATTTAGAAAAGTTATTATACTGCAGAGTTCTGTACTATAATAATTTTCCTGTGAAGGTATCGCTAGTAGTAGTGACTGAATGTTTAAGAATTCAAGTTCACCAGGTTTGGCATAATTTTCCCCCCAAAAAATTAGATTCACTTCTAAAAAACTTTCCTTGAATTGTAGGTATTACAATTGACCTGTAAAGATATGAATAACACGTGTGTTAGGGCTGCACCTAGCCCCTTTCAATCTCGTAAATGCAATTACAGCCTAAGTAATGTCAAAATTCCCTCATAGAAACAGATGGCAACACAGTAGTAACCATTAGGGTTGAGCATTCCGATACTGCAAATATCGGGTATCGGCCGATATTGGCTGTATCGGAATTCCGATTCCGAGTACCGATATTTTCGTCATATCGGATACCGGAATCGGGATTGTCACTGTCACTGTCAGTGTCCGTCGGTCGGGTCTGTCAGGAGTCAGCGGCACTTACCCGGCAAAAGATCTCCGGCGGTCACATCCCGGACTGCTTAATGGCCGCCATCCTCTTCTCCCCGGCGGTCACATGCAGTTTCTCGAGATAACTGCAGTGACTGCTGGGTAATCGCGGCCGTAAAGCAGTCCGATGACGTCACCGCCGGGGAAGCTGGTAAGCAGCTGTGCTGCGCCGGGATGTCAGGCTCTGCCTGTCATTCCGATGTAGCAGAGCTGGATCGTCGTGGGACTGTCGTTATGGACTGCGTCGGACAGGTGGTATACTGTTGGTTTGTTTTTTTATTTTTTTACAGGAGATCGATGGCGTCGCAGGAATGAGAGAGTAATAAAAAAAATGAAAACTGTGTTGTCTCTTTTATTTCATTAAAAGACTTTTTTCTTGCTGTGTCTTTTTTTTACACATTTAAAAACTTTGGGATTAATAATGGATCGGTGTCTTTTTGACACCTCTCCATTATTAACCGGGCTTATTGTCACCGTGCAATCAACGGTGACATTAACCCCTTATTACCCCGCTTGCCACCGCTACAGGGCAAGTGGGAAGAGCCGGGTAAAGTGCCACAATTGGCACATCTTTTGATGCGCCAAATGTGGGGCTGCTGTAGCCTGGTATTATCAGGCTGTTGAGGGCCAAAATCCATGGGCCTTGACAGTCTTTTAATACCAGGCCACAGCAGTCTGCATTTTACTTGGCTGGTTAACAAAAATAGGGGGACCCCTACGCCGTTTGTTTTTCGAGGGGATCCCCTAATTTTGTTAACCAGCCAAGCTAAGCAGACTGCTGTGGCCTGGTATTATCAGGCTTGCAAGGTCCATGGATATTGGATCCTTACCAGCCTGAAAAACCAGGCCTCAGCGGTCTGCTTCATCTGGCTGGTTAACAAAAATAGGGGGGACCCCACGCCAATTTTTTTCGAGGGGATCCCCTATTTTTGTTAATCAGCCAAGATATGCAGACTGCTGTGGCCTGGTATTATCAGGCTGGCAAGGTCCATGGATCTTGGCTCCTTAACAGCCTGAAAATCCAGGCCTCAGCGGTCTGCTTCATCTGGCTGGTTAACAAAAATAAGGGGGACCCCACGCCAATTTTTTTCGAGGGGATCCCCTATTTTTGTTAATCAGCCAAGATATGCAGACTGCTGTGGCCTGGTATTATCAGGCTGGCAAGGTCCATGGATCTTGGCTCCTTAACAGCCTGAAAATCCAGGCCTCAGCGGTCTGCTTCATCTGGCTGGTTAACAAAAATAGGGGGGACCCCACGCCATTTTTTTTTCGAAGGGAACCCCTATTTTTGTTAATCAGTTCCCTCTGACGTCACTGATGGTGTCCCTGGCTGACCTGAAGTGAAAGTGGAAAGCAATCAATTAAGCTTTCCACTTCCTCTCCTGTCAGCCAGGAGAGAAGCTCATTCATTTGGGGGTTTACTGTGAGGCTGCAGCATTAGCTGCAGTCCCTGCAGTAAACATTAACCCTTTCTGAAGGATTACACCGTGGGACCTGACTGTGCATCGGATTGGTAAGAATAATTTTGCTTTATTATTTTATTTTTATTACAGGAAATGGTTTTAGCAGGTAAATAAAATATGGTCAAAAACTGTGTGATTATTTCATTAAACTTCTTTTTTATTAAAGTGTGTGTGTTTGATTTTTCTTTCATACAATAGGATTAATAATTGATAGTTGTCTAATTGACAGCTCTCAATTATTAACCTGGCTTAAAGTGACCTTTCAATTGCAAGGTCATTTTAACCCCTTATTAACCCATTCGCCACTGCTACAGGGCAATGGGAATAGATGGGCAAAGTGCCAGAAAGGGCAAATCTAATTAGAGATTTGCCCTTTCTGGGGTGTCTGGGGGCAGATGTTAAGTAGCCGGGGGGGGCCAAAAAAATGGTCCCTCTCTGGGCTATTATTATCTGCCCCCACTCACTGGCTTTGTCTGTCTGGTTGCGAAAATAGGGCGGGAGCCCACGCATTTTTTTTCAGCAATTTTACACCTCATATATATATATACATGTCATTGAATTTGTGACACATATATATATATATATTTATATTTATAGTTCATACACTTCTACATAGTATAATAGCCGCTAATTCAATTGCCGGCTTTTGTGAAAATGCAGAACCCAACATGAAATGACACTTGGTGTACATAGGGTTAACCATGTCTTTTCATGTAGTTTGATATCTGATTTGCACAAACAATTACATGAGTGTAAGTGTGCAAAATTTCACACCTGTAGGGGTTAATTAAAGGTGTAAATTCGTAGCAAAAAAGTCCGTTTTTTTACAACGAATTTACACCTTTAATTAACCCCTACAGGTGTGAAATTTTGCACACATAGACTGATGTAATTGTTTGTGCAAATCAGATAGCAAAGGACATGAAAAGACATGGTTAACCCTATGTACACCAAGTGTCATTTCATGTCGGGTGCTTCTGTCTTTTCACAGAAGCCGGCTTTACCCGGCAATTGAATCAGAGGATATTTTACTATGTAGAAGTGTATAAACTATACATATATGTATATATATATGTCACAATGACATGTATATATATATATATGTATTCTATGTGTGTATATTTAGTGTTTACAAGGAAAGAAAGAGGTTTTTTTAGTTGCGATATTTTGTTCCCATAGACTTACATGGGACTTCCGGTATCGGTATCGGTATCGCCGATATTTTAGTGATATCGGCGATACCATTCCGATTCCGATACTTTTGGATATCGGAAAGTATCGCTCAACTCTAGTAACCATCAGTCATTTAAAAAAAACAGTGCATTGACAGACTTTTCATGTTTTTTTGTATCAGGCACACAGTTCTGTGCAGAACATTGACTCATACTGATGGTGTTACTGTTAAGAGATAACATAATTTTTTATTGACTGAGATGAGTGAGTTGCCATATATTCCATAATGTCATCTGCTGCCTCCTAACTAATATGCTTGATAAAGGCAAACAAGACCATTTGTGGACTGAGTTTTGTAGTGCTACTACCAGAATGTCTGGTGGCAGTGATGATGGTAGTGCTTCTGCTGCTAGCTACTTCCAAATTATTAGTCATGTATTGCTTTTACTTCTACTCTGCTTGGTTTATTGCCATTGCCACTTTTTCTTTACCCGTACATTTTTAACAAAACTATACCGTATATACTCGAGTATAAGCTGACCCGAGTATAAGCCGAGGCCCCTAATTTTGCAACGGAAAACTGGGTAAGCTTATTGACTCGAGTATAAGCCGGGTGTATAAACCGCCGTCCTGCTTTGTGCTCCCTCCATCCTGCTCCGTGCTCCCCCATCCAGCTCTGTGCGCTCCCATTCTCCTCTGTGCGCCCCCCATCCTGCTCCGTCCTCCGCTGTGCTCTCTGTCCTCCCCCTGTCCTGCTCCGTGCTCCTCTGTGCCCTACATCCTCCCCCCGTCCTGTTCCATGCTCCTCTGTGGTCTTCGTCCTCCCCCCGTCCTGCTTCGTGCTCCTCTGTGCTCTCCATCCTCCCCATCCTGCTCTGTGCTCCTCTGTGCTCTCCATCCTTCCCCCCATCCTGCTCCATGCTCCTCTGTGGTCTTCGTCCTCCCCCCGTCCTGCTCCGTGCTCCTCTGTGCTCTCCGTCCTCCCCCTGTCCTGCTCCGTGCTCCTCTGTGCCCTACATCCTCCCCCCGTCCTGCTCCGTGCTCCTCTGTGCCCTCCATCCTCCCCCCCGTCCTGCTCCATGCTCCTCTGTGCTCTTCATCCTCCCCCGTCCTTCTCCGTGCTCCTCTGTGCCCTCCATCCTCCCCCGTCCTGCTCCGTGCTCCTCTGTGCCCTCCATACTCCCCCATCCTGCTCCGTGCTCTCCACCCTACCCCCCATCCTGCTCCATGCTCCTCTGTTCCTCCATCCTCCCCCCATCCTGCTCCATGCTCCTCTGTGCTCTCCGTCCTCCCCGTCCTGCTCCGTGCTCCTCTGTGCTCTCCATCCTCCCCATCCTGCTCCATGCTCCTCTGTGCTCTCCATCCTCCCCCCGTCCTGCTCTGTGCTCCTTGTCCTCCTCCATGCTCCCCCCATCCTCCCCCATCATACTCACCCTCCCCGTGCCATCAGTGAATGTCCCAGCAATCCTCCGTTGTACCCGGCTTCCTGCAGCTCTCCTGTGCTGAGCGGTGACGTAATACCGCTCATTAAGGCCATGAATATGGACACCACGCTTATGGGAGTGGAGTCGCGTCCATATTCACGACCTTAATGAGCGGTATTACGTCACCGCTCAGCACAGGAGAGCTGCAGGAAGCCGGGTACAACGGAGGATTGCCGGGACATTCAGCGATGGCACGGGGAGGGTGATTATGATGTCCCAGCCACCGGCTCCTGCCGCGGCACCCCCTCCCCCACTGGTTTCTGCCCAATGACTCGTGTATAAGCCGAGGGCGCATTTTCAGCACAAAAAAAGGTGCTGAAAATCTCGGCTTATACACGAGTATATACGGTAATTAACTTTTGATAATCTACAAAAAGCAAAATATTGCAAAAGGCTGCAGTATAAGGGTGACATGTATGGTTGTCAAATTGGACTAGTAAAACAGATGTGCAAAAACTGACAATCACAGTTAAACATATTTATTTTGTGTTTTTTAACAAAATGTTGTAAGAAGAAATTTTAGCAAGGATTATGTTGGCGCTGTATTAGTATAGTATGTAAGGATGTAAAATTTGTCTAGTAACACAGATATGCCAAAAAGAATTTCAACGCGCACACTTTGTGAGGTAGACAATTGCAGTTAAATATCTGGATTTTAGGGAATTTTCTTTGGTATTTTTTAAAAATAATTTCTTCCTTCACAAAAGCAATTGGAGAAGAAATGCAAAAACTCAGTATAGTTGCTCGTGAGAAACAAGTACATCATCTGACACTGATTCCAGATATGTTTTCTAGTGCATTGAGAATGAAGAAAAAAATATGGAATTGTAATTAAAATGCATTAGGACAGATGCCAGCTACACCAAATCATTAATCAATAGTGATGATTGAGCACTAACATGCTCAAGTATAGCAGATCATATGTTCGGTTGGGCTTGACTCAAGTAAAGAGTATAATGGAAGTCAATAGAAAACGTGAGCATTTTTATGGAAGACCCTAACAGGGAGGCTGGGGGGCAGGAAATTCATGGAAATGGATGGAAATTGAAATGTGAACATCATGGTGAAGACGCCTGGAAGCATCTCTGACTACCAGGGAGTTAATTGGGAATTAAATAAATAAATACACTTTTAAATTACTTTTTCACACAAGGCCCTGTAGGTTTGGATTTCTTTTTCCCTTAATAGTAAAGACCTTCATTTATAAACTACATTTTGTGTTTACTTGTGTTATCTTTGTATCTTAATATTTAAATTTGTTTGGTGATCTGAAACATTTAAGCATGACAAACATGCAAAAGAACAGGAAATTAGGAAGGGGGGAAACACTTTTTCACACAACTGTATGCTAATATAGCACAGATACCTTAGGAAAAATGTAAGTAAAAAAACTGCCAGAATACAGAGGGCCTCAGGTCAAAACAGTTTATTACTGAATCTACGATTGCTATAAACTATAAAGCCTTCTTTATGGTTTAAATTGGTGCCCTTTCTACTTTGAAACATATTTTTGTGCATACCCAGAATGAGAAATTAGAAAAAAATCCTTGCTCTCACTTCCAGGACTGGCTCCTCTCCCCTGCATTGGCGATTTTGTCTCCCGCTAGTCTCCTGATGTAAACATTGTCACTTGATTGCTTCATCCAAACAGTGGCCACTGATTGGCTTGAGCCTTCATGTTACTTATGCCTGGAGAATAATTGGTGAAATAGTTACTAGTGCAAAGGAGTTGCCCAGTTCAGGAAGTGAGTGCAGATTTATTTAAATTCCCTAACCCACACAACAAGTTTCAAAGTATGGGAAAATAACTTCAAACTGTATCATTGAGGTCCCTGTGCCTCTCTGATGCCCAGACAGTCTGCATCAGTATTTCAATAAATTGTATAGTCTTTATTTTAGTCCCTGTCTTTTCTAATCTGGGCCTTACATATTCACCCAATCTCACCCAGAAATGTTGTCCAAAACATAACATTTTGAAAATTCATCAAAGTAATTTTTCCTGTGCCTATAAAACAGACAAAATACAACTTTTGCCTGATCCAAGAAAAGCACATTTATTTCCAGTCTTGCATATATAACATTTCTGGTGTCAAAAAGGGCATCAATGTTTAAAAAGTTAGCACATATGCCTTAAGATGTGTGGGGTCTACACTCACAGATTTATTTATTTTGGCTGCCAAAGTCTGACACCTTCACCTTTGTCTAATGCATAATATATTTGTTAAAATATAAAGTTGTCAGCTGGAATTATCTCTTGTAAATTATTTCAATTTATTGTGAGTCTTTAAATTCGTTCTACTGGAGAAAAAAACTGCCCTCTGTATCCTATCTTCAATTTCAATTCATGGCCGAAATTATTGTCTTGCCAACTCTTTTTATATGACTATGCATTGTTACATGTGAAAGGAGTGAAACTCATGAGTATTTTTTTATTGTAATCCATCTTTTTATCTTTTTTGTTATGTGTTTGCTAAGAAACTGATCAGATTGTACTAATTTGGACTGTGTACATTTCGGTTAATGTGTTTTGTTGCTCTGTTCACTCTGTATGTTCATGTTTTGCAAAATCCAATAAGCTTGGACTGAGATGTTCTGCAAAATCAATGTATGTGATTATTCAGTGTCTGGATGAAGGAATAAGCAAGATTCTTGAAAACCCGGTCAGCAGGGCGCAAAAGACTGGAATCTTCTTAGTAAATGACAATCTTCATTTATTAAAATTAAAAAATATGGTAAAACAATGAATCCACAACACGTTTCGAAGGAGTGAGTCCGTCTTCCTCAGGTGGCATTATACATTCATTAAAAAAGGAAGTGTATTTAAAGGAGCAGCAGCCGATGGGAAACATGATTGCATAATTAAACACCTGAAGTGGAGGTGGTGGTCTAACAATGGTTAAAACCACACTGACATATTGTAAAAGCTTACTAGAACCTTAGTAAAAACCATATTAAAACCATATTACAAGGGAGACAAATAATGCTAATACTATAAAAAATTTAAATAAAAAAAAAAAACAATTGCAATAATTACTAAAAGAACCCAGAAGTCAAATAGTTTTTTCAATAGTGAGATTTAACCATTCTGGGGCAAGTGTGCCAAGCTTAAAAATCCAAAAACTTTCTTTTCTTGCAAGGTTACCAAACCGGTCAGTCAGATTGTCTGGAATCTGATCTATAATAGTAAGTTTCAGTGAACTATGATCTTTATTTTGCATAAGAAAAAAATGCTTAGAAAGGCTGTGTAATAAATTTCCATTATGGATATTTTGACGATGTTTAAAAAATGTCTACCATCCAGACGTTGCATGCTAGACTCAAAAAACATCGTCAAAATATCAGTAATGGAAATTTATTACACAGCCTTTCTAAGCATTTTTTTCTTATGCAAAATAAAGATCATGTTCACTGAAACTTATATTATAGATCAATTCCAGACAATCTGACTGGGCCGGTTTGGTACCTGCAATGAAAAGAAAATTTTTGGATTTTAAACTTGCACACTTGCCCCAAAGGGTTAAATCTCACTATGAAAAAACTATTTGATATCTGGGTTCTTTAGTAATTATTGCAATTGTTTTTTTATATTTATTTTATTCAATTTTTATATTATTAGCATTATTTGTCCCCTTGTAATATGGTTTTATATGGTTTTACTAGGTTCTAGTAAGTTTTATGTCAGTGTGGATTAACCATTGTCAGACCACCACCTCCACTTCAGGTGTTTTAATTATGCAATCATGTTTCCCATTGGCTGCTGCCCCTTTAAATACACTTCCTTTTTTATTGAATGTATAATGCCACCTGAGGAAGACGGACTCACTCCGTCGAAACGCGTTGTGGATTCATTGTTTTACCATATTTTGTAATTTTTAATAAATGAAGATTGTCATTTACTAAGAAGATTCCTGTCTTTTGCGCCCTGCTGACTGGGTTTTCAAGAATCTTGCTCAACAGTAATCCCACTCGAGGTACCCGACTGGAGCAGCATTAGATCTCTGAATTGCATACAACAGCTATGCCTGGCTGGCTCTCCTACAGACTGTCTATCCCAAGCCTCTCATCCATTATTGTCACGCTGTCTAGCAGATGTATAAATATATAATGTCAGTAATCTATCAAGTGGGACAACATTCTATATAACATATAAATAGGTAACATTAACATGTATATATAGCATAGTATTAC
Source organism: Oophaga sylvatica (assembly GCA_033576555.1). Taxonomy (NCBI): domain Eukaryota; kingdom Metazoa; phylum Chordata; class Amphibia; order Anura; family Dendrobatidae; genus Oophaga; species Oophaga sylvatica. The sequence goes on from JARQOD010000002.1 coordinate 486,552,065, forward strand.
CTGACATAATATCCTGTGGGTCAATACTGAATCCTTTTCACGCTGTCTCTGGCTAGAGGTGGACCGGGGTCTATGCTGACCCTAAACTGGGGTCCTGACTAGTCCCTCTACCTGGAGGTACTGTTAATGGTACAGAGGTCCAGGCCACCAGCGTAAACCCTGTCTCCTATAAATCCCTGACCACTGTAATCTAGTCCTTAGAAGGACCCTGATTACCACCAAAGGGAATGGACAGGTAAAGGTTAACAAACAGTATAGACAAACGAGACAGACAGGGGTTAAAGTAAATACTGTCTTGCATACAACATTAAAACACAGAGGGAACACCAAAGGTCTAGGAGATAAACTATAAGCAAGGTGAGGAGAAACAACAAAAGAGCTCTTAGCTTAACCCCTTAGTGACAGAGCCATTTTGCAGCTTAATGACCGGGCCAATTTTTACAATTCTGACCACTGTCACTTTATGAGGTTATAACTCTGGAATGCTTTAACGAATCCAGCTGATTCTGAGATTGTTTTTTCGTGACATATTGTACTTCACGTTAGTGGTAAAATTTCTTTGATATGACTTGTGTTTATTTATGAAAAAAATGGAAATATGGCGAAAATTTTGAAAATTTAACAATTTTCAAACTTTAAATTTTTATGCCCTTAAATCAGAGAGATATGTCACACAAATTTCTTAATAAATAACATTTCCCACATGTCTACTTTACATCAGCACAATTTTGGGACCAAAATTTTTTTTTGTTACGAAGTTATAAGGGTTAAAAGTTGACCAGCGATTTCTCATTTTTACAACACCATTTTTTTTTTAGGGACCACCTCACATTTGAAGTCACTTTGAGGGGTCTATATGATAGAAAATAGCCAAAAGTGACACCATTCTAAAAACTGCACCCCTCAAGGTGCTCAAAACCACATTCAAGAAGTTTATTAACCCTTTACGTGCTTCACAGGAACTGAAGCAATGTGGAAGGAAAAAATTAACATTTAACTTTTTTTGCAAAAACTTTACTTCGGAACCTATTTTTTTTATTTTCACAACTGTTAAAAGAAAAAATGAACCACAAAATTTGTTGTGCAATTTCTCCTGATTAAGCCGATACCCCATATGTGGGGGTAAACCACTTTTTGGGCGCACGGCAGAGGTTGCAAGGGAAGGAGCGACATTTGACTTTTTCAACGCAGAATTGGCTGGACGCCATGTCGCGTTTGTAGAGGCCCTGATGTGTCTAAACAGTGGAAACCCATCACAAGAGACCCCATTTTGGAAACTAGACCCCCTAAGGAACTTATCTAGATGTGTGGTGAGCACTTTGAACCTCCAAGTGCTTCACAGAAGTTTATAACATAGAACAGTGAAAATAAAAAATCATATTTTTTCCACAAAAACAATCTTTTCACCCCAATTTTTATTTTCCCAAGGGTAAGAAGACCCCAAAAGTTTTTGTGCAATTTGTCCTGAGCATTCTGATACTCCATATGTGGGGGTAAACCACTGTTTGGGTGCAAGGCAGAGCTTGGAAGGGAAGGAGTGCCGTTTGACTTTTTCAGCGCAGAATTGTCTGGACGTCATGTCGTGTTTGTAGAGGTCCTGATGTGTCTAAACAGTGGAAACCCCCCACAAGTGACCCCATTTTGGAAATTAGACCCCCTAAGGAACTTATCTAGATGTGTGGTGAGCACTTTGAACCTCCAAGTGCTTCACAGAAGTTTATAACATAGAACCGTGAAAATAAAAAATCATATTTTTTCCACAAAAACGATCTGTTTACCCCAATTTTTATTTTCCCAAGGGTAACAAGACCCCAAAAGTTTTTGTGCAATTTGTCCTGAGCATGCCGATACCCCATATGTGGGGGTAAACCACTGTTTGGGCGCACGGCAGGGCTTGGAAGTGAAGGAGCGCCGTTTGACTGTTTCAAACCAAAATTGGCTGGAATTGAAATTGGACGCCATGTCGCGTTTGGAGAGCCCCTGATACGCCTAAACAGTCGAAACCCCCCACAAATCACACCATTTTGGAAACTAGACCCCTTAAGGAACTTATCTAGATGTGTGGTGAGCACTTTGAACCCCCAAGTGCTTCACAGAAATTAATAAACGTAGAGCCGTGAAAATAAAAAATCATTTTTTTCCTCAAAAATGATTCTTTAGCCCGCTATTTTTTTCTATTTTCCCAAGGGTAACAGGAGAAATTGGACCCCAAAAGTTGTTGTGCAATTTTTCCTGAGTACGCTGATACCCCATATGTGGGGTGAAACCACTGTTTGGGCGCATGGGAGTGCTTGGAAGGGAAGGAGCGCCATTTTGTAATGCAGACTTTGATGGAATGTTCTGCGGGCTTCATGTTGTGTTTGCAGAGCCCTTGATGTACCTAAACAGTAGAAACCCCCTGCAAGTGACACCATTTTGGAAACTAGACCCCCCAAGGAGCTTATCTAGATGTGTGGTGAGCACTTTGAACCCCCAAGTGCTTCACAGAAATTTATAAACGCAGAGCCGTGAAAATGAAAAATCATTTTTTTTCTCAAAAATGTTTTTTTTAGCCAGCTATTTTTTATTTTACCAAGGTAACAGGAGAAATTAGAATCCCAAAATTGGTGTGCAATTTGTCCTGAGTACGCTGATACCCCATATGTTGGGGTAAACCACTGTTTGGGCGCACGGCAGGGCTCGGAAGGGAGGGAGCGACATTTGACTTTTTGAAAGCCACGTCGTGTTTGGAGACCCCCTGATGTGTCTAAACAGTGGAAACCCCCCACAAGTGACCCCATTTTGGAAACTAGACACTTAAGGAACTTATCTAGATGTGTGGTGAGCACTTTGAACCCCCAAGTGTTTCACAGAAATTTATAAACGCAGAGCCGTGAAAATGAAAAATTTTTTTTTCTCAAAAATGTTTTTTTAGCCAGCTATTTTTTATTTTCCCAAGGGTAACAGGAGAAATTAGAACCCCAAAATTGGTGTGCAATTTGTCCTGAGTACGCTGATACCGCATATGTTGGGGTAAACCACTGTTTGGGCGCACGGCAGGGCTCGGAAGGGAGGGAGCGACATTTGACTTTTTGAAAGCCACGTCGTGTTTGGAGACCCCCTGATGTGTCTAAACAGTGGAAACCCCCCACAAGTGACCCCATTTTGGAAACTTGACCCCTTTAGGAACTTATCTAGATGTGTGGTGAGCACTTTGAACCCCCAAGTGTTTCACAGAAATTTATAAACGCAGAGCTGTGAAAATAAAAAATCATTTTTTTTCTCAAAAATGATTTTTTTAGCCAGCTATTTTTATTTTCCCAAGGGTAACAGGAGAAATTAGAACCCCAAAATTGGTGTGCAATTTGTCCTGAGTACGCTGATAACCCATATGTTGGGGTAAACCACTGTTTGGGCGCACGGCAGGGCTCGGAAGGGAGGGAGCGCCATTTGACTTTTTGAACACCACGTCGTGTTTGGAGACCCCCTGATGTGCCTAAATAGTGGAAATCCCTCAATTCTAGCTCCAACCCTAACCCAAACACACCCCTAACCCTAATCCCAACCCTAAACCTAACCTAAATCCCAACCCTAATTGTAACCCTAACCTTAATTGTAACCCTAACTCTAATTGTAACCCTAACCCTAATTTTAACCCTAACCCTAATTGTAACCTTAACCCTAATTATAACCCTAATTATAACCCTAACCCTAAGGCTAGGTTCATTTTTGCGTTTTACCAGCCCGTTCAACACATAGCGTTGATGGGCTGGTAACGGTATAGCATAACACGATCGTGTTATGCTATACCCGCTAGCGCAGAGGAATCAGCAGATGATTCATCTGCGCTAGCGGTGACGGAGCCCAGACGCTGCAGCCCGCGTCCAAGGCTCCGTCACTGAATGATGGCACGTCGCAAACGCATCCCGCTTTACGGCATGCGTCGCGATGCGCCCTCAAATGGGGGTGAATGGCAGCGTTAACGGACTGCGTTACACCGCGTTATACTGCGGTGTAACGCAGTCCGTCTAACGGACTGCCATAACGCAGTATGAACCCAGCTTAACCCTAACGCTAATTATAACCCTAACCCTAATGCTAACCCTAACCCTAATTATAACCCTAACCCTAATTATAACCCTAACCCTAACAGAAAAATGAAAATAAATATAATTTCTATTTTTTATTATATGTCCCTAACTAAGGGGGTGATAAATGGGGGGGTTATGTACTGTTTTTTTTATTTTGATCACTGTGATAGTTTATCACAGTGATCAAAATGCACTTTATGGAGAATGAATGAAATCATTTTTGAATCTGCCGCCAAGCAGATCGGCGGGCGCACTGCGCATGCGCCCGCCATTTTTTTTTGCAGGAAGAAGACGCCGGGATCCTGGGGCCTGCGGGAGGACGGAGGACACCGGTAAGTATACGGGGGGGCGATCGGGGGACCGGGGGACCCTCATTTTCTCCCCTCTGATGTGCGATCACATCAGAGGGGAGAGAAATCATTTTTTTTTTTTTTGCGATCGCATCTATGCATGCATAGATGCGATCGCAACACCGGGATCGGTGAATACCGACCCAGATCATGTTCTCTGGGGTCTCGGCTACCCCCGGTAGCCGAGACCCCAGAGAATATTTGCCCATCCCCCCCAGGACACAGCGGCACATAGCGGCGGGCGCACTGAGCATGCGCCCGCCATTTTCTTCATCGCACCGGCCCCGGGGGACACCGGAGGGCCCTGGGGCCACATACAGGACATCGGGGGCCACATGGGGGGTCCCAGGGACCCTTTTTCTCTGTCCTCTGATGTCCGATGACATCAGAGGACAGAGAAATTAAATGGCACAACTTTTTTTTTTTTGTTGTTGCGGTCGCCGTTATAGGGTTAATAACGGCGATCGCAACATAGGTGTCGGTAAAAACCGACCCGATTCATGTTCTCTGGGGTCTCGGCTACCCCCGGTAGCTGAGACCCCGGAGAAAATGCGCCTCTGGGGGGCGCTATTCACTTTTTCCACAGCGCCGTTAATTAACGGCGCTGTGGTTTAAGTACCCTTAATGACCGCCGTTAAAAGGCGTATCGGCGGTCGTTAAGGGGTTAAGTCTTCTCAGAACCGATCCTATCTGCAGTCTGTATGAATGCTTTCACCGGCATCTAACACACAGACTGGCAGGAATATAAAGGAAGCTAATTAGAACATAATCAAAAGCAGCCGGGCGAGGCTGGACCTAGTCTTAGCAAAGAGCTAGGTAAAATTAACTCCCTCATTACCAAACACAAAGAAACAGCAACTCAGCTGCGAGAAGTCAGAATGTGCAATCGCGACGATCTTCGTGGCGATGCACCCATGACAATTATTCCCTCTATTGAGGGTGACGGCTGGAGCTTTGTCAGCCTGGGATCCTCGTTCCTCTGCCAGACCTTCTGGTCATGTGACCGCAGGACCTACCATCACATGCTCTCGGGAGTTACTGAGACGGGGACATCTCTCTCTGCATGCCGGCTTGACGTTTCATCGCATCGTCCATCAGCCACTGACGCCATCTACTGGATTGGCACCCGCAGGACCGTGGTGCTTCCTGAACAGCACACTTTCCTCATCTCATGCGTTCTCAAGTGTTATACCTGGTTGCATAACCCTGCAAGGTTAGTTCCTTACTTGACATTGCTACACTATAGCCCAGAGTACTGTTCAATTTGCCTTGTTTTTTTTTTCCTTTTTCCCTTATATGTTGTCTCATCAACCATTATTGAGGTCTTACTAACATAGTTATTAAGGTTGAAGGAAGACTTTAAGTCCATCCAGTTCAACCCATATCCTATCCTAACCTGCCCTAACATGTTGATCCAGAGGAAGGCAAAAAAAAACCCAAGTGGCAAACAGTAAGCTTCACATTGGGGAAAAAAATTCCTTCCCAACTCCACATACGGCAATCAGACTAGCTCCCTGGATCAACGCAGTATCTAGGAAACTAGTGAATATAGCCTGTAATATTATACTTTTCAAGAAAGGCATCCAATGCCTTCTTAAATTTTAGTAAGGAATAACTCATTACAACATTAGACGGCAGAGAGTTCCATAGTCTCACTGCTCTTACAGTAAAGAATCTGCGTCTGTGATTATGGCTAAACCTTCTTTCCTCCAGACGTAGAGGATGCCCCCTTGTCCCCGTCACAGGTCTAAGAGTAAAAAGATCATTAGAAAGGTCTTTGTACTGTCCCCTCATATATTTATACATTGTAATAAGATCACCCCTAAGCCTTCGTTTTTCCAAACTAAATAACCCCAAGTGTAATAACCTGTCTTGGTATTGCAGACCCCCCAGTTCTCTAATAACCTTGGTTGCTCTTCTCTGCACCCGCTCCAGTTCAGCTATGTCTTTCTTATACACCGGAGACCAGAACTGCACACAGTATTCTAAGTGTGGTCGCACCAGTGACTTGTATAGAGGTAAAATTATGTTCTCCTCATGAGCATCTATGCCTCTTTTAATGCATCCCATTATTTTATTTGCCTTGGCAGCAGCTGCCTGACATTGGCCACTAAATGTGAGTTTGTCGTCAACCCATACACCCAGGTCTTTTTCAGTGACAGTTTTGCCCAGTGTTTTACAATTAAGCACATAATTATACATCTTATTTGTTCTACCCAAGTGTATGACCTTACATTTATCCCCATTAAAGCTCATTTGCCATTTATCAGCGCAAGCTTCTAGTTTACATAAATCCTCCTGTAATATAAAATTATCCTCCTCTGTATTTATTACCCTGCAGAGTTTAGTGTCATCTGCAAATATTGAAATACTACTCTGTATGCCCCCTACAAGGTCATTAATAAGTATGTTAAAGAGAAGCGGCCCCAATACTGACCCCTGTGGTACCCCACTGCTAACCGTGACCCAGTCCGAGTGTGCTCCATTAATAACCACCCTTTGTTTTCCATCCATGAGCCAGTTCTTAACCCACTTACACATATTTTCCCCTATCCCCATTGTTCTCATTTTATGTATCAACCTTTTGTGTGGCACTGTATCAAAAGCTTTTGAGAAGTCCATGAACACCACGTCCACTGCATTCCCTTGGTCCAGTCCTGAACTTACTCCTTTATAAAAGTTTATCAGATTAGTCTGACAAGAACGGTCCCTCGTAAACCCATGCTGATACTGTGTCATGAGGTTATTCAGCCTCAGATACTCCAATATAGTATCCCTTAAAAAACCCTCCAGGATTTTACCCACAGTAGATGTTAAGCTCACTGACCTATAATTTCCAGGTTCAGTTTTTGCCCCCTTTTTGAATATTGGCACCACATTTGCTATACGCCAGTCAACTAACCTACTAATACCGAATACCCAAAGTTGCTTGGACTGTTCATTTATGAGACTTTTTGCATTTCTGCTATTCGTCACCTATCAACAATTTTAACCCTCTCTGGACTTGTTCTCCATGTGGATCTTTATCTTTGACGGTTGCTAATATCTACCAATAATATTAATGTTCAATTATCAACACCTTTATTGCACATTTCCAACTTGTACAATTTCTAGGACCCCTTTCTCCCCGTATTTTAATATTATTTTATATATAGTTGTTTGTTTTTTTTCTTCATTATCTCTATTGCCTTGTTATTAATTCATTATGGATTATTATAATTCCAAACCAGAGGTCTTGTGCATTGAGAAAATCGCAAGAGCTCTGGGGGTCGCACTGGCTCTGTGTCCTCCCCTAACACAGCTCATAAACTAAGTGAATATGAAAAGAAAGATCTGGTTAAGCTATTTTCTACCTTTGAGAATTTTAAGAAAATTGAAATTACAAATCACATTGACGTGATATATATTCTTGAAGGATTAGTTCCTAAGGGACTGATGATTACTCAACAGTCATCTTTTTTAATTGACTGTGAGTTTACCAAATCCTGGGACAACATACACCATTAAATGCTCCCTAGCTCTGATGGAACTTTTAGTTTAAAAAAGGAACTTCTTGGCAAGTGCCGCGGTTATAGAACTTAACGCGCTCAAACTTAAATTACAAGTTTACTCCACGTCCGTCGATTTTCAGGAACTCGATACTAAACTTTTTAATAGATTAACCAAATATGAGGAGGACCTGATTAATAGAAAGCGGGTAAATTACTGAGGGATAGGACTTGCATTCAGGATGTAGGACATTCCATGACCACTGACCCTTTAGGCCCTGATCCAGTGTCGCTCCCATCTACCTCCACACATAGCAAGGAAGCACTCAATTCAAATAAAAAGGAGGCCCCTTCAGTCACCTTTAAAACCAAAATCAACTTCTTTACTACCAACAACATAAGGATACCCTCAAGGGCTGTACCAACCCTTCAGGTTCTAACCTTATTCAGTCTTCCTTGGGAATCATTGGCCAATCCCACCCAACTAGGATGCTGGCTCCCCGCATGGAGACCACTATATGCGAAACCTTAGATGACCCCCCTTCTGTTGATCCCATTCTAGATTCAGTTCGTGGCTCAGGTTCACCAGAAATATCATCCCAGGTACTCAACAACAATCCGGATGCCTCTACTTCTGGAGCAATGGACGATTTTGGGGGTTTCTCTCAATTTAGTATCCATGAGGATCACCACTCTTCTCAATTCTCCATCCACTCCATTTCCTTTTTTGCCCTCCCCCTCACTCTTAATACCATGGTACCTCCACTTTCTATTGTTGAAACTGTGGAACCTACGGCATCATTGTTGACCAGTTTAGTTGACTCATCCTCCACCAATATAATTTTCCTACCCCCCAATTCTTCTGGTGTTGTTTCCCTTCATAATAAATCTCCTTCTCGGTCTGGGAATACAAAAATTTCCCAGTTTTTTCGGGTGGCCCCAGGTCACGCATCGAAAATCAAAAGAAAAAGAGGAAACGAGGTTGTAGAGGGAGTGGAAAAATCAGATTTACATCCAGAATTAGCTCCAAATCCAAAAATAATAAAAAAAATAAACCTTGATTCAGCATGTCTAAATGAGAAATCTAATATTTTTAATCTTTCTGATTATACACTATCACTTTTAGAGTGCGTTCTGTCCTTTTGTCCAGAACACCTGTAAATACCTTCAATCTTTATCTTGATCTGAATGAATTCTTCAGAAAAATAACGGTGCAACGGCACTTTCTCATTGAAGCCAAAAAGAATTCTACTTCTGGGCCATCAGTGTCTGAGGCTGACAATTATGCACATGTAAACCCCAAACTAGGTTCTAGTAATTTTTAAACTGCCCATCATAAAAGTCCACATGTTGAAACCTTTCAACAATTGGTACTTAAGGATTTATGCTCTTTTCCCTCTACCTCTAAAAGACTATCTAATCTCAGTCCTACTAAAAAAACAGCATTGAATTCATTAAAGGCTAATAAGAGTATAATCATAAAAAATGCAGATAAGGGGGAGGGGTTGCTATCATGAACAGGGACTGGTATACTAAAGGGGGGGTTAGATTATTGAGTGATTCATATTACTATGACAAACTTGTTCAGGACCCATCTTCTATCATTTTTTCGGAATACAAGACCTTCATTAAGAAAGCTAGGTCTCTCGGGATCTTGAATGCAAAAGAATTTAAGTTCCTCGACATCTCAAGATTCAAAGTACCATTTTTTTACTTTCTATCTAAAATTCTTAAAGACCCCATCAACCCCCCCGGTAGTCCCATAATTTCAAGCATTGGTTCCATCACGTGCAACCATTCCCACTATGTCGACCTATTTCATTTCTACAGAAATATGTATTAAAATTGGCATCATACCTTAAAGACTCTTCCCATTTAATAGACCTTCTTCTCTCCACACCCAATATGGCTGTCTATTACTAACCTTAGATGTCCAAGCCCTTTACACTAACATCCCTCATGATAAAGAGCTGGAAGGAGTTTCTCAATTCCTTTTGATTGATGACCATCTACCCCCTTTACAAAAGGAATTTTTGAAAAAAGCCATTCTATTTGCTTTGGAGAATAATGTATTTTAATTTGAGGATGATTGGTACCACCAATTGAGGGGCTGCACATTGGGGACGAGATTTGCCCCTAGTTACGCAAATCTGTTAATGGGGGCATTCGAGTCCCTCTTCATCGCGCAGTCCCCGTTGGCAGTGGGTAAGATTGCTGTGTATCGTCGTTTCATAGATGATCTTTTCATCATATGGACCTGATCGGAATTGGAAGCAACGAACTTTGTTCATTCTCTGAATTCCAACTCCTGGGGCCTTAAGTTTTCTGCCAATATATCGAATACAGCGATCCAATTTTTGGATCTTATGATAAAGGTAGACTCATCTGGTCATTTTTCTACCTCCACGCAATTCAAGCAGGTCTATGTTAACAGTTACCTTAACTTCACCAGTTGGTTAGTTAACATCCCCTACGGGCAATATTGGAGAGTCCAAAAAACTGTACAAACAACACTGATTTTTTGAAGGAGGCAGATTTTCTGAAACATCGGTTTCAGTGTAAGGGTTATCCAAACCGGTTGATATGTGATGCCTACACTAAAGCCAGTGGGTTTGGTAACCTTGCAAGAAAAGAAAATTTTGGGATTTTTAAACTTGGCACACTTGCCCCAGAAGGGTTACATCTCACTATTGAAAAAACTATTTGATATCTGGGTTCTTTTAGTAATTATTGCAATTGTTTCTTTTTGTTTTGTTTTTTTTATTTTTTTTCAATATTTTATAGTATTAGCTGTTAGAGGTCGAGTTCCCGCTTCTGCACAGGGGGAATCTCAAGCCGTTCCCGCTGCGGTCCCCCATCCGTCTCTGGCCGCAGTGGAGTCTCCTCAGCAGAGACGTCGGTCCCAGCGTCTTGTACAGCCTAGTACTGTGCAGAGGTTTACGGCTGCCTCTCCAGGTTCTGCTATTGTGGCGAGTACTGGTCAGCGGCTAGCATACGTATTTAGGACTAAGTCCTGCGTTTCCCCTTCTGAGCATGCCCAGGGTAAGATATCTCATTGGAGATCAGGGGTCACATGCTCAGGTACTGCAGCAGCTCCTTTTAGTCCGCCAGGAAGGTCCTGAAACTACATGTGTTCGGAGCAGTGTCTCATTGGTCCTTTTCTGGCACGCCCTGTAGTTGCTACTATAAAAGGGTGGTATGACCATGCGGCCATGCGGCCATGCGCTAGTATCATTTGCATTATGTGCTTTGCGCCAGTGTGATCATGCACGCATGTGGTTAGTGCTCGGCTGAAATAAGCCCCTAGAATACCGGCACCTCTGATAAGGAAATTTGTGTGCACGCGTTTAGGGTTTGGCTGAAATAAGCCCCTAGAATACCGGCTTCTACGGTGAGGAGATTGCTTGATTGCTTTTCTGACTGCATGATCACGGACTGCTATCCGCACAGCAGTTATCTGTGTATCTCTGTGGAGTTAACAGGGCACAGTACTTATCTCTGCGTCTCTACCTCAGCGACTCTGTGATGTAACAGAGTTCGCCTATACTGGCAGAGTTCTGCCTGCACGGTGGACCCCGGGCTGCGAACGCACCCACTATTTATATTTATCTGGTGCGTTCCGCAGACCCTAACAATTAGTATTATTTGTCTCCCTTGTAATATGGTTGTAACATGCTTTTTACTAAGTTTCTAGTAAGCTTTTATGTCAGTGTGGCTTTAACCATTGTCAGACCCCCACCTCCACTTCAGGTGTTTTAATTATCCAATCATGTTTCCCATCGACTGCTGCTCCTTTAAATACACTTCCTTTTTTGTTGAATGTATAATGCCACCTGAGGAAGACGGACTCACTCCGTCGAAACGCGTTGTGGATTCATTGTTTTACCATATTTTGTAATTTTTAATAAATGAAGATTGTCATTTACTAAGAAGATTCCTGTCTTTTGCGTCCTGCTGACCGGGTTTTCAAGAATCTTGCTCAACAGTAATCCCACTCGAGGTACCCGGCTGGATCAGCATTAGATCTCTAAATTGCATATAACACTTACGCCTGGCTGGCGCTCCTACAGACTGTCTATCCCACGCCTCTCATGGATGAAGGAATAAGAGCTTTCTGAGTAACATATAGAAGATAAGGTATGCTGTCCGTAAAGGGAGAGTTTACCACCAGTTTGCAGAGAATGTGGTTTACTGTACTAGGTGCTGTATTAGGATATTGCAGGTCTGAGCAAAGTGATTGATCAGATCAGTCCCTGAGAGAGCAGAAGAAAAGAACTGTGCTGACAATGTTCTTACACTTTATAGGACAGAAAGACAGGATCCCGCTGATTATAAGCGCTTACATTCTACAGGAGAGAGAACACCGCTTAACATTACAGCTTGTACTCTACAGGAGAGAGGATCCCGCTTAACATCACAGCTTACACTCTACAGGAGAGAGGTCCCCGCTTACCATAACAGCTTACACTCTACAGAAGAGAGAGACTTACCCAGTGACCTAGTGAGATGGAAAACAATTCTGCCATACAAACTGGGAACCACTGGTCTCTGATGGCCCTGGTACTGAACAGTGACCACCATTGTATAAGGTAACATTTTATAGCTGCAGGGCAGGAGTGGACATAACGCCAATGCAGCCAGGGGTATACTGCCCATAGCGGCAGACAATGCAGCTGCTATGGGGCCACTCAGTCACGATTACAGGTGGGAGTGAGAGGGACCAAATGTCAAGCAGCACCGTGTCCCTCTCACTTTCGCATGTAATCATTCTGATACCAGAGCCAGGAAGAGAGTAGTGCGCAGAGTGTAGGAATTGAAAAGGGTGCTTACATATGTGTACAGTCATGGCCAAAAGTTTTGAGAATGACACAAATATTATATTTTCACATGATCTGCTGCCCTCTGGTTTTTATGTGTGTGTTTGACAGATATTTTTATTACAGACCGAAATATAATTGCAAACTTATGAGTAACAAAAGCTTATATTGACAGTTAGAATGAGTTAATGCAGCAGGTCAATATTTGCAGTGTTGACCCTTCTTCTTCAGGACCTCTGCAATTCTCCCTGGCATGCTCTCAATCAACTTCTGGACCAAATCCTGACAGATAGCAGTCCATTCTTGCACAATCAATGCTTTCATTTTGTCAGAATTTTTAGGTTTTTGTTTGTCCACCCGTCTCTTGATGATTGACCACAAGTTCTTAATGGGATTAAGATCTGGGGAGTTTCCAGGCCATGGACCCAAAATTTCTATGTTTTGTTCCCTGAGCCATTTAGTTATCACCTTTGCTTTATGGCAAGGTGCTCCATCATGCTGGAAAAGGTATTGTTGATCGCCAAATCTCTGAAGGGGATTCATCAGAGAAAATAACTTTACCCCAGTCCTCAGCAGTCCACTGCCTGTACCTTTTGCAGAATATCAGTCTGTCCATGATGTTTTTTCTGGAGAGAAGTGGCTTCTTTGCTGCCCTCCTTGAAACCAGGCCTTGCTCCAAGAGTCTCCGCCTCACACCTGCCTGCTGCCATTCCTGAGCAAGCTCTGCACTGCTGGTAGCCCGATCCCGCAGCTGAAACACTTTTAAGAGACGGTCCAGGCGCTTGCTGGTCTTTCTTGGGCGCCCTCGAGCCTTTTTGGCAAAAATGGAACCTCTCTCCTTGAAGTTCTTGATGATGCGATAGATTGTTGACTGAGGTGCAATCTTTCTAGCTGCGATACTCTTCCCTGTTAGGCCATTTTTGTGCATTGCAATGATGACTGCACTGTTTATTTAGATATAACCATGGTTAACAGAAGAGAAACAATGATGCCAAGCACCAGCCTCCTTTTAAAGTGTCCAGTGGTCTCATTCTTACTTAATCATGACAGATTGATCTCCAGCCATGTCCTCATCAACACCCACACCTGTATTAATGGAGCAATCACTGAAAAGAGGTTAGCTGGTCCTTTTAAGGCAGGGCTGCAATGATGTTGAAATGTGTTTTGGGGGATAGCCAAATATTGACTTTGCAAGTAATTGCTGTTAAGCTGATCACTCTTTATAACATTCTGGAGTATATGCAAATTGCCATTAGAAAAAGTGAAGCAGTAGACTTTGTAAAAATTAATATTTGTGTCATTCTCAAAACTTTTGGCCATGACTGTATATATATATATATATATATATATATATATATATATACACTGCTCAAAAAAATAAACGTAGCACTCAAATAACACATCCTAGATCTAAATGAATGAAATATTCTCATTGAATACTTTGTTCTGTACAAAGTTGAATGTGCTGTCAGTATAACAACACAAAAATCATCAATGGAAATTAAATTTTTGAACCAATGGAGGCCTGGATTTGGAGAGACCCCCAAAATAAAAGTGGAAACAAGTCTAAATGAAAATCAAAACAAGACAAAATTAATGTGGAAACAAGTCAAAATGATGCTCAGTATTGTGTGTGCCCTCCACGTGCCTATATGACCTCCCTACAACACCTGGGCATGATCCTGATGAGGTTGCGGAAGTTCTCATGAGGGATCTACTCTCTGACCTGGACTAAAGCATCCGCCAACTCCTGGACAGTCTGTGGTGCAATGTGACATTGGTGGATGGAGCGAGACATGCTGTCCCAGATGTGCTCAATCAGATTCAGGTCGGGGGAACAGGCAGGCAACTCCATAGCTTCAATGCCTTCATCTTGCAGAAACTGCTGACACACTGCAGCCACATGAGATCTGGCATTGTCCTGCATTAGGAGGAACCCAGGGCCAACCGCACCAGCATATGGTCTCACAAGGGGTCTGAGGATCTCATCTCGGTACCTAATGGCAGTCAGGCTACCACCCCACACCATTACAGACCCACTGCCAAACCGGTCATGCTGAAGGATGTTGCAGGCAGCAGATCGCTCTCCACGGCATCTCCAGACTCTGTCACGTCTGTCACATGTGCTGAGTGTGAACCTGCTGCCTGCAACATTCTTCAGCATGGCCGGTTTGGCAGTGGGTCAGTAATGGTGTGGGGTTTGCATTTCTTTGGAGGGCCACACAGCCCTCCATATGCTCGCCAGATTTTTGGCTGCTTGACAGCCTTAATACATGTGGGGATTCCCTAACAAACAGGCAATCCCCACATGTATTCAGGCTGTCAAGCAGCTACAAATCATGCAGCTGCGGCAACAGAATATAAATATCCGAGCACGCCCAAATATCGGAGTTCAATTTCTGATAGCGGCATTTAACTTGCACTTCCAGAAAGTATGCTGCAAATCCCCCCATAGATGACCTCGTCATGTGATCGAGGGTCACTGATGGGTTGGCATGACAACCCGAGGTCTCCAGCAGACCTCTGTGGCTGTCATACATACAGGAGATCATCGCCTGTATGTAGCAGAGCCTATCGGACAACTCTAGCTTCTAGTCTCCCATGGAGACTATTAACCCCTTCATGACCCAGCCTAATTTGACCTTAATGACCTGGCCATTTTTTGCAATTCTGACCAGTGTCTCTTTATGAGGTAATAACTCAGGAACGCTTCAATGGATCCTAGCGATTTGGAGAATTTTTTTTGTGACATATTGGGCTTCATGGTAGTGGTAAATTTAAGTCAATAATTTTTGCGTTCATTTGTTAAAAAATTGGACATTTGGAGAAAATTTGGAAAATTTCGCAATTTTCAAATTTTTAATTATTATTCTGTTAAACCAGAGAGTTATGTGACACAAAATCTAATATATAAAGCTGAATGTATCTATGTGTGTATGTATGTGGGTATGTTTGTCCGGGATTGGAATCCGCACCGTCGCACTTACGGGCATGAAATTTTGCACGCCCGCACGTCTCGACCCCGAAAGCATCCTAGGCTATGTTTTGAATCGAAATTTTAACCCCGCGCGTTCCAAATCGCCAAACAATTTTGGCCCTATCTACATAATGGGGAGAAAGCTGAATGCTTGTGTGTATGTCCGGCATAGGAATCTGCATTTACGGGCATGAAATTTTGCACACCCGCACGTCTCGACCCCGGGAGCGTCATAGGCTAGGTTTTGAGTCGAAATTTTAACCCCGCGCATTCCAAATCGGCAAATAATTTTGGCCCGGGATAGGAATCTGCACCGTTGTACTTACGGGCATGAAATTTTGCATGCCCGCACATCTCAACCCCAGGAGCATCATAGGCTATGTGTTGAATGGAAATTTTAACCCCCGCACGTTTTGGTGTGTGATTTTTATGTGCAGAATACATTTTTGTTAACATAGTCTATTTTGTTACAGCTAACAGCAGTTATTAATTAACCCGGGCGAAGCCGGGTACTACAGCTAATAGTTAATAAATAACATTTCCCACATGTCTACTTTACATCAGCACAATTTTGGAAACAAAAATTTTTTTTGTTAGGAAGTTATAAGGGTTAAAAGTTGACCAGCGATTTCTAATTTTTACAACAAAATTTACAAAACCATTTTTTTAGGGACCACCTCACACTTGAAGTCATTTTTAGGGTCTATATGGCTGAAAATACCCAAAATTGACACCATTCTAAAAACTGCACCCCTCAAGCTGATCAAAACCACATTCAAGAAGTTTATTGACCCTTCAGGTGCTTCACAGGAAAAAATGAACATTTAACTTTTTAGTCACAAAAATTATTTTTTACAAACAACTTTGCGCAATTCAAATTTGGGCCGGCGCATGCGCAGTGTGCTTTGCACAACAGTGGGCAAAGCATACAATCATTCGCATTAGCTTTCCTTGGACGACTCTTGCCGGGGGGCAAGGAAAGAGTAGCGCATGCGCTGTAATGATTTTATGCTTTGCCCACTGCTGGGCAAAGCACACTGCGCATGCGCCGGCCCGAATTTGAATTGCGCAATTGCGGGAAGCCGAACGCCGTCTGTGGGATACGCAACTGATGCCGAGGAGCAGGGGGAGGACAGAGAAAACGCCGCCCTCCTGACCTGACTGCCATGATTAACAGTGAAAAATACCAACCTTACAAAAGGTATTTTGATATGAAAACGGGGGTATCAGGATATATGATACCTACCATTAGCTTTGTTATGGGACGCACTATTCAGCCATATCTTTAGTTGATATGGCAAAATTGGGGTGACAGATTCCCTTTAAATTGGTGCAGATGCAGACCTGCCTTCCACACTTGTAGATCAAAAAAACTGGCAATATTAGAAGTTGGCTACCTATGTCAGTTAATGGAAAATATGCACAGCCTAATACAGCCTGGCAGAGTGTCATATATCAAGGAAGATCAATAACTCTGGTGGATATTGGAATGATACGACCCAATCCAGGCATATACAAAAGATAGACCAACAGTCAAAGAACATCAATAGAGTGAACTCACACAGATCAGACTGGCAAAGGACCTCTGACACCCGATTATGAGTAGTCCTGTGAAGCATACAGTGTCATAATGCTGTATACTGTAGATAGCCCATTTTTGACCTATGTAATGGTGTCAGTTAGAAAAAAGAACCGCCTACCATTTTGTAACATTTTAAATAGTGTTTTTGTTATGTTCCTTTTAATGTTTATATTAAATGTTAAGTTTTAACCTCTTAGTGACAGAGCCAATTTGGTATTTAACGACTAAGCCAATTTTTACAACTCTGACCACTGTCAATTTATGAGGTTATAGTTCTGGAACGCTTCAACGTATCCCATTAATTCTAAGGAACTTTTTTCATGACATATTGTACTTCATGTTAGTGGTAAAATTTATTCGATCTAACTTGGGTTTATTTATGAAAATAACAGAAAATTGGCAAAAATGTTGAACATTTTGCATATTTCAAATTTTTTTTGTACTCTTAAATCAGAGAGTGGTGGCCCACAAAATAGTTAATAAATAACATTACCCACATTTGGAATTTACATCAGCACAATTTTGAAAACATAAGTTTTTTTTTGTTAGCACGTTACAAGGGTTAAAATTTGAACAACGATTTGTCATTTTTCCAACAAAATTTACAAAACCATTTTTTTAGGGACTACCTCACATTTGAAGTGAGTTTGGGGGGTCAATATATACAGAAAATACCCAAAAGTGACACCATTCTAAAAACTGCACCCCTCAGGGTACGCAAAACCACATTGAAGAAGTTTATTAACCCTTCAGGTGCTTCACAAGAACTAAAGAAATGTGGAAGGAAAAAAATGTACATTTTAATGATTTCACAAAAAGTTTACATTGTAACCAATTTTTTTTATTTTCACAAGGGTATCAGGAGAAAATGCAACTCGAAATTTGTTGTGCAATTTCTCCCAAGTACACCCATACCCAAATGTGGGGAAAGCCACTGTTTGAGCGCATGTCAGGGCTCCGAAGGAAGAGAGCACCGTTTGACTTTTTGAACGCAAAATGGGCTGGAATCAAAGTTAGCGCCATGTCGCATTTGGAGACCTCCTGATGTACCTAAACAGTGGAACCCCCATTTCTAACTCCAACCCTAACCCCAACACACCCCTAACCCTAATCCCAAGCCTTACCATAACCTAACCTCAACACACCCCTAACTCTAATCCCAACCCTAACCATAATCCCAACCATAACTAAATCCCTAACTTGAGCCCAACCCTAACTTTAATGGAAATAAATACATTTTTTTATTTTATTATTTTTACATAAGTGTTAGGCGCAGGGATATTCCCGCTACACAGGTTAGATCCCAGGCACTGCCTGGTGCTGTGGTCTCCCATTCATGTCCGGCTGCTACTGCTGTTGTTCAGCACAGACCTCGGTCCCTGCGCCTTCCTCAGGCTCGCAGTATATATTTGGTTACTGCCGGCTATCCAGCCAAGTCTATGATAAAAGCACCGCCTTGCGCTCTGAAGCCTAAGTGCATAAATTACCTTACTGAGCATGGCCGTGATGTGGTGTCTTCTTATTGGTATTCGGACATCAGCTGCTCTGGTGATGTGGCAGTTCTGGATTGGCCCGTGGACAATGTCAGTGTGAGTGTTTGGGGTGGAGCTTTTTGTATAAAATTCTCCCAGTGATGCCCGCAGGCACGCTAATATCATGATTGGTTGTCATGTATGTGTGTGTGTTAGCTACCTTCTTAGACAGGGTTTTTTGGCCCCGCTTGGCTTAACATTTGTATTCGGTCGTGTGTGTGGTTAGCACAGCTGAGTTACAGAGCAAGATCCAACTATAAGAGCTTTGCTCCCCTGTGAGTTCTACTAGGTTTTCCCTTGCATCTTTTGAGTTTTTTCTCTTGTCTCAGCATCTGTTTCATTGCAGTGTGCACTTAACATTGTTCGGTTACAGAGCAAGTTCAACCCATGTGCTTTACCTCTCTGTGAAGCAAACAGAGCTGAGTAATCTGCTTTCTGTGCATTCTGCGTGGCGCTAACGCAAACTGATTAGGGTGAACGCTCGAAGTTTAGCTTCGTCATTGTTTACATTAGCAGCAGGTTCCATCTTTGCATGGTGGACCCTGGGTTGTGATCGCACTTTATCATTTATTTTATTTAGTGCAATCCGCCAACTCTAACAGTATATTAGCGCCAGGGTCTGGCTAGCAATGGTGGATGAGCAGCGACTCCAGTGCTATAAGCAACAGCTTGGGAGCAGGTTGTCTACTCTTGAATGGGCTTCTTCCACTGATGATTTTGCTGCGTGGCAGATCGTGGCAAAAATTTTCCGGGACAGTAGGCCTGCAGAGTGTTCGTTAATCAGTACTCAATCCAGCTGGAGTTACTGGCTTCACGATTTCCAACTGAGCGAACCAAGGTGGGATTCATGATTTCTCTTTTGTCAGGTAGAGCAATGGAGTGGGCTACACTGTTATGGGAGCGAGATGATCAGCTCATTCTCAACGCCTCCCTTTTTTTGGTGCTCTGAGAGAAGTCTTTTTGGGGCCACAAGTAACCCATGATACCGCACTCCAACTCCTGGCATTAACTCAGGGTTCGTCCATGACCAGTCAATTCGTCATCCAATTTCATACGCTGGCTTCCGAGTTGTACTGGCCTGACAAAGTCTTGATATCTATCTTTTGGAGGTGTTTAGCAGATCATGTCAGGGATGATTTAGTCACTAGGAAGATTCCCACTACTCTGGAGGAGTTGATATCAGTGTCCATCCGCATAGATCTTCGGCATGCCGAGCAGGGTTTAGAGCGAGCTCAGAGTTGGCAAAGGATTCAGTTAGCCCCAAACTTTGCTAATTATTTAGAATCTTCAGCTCTGACGAGCAATCCTGTAGAACCCATGGATGTCTCTCGAGCGAAGTCAAGCACCCGCTCTGTACCTCCACAACCGACTTGCTTTGCCTTCAGGCAAGTCGGCCATTTTGCCAATAAGTGTCCCAAACGTCAGAAGGAGTCACAGTGTTCAGTGGCTTTAGGGAGAGCTCACTAGTTTCCAGTTGCTGTTTTCTTTGATATTTGGGTCGACTACTCTCAATGCTGAGGCTTGTGTGGACTCAAGGGCTGAGGGCAATTTCATGTCTGCCACCTTCGCCCAACGGCGCGCAATTCTTTTAGTAATGCTTCCTAAACCGATGTCCATTCAGGTAGCTAACGGGTCCTTTTTACCGACCCCGATTTCCCATACACTATGCCTCTTACTCTCACCATGAGAAAATGGAAAGCGGTCTTAGGAGCACAGGAAAGAGACTCAGATGAGAGATGGGGTTAAACCACAACGCGTTTCGACGGAGGATCCGTCTTGATCAGGTGGATGTTTTTATTAATGACATAGGGGATGGGGTATTTAAATGGGAAGCAGCCATTCACAACAGTCAAAACAGTCACATGTTATAATGATAGTCACATGTTATGACAAGGTGACATCATATATTATAATCAAAAAGGAAATAAAAACAACCCATAAAAAACGTAATATAAAACAGCATGAGTTAACCATGCTTTAAATGTATAAAATATGCAGAAAAGAGAGCAATAACAGGTTAGTAGACCAGTAAAAAGACCAATAAAAAAACGAGAACCCATATTAGTTATAAAAGCATGTAAACAATAACACATGAATCAAATGCACTGATGATAAAAAAGGCAAATAAAATTATCTGGTCACTTTATCAATAGTTAAATTCAGACCTTCAGGGGCAAGTGTGCCAAGCTTGAATATCCAAAAGCTTTCTCTATTAATTAAACTGTTGAAGTGATCAGCCACAGTATCAGGTATGTGGTCAATAATCGTTAGTTTCAAAGTTGTTGGATTTTTTGATGCACAGTTAAAAAATGTTTGGAAAGGCTATGGAGGAGAAAGCTATTTCGGATATTCTGATATTCTGTTGATGCTTGTTCAATCTACATGCATCGTTTGTATGGTTCTACTTACATACTGTAGGCCGCAACCACATTCAATCAAGTATACCACAAAAATGGATTGACAGTTGGCATGAAAATTAATTTTATATGAGGTACCTGTAGTGTTGGATCTAAACTAATGTACCCTATTTAAAATGGAGGTGCAGCAAAGACAATTGGGGGTTCTACATGCATAGCAACAGGGTTCAGAGAAATTGGGAGAGAGGATAGGGAACCTGAACTCAAGGTGGTGTTGCTTGGTGCAACAAGGTTCCGTAACGTGCGGTTTCTGCGGAATACCGTTCTAGGTCAGGGGGGAATATGATTGAACAAAACTTGGTTCCCTTTCAAGATGAACCAGTACTTGGTAAGGAGCTTCTTAATCAATCCATAGGAATGGTTGAAAGTGGTAACGAAACTCCATCTACCTAGCTCCGTACCAAAGCGGTTTTATTACTCATAAACTTGCTTATACAATCTTTCTATGTGAAAGTTTTGGCTCTCAGAAATGCATCTTGGACCAATTTTTTAGGGTACCCTTTCTGCTGAAACCGCTGTTTCAAAACTTTTGCCCCTCAATGAAATCAGTATCCTCTGTGCAATTTTTTCGTATACGTCAATATTGCCCATATGAAATGTTCTGAATCCACTTGGGTAGATGACCACTGCTGAAATTGAGGTAGCTGTTCACATCTACTTCTTTAAAATGTGTGGTGGTGAAAAACTGGCCCAATTTGTCAACATGTACCAACAGGTCCAGGAATTGGATGGACGCAGTGGAGGTATTAGCTGTGCAGCAGAGGCCCCAGATATTCAAATCTCGTTCCCATCGCGCAGCCCTTGACCTGGTGAAAGAAGGAAAGCTCAAAAGAAAATATATTATTATTTAGCACAAAACGAATAGCATTTTTTAGAAATTCACTGTGAAGAGGGGGCAATAATGCGTCAGTGGAAAGGAATTGGTCTACTGCCTCTATGCCTCAATCATGAGATATGTTCGTATAGAGTGCTTGGCATCCATTGTGATAAGAAGGCAATTAGGAATAGTCGTATTTTTTGAAGGGAATCAATGAGGTGGAGGATTCTTTAAGATACGAGTCTAAACCCATAACATACTTCTGAAGGAACAGATCTACATAGTGGGATAGATTACTCGTAATTTAGCCGATGTCGGAAATGATAGGCAGTCCAGGAGGGTTAAGCTGGTTCTTATGGATTTTTGGTAGCGAGTGAAAGAATGGAGTTTTGAAACAGGGAATGTTGAGGAATTTAAATTCTTTTTTTTTTCAAGATTCCTGAAGAGTGGGCTCCTTTAATTAATGCAGTGTATTCAAGAAAAATATTGATAGAGGTATCATGATCCAGCCTAGAATAGAAATCCGGATCATTGAGCAATCTGAACCCTTCTGGATATAGGATCCCCTATTCATTATAACCATCCCACCCCCTTTATCAACATTTTTTATGATAATGTTGCTGTTCTCAGGAAGGGACTTAATGGCTGCCTTTTCACCAGTGCTCAGGTTAATAGTTAACTTCTTATTTTTTATTGGTCTTTCTACTGGTCTACTAACCTGTTAATAATTTTATTTTATATATTTTTATTTATAGTATTTTATTTCTCTTTTTTTTTTGCATATTTTATACATTTAAAACATGGTTAACTCATGCTGTTTTATCTTACGTTTTTATGGTTGGTTTTTATCTTCTTTTTGATTATAATATATGATGTCACCTTGTCTTAACATGTGACTATCATTATAACATGTGACTGTTTTGACTGTTGTGAATGGCTGCTTCCCATTTAAATACCCCATCCCCTATGTCATTAATAAACATCCTACTTATGAAGACGGATCCTCCGTCGAAACGCGTTGTGGTTTAACCCCATCTCTCCTCTGAGTCTCTTTCCTGCGCTCCTAAGACCGTTTTCCATTTTCTCATTGCTCCCATCCTCCATTGGAGGTTTTCGGCTGGAGCTGCGGTGGAGACCCGGCATCCAGTCCACCCTGGGGTTGCTTCCTAAGCGCTCCTTCATGACCACCTATCACTGACTCCTATTCTTACTCTCACCATGTCTCCAAAACATCAAGAGATAGTCTCTTTTCTTATTATCTCTGAGTGTTTGGATGAGGTACTTCTGGGGATGCCTTGGCTATGCCTCCATTCCCTCCGGATCGATTGTGCAACAGGGAGCATATAAAAATGGGAATGCTTCTGTGAGAGTTTGTGTCTTAAGGCCCAGGTGTCACGCGGTCTTATGATATGTGTACGATGTCAGTAAACTATTCTTAAAAGAACAACACTCTATACAACATATAGATTAGCAACATCAGCATGTAAATATAGAATAGATTTACCTGACACGATATCCGTTGAACTCAGGATTAATCTTGAGGACTTGATACACTGTCACAGGAAAGAAGAGGACCGGGGGTCTAACCTGACCCTAAACTGGGGTCCTAACTAATCCCTCACCTTGGAGGTACTGATAATATTTCAGAGGTCCAAGTCTCCAGCCTAAAGGTACTGCCACACTAAGCTATCCCGCTAGCGATCTCGTTAGCGTTGCATACTAATGAGATCGCTAGCGGGATTGTTTCTATATCGCTAAATGCAGTCACATTTAGCGATATAGTTAACGACGCTATCGCCGTTAGCGATCTTCTTAACGACTTTAGCGGTACAAAAGTACCACTAAATCGCTAAGAAAAGGTGCCACACAGCGATAAGATACTTACCCAGCGGGAGCGCCAGCGATGAAATAGGGTCCGGAACGATTCCAGCGACGAGCGAGATCACAGCAGGAAGCTCGTCGCTGGAAGCTGCCGCACTGAACAATATCGCTAACGGGATCGCTAAATAGTGACGTTTTTTAGCGATCCCGTTAGCGATATTGTTTAGTGTGGCATACCCTTAACCCTGTCTCCTATCAGTCCCTGAACCCTGTAATCAGTCCTAAGAAGGATTCTGATTACCACCAAAGGGATATGGGCTGATCTCTGCTAAATACACAGATTAGAAATATAAGACAGACTGGAGAAAACACAGACTTGCATACACACTCAAACACAGAAGGAACATAAATGATCTGGGATATTAAACTCTAAGCAAGGTGAGCTTAAAACAACTAAGGAGCTCTTTAACTTAAGTCTATACAGATACAATCCTATCTGTGGTCTGCATGAAGAATTTCACTGGCAACTCCCAAACAGACAACCAGAGATTTAAAGGAAACCAATCAACAAATAATTAATTGCAGCCGGGAGAAACTGCACCCATTCCCAGAACTGAGCACAGACAGAATTAACTCCCTAACTGCCAAACACAAAGAAACAGCAACTCAGCTGTGAGAAGTCAGAATGTGCAACCGCGACGATCTTCGTGGCGATGCACACATGACAGTACCCCCCCTTCTACGAGGGGCCTCCGGACCCTCAGGGCCAGGTTTGCCCGGGTGAGTTCTGTGGAAGGTCCGCACCAAACGATCTGCGTTAATGTCAGACGCAGGAACCCACGTCCTCTCCTCTGGACCATACCCCTTCCAATGCACCAAGTACTGAAGGGACCGGCGATTCAGACGTGAGTCAATGATCTTTGACACTTGAAACTCCAAGTTACCATTGACCACCACTGGAGGAGGAGGTAGAGGTGATGGTATGACTGGTGCCACGTACCTCTTAAGTAATGACTTGTGGAACACATTATGAATTTTAAACGTAGGAGGGAGGTCCAGACGAAATGCCACAGGATTAATTATGGAACTGATCCTGTACGGCCCGATGAATCTGGGACCCAGTTTCCAGGAGGGAACTTTAAGTTTTATATTCCTGGTAGACAACCATACCAGATCGTTAACATTCAGATCTGGACCAGAAACTCTCCTCCTATCAGCCATACGTTTATAACGGTTCCCCATCGCACTCAGATTATTCAATACACCTCTCCACACAGAAGCAAGTGACGACGAGAAACGCTCCTCCTCAGGAACCCCAGAAGGGCCCCCCCCATTGAAAGTACAAAACTGGGGATGAAAACCATATGCCCCAAAAAACGGGGATTTACCAGTGGACTCGCTCCGCCTGTTGTTAAGAGCGAACTCTGCCAGAGGCAAGAAAGAAGACCAGTCCTCCTGGTTCTCTGAGACAAAACACCGAAGATAAGTCTCTAGGCTTTGATTCAGACGCTCTGTCTGACCATTGGTCTGCGGATGAAAAGCCGAGGAAAATGACAATTGCATCCCCCGACGTAAACAAAATGCCCTCCAAAACTTGGACACAAACTGAGACCCCCTATCTGACACCACATCAGAAGGCAACCCATGAAGTCTCACAATCTCCCCAATGAACACCTGCGCCAGAGTTTTAGCATTAGGGAGGGCAGGAAGAGCAATGAAATGTGCCATCTTACTGAACCTGTCAACAACCACCAGTATGACAGTCTTCCCTGACGACTAAAGAAGGTCCGTGATGAAGTCCATAGACAAATGAGTCCATGGACGCTCCGGAAGTTTCAAGGGTAAGAGGGTCCCAGACGGACGGGTATGAGGGGTCTTAGAGCGAGCACAAACCCCACAGGACGCGACAAAAGTTAAAACATCTTTATTAACGTTAGGCCACCAAAACCGGCGAGAAAGGAGATCTAAAGTAGCCTTACTCCCTGGATGTCCTGCTAAAGCAGAATTATGATGTGCCTCAATAACCTTTTGTCTCAACTGATTTGGGACAAACAGTCTCCCTGGAGGTCCTGCAGGGGCGTCCCCCTGAACCTCTAATACCTCCTCCTCAAGCTCAGAACATACAGCCGACACTACCACCCCCTCCTGAAGGATAGGAATCGGGTCATCCATTTTCCCGGCCCCTGGGAAACTGCGAGACAAGGCATCCGCCTTAACATTCTTAGATCCAGGGCGATAAGTGACAACAAAATTAAACCTGGTAAAAAACAACGACCATCGAGCTTGTCTGGAATTCAGACGCTTAGCAGATTCCAAATACAGCAGGTTCTTGTGATCAGTAATGACGGTGACCGGGTGGACTGCCCCCTCCAAAAAGTGACGCCATTCTTCAAAAGCCAACTTAATGGCCAAAAGTTCCCTATTGCCGATATCATAATTCCTTTCGGCGGACGACAATTTCTTAGAAAAGAAAGCGCACGGATGCCATTTACCAGGGGACGGACCCTGGGACAATATTGCACCCACCCCTACGTCAGACGCGTCCACCTCCACAACGAACGGCTGTGATGCATCTGGTTGGATGAGAACGGGTGCCGAAGCAAAACATTTTTTCAAAGAGGAAAAAGCTTGGCAAGCTTTGTCCGACCATTTAGAAAAATCCGTCCCTTTTCTTGTCATGTCAGTGAGAGGTTTGACAACAGATGAGAAATTACAAATAAATTTCCGGTAGTAGTTAGCAAACCCCAGAAAACGCTGCAGAGCCTTAAGATCCTCTGGCTGATCCCATTCAAGCACTGCTCTCACCTTTTCAGGGTCCATACGGAAACCGGAGGCTGACACCAAGAAACACAAAAACTGAAGTTCCTGTATGGCGAATACACACTTTTCCAGTTTGGCGTATAGTTTATTGTCTCGCAAGATCTGCAACACCTGTCTCACATGCTCCTGGTGAGACACAAGATCTGGCGAGTAAATTAAAATGTCATCCAAATATACGACCACAAACAGCCCCACCAGATGACGAAAAATGTCATTAACAAAATGTTGGAATACTGCTGGTGCAGTAGTCAGACCAAAAGGCATGACAAGGTTCTCATAATGTCCCTCCGGCGTGTTAAACGCCGTTTTCCACTCATCCCCCTCTTTTATCCTAATCAGATTATACGCCCCCCTGAGATCTAATTTAGAGAACCATTTGGCGCCAACAATTTGATTGAAGAGATCAGGAATCAGAGGGAGTGGATACGGATCTCGAACAGTAATCCGATTAAGTTCGCGGAAATCAAGCAAGGGCGTAGGCCTCCATCTTTCTTCTTCACAAAGAAGAACCCCGCGGCCACAGGGGAAGATGAAGGTCTAATATGCCCTTTAGCCAGACTTTCCGAAATATAATCTTTCATAGCCTGCCTCTCAGGACCAGAAAGGTTATATAACCTAGCTTTAGGTAACTTAGCATCAGGAAGTAAATTAATAGAGCAGTCATACACACGATGAGGAGGCAACTCCTGACACCCCTCCTCAGAGAACACATCCCCAAAGTCCTCCAAAAAAGGAGGCAAAGTACTAGGCACGACCGCACTGATGACTGTGTTCATGCAGTTACTTTTGCAAAACTCACCCCATTGGCTTATCTCTCTGGACTGCCAATTAATCACAGGGTTATGTTTAACCAACCAAGGAAGTCCCAACACAATAGGAGTAGGTAGACCCTCCAACACATAACAAGATAATAGTTCCCTATGTATTGCCCCTACCCGAAGGTCAATGTTATGAACCTCATGAACAAAGCTACCTTGGCCGAGAGGCCTGGCGTCAATGGAGAATATAGGGATCGGTTTGACCAATACACTCAGATGCATACCTTGAGCCTGAGCAAACTGAGCGTCAACCAGATTAGCCCCGGACCCACTATCAAGAAGAACAGAAAATCTCTCCACTCTCGTACCAACCACCACCTCCACTGGTACAAGGAACTGAGAAGAACTAGCGGACGAAATACATACTCCCAGGTTGTCGTCCACCACACAACCTGGGATTAACAGTTTTCCGGCGACTTCTTGCTCAACAAGGCACGGGACGGACATCCCCCAACAAAATGTCCCTCTTTCCCGCAGAAGAAACACCTTCTAGTCCTGCGGCGTACCGCCAATCCCCTCCTACGAAATGATGTCCCTCCCAACTGCATAGGCTCCTCCGAACAGACAAGGGGAACCTCAACATAAGGGACTTTAGTAGTAGGTGGAGTAACAACAGGGGGCGGAGTTACCTCGCACCTCTCCCGGAGCCGTCTATCAGTACGGATAGCCAGGGCCATAGCAGCCTCCAGTGATGGAGGAGAATCATACTGAGCCAAAACGTCCTTTAATTTGTCAGAAAGCCCATGACAAAACTGGCTCCTAAGAGCTGGGTCATTCCACTGAGTATCTGTGGCCCATCTACGGAACTCAGAAGCAAATTCCTCCGCCGGACGATTTCCCTGCTGTATCTTACGTAATTTTGTCTCAGCAAGAGAGACCCGATCTGGGTCATCATATACCAAACCCAGGGCAGTAAAAAATCGATCTACTGACTGTAGAGCCGGGGATCCCGGAGGAAGGGAAAATGCCCAGGATTGAGGGTCCCCTTGTAGGAGCGAGATAACAATTCCCACTCTCTGCTCTTCACTCCCTGATGATCGAGGCCGAAGCCGAAAATACAATTTACATGCTTCCCTGAAGGTAAAAAATTTGTCTCGCCCACCAGTGAACCTGTCCGGGAAAGCAACCTTAGGTTCAACTCTGGTTTGCTCCAGGGGAGACAAAACTTTGGACTTAATGTCCGTCAGCTCCATGGATAATCCCTGCAACTGCAGAGCCAGCTGGGCTACTGGATCCATGGCAACTGGGAATAATTTTATGGGCCAGTGAAAATGTCACGCGGTCTTATGATATGTGTACGATGTCAGTAAACTATTCTTAAAAGAACAACACTCTATACAACATTAGATTAGCAACATCAGCATGTAAATATAGAATAGATTTACCTGACACGATATCCGTTGAACTCAGGATTAATCTTGAGGACTTGATACACTGTCACAGGAAAGAAGAGGACCGGGGGTCTAACCTGACCCTAAACTGGGGTCCTAACTAATCCCTCACCTTGGAGGTACTGATAATGGTTCAGAGGTCCAAGTCTCCAGCCTAACCCTGTCTCCTATCAGTCCCTGAACCCTGTAATCAGTCCTAAGAAGGATTCTGATTACCACCAAAGGGATATGGGCTGATCTCTGCTAAATACACAGATTAGAAATATAAGACAGACTGGAGAAAACACAGACTTGCATACACACTCAAACACAGAAGGAACATAAATGATCTGGGATATTAAACTCTAAGCAAGGTGAGCTTAAAACAACTAAGGAGTTCTTTAACTTAAGTCTATACAGATACAATCCTATCTGTGGTCTGCATGAAGAATTTCACTGGCAACTCCCAAACAGACAACCAGAGATTTAAAGGAAACCAATCAACAAATAATTAATTGCAGCCGGGAGAAACTGCACCCATTCCCAGAACTGAGCACAGACAGAATTAACTCCCTAACTGCCAAACACAAAGAAACAGCAACTCAGCTGTGAGAAGTCAGAATGTGCAACCGCGACGATCTTCGTGGCGATGCACACATGACACCAGGTGCCCCCAGGCAAGATCTACGTGCCATCTAATCTTCAGCTGGAGGCTCATTTTGGGGCACATATCTTCAGATGGGGTGGTCTCTCTAGCATTAAAAGGACCACTAAGCGCTAGGAGCAAAGGAGAGCTTTGGCCGACGAGCAAAAGCACATCCATGCCCCCCAGCTTATTGCGGCCTTCGAGCGTGGCAAACTTCACCGACAGGGGGATTTTAGCGAGGGGGTTAATGTTAGGCGCTGGGATTTTCCCCCTACACGGGTTAGATCCCAGGCATTGCCTGGTGCCATGGTCTTTCATTCATGTCCAGCCGCTGTGGCTTTTGCTCAGCACAGACCTCGGTCCCGCGCCCTTGCTCAGGCTCACAGTATATCTTTGGTTACTGCTGGGTCTCTAGCCAAGTCAATTATAAAAGCACTGCCTTGTGCTCTGGAGCCTAAGTCCAGAAATCACCTTACTGAGCATGTCCATGATGTGGCGTCTTCTCATTGGTGTTCGGACATCAGCTGCTCTGGTGATGTGGCAGTTCCAGATTGGCCCGTGGATGATATCAGTGTGAGTGGGGTGGAGCTTTAGGTATAAAAGGTTCCCAGCAATGCCTGCGGGCGCGCTAATATCATGATTGGTTGGTGTGTGTGTGGAAGTTCTCTATTCCTCTGTCTACATGTGTGTGTGTATTAGCTACCTTCTTAGGCAGAGTTTTTTGACCACGTGTGGCTTAGCATCTATATCCGGTCTGTGTGCGATTACCACAGTTGAGTTACAGAGTATGATCCAACCATAAGAGCTTTGACACCCTGTGAGTTCTACAGGGTTTTACCTTGTGTCTTTTGAGTTTTTTCTCTTGTCTCCGCCTCTGTTTCATTCCAGTGTGCCCTTAACACTATTCGGTTACAGAGCGCGTTCAACCCGTGTACTTTACCTCTCTGTGAAGCTAATAGAGCTGAGTAATGTGCGCTCTGTTCATTCTGCATGGTGTTAACGTAGTCTGATTAGGGTGAACGCTCGCTGTTTAGTTTCGTCACTGTTTACATTAGCAGCAGGTTACATCTCTGCACGGTGGACCCCAGGTTGCGATCGCACTTTATCATTTATTTTATTTAGTGTGATCCACCAACCCTAACACTAAGTGGGTGATAAAGGGGAGTTTGATTTACTATTTTTTAATTTTGATCACTGTGATAGGGTCTATCACAGTGATCAAAATGAACCAATAAGAAAAATTTCCTATTGTTGCTAGGTGCCATTTTCTTCCCAGAAGAAGACGCCGAGGGGTGCAGGAGGGTCCAGAGACACCAGAGGTACTGGGGGATTTGGGAGACCTCATTTTCTTTCCTCTGATGTGCAATTACATCAGAGGAGAGAAAAATTAAATGGGAAATCTGACATTTTTTTTTCAGTCGCCGTTATTCCGTTAATAATGGCGATCGCAACACTGGTGTCAATAAAAACCGACCTGAATCATGTTCTCTGAGGTCTCAGCTACCCCGGTAGCCAAGACTCCAGAGAAATTCCGATGCTGGGGGGTGTTATACACTATTTCTCAGTGCAGTTAAAAATCGGCGCAGAGGCATAAGTTCCCTTAACTGCCGCTGTTAAAAGGTATATCGGCAGTCGTTAAGGGGTTAAATTCTCACTCCTTGCTGATTCTGCATTATCTATTGTGGGACTTCTATCCTTTACTTTGTTTTTTTTTTGGCTAAAACCCAAACTTGCTATATCTATGGAACTTCATTGAATTATTGTGGCCGCCATCAATTTAATGGAACAGGTGGAAAGTATAATGTCCCATTCTTTTTAAAACTCTTCAGAATAAGCATTTGTTCATTTCTTATTCATTCTTAAACCACGAAACCACACGGTATCATATCCTTGGAAATGTATGATTTGAGAGTGGTTGCACATCTTGTGTTCTCTTTCAGCAGTATATAAAAATCACCATTGTATATAACATCTTCGGCACTGGGAATGGAGCCTGCCACATTACTAGATGTATTATCAAACATAGATGAAAACAAATGTGTCCTTTTACTTTCGTTATCTGTATCCATGATTCTGCTCAATATTCACTGGTCATATATCAAAAATAATTTAATGAATGTGTAAGGAGCACGACATAATACCCAACAACATTTCTTTTGTGTTTCTTGTTTGCATAATTTACATATTTGCAGCATTACATGAACATCTGACTCTTAGGCTATGTGCACACGTTGCGGTTTCTTAGCGGTTTTGCCGCGGTTTTTCGCGGCAAAACCGCTTACATAATACAACACATTATGGCCTATGAGATTCCGCAATGCTGTGCACATGCTGCGGGTTTTTTCCGCGGTGGAATCGCATCGCGGGAGAATCCGCAGCATGCTCATTCTTTTTTGCGGAACCACGGCGATTCCGCCGCCATAGGAATGCATTGAACCAATTACTTTCCGCATGTGGCTGTGCCCACCATGCGGAAAGTAAGCGGTTCATGTGCGGATGGTACCCGGGGTCTGGAGGTGAGGAGACTCTCCTCCAGGCCCTGGGTACCATATCCATGTAAAAACAATAATTAAAATAAAAAATAATGATATTCTCACCTTCCGGCGTCCCACGCAGCTTTCCTGCCTCTCAGCGACGCTCCCGCCAATCCCGTTCCCAGTAATGCATTGCGAGATCACCCGATGACGTAGCGGTCTCGCGTGATGCTACGTCATCGGGGTGATTGTCGCAAAGGACTCCTGGGAACGGAACTTGCCGGAGCGTCGCTGAGAGGCGGGAAAGCTGCGTGGGACGTCGGAAGGTGAGAATATCATTATTTTTATTTTTTTTATTTTTTTACATTAGATCTTTTTACTATTGATGCGGCAAAGGCGGCATCAATAGTAAAAAGTTGGTCACACGAGTCAAACACTTGTTTGACTCGTGTGACCAACCTGTCAGATCGCTTATAAAACGCTAGCATTCTGCAAGCTAATTACGCTTGCAAAATGCTAGTGTTTAGCGGGAATACGCATACCTATAATATGCGGATTTCCCGCGGCAGGGAGGTGCGGAATTGCCGCGGAAATTTCCATGGCAATTCCGCAAGTGTGCACATAGCCTTACACTTTGGCTGTTCCGAACAATGAAAGCAATTGTTACCATCTACCTTTCATGTCTCCCCTTTTCCTCATAGATTGTAAGCTTGCGAGCAGGGCCCTCATGCCTCTTGGTATCTGTTTTGATCTTGGTGTTTATTATTATTCTGCAAATTGCCTCTTAAGAGAAAAAGAGGACTTGAACTCTATAGCGCCACCTATTGGAAGTAGCGATCCTACAAGTCACAATCAACCCTTTAACGAGTCTTGTAATATGACTTAGGATAAAAGCCAAATCAGTATCTCAGTATTATTATTCTGTAATTCTATCTATTGTCTGTACAACTCCCTTATAAAATGTAAAGTACTGCGGAATATGTCGGCACTATAGAAATAAAATTATTATTATTATTATTATATTTGTCTAACACACAAACAAGTGGCAAATTAAGCTTTATGCTAATTGGTCGGGGCGTGCAACCATCTTGT
Organism: Oophaga sylvatica; assembly: GCA_033576555.1. NCBI lineage: Eukaryota > Metazoa > Chordata > Amphibia > Anura > Dendrobatidae > Oophaga > Oophaga sylvatica. The sequence goes on from JARQOD010000002.1 coordinate 486,585,156, forward strand.
GTATGTTTCTTCATGACATTAAATATCAACTAGTGTTCCTACATGCATCCTAATACCATGAATAATGCTTTGAGATGCTGAAACGCGTAGATCTCGTAGCCACTGGGGAACCACCAGGAACTGTAATTTTAACCAGTTTAAAATAAATTTTGGATTTTATTTTACATATTTGCTGCTATGTTGGATTTTTCTCCTGTTTCTTTATCTTCAGCCAGAACCCAGGCTTATCCGTGTGAGATTCACATCAGTATCCATGCTGCTACATTGTTGGTGAGCTGATTCTCCTTTACCGCTCCCCTTTCCATGGCAATCCCTCTACTCTGTAACATGCCTTCAGATATTTGAAGACAGCTATTAAGTCTCCGCTTAGCCTTCTTTTTTGCAAGCTAAACATTCCTAGATCCTTTAACCGTTTCTCGTAGGACATAGCTTACAGTCATGAAAGCTCTTCTCTGAACTTGGTCCAGTTTTTCAATCTCTTTTTAAAATTTGGTGTCCAGATGAAGCCTGGACAAGTAGGAGTAGAGGGGGATAATTACTTCAAGTGGTCTAGACTCTATGGTTCTCTTAACACATCCTAGAACTGTGTTTGCCTTTTTTGCTGCTGTATCACACTGTTGACTCATGTGCAGTCTATGATCTATTAGTATACCCAAGTGTTATGATTTGGTAGCCGAGGAGGACAGTAACAAAAATAGCCAAGGCAGCCAGACACCTAGAGAGATTGGTAACTAATGGATTGCAGACCCCTAAACTAAACGCACAACTAGAAGCAGCCGTGGGACGTACCTACGATGACCTAGACGCCTCGACACAGTCGGAGAGTTAGCTAAGCCTAAAGATAGAAAGGGGAAGCGAACTGCCCCGGAGTAGCGCCCCAAAGAATAGGTAGCCTCCACACATATATTGGCGGTAAGACAAGATGAAATACACACTCAGGCAGAAATAAGCAAAAGCTGGGGCCCAAAACTATCTAGATAGGACAGGACAGGAAAGAATACTGTCTGCAATCCAGCAAAACCCTAGGAAAAATTCCAACGCTTCTGATTCCAAAAATATTGAGATGACACGATCTCCCCCCGCTAGATCAGAACTCTGTTGTGAACAGGTAGTTACCCAGCAGCCACTGAAATAACAGGGACTGACAAATAAACCGAGATGAAAGAGAAACAGAGACCAGCTCAGGCCCCAGCAGGGGGACCCGGCTGACCTCACTCCAGAAGGGCAGAAAAACAAAGGAAAACAAAACCACAGAAAAAAGCAGAAAATAACTTATCTGAAAGTTGCAGGAGACAGCAGAAAACAAGCTGACTTCCAAACTGGACCAGGAAGAGACAACTAATCACAGGCGAGGATCATGGGAAGGTTACTCCATTAAATCTCCCCAGTCATCACTCCCAGATTGCCAATCATCCACAGCTGAATCCTCAGCTGAAGGGCCTCTGTCAGTCAAGGCAGCTTCATTACTATCAGCAGCCACCAGAGAGAGCCCCAACTCAGAATTCAGCACATTCACAACACCCAAGTCTTTGTCACACTTGCTGTTGCTTAGTTCTATTGCTATTATTCTGTAGATGGTATTTTTGGTTTTCTGGTCCTAGCATTTCTTCATGATCAATGTCATTCTATTAGTCGCTACCCATTGTTTAAGCTTATCTAGATCCTTCTGAATCCTTTCTCTGTCTACTCTAGTGTTTTAGCTATCCCTCCAAGCTTTGCAAATTTGATTAGTTTACCTTCAGTTCCCTTATCTAGATCATTTATAAAAGTGTTGAACAACACTGAGGCCAGGATACAGCCTTGATTTACTCCACTTGAAACACTCTTCCAATTGGATGTGCAACCATTTATCACCACTCATTGAGTATGATCACTGAGCCAGTTATGAATTCATCTAACTGTAGTCTTGTTAATCTCATATTTGGTTATTTTTTTAAGGATAGTAAGAGATACTTCATCAAATGCTTTGTTAAAGTTGAGATATCTACCACATTTCACTGATCTACCCAGTCAGTGATCCCATACAGAAGGATTTAGATTAGTTTGGCATGAATTGTTTCCTCCAAACCCATGTTGGCTCGGCCTAATTACTGTATTGTTATTCAAGTATCTACATACAGGTTGGTTAATAATTTTTCCAAAGATCTTTCCTGGTATAGAAGTAATGATCTCTAGCCTGTAATTTCCTGGCTCAGTCTGCTTTCCTTTTGTGAAGATAGAGGCAACATTTGCCCTCCTCCAATCTTCTGGGACTTCTCCTGTTCTCCAGGGTTTCCAAAGATTCTGGCTAGTGGTTCTCCAATTTCCTCTGATAACTCTTTCAGTACCCTAGGATGTAATTAATGTGGACCATAAGATTTAAATTAATTTAAATTAGATAAGTGTGCCCTCACCATCTCTTTGTTTATAGGTGTGGATTATTTTATAGCACCATGAAAATCAATTGATGTTACAATTGCTTTCTTAGAGAACACAGATGAAAAATAGGAATTTAAAAGTTTGCCCTTTTCAACATCATATTTGACCACTTCACCCTTTTTACCCTGTAAAAATCTTTTGCATCTTTGACTTTTTGTTTGCTTTTGACAAACCCCCAAATCCTTTTTTGTTGCTTTTAGTCTTCCTTGCAAGGATCAATGTATAACTGGCTTTAGCTCTTCTAACGCTTGCCCTGATTCCCTGCAGGCAGCATTATATTCTTCTTTTGATATACCCCCCTTTTTCCATTTAATAAAAATTTATTTTTTCCTTTTAAACAAGTGTTTAAGTTCTGTGTTCATCCATCCTGGTCTCTTTAAATACTTTCAATTCTTCCTTATTTTGGGATTGTTACTGATTTTGCAGTGACAATTTCATATGGCAAAATCTCCCATTCTTCTTGAACATTTCTATCCTTCAGAACATCTAGCCATTGGATCTTTCATACCCTCTTTCTGAGTCCATTAAAATCTGCCTTTCTGAAGTACAAGCTTAAAGTCTGATTCCTTGCTGGTCTTCCTCCTTTTGTGATGCAAATTTAAGGATAGCAAGATTGCTGCCTCCTAAATTCGAAGTCACTTTTACTTCCTCAACCATTTTCTTCCTGTTTGTAAAGGCCCCGTCTCACATAGCGACACACCAGCGATCCCGACAACGATCAGGATCGCTGGTGTGTCGCTACATGATCGCTGCTGAGCTGCCAAACAGACAGCTCAGGCAGCGATCAGGACAGCGACACTGCGGGTAATGTCGTCTAGTTACCCGCAGTGTACGTTGGATACCAGCCTCTGATGCAGGGAACTGGTAACCAAGGTACACATCGGGTTTCCAGGCGCTGCGCAGTGCCTGGAAACCCGATGTGTACCTTGGTTACCAGCTCCCCTGCAGCAGCGCGCTGGTATCCAACGTACACATTGGGTTTCCAGGCACAGCCCCACGCCTGGAAACACAAAGTGTACCTTGGTTACCAGCTGATCGCTGGTCTCCTGCCTGCCACACGCAGTGATGCGTGCTGGCCAGCGGGAGACCAGCGATCAAAAAAAAGTCCAGGCATTTCTGACACGATCAGCGATTCACAGCAGGGTCCTGAACGCTGGTACGTGTCAGACATAGTGAGATCGCTGCTGAGATTGCTATTTAGCAGCGATCTCGCTAGCGATCTCGCTATGTGAGACGGGGCCTTAAGAATTAGGTCCAAGATTGCAGATCCTCTTTTGCTCTCTTCTACCTTTTGAAAGATAAAGTTGTCAGGAAGATAAGAATTTTCTGGACCCATTACTTTTGCCAAAGAGAGATTTCCAACAAATATCTGGATAGTTAAAATCCTGATATAGTTATCCCATGATCACTATGTCGTACTATTTTGAGAACAGAAACATCCGATGTAAAAAGAGTTTATTCATATCTTCAGTCTGTCCAGGTGGCATATACTAAAAAACACCTATAATATTGTACTTTCTGTTCTTCTCTCCTTGTTTTTGTCTCCAAACAGTTTCTGCAGAATTACCATTCTCTGAAGATTGGATCTTTGTGGAGATTTATGTTTTCCTAACATACAATGCAACACCTCATCCCTTCATGTTAATCCTGCTTCTAATAAATGAGTTGTAGCCTTCAAGGTTTGTATTCCAATCATGTGTATCATCCCACCAAGTTTCAGTGATGCCTATGACATCATATCTCTTTCCTTATGTTGGCAGCTCAAATTCTCCTTGTTTGTTTCCGATGCTCTGTGTATTTGTATAGACACATTTTGGTTTGTAGTCAGTTTATCTTTTTTCATTTCCACTTCTAATAGCAGGCTAAGAATTCATTAGCTGCATATTTTTTTTCTAATTGAGGAATGGCAACTTGAATATGCATTGCTATGTTCTTATAGGGTTCTCTTAATTTGTGGGCCTCCTTAATTTTCATTTTCAGAGTGCTAGGTAGCTGCTTAGAAGAAACCATGGCTGTGGTTTTTAGAACAAGGTTAGAGGAGGCTGAGTTTTTATAAAGATGGGAAATTTGCATCACCTGACCTTTCCTGACAATGATAATGAACAAGCCATAACCCAACAGGTTAATTAAGGTCTGAAACCTTGGTTAAAATTATCTGAGCACACAAATCTACAAGGGAGCATAAACTTTTACACTGGCCCATTTTCCTTTTTGTAATTTTTATATTGTAAATATATATTTTTATTTTTTTCGAAAGTACAAAGAAAATGTGTCATATTTAACCTCAGACCTTTTAGAGATCATTTCATCTTCAACTTGCTTGACTTCACAATAACAGTAATTTTGACCAGGGGTATCCAAAATTTTACATGCCACTGTATATAATGTGATTATTGCAATGTATTAAAAGGATAAAAACTTTGATGGGATTGCTTCTTCAAGAATAAAATAATTTAAAAAATGCACATATTTGCTACTGCTCCTATAAAAAAAAGTCCAAAAAAGGTCATACAATAAATGGCATAATGAGACAAAAAATCAAAACCCCAGAATAGTTTTTTTGGCCACCTCAAACTGCAATTTTTAGCAATTTCTACGCCCTTGGCATTTTTTTTCCGTTTTCCAGTACACTGTGTGGTAGCATAAATGATATCATGGAAAACTACAACTCATCCCCCAAAAATAAAGCCCTCATACTGCTATGTAGACAGAAAAATGAAAAAGTTATGGCTTTTGGAATAAAAGGAGTAAAAAACGAATACGAAAAAACAGAAAATTGCCATGTCATGTAGGGCTAAAAAAACCCTGCAAATGATGCCCTCAATGCTGAAAAAATGGCAGTACTAAGACTTATTAGGCCCAATACTGGCATTTTTCATGCTGGTCTTGATGAGAAGATGAGCTGAAGTCAGCTGCTCCATGAATCAGTAGAGTCGGACTAGTGGCATGCGCCTTTGTGTGTACCTCGCCACAAATCCTACTATATTTCCTTCTGGAGTAAGATTTGTGGCATAGCCAAATCCTTTCCTGCCCCATCTCCACTTGCTTTGTCATAGCTGCGAGAAATTGGTGTGAGAAAACCAAAAGTAGAATTATTTTAGCGCAGCCACCAGTTGCTCCAAAATTATACGACTTGACTTGACTTAAATATGTTACTACATAGTACTGGTCTAAAAGCTTTGATGAATCGGTCCATTGTGTATCACTGTGTTTGCATTACTTTTATGTTATGTGTTTGTTATTTAACTAATCCAGGTAAAAAGTGAAGCAAGTTGAAAATAAGTTTGATAAAAAATATTAAATTTTTAAGCATCAAACCTTGTGCATGGGGATGTGGCATCTGCTGTATTATGGTTACTAACTACAAACAAAACCCTTTGTTGGGAACTGAACCATGTTCACAATCATAAATCCTGGAAAAAAGCAGGTGTGCATGTGACAAAAGAAAATGAATCATCTTTTTTAGATGAAGAGAACGTACATTATTGAAGAACTACAAAGACATGTAGGGTACAATTTTTTATTTTAAATGTAGCATATTGCTTTAAGGCTATGAAAAAAAGAAATAAAACATATTAATTGGAAATAAAATAGAAACACAAACCCTAGAGAGAGGAAAGGAGAGAGTGAGAATGATCTCTCATAAGCTGATATTTTTATTGAGATAGAATAGCAAGAATGTATCACCTAGACAGGATAGCATCTCTTAGAAAACACAAGGATTTTGCTAAAAGAAGAGGTTAAATTTACCGGTCTATAATTTCCAGGCACAGTCGCTTAAGTTTTTGCATCACATTTGCTTGTCAACAGTCCAAGAAAGTGTCAGATAAAGTGTGTTTCCTGGCTTTTGAGATGGACAAACCATTTTTTTATTACTTATTTTTTTAAAGACAAAAGAAAATCTCCATTTTTAATAAAATATTAAAATTTTATTTACATTTTAGAGGGGACTTGCACAGACAATAAAAGACATTGCGGAATAACAATAATTACATAACTGAACAGAAACCAACAGGAGTGAGGACCGTGCTCACACGCTTACAATCTATGAGGAAATAGGGGAGACACGAAAGGTGGATAGTAACAATTGAGAAATTTTAGAAGTGTAAACACAACTGTGTACCACAAAGTGTATTTGTTGTAAAATAATATATTTTTTGGCAAATTTTCTTTTTGTTATAGTCCTTTGTTACACCTGTTAGCAGCAAGGCGTGCATCTGCCCCAAAAAGGGAACATGTTTGGACCATCTATACAATTTAAGTAACCTAAAAAGTCTGCCACTGCAGTGTAATGATAATAAGACTGTTGATTATCAATGGTTATTATTAATATTTATTATAGCGCCGTTTATTCCATGGCTTTTTACATGTGAGGGGTATACATAATAAATACAAGTACAGTAATCTTAAACAATACAAGTCACGACGAGTACAGGAGAGAGCGAGGACCCTGCCCTTGAGGGATGGGTGAGGATACAGTAGGTGAGGGTAGAGCTGGTCGTGCAGTGGTTTGGTGGATCGGTTGTTACTGCAGGTTGTAGGCTTGTCGAAAGAGGTAGGTCTTAAGGTTCTTTTTGAAGGTTTCCATGGTAGGCGAGAGTCTGATATGTTTGGTAGAGAGTTCCAGAGTAGGGAGGATGCGCGGGGGAAATCTTGAATGCGATTGTGGGAAGAGGCGATAAGAGGGGAGTAGAGAAGGAGATCTTGTGAGGATCAGAGGTTGCGTGCAGGTAAGTACCGGGAGACGAGGTCACAGTTGTACGGAGGACACAGGTTGTGGATGGCTTTGTATGTCATGGTTAAGGTTTTGAACTGGAGTCTTTAGGTAATGGGGAGCCAGTGCAGGGATTGACAGAGGAGAGAGGCCGGGGAATAGCGGGGGGACAGGTGGATTAGTCGGACAGCAGAGTTTAGAATAGATTGGAGGGGTGCAAGAGTGTTAGATGGGAGGCCACAGAGCAGGAGGTTGCAGTAGTCAAGGCGGGAGATGATGAGGGAATGGACCAGGGTTTTTGCTGATTCTTGGTTGAGGAATGTACGGATCTGTGAAATATTTTTGAGTTGAAGTCAGCAGGAAGTGGAAAGGGCTTGTATATGTGGCTTGAAAGAGAGATCAGTGTCAAGGATAACCCCGGGGCAGCGAGCTTGTGCGACTGGGGAGAGTGGGCAGCCGTTTACTTTAATGGATAGGTCCGTTAGGGGAGTCGAGTGAGATGGAGGAAAGATGATGAATTGCTGTTTTGTCCATGTTAAGTGTTAGAAATCTAGCGGAGAAGAAGGATGAGATATTTGACAGACATTGTGGGATTCTGGTTAGTAGGGACGTGATATCAGGTTCAGAGATGTAGATCTGTGTGTCATCAGCATAAAGGTGATACTGAAAGCCATGAGATTCTATTAGGTGTCCTAGGCTGAAGGTGTAAATGGAGAAGAGCAGGCGTTCTAGGACTGAACCTTGCGGGACTCCGACAGATAGGGGGCGCAGTGAGGAGGTAGTGTGTGAGTGGGAGAAGCTGAATGTCCGGTCTGTTAGGTATGATGCGATCCAAGATAGGGCCAAGTCTGTGATACCAAGAAATGAGAGGGTCTGTAGTAATAGGGAATGGTCCACTGTGTCAAAGGCAGAGGACAGGTCCAGTAGGAGGAGGACAGAGCAGTGTCTATCTGTTTAACCCTAGACAGATACGTTTATGTAATTTGGACATTACCGAGGCTCTATTTGCATAAAGGTGCTCAAAAGTGGTTCATTACATTCCTGGGAATGTTATAAATATATTTTATGAGCTATCAGAGGCTTTGCAGTATTGAGAAATTGATTTGCCGCGAAACAACAAATTTACCTTTACTATGAAGAGCAGTAACGTTACTGTCTTCACAGTCGCCGGGTGTCACATGCATACCGCGACAGACAGGGGCCAGAAAATCGCAGAGTCTGGTCACACAAAATCCTGCACTAATTATAATTGCTTTACCATCCTATTAAACAGTGCAGGTTTTCCTTGCTCTGTCATTGCAAAGGCTAATCAATCATCTGGATTAATTGAGTCTGTGGACAGGAGACATTTATAAAAGTGACTATGTAAGACAGCTGTCTTTAATGCAGGTAACGAGTTGATTAGGAGCATCTAACTGGTCTGTAGGAGCCAGAACTCTTAATGGTTGTTAGGGGATCAAATACTTATCGATTTTGGACTATAAGACACACTTTTTTCCCAAAACATTTTTGGGGAAAATGGAGGTGCGTCTTATAGTCGGAATATACGTGCAAGTAGTGTGGCGGCAGCAGGAGTGGGTGATTCTGCGGCATTCCGATGCTGCAGGGCGATGATCACACTCCCTTCCTAGGTTGGTGCAGCAGGTTCGGCTGTGCTCCATTTTGCGGGGTCTGCGCTGGCATTTTGTGAAAGCCCTGAGGCCTCGCACATCCACTGTGATGCGGTGATCACAGAGCACCGCCGAACCTGCTGCCCCAGCCTGGGATGAGATTTCCTGGAGGTCACCGCATCACTGCAATGGATGTGCGGTGGCTCCGGGCTTTCAGAAAATGTCCGAGGAGCCCCCGCACCTTTAGCATCGCCGAACCTGCCTCACCAGTCTGGGATGGGAGTCATATCGCCAGACCACCAAACACCCCCTGTGACCACGCACCACCAGCGCTGCTGATCCCCCCTTCCCGGTAAGCAGAATTCAGACTGTAAGACGGACCCCTATTTGACACATCCATTTCTTTTCCCTATTTTCCTTCTTAAAATTTGGGGTGCGTTTTATGGTCCGGTGCGTCTTATAGTCTGAAAAATACTGTATTTCTCACTGCAAAATGCAAATAAATTTATATAATGAAAACAATATGATTTTCTGGATTTTATTTTTGATATTCTGTCTTTCAATCTTAAAATTAACCTACCCTTAAAATTATAGACTGTTCATGTCTTTATCAGTGGGCAAACTTACAAAATCAGCAGGGGATCAAATACTTATTTCCCCCACTGTAACTGTTTGTTCCTGTGAACCTCCATCTTAAAATTTTGAATCATAATTCAGTCTTGGCTGGACATCCTGGTAGTAAAGCCACAGCAGATTGTTTTACTTATCATTTTTTGTGGTCTAGGGTGCACCAGGATGTTCGAGAGTATGTACATGTGTGTTCAAAATTGTTGATACCCCTCGATAAATGACAGGAAAACCCACAATGTTCACAGAAATAACTTGAATCTGACAAAAGTAATAATAAAGCAAAAATCTATGAAAATGAATAAATGAAAGTCAGACATTGCTTTTCAACCATGCTTCTACAGAATTTTTTAAAAATAAAACTCATGAAATAGGCCTGGACAGAAATGATGGTATCCCTGAAAATAATGTGACAAAAGGGACATGTTAAATCAAGGTGTGTCCACTAATTAGCATCATAGGTGTCTACAATCTTGGAATCAGTGAGTGGCCTGTATGGAGGGGCCACAGATACTCACTGTGCTGTTTAGTGTATCACACTCAACATGTTCCAGAGGAAGCAAAGGACTTTTGTCTCAGGAGATTAGAAAGACAATTATAGATAAACTTGTTAAAGGTAAAAGTTATAAGACCATCTCCAAGCAGCTGATGTTCCTGTGACTATAGTTGCACATATTATTCAGAAATTTAAGCTCCATGGGACTGTAGCCAATCCCCCTGGATGTGGCCGCAGGAGGAAAATTGATGACAAATAAAAGAGACGGATAATATGAATGTTAACAAAAGAGCCCAGATAAACTTCTCAACAGATTAAAGGTGAACTTCAAGATCAAGGAACATCAGTGTCAGATCGCACCATTCTTCGTTGTATGAGCCAAAGTGGACTTCATGGGAGATGACCAAGGAGGATACCATTGTTGAAAAAAAATCATAAAAAAGCCAGACAGGAATTTGCCAAACTACATATTGAAAAGCCACAAAGTTTCTGGGAGAATGTCCTAAAGACAGATGAGACAAAAATGGAACTTTTTGGCAAGGCACATCAGCTCTATGTTCACAGACAGAAAAATGAAGCATATCAAGAAAAAAACACTGTCCCTACTGTGAAACATGGAGGAGGCTCTGTTATGTTCTGGGGCTGCTTTGCTGCATCTGGCACAGGGCATCTAGAATCTGTGCAGGGTACAATGAAATCTCAAGACTATCAAAGAATTCTAGAGAGAATTGTTCTGCCAAGTGTCAGAAAGCTTGGTCTCAGTTGCAGGTCATGGGCCTTGCAACATGATAATGACCCAAAACACACAGCTAAAAACACCCAAGAATGGCTAATAGGAAAATATTGGACTATTCTGAAGTGGCCTTCTATGAGCCCTGACCTAAATCCTATTGAGTATCTTTGGAAAGAGTTGAAACATGCTGTTTGGAAAAGGCAACCTTCAAACACGAGACAACTGGAGCAGTTTGCTCTTGAGGAGTGAGCCAAAATACCTGTTGAGAGGTTAAGAAGTCTCATTGACAGTTACATGAATCATTTGATTGCAGTGATTGCTTCAAAAGGTTGTGCAACAAAATATTAAGTTAAGGGTACCATTATTTCTGCCCAGGCCCATTTCATGAGTTTTATTTTTTTTTTAAATTCTGTGGAAGCATGGTTGAAAAGCAATGTCTGACTTTCATTTGTTCATTTTCATAGATTTTTGATTTATTATTCCTTTTGTCAGATTCAAGTTATTTCTGTGAACATTGTGGGTTTTTTCTGTCATTAAACGAGGGGTGCTAACAATTTTGACCACGTGTGTAACTGCCTGCAGTATTTGTGCCCATTCTATAACACCAAATACTCGTCCATCTGGTGTTCTTCAACATTTTGGTGATTCCCTATAGACCATGGCCTGATTTATCTGTAGAATTTATCTCTGATCTACCCATATCAGCAGGTAGCACTGTAATATTGGTGGTGTGGACAGATTCAGCAAGATAACTCATTTCATTGCGCTAATTGTGTCAAGACTATAGCACAAATTTTAACTAAGGAAATCATGAAATTATATGGAATTCCATCTGATATTGTTTCTGACCAGGGGGTTCAATTCATTCTCAGTCTAATGGGCAAACTGAACAAGTGAACCAGAATCTTGAGACATACCTTAGGTGCTTTGTGTCCGAGAATCAGGAGGTTTGTGTTTCTTATTTCCCTCTAGCTGAGTTCACTATAAATAACCATTGTCATGAATCTACTGGCATGTCACTATTTTTTCGGGGCATACGGTTTTCATCCTCAATTCTGTTCATTCAATAAGAAATGTGCTTCAGGAGTACCTGAGGAGGAACGGTTTTATTCCACTATTACATCAGTATGGCAAGGTTTTCTTAATAATTTGAAGAAAATATGGTCCAAATATAAGAGTATGGCTGATCGGATATGCTTGTTGCATCAGGACCTGTGTGTTGGTGATTTGGTGTGGTTGTCCTCAAAGAACATTAAGTTAAAGGCTCCTTCTTGGAAACTGTGACTCAAGCTTAATGGCCCCTATTAGACAGTTGTGGTTGGTAATCCAGTAACATTTCGCCTTGCTTTGCCACCCACTTTTAAAATTCATATTGTATTTCACTGATCACTTCTCAAAAAATACATTGGCTCCTCTTAGCTGTTTCCACTTCCACCTCCACTCATTGTTGATGGGAATCTCGAATTCCAGATAGCGAAGATTATCGATTATTGCTGTATATGCTGGTCTCTTCAATATTTGGTACACTAGAGGGGTTATGGTCCTGAAGAGAGAATGTGGATATCAGCATTGGACATTCAAGTAATCAGGTTGGTCCGGTCATTTCACGCTTCAAACCTAGATAAATCTGGTTCTAAGTTTATGGAGGTCATTCTTAGAAGGGGGATACTGTCACGAGGATACCGCGACAGAGAGGGACCAGAAGATCGATTTGTCTGGTTACAAAGAACCCTGCACTGATTACATCTGCTTCCCCATTCTATTACACAGTGCAAAGCTTAATCAGTTCAGTTGATCTCCTGGAGAACTCATCCTGAATGGCCTCAGATGTTCGGTGTTGTCCACTTCCCTCTGGTATATATGCTCTCCACTTGGAAACTGCCAGTAATAATTCTTACTTCCTGGTTAGATAGTGGAGGAGAAATTCAGTTCTTGTAGTAGGCTGTTGGAGAGTTGTTCAACAGATTTCTGCATTGGTTTGGTTTGCATGTGTAGCCTCATCCTATTCTGTTTAGTTTCTCCAACCTATCCCTTCCCTGTGTTAACTCTGTGTTTTGTGAGTATATTTGTGTGATTGTAGTTTGCTTTCATCCCTGACTGTCTTTCCTTGTCTGTTTGGTTAGTGTAATCCTATACACTTCAGCCTCATATCTCCCTGGATGCGGGAGGGAACATGTTAGGCTTAAGATAGGAGCACAACAAGGTATGTTACCCCAGCATCTCCACCTTCCAGGGTAATCCAAGGGACAGGGATAGACTAGGGTGCTCCCTATTTAGAAAGATCAGGTAGGTGTCACAGTCTCAAGTCACGAATTGACACAGGGTCTCGAGGAGCACAGCATGACCCGGCGACTGATGAGTGGTGACATGAGTAATGTTACTGCTCTTCACAGCCGGGAGTGGCTGCTGCTCAAAACCTATGGAACTTCAGAACAAGGCTCCTTAGGCTTTGAATGATAAAATCGGGGAACATTGTGGGAAGCGCTGGACAACATCGGACCTGCATGGAAACTTTGTTTTCTTTTAAATTGGTGAAAAAGGGACAGTGTCTTGTTTTCATTTCTCTCTTTTTATGTTTTTTTTTCAAAAATTACATTATATATTAAAAATGGCTTCAGTGAGGATTGTTAGCTGACTATAATTTATATAATTTATCTTTAAACATTACATACCATATAACCAAGGTCATAAGTATTTATGTTGGAAAGACCACAACGTCCTTCTTGGAAAAAGATCTGGAGCCTCCTTTGAGGGATATGATAAACCTTCCTATACTGGTTTTGCGGTTTCCTCAATCTTCTGTCAGAAAGAGAGGGAGCTGCCCTTTCTGCTTTCCTTAACCTCCATGTGTGATGATAAATCTTTCTGCTGCAATTGTAATGCTTACATTAAGCATGTGTCATAAACTGTGCTCGAACATAAATTGAGAAATCATAAATTTGTGTTTAAATATATTGTCTATTACATTTACTGGGCTGCTTTGAAGGATGAGTATTCCGTGATTTATATATGGAGAACATTGTAAATTCAGGCATGGATTTATTGTTAACTAACCAAACAATGATTAAAGAGATCAAACAAATTTCTTTCTAAGAACATTGACTTTGGTAGATATTAATTCAAGAATGTAGCACAGAGCTGTTATGCTGAGTCACTTCCCATGGCCAAGTCATGAGTGAGGGTTGTCAAGAAGTCCAGGGTCAGATGCCAGGAGTGTACATCATAAAAAGAAGGAAGAAACAAAAGCGTAGTCAGGTAACGTTCCAAGGTCAGAATACCGGGAGGTTAAAGGATCAGAGCATAAGGGGTTAAACAGATGGATGGTCAGAACAAGGTCCAAGGTCAGGCAGCGAAAAATATATAACAGAATGCAAGGCACAGAAAGACAAACCACATAGTAGCTGAATGTACATCTGGAAGGGGTCTGAGGGAAACAGCTCTGATAAATAACCTGGCAATCACCTTGGAAAATGAACACCTGGACACAGCCAGAGCCTCCCAGTCTCGGACTGGACTGCCGAGTTGTCAATTAACACACTGCCAGCTCAGCATGCCCCTGTACCAGACTGGATGACTGAGGTGTCAATCAAAGTACTGACAGCTTCAGCACACCTCTATAGCAGTTTGAATGGTTGAGCTGTCGGTAACTGCATCCCAGACACAGTGAAGGTGAAGCTGTGACAAGAGCCATGACATCCAAATAGACTTTTGATAAAGATAATGAGACTAGATTAATAATTATGCATATTGAAAGATTAGATGAAAATTTACTTTTTCTCGCTGGCCACACATTATTATTGGCTTCTGGAGGGACGTGTTGATGTGAAAGTCACAGTAACTTTGAGGAAGCAGCTAATAGCCTCTAATGACAATCTAGGAAAAATGGAAAGTCACATTCAGCCATGTCATTGTAACGAAAGTGACTGTCATACCTTGGGGTAATCAGGATCCCTGGAAACTAAACTAGAGGTGTGATATTTAATCTTTGGTTTCCAATTATGAGCTGACCTTGGCAAGAGTTAAAGTAAATGTCTAGAGATAGTTTTGCTCATATTCTAAATGAGATAAGAACATCTTCTTGCAGTTATATTTTGATTACATGGTCTATATATAAATGAGAGCCACAGTGAATACTAAAGAACCATTCCAGTTAAGGAACGGATGTTCTCACAAAACCTCTAGAGGCCACAACCTTTAGCTTTATTCTGTTTCTACTAGTTTCTAGAATGATAATCATACATTGGAAAAAATAGAAATAAAATGCTATTACAACAAATTAACGTCTGCACTGTAAAGGTGCAATTTCATGATGTGGAAAGAAGATGAAAACAACAGACAGGCAGCTATCTATATACAATACTATAAGTAGCATTGTCCCATAATTTCTGCTGAGATTGAAGCATCTAAAAAAAAAAAAATTCTTGATTAAAAATTCCCAATAGGTTTGTGAACGCCTTTGTGCATGAATGCACCAATTTGACGCAAATTTAAAGTAACCAAATTTTTTTTCATGGTACAGTCTGATCCTGCAGTCTTGTATTTCTCATCTGCATGTGGCTAACCTACACCTGAACACTAAACAAAGTATTCTACTCTCCTTTATATACTTTACTCTTTACAGTCAGCATAAGTAAGTGCTTCTAATAATGTGTATATAGTGTATACTTGTGTCATGAATCAGTATGGGATTTGTGGCAGCTCTGGGTATGCTGGAATTTAAATATAGTTTTTTTTCCTTTGGTTCAGCAAGAGTTCATGTCAGTC
Organism: Oophaga sylvatica; assembly: GCA_033576555.1. Taxonomy (NCBI): domain Eukaryota; kingdom Metazoa; phylum Chordata; class Amphibia; order Anura; family Dendrobatidae; genus Oophaga; species Oophaga sylvatica. The sequence continues at coordinate 486,600,518 of JARQOD010000002.1, forward strand.
TCTTGCTGGCAGCTTCTTTTAGGCTGGTCAGCTCTCTTTAAATAGTCACATGACCAGTCAGCGGTTATAGAGTTTACTTCTATGCAGACTAGCTAGGTGTGTGGAGTTCTCTTTTGGCTGTGGTATAGCTGCTGTTGAAGTCCTGTTTACCTGGTGTCGTTTATTTTGCTGCTGTGGAGCAAATTTTTGAACAACACCATTGGTTTTATCATATATTGTACTGGAAAACAGGAAAAAATTCCAAGTGCAGTAAAGTTGCAAAAAAAGGTCATTCCCGTTCTTGGTTTTGTTTAGCTTTTTACTAGGTTCACTAAATGCTAAAACTGACTTGCCATTATGATTCTCCAGGTCATTGCAAGTTCATAGACACCAAACATGTCTAGGTTCTTTTTTATCCAAGTGGTGAAAAAAAATTCCAAACTTTGTTAAAAAAAAAAGCGTAGCGTCTCTATTTTTCGTTTTCTCGGGCTGGGTGAGGGCTTCTTTTTTGCGCTCCGAGCTGACGTTTTTAATGCTATCCTTTTGGTGTAGATACGATCTTTTGATCACCTGTTATTGCATTTTAATGCAATGTAATGGCGACCAAAAAAACGTAATTTTTGCGCTTTTACTGTTTTTCTTACTATGCCATTTAGCGATCAGGCTAATTCTTTTTTTTTCTATTGATAGATTGGGCGATTCTGAACGCGGTGATGCCAAATATGTGTATGTTTGATTTTTTTTGTTTTATTTTGAATGGGGCGAAAAGGGGGAAATATAAGCTTTAATATTTTTTTTATTTTTTTTATATTTTTAAAAACTTTTTTTTTACTTTTGGCAAGCTTCAATAGTCTCCATGGGAGACCAGAAGCTGACATAACCCGGTCGGCTCTGCTTCATAGAGGCGATGATCAGATCACCGGTATGTAGTAGATTTACTGACTTGCTATGTGCGCCGACCACCAGGTGACGCTGATAGCAATCCAGCACTGACAATCATAGGTACACCTCTGGTTGTCATTCCAACCCCCGGTGACTCGCGATCACGTGAGATGGGCCAACTTCCGGCACGATTGCCGGAAGCGCATGATAAATGTCGCTGTCAGCATGTACCCATGGCTATTTCGGGTACATGTCAGCTGTTTTGAGCAACTGACTTGTCCTGGAAAAGATGTGGGCTCAATGCCGGAGCCCACATCAAAGGGAGGGAGTCCGACATGGTGTACTATTACGCCCGTTGTCGGAAAGGGGTTAATATTACAATTAAGGGAAGAAATTGTCTCTGTGTGTTTTAGAATCTCAATTATATCCTCCTTCATTCTCTTCATCACTGGCTTGTGTCTCGCCATAAGCCTACTGGCTGCAGCAGGTGCTTAATTGCTGTGTTCTCTCTGCAAATTACTGCTACGCATCACTTTTTGAACAGGTTATGTTTCCTTAAAGAGGCTGTCCACTACTTCATCATTGATGACCTATCTGACATCAAGCTCACCCGCTTGATGTTTGTTTTACAGTAACAATTATTAACAATTTACAAGCTCATTTACAGTTTCCCATGTTAGATAATTGCAATGCATCTGTAAAAAATGAATGCTGTATGGATGTTCCATGTGGGATCCGTTTTCTGCTTGAATAGTCTCATCTCAAAATATGGAAGAAACTAGGGCATGCTGTTTTTTTTCTTAAGTAGATTTGATCCATGAAAAAAACCCTCTATTTTATTGAAGTAGATTGGTCTGAGTGCTGTCCATCTGCTGTCCATTTTTTCATGGCTAGCACTAGGACCGAAATACGGTCGTGTGAACGAGCCTTTAAAATGAGTGAAGGCAACTCTAATCATTTTTTTAATTAAATCTTTAATTTCTAGGATAAGTTATCATTTAAGCTCTTTCCTCCCAATTATTAGACCTTGTTTGAGTTTAGAAACAAGGAAATTGTGTTTTCAATCTAATGTTTATTCATTGAGCACAAAGCCTGGCATTCTATATGTGATAAGAACTGAGACAGTTTTATACGACTGTTGTAATTCTGACTGCTCCATATGTTTGGCTTTTCCAGGCACGTCCTTATCTGTCTAATATAAATAGCTGCAGTTATTAAAGTGACTGATAATAGTATTTGTCAGAATTTTTTATTTTAAATAATCCCATTATGAAGTGTTAATAAGATTGATGTCTGCATTGTCAAGGATATTACTTAGAATGATGGATGTACCATTATAACGTTCTACTTAGATGGCATTGTTTTCTTTCTATATTTTAGTAGAAATCTAAAAATTTGAAAAAACAAAAATGTATTAAAACTTAAAACATCAATTGATGCACCTCATACAGCTACATTTTTGAGTCATTCCATGTTAAAGGTAACCTGTCATGTGAAAAAAAAGCTATTAACCTGCAGATATGGGGTTCATCTGCAGGTTAATAGAGTTCTGAACCTGGCAGAGGTAGAGTTTGGGTTTCAGTCATGGATGTGGCACCAGTGCAGGTTCAGTCTGTAACTGCGCCCCAGCTCTGACTGACAGCAGCTCAGCATAAGGCCTCTTTCACATGTCAGTGTGTCCAGTACGTGTGGTGACAGTGTAAGGAGATGAACAGAAGCAGTGCTGCCGGTCCAAGGAGTGCTCTGGGGCCAGAACTATCGGGGTTGTCATTACTGTAGCAGGGGGATGACTTGTTTGTGTGGGGAAAGCCAGGGCACCTGACAGAAGGAGGCGTGGGGGACATAAAGGGAGCTGAGCGCGGGAAAGATGGGAACTTGGTGGGAAGGAAACTACAGAGCAGGAAGAAGGTTGACTCCCTCTCCTAAATTACCTCCGCTGACGCCAGCCCTGTAGAGAGGTGCAGTGCAGTAGACGTATTGTCTTCCTCTGAACTTTGTGATATGGTGCGAGGCCTCATCACCTCTCCACTGCGGCCTGCACGGTGTTCGCTCCCAGTGTACCGTGTTCTCCTTGAGGAATCAGCGAAAGGAACTGTGCCAAAGCTTCAACGGACCCAAGATCAACGGACTTCAGACAAACGGACCCGGATACTTCAGCATGGTCAGGAGACATTGCATCTCGTTTTTACACAGCAGAGCCAGAGACTTTGTTCATGGACTGCGACGCCGTCGGGAGCTGTTCCAGCCACCTCCAAACCAGGACTCCAATCGATATGTCTTTACCTTCACTTTTTGTCTTGTTGTTACGATTATTTTGCTGTTCACCATTTGCCTAATCACCTTCCTGCGTGGAGGTTTTCTCTGAATTCGTATTCATTTGTTGTCTAAGTAAATCACTGTTAACCCCCTTCTCTGCCTCCTGTTGTTTACTGCATCTGACGAACCTTTACATTTTGGCGTAGTCGGCAGGATGCAGTCTAGCAGCATGGAGTCGGCAGAACAAGCAACTGGGCCCAGGACCAGTATCTCATTTGGGGCCAAGTAATTTTCCAAAATTCACAGGGACTAACACCATGTTGTGGAGCTGGACGGAGCGCATGAGGGGTATGTTGAGAATGACTCCTGCACTAGAGGCTGAGGTGGCCATTATGGCCTTGGACGGAGAGGCTAGAGACTCTGTAATGCTACGTGCCCCCCGAGACCATGACACATTAACCAAACTACTCCAGATTTTGGAAGCAACCCACGGGGACCCCACTGACGTAGGGGAACTTAGGACTCGCCTATTTAGCCGTATGCAAAGGGAGGGGGAGACGGTGACACAGTATATGAATGCCCTACAAGAATTAGATACCGCCATTGTCAGAAAGGATGGAGTGGGAATAGGGCCGGCAGATGTTGTGTTACGTGATTTGTTGGTGACTGGGTTATGAAACGTCCTGACCAAAAAGACCCTGAGGGAATGGGTACGGGTGGACCCCGCATCACTTTTGCTGACTGAGGGTGACAGTCCCGGTAGGGAAGGTCCAAAGTGGGGAAGCAACAGTAAATTCGGTCACTGAACCCCCCTGGGTCGAAGAGATGAGGAGGGAGCTGCTGAATATCCAAGGAGAATTGGCTCAAATGAAGGAAAAAGTTGAGACTGGCCCGAATGTAGAGGGGGGCCGAAGTGGGTTGGCCAATAATGACACCAGAAGGTCTCACCGACTGAGGACTCTCACCTACTTCAACTGCAGAGAAATAGGGCATATAGCTTGGGAGTGCCCGCGGCTGGGCGGGCCTCGTCCACGACGGTCGTTAAACCAGAGAGCTCCGAGCCTGGGGGACGTTGCTCAGAGCCTGAGTGGAAAGGAAGTAGTGGTGAAAGTCCCACAAACCTGGTGTCCATGTGCCCGCTGGTCTGGGCTGAATTTAACGGACAGGCGGTGCGTTGTCTGGTGGATAATGGATCTCAGATGACCATGATGCCTGAAGCCTATTTACATCGTTACTTTCCGGGAATTCTTCGGTCCAAGTAGGGCCCAGTAGTAAATCTGACAGTCGGCAAACCACCTGCCCATCCCGGTCGCAGTGGTGGTATGGATGCAGGTTTCTCTGTGCCGCCAAGATCTTGGATGGAAAGGTATAGTGTTGATCCAGGGCGAAGCCGGCCTCAGTCATACTGTCACCCTGGGGATGAATGTGTTGAAAGAGTTCGGGAAACTACTTGTGGATGAACCTGCCCACTTGTCCCTGAAGCAGTGAGGTACACATATCCCCAAGCGACAAGTATTTCAGCGATTGCTTGTGCCGCGCAAGCTCAGGAGTCATCTAGCCATGTGGAAACATTGGGAAAAGTGACAGAGCCAAGCTCCGCTAAACTCACCCAACCACCAGGACAAACAGTGCTGACCCTGCCTGTTTGAACCCACACCCCGCTGGAGGGGGTGGAGGTACAGCTAGAACCCTCTCTGACTGAACCACTGCCAGCAGGACTGTTGGTGGCATGAACTCTGGCCGTTGTACGAGATGGAACAGTGCCCGTGCACTGCGTTAACTTGACAGATCAAGAAGTAGTAATGCCACCCAGGAGCGAAGTAGCACAGATAGTAGGAATACCTAAGGAAACCAATCTGCCCCAGGCCATACAGTTGTCACTTCAGCGGTAAGACATGTGGTTATTGACGATCACCACTTCCTCAACACTGGAGCCCCAAAACATTAACGAGGGGCGACACATTTTGGAGCAAATACGTGCCGAACTGTCTGAACTCACGCCTGCCCAGGTACAACAAGTGGAGGCAGTGTTGGGGGAAATACAGGTCCGTGTTTGCAAGTCATGAGGATGATTTTGGCTGTATGACGGCTATTACTCATGAAATACCAACGGTGAACACAGCGCCGATCAGGGAACGTTACCGACAAATTCCCCCAAGTTAAACCAGGAAGTTCGAGAGATGCTAGGTCAGATGCTGCAGGCAGGTGTCATCAAGGAGAGCCAAAGTCCGTGGGTGGCCCCAATCATGCTAGTAATGAAAAAAGATGGAACATTGAGGTTCTGTGTGGACTATCGAAAACTCAACGCTTGCACTTTGTGTGACTCATACCCTCTGCCTCAGATTGAAGAGTCCCTATCTGCCTTGGGGAAAGCCAAATTCTTCTCGACGTTGAATCTCGCTAGCGGATACTGGCAAGTGCCCATGTCGGAAAAGGACTGGGCAAAGACGGCTTTTATTCTACCTATGGGTCTCTTCGAATTCAAAAGGATGCCTTTTGGCTTGGCCAACTCCCCCAGGACATTTCAACGACTGATGGAGAGGTGTTTAGGTGCCCTGAACTTCGAGGCTACGCTCATATACTTGGACAACATCATAGTGTACGCTTCCTCGTTTGAAGATCACCTGCGGAGACTGGAGCAAGTGCTGAATTGCCTGCAAAAAGTACGGACTGAAGGTGAAACCCCAGAAGTGCAACTTGTTCCGGACTCAGATTGAGTACCTAGGTCATGTTGTCTCAGCAGACGGAGTGGAACCGTCACAGGAAAAGATCAGGGTGATTCAGGACTGGCCAACCCCTGAGTCCGTGAAAGATGTTCGGGCATTCGTGGGATTGACGGGGTACTATCATCGCCTTGTGAAGAACTTTGCCTTGTGGTGCAGCCCCTGCTAGAGCTTTTGAAAGGGGTACCCCCAAATGCAAAAGTCCGGCCTATCCGCTGGGAAGAGAAACAAGAAAAAGCTTTTCGGACTTTGCTGTACCGGTCATACTCCACACTGACGGAAGCTTACACGGGTTGGGGGCTGTGTTGTCACAGGTGCAGGACGGGAAAGAGAGTGTGATCGCTTATGCCAGTCGGTCTCTTCACGATTCCGAATGTAACCCGAACAATTACAGTTCCTTCAAGCTGGAGTTGCTGGCGTTGGTGTGGGCTATGACGGAGCGGTTCGCGGAACATCTGTCTGGCTCCGATGTGTTAGTGCGCATCGATGATAATCCGCACCAGGAGAACGCTAAGTTAGGGGCCCTTGAACAAGGCTGGGTAGCCCGGATTGCAAAGTTTCAGTATAAGATTGCCTACAAGAGGGGGCTGAAAACACCCACGCTGAAGGCTTGTCCAGAGCAAGACATTCGACACCTGGGGAGAACAAGGATGAGATGCTGAAGGATGAGGAAGTTCCCCAATTCTGGAAGACTGCTGGGACAGCAGTAGCTACGCTGGAGCAAATTTGGACCAACCCATGTGAAGGAGTTTTGGGGAGGTCCAGGGACGAGTGGGTTCTCTTATAACAGGAGGACGGTGAACTCGCTATGTTTCGCCAATGGGTGGACTGTGAAACAGTTGCCCAGACAAGAACAAAGAAGCCCCCTTACTCCAGAGGTGCTGAAAATACTCCGACAGTGGGAGAGACTTCAGATGCGAAATGGACTGTTATATCGAAAGGTCCAGCTACAGAAAGAACTAGGGGCCTCTTGGCAGGTGGTGATCCCAGAGATGGTGTTATCTAAAGTCGCGACTGAGGCTCACAAAAAAGGAGTGCACTTCGGTGCTGAGAAAACCTTTCAATGGTTACCATCCTCGGTTAAGAGCAACAGTTGAAGAGGCCTTTAAACTCTGCCGGGCTTGTGAATTGGCCAAATCTCAAGAACAACGGGCTCCGACACAGACAATTGTGATGTCAGCACCCCTGGAACTACTGACCGTCGACTACTTGACCATCGGACCGGCACATCATGGATATGACCATTGTCTACTGATGATCGATCATTTCTTGAAGTTTGCTATAGTCACACCCACTCGAGATCAAACGGCAAAGTCGGCTGCTCATGCCATCTGTAAAACCTTCATTCTGGTCTATGGATGCCCGCAACGGATCCACTCTGATCAGGGAGCCTGTTTCGTGGGAAGAGTCATGGACAAGTTACAGCAGATTTATCAGTTTGACCGTTCTCACACTACGCCATACCATCCACAAGGAAATGGGGCCTGAGAACGATTTAATCGTTCACTCATACAGATGCTGAGAACCTTGGAGGAAGATTGGAAGGCTCGGTGGCCTGAATACATGTCGGTGCTGGTATGGATCTATAACAATCGAGTGCACCAGACCACCGGGTTCACAACCTACTCTGTGTTGTTCGGTCTAAAAGGGAAAGAAGTCACGGAGCTGGAATTGGACCCAGGGGAGGACTACCATGGAAGGGGGTGTCTACCTGGGTTTGAGAACATTGTCATTGTCTGCAGACTTAACATCGTCTAGTGCAGACTTGACTTCAGAAGTTGGAGCACACAGAGAAACTTTTGGTTGGGGACCAAGTGTTGGTAAGAGAAAAACATCCACGGGACAAACTGGAGAATCGGTGGGAGAATCGGCCATACCGAGTGAAGCGTCGGGTCAGTGGAAAAGGACCCGTATACGAGATTCAACCGGAAGGAGAGGGGGACGACTCCACGAGAATAGTGCACCGAAGCATGCTCCGGCCATGCTCTCCGAAGACCCCTATCAGAGGAAGAAACGACTGATGTTCCTGAGTGGTCCCCCACAGTAGAGGATGATGAAGAGGAAGAAGGTCCTGAACCACAGCTTGAGAGCGTGTAAGAGAATCAGAACCCTGGAACCTCAGAAGGAAATGTTACGGCTGACGTGGACCTGACTCCTCCAACATCAGGACAGCCAGGTACAACCATACTCGAGGACTCCATTACTCCTTCTAATCTATGATGCTCTGAACGAACGGCTGGACAGCTCCCCAACCGCTACAACCAGGATCAATTTAAATGGCAACAGTTTGCTGAGAGAGATTCACACAGACATGATGTCTCCCAGAGTGTCTCGCCTGTGGAATGGCTAGTGAAAGGAAAGGGGGAGTATAAGGAGTTCAACAGAAGCAGTGCTGCCAGTCCAAGGAACGCTCTGTGGCTGGAACTATCAGGGCCGTCATCAATGTTGCAGGGGGATGACTTGTCGGTGTGGGGAAAGCCTGGGCACCTGACAGAACGGAGTGTGGGGGACATAAAAGGAACTGAGCGTGGGAAGAGGGGGACTTGGCAGGAAGGCAACTACAGAGCAGGAAGAAGGTTGACTCCCTCTCAATTACTTCTGCTGACTCCAGCCCTGTAGAGACTGTCCAACTCACATACCCTATACCGAGCGTCCCTCCACGAACCAGACCCACCACGTGCAGTGCAGTAGATGTATTGTCTTCCTCTGAACTTTCAGATACCGTGTGAGGCCTCGTCACCTCTACCCCTGCGGCCTTCATGGTGTCGCACCCCCAGTGTACTGCGTTTTCCTTGAAGAATCAGTGAAAGGAACTGTGCCCACGCTTCAACGGACTCCAGACCAACGGACCCGGATACTTCGGCATGGTCATGAGACAATGCATCTCATTTCTACACAGCAGAGTCAGAGACTTTGTTCACGGACTGCGACACCATCGGGAGCTGTTCCAGCCATCTCCCAACCAGAACTCCAATCGATAAGTCTTTACTTTCACTTTTTCTCTTGTTACGATTATTTTGCCTAATCATCTCCCTGCGGGGAGGTTTGCTCTGAGTTCGTATTAATTTATTCTTTAAGTAAATCCCTGTTAACCCCCTTCTCTGCCTCCTGCTGTTTACTGCATCCGACGAACCTTTACAACAGTTTTCCCACATACCAGAAACACTGACACAAGTAGACCCATTCAAATGAATGGCTTTGTGCACATGTCAGTGTGTTTCCACAGACCGTGTGTACATGGGCAAAACACGCAGACATGTCCATTTTTTACCGACAGCACGGTCCGCAAAATGTCCCGCATACGTGTACACGGAGAACACACATTGATGTAATCCATGTGACACGCATTGGCACCGGGGAAGAAGCGCTACAGTAAGCGGTGTTCCCCGGTGGCAGGTGCTGATGACAGCTCTCATCATTCTCCCCTGCTCTGCCGGCAATCGGCATGAGCAGAAGAGAATGATGAGAGTTATGCTAAAGTCAGAAAGATGACAGCAGGTGGGGGCTTTTGGGACTATTACTCCCATCATCCGACACCTGCTGCCACTAATAACAGTGACAGCAGGAGTGGATGATTGGGGTATTCCTTTCCAGCCGCCTGCGATCTAACTAAATAAATGAATGAAAAACCCGACGTGGGTTCCCTCTATTTTCTTTAACCAACCAGGCAAAACTCACAGCTGGGGGCAGGTATTCTCAGGCTGGTAAGGGGCCATTGATATAGGCCCCCCAGCCTTAAAACACCAGCCCACAGCTGCCCAGAAAAGGCACATCCATTAGATACGCCAATTCTGGCGCTTTGCCAGGCTCTTCCCACTTGCCCTGTAGCGGAAGCAAGTGGGGTTCATATTTGTGGGGTTGATGTCACCTTTCTATTGTAATGTAACATTAAGCCCACGGCTTAGTAATGGATAGGGTCTTATAGACACCTATCTATTACTAATCCAATAGTAGTTACACGTTAAATAAAGACACAGCCAGAATAAAGTCTTTTATTTGAAATAACACTAAACACAGTTTTCCATTTTTATTATTACCCTTAATCCAAGCAAAGCCCTTGGTCTCCTGTAATAAAAATAAAATAATAAAACAAACAACTACCGTACCTGTACATCGTTCTGTCCCACGTCATAATCCATGTCTGGAGGATAATTAGTTTTCAACCTGGACGGTGCCAAGATGCAACCTTCCTGGCTGAAAACCACTTGTGAATGAGATGCTGCGAGTGCAGCTTCAGTGACTAGCAGGGATGTCAATGATGCTGTGCTCCCAGCCGGCTTGAACTGTGGTGACCTCTAGACCATGGGAAAATGCCAGTGATGAGGTCAACGCAATTCAAGCTCAGTGTCTTCACAGAAGATCACCGTGAAAAATTTTTGTTCCAGAAGTTTTGAGGCTTGTCTCTGTGTTGTTTTGTGTATTGTAGGTGAGATACTTTGTGGCATTTGTAATGTAATCTAATGTAATGGCTTTCTTCTGGTGACTGGACCATGCAGCCCATTTTTCTTCAATTGCCTCCTTATTGTGCATCTTGAAACAGCTACAACGCTAGTTTTCAGAAAGTCCAGTATCTCAGCTGATGTCATTTGTGGGTTTTTCTTTGCATCCCGAACAATTTTCCAAGCTGTTGTGGACAAAATTTTGTGTTGGTCTACCTGACTGTGGTTTTGTTTTTACAGAGCCCCTGATTTTCCATTTGTTAATCACAGTTTGAATGCTGCTGGCTAGCATTATCAATTCCTTGGATATCTTTTTGTATCCTTTTCCTGTTTTATACAGTTTAACTACCTTATACCGTAGATCTATTTACAATTCTTTTGCTTTCCTCATGACTCACAATCCAGAATCGTCAGTGGCTAGATAAAATATGCAAGAGTATATATATATATATATATATATATATATATATATATTATTATATATATAATATCCCAGAAACTCACTCAGCTTTTATGCACACAGACTGATTACAAGCAAACATGTCACTGGTGACGATGTTACCTTTAGTAGCGAGTCAAGCCCATTTGTGTCAACTTCTGTGCATGTTAACAGGCCAAAATCACCAGGGTATGTGAACTTTTGATCAGGGTCATTTGGATGTTTTGAGTTGTCATTATGATTTAAAAAGAGGAAAAACAGTAGTTTGACAATAAATGGCTTCACCCAACCATGAGCCATGAGTGGAGAAAAAGTTTTAGTGCTATCATTCATAATCTCTTAAAAAACACCAAGAAAGCAAAAATTCTGCCGGGGTATGTAAACTTGAGCATAACTGTATATGAGTTTCACTTTTTGTATTGAAGAGCTTAAATAAATTTACTTTTTGATGATATTCTAATTTAGTGAGAAGCACTTGTATATTTTTGAAAAATATATACCGTATCTTGCATTGTATCCATTTACAACCTTGATGCTTCTATTCTTAGGAGTCCACTGGGTGGTCCTATTCAGAGATTCATAGCTATCTCTGTATGAACAGGAGAGACTGTCACTCACCAAGAGCGGGAACTTACATATAATATATATATACTGTATATATAATTATAAATTCCATTTTAAGTTAAATTTGTTTTAAAATTTTTCCTGAGTATGCCGATACCCTATATGTGGGGAAAATCCACTGTTTGGGAGCACGGCAGGTATTGGAATGGAAGGAGCACCATTTGACTTTTAGAACACAAAGTTTACTGGAATTAAGAGCAGATGCCATGTCTTGTTTGGAGAGCCCTTGATGTGCTTAAACAGTATAAACCCCGCACAAGTGACTCCATTTTGGAAACAAGACCCCTTAAAGAATGAATGTATATTGGTGTGTGGTGAGCACCTTGAACCTTCAGAGAAGTTTATAACGTAGAGCAGTGAAAATAAAAAATTCACGTTTTACCCACAAAAAAAATTATTTTATCCCCTTTTTTTATTTTAACAAGGGTAACAGGAGAAAATGGACCCCCAAAATTGTTGTGCAATTTCTCCTGAGTACACAGATACCCCATATGTGGAGTAAAACTACTGCTTGGGTGCACGGCAGGGCTCGGAAAGGAAGGAGTGATGCTTTGGAATGTAGACTATGATGGAATTAATTGTAAAAAACTGGGCAAAACTGTCACTGAAAAAGACCTGGGTGTATGGGTGGACGACAAACTCACATTTAGTGGCCAGTGTCAGGCAGCTGCTGCAAAGTCAAATAAAATAATGGGATGAATTAAAAGAGGCATAGATGCTCATGAGGTGAACATAATGTTACCTCTATACAAGTCACTAGTGCGACCACACTTAGGATACTGTGTACAGTTCTGGTCTCCGGTGTATAAGAAAGACATAGCTGAACTAGAGCGGGTGCAGAGGAGAGCGACCAAGGTTATTAGAGAAATGGGGGGTCTGAAATACCAAGACAGGTTATTACACTTGGGGTTATTTAGTTTGTAAAAACGAAGGCTTAGGGGTGATTTTATTACAATGTATAAATATATGAGGGAACGGTACAAAGACCTTTCTAATGATCTTTTTACTATAAGACCTGTGACTGGGACAAGGGGCATCCTCTACGTCTGGAGGAAAGAAGGTTTAAGCATAATCACAGACGCAGATTCTTTACTGTAAGAGCAGTGAGACTATGGAACTCTCTGCCGTATAATGTTGTCATGAGTGATTCCCTACTAAAATTTAAGAGGGGCCTGGATGCCTTTCTTGAAAAGTAGAATATTACAGGTTATATACACTAGCTTCCTAGATATTGCATTGATCCAGGGAGCTAGTCTGATTGCCGTGTGTGGAGTCGGGAAGGAATTTTTTTCCCCAATGTGAAGCTTACTGTTTGCCACATGGTTTTTTTTTGCCTTCTTCTGGATCAATACGTTAGGGCAGGTTAGGATAGGATATGGGTTAAACTAGATGCACTTAAAGTCTTCCTTCAACCTAAATAACTATGTTACTATAGAATAGTCTGCTGGCCTCATGGAGCATTTGGAGAGCTCCAGATGTTCCTAAGCAGTGAAAAAAAACCACAAGTTGCCCCTTTTTGGAAACTAGACCCCTCGAGGATTTTACCAAGGGGTATAGTGAGCATTTTGAACCAAACAGGTACTACACAGAATTTAATAACATTAGGTCGTCATGTTGAAAATTTTCATTTTTTTCACGAAAATGTTGATTTCGCCCCAAATTTGTAATTTTCACAATGGATGATAGGAGAAAACGGACCCCAAAAATTGTTGTGTAATTTGCCCCGAATGCGACAATACCCATATGTGGTCAAAAACTTCTGCTTGAGGACATGACAGGGGGAGAAAAGGAAAGAGCTCTATTTGCCTGGGATAGATTGTGAATGCCTTGTCGCATTTGGAGAGGTTCTGACATGTGAAAACAGTAGAAACCCTCTCATATGTGACCCTATTTTGGAAACTAGACCCCTCATATCTATTGGGGGGGCAGAGGAAGCCGCCGCCCCAGGCCCTGTCACATGAAGGAGGAGCACAGGAGGAGAGCAGGAAAATGCATGCTCCCCTGCCTGACGGAGACTCTGCACATTGGTAACACAGTGGCCAGTTGCAGAGTCTCCCCCCTGCACTGTACGGTGCAGGCTTACTGACCTGAGGAGCTTCTGTCAGGCTGCAGTTTTGTGCATGCTCGGATTGGCTCAGGCACACTAGGTTCTAGTGTCCACCCTGCATTTCACTCTGACTCTTCCTGGTCCTGCCCCACCGCCTGCAAACTTCATCGGATGGGGATATTGTGAAGGCTGTGGTGGGTGAGGGGCAACAGGGTACTGGGGGGCTGATTATTATATTGTTTTGTTTGGAGATTATATGCACTCCATTACATGCTCATGGAGTATAATCCTAAAATATTAAGTTTTATGAGACCTATATTAAAAATAGTGGTTAAAATACAGAGGCTGCTAAGCTAAATGAGGGGAACAAACTGACTGGATAAAGTGCAAAGTGCATCAATATACTGTGAGACAGTGAAGGAATGTGTGTTGAATGGGGTGTGCATTTCGCCTAGGTATAAGGGAAATGTGTGGCTTTGTAAACCTAGTGGTAGAGAAAGGTCACTACACCTCACATTCAGCACACACTTGCAGCACAGGCCTGAAACTACTCAGGTCTTGATTAGGAGACCAGAAGTAGGTGTCTGCAAACACAATCTGAGAGCTCATTCAGTCTGGACAAGGGGTCCAGGCACAGAAGGTGTCTCCAAGAGTGTGGGAGCTGTCTTTAGCCCAGACACAGGGAGGTGTCCTGGCACAAGGAAGCAGTCTCTAAGAGTGTGAGCTATCTCAGTCTGGGTGCAGGACGTACCCCGGACACAGGAGTAGTCGCAGTGAGAATCCGTGCGAATAGCGACTGAATAGGAGGTGACCTCTCTCAAGTCTGGACATTGGAGTTGCCTTCGGACATAAAGAGGAGTGTCTGTGAAACTCCATACTGGTAACATATATCATATGTGTTGTTTTGGGCACAGACTGGTAGAGTCTGGGTCCCGGATAGAGAGGGCCATCTATCTAAGTGTAATTAGAGGCTAGACAAGCCCAGGTTTTCTGTTTATGATTTGTTTTTATCTGTGTGCTGTGGACTTTAATAAAACTGGTTGCGGCCAGTTTTCACCAAACTGCTGTCTGAATGAACTGTTTCCGTGCCATTCTGTCTACCCAGACAGCGATCCTAGAGCTAAACCCCCCGGAAAGGCTACAATTGGCGGAGAATGCTGGGGCAGCGCAGGGCCTGGTACAGTTAGTGCTGGAGTGTGCATGCAGCACAGTGGCGAGAGACAGCATTAAAGGTGAAGTCTATTGAAATAGCAACAGAAAAAGAAAAAAAAGTGTGTGTCAGCAGAAACGTCTGTTTGGAGCAGTCTTGGAGAGACAGTGGCCCTGATAGGGTCTGCAGAGAGAAAATGTATGCACAGCAAAGCTGAACTTGTTGTGAAAATGACTGTGGAATGTGCAGCAGCAAAAGAAAAGTTTGTGGAGCAGTCTTAAAGAGACAGTTGCCCTAATAGATTTTGCAAAGGAAAAAAAAAAAAAAAAAGTGGTTGCACAGCAAGGCTGAATTTTCTGTGGAAAAAAAGCTGTGTAGTGTGTATGTCTTGAGTGAAGACTGCCGTTGTTAAGACAGAGAAGTCTGACAGCATGGATGACAGCATGGAGGCGCTGTTTGAACAAATGGCGCAAGTTAATGTGCAACATAAAACTGCCGTGGTTGAGACAGATAAGTCCGGCAGTGTGAAGGAGCTCATTGAGTACCTGGTACAGGCCCAGCGAAGCA
This sequence comes from Oophaga sylvatica, assembly GCA_033576555.1. Classification (NCBI taxonomy): domain Eukaryota; kingdom Metazoa; phylum Chordata; class Amphibia; order Anura; family Dendrobatidae; genus Oophaga; species Oophaga sylvatica. The sequence goes on from JARQOD010000002.1 coordinate 486,615,624, forward strand.
TGCAGCAGAGCATGGAGCAGCAGCGCCTGCAGTACCAGCAGCAAATGCAGCAGTACCAGCAGCAAATCCTGCAGCAGCAGCAGGAGAATAACCGGTTGTTTTTTGAGCAGGTTGCAGCACTGCAGGGGACTTGTGGTGCATCGTCCCAAAGTAATGTTGCAAAGTCACCTGACTTGTCCGCTGTGAAGAGGGCGGTAAGACGGTCCTTGAAAAAGATGACACCTCGTGATGATGTGGAGGTATATCTCACTAGGTTTGAGAGACTGGCAGAGAAGGAGAATCTGCCCCTATCTGAATGGGCCATGATGGTCGCACCATATCTGATTGGAGAGCCCCAAAGGGCATATGCTGACCTGAGCGAGCAGGACAGCCAAGACTATGCTAAGATGAAAGTGGAGATTCTTACCCGGCTGGGTGTTACGGTGACAGCCCATGCCAGAGGAGTTCGTGACTGGAGATACAGTTGGGAGTCTGCAGTCAGCAGGCCTGATTATGGAGTTGAAAAGGTGGTAGTGAACCGCTACACCCGAGCATGTCCTACAGTGAACCGCTACACCCGAGCATGTTCTCCTGAGCTACAGCCGTCTGAGAGGACGTCACTTCAGAGTTCCCGGACGTCGAACTCTCCCGGTAAGAGCGTTCCAGCTGTTGGGGACATGGGGTATGCTGATAAGCGGGTTCAGGCCCGAGGGGACATGTGGGTGGAAAAGTGTGATGGACAGGGTTGGAGATGTCATGAAATTGCAGCCAACTGTCCAATAGAGGGGGAGCCTATGTGTTGTGATGTTGGCGGATCCCTCTCTCTCTGCGCAGAACCTGTGCGTGTGTCCACCTCAGCCGAAGAGACTGGACCACAGGTGTCCCCGGTGGTTACAAATGGTTGCTCAGCGCAGGCCCTCTTGGACTCAGAGAGTCCAGTGACTTCCGTATGTGACAGCCTGATTGATAGGGACTTCATCCCTGATAAGCACTTGAGTATGGTGTGCATCCATGGAGACACCAAAGTCTACCCAGAGACTGCCGTGGACTTGGTCCCCAAACTCGGGGAGATTTCATGTGAAGTGGGGGTAGTGAAGACCCTGGTGCAACCCGTTATATTGGGTAATGACTTTCCCCGGTCTAAGGATCTCTGGGGGAGGGGTGATTCTGATGGACAGTGTGATGAAGCCCCTACTGAGGGTACGCAGTCCCGAGGGGCGGAACACGATGCTAGTGGGATGTTAAAATTATGTGATAATGATGATGATAATGCTAATGATGATGATGATCCTGATAATGATGATGACCATGAAAATGGTGCTGATGCTGATAATGATAGTGATGATAATACTGATCATAGTCATGATGATGATGTTGATAATAATGATGACTGTGATAGTGATGAAATTCCTTTGCAGGTGATGTTGGGAGACGAGGATGGTGGTTCTCGGGAACCGAGTGTCCCTGACTTGCCTGTGTCCTGTGACGGTTTTGAGAGTGAGCAGTGGCGAGAACCCTCTCTTAAAACAGCACAGGAAAATATGATTGTTCTAAATGAGGTTTCCCAGGAGCCTGACTCTGAGGAGAGGTTCTCTCATGTTGCCATAAACACTGAAGTCCAGGGAGAGGTTGTGAGTCAGCTCCTAGTGCCTGAACTATATAGAAGTGTAGTGCTGGGGTTGTCACATAGTCACATACTTGAGGGACCAGATGGTGCAGTTAATATTGTGGATGACATGTTAACTCAGGTTCCAGATCAAGATGTGAATGAAAATGAATTGTATAACCCTGACAGTGAGCAGGATGTGAGTGAAAATGAATTGTGTGACACTGACAGTGAACAGGATATGAATGAAAATGAAGGGTATAGCCCTGACAGTGAGCCAGATGTGACTGAAGAAGTAGAGTGTGGGACGGACGGTGGGGCTTCTGGGCATGTCTTGCCAGAAGAGCCTGAAAGTGGGGAACTGGAGAAAAGTGAAAAACCCCCTATACCTTCTGTGACAGCTGGTGACACAGGGTCAGTGTACCAGGGACAGGAGATACGTGAGTTTCTGAGGAAGAGTCAGCAGAAGTGTTCTGATGTGTCGGGTCGTACTTCTCTGGCCAGGCACTATATCGAAAATGAGCCCGGCCCTAAGGTCAAGATGAAACCGTGCAGGGTACCCGAGGCCCGCAGAGAGTATAGGCCTGGGAGGGTACAGGGTAGTGCGGATGCTTCAGATGAAGAGAAAGCTGATGTTGGCTATGACAGTGGTGAGGATGAAGTTGATGAGGGCCATGACTGGTCCAGAGGTCACTGTCTTTGTTGGATTGTTGACCAGCCCTCCGGTCTGGAGAAGAGGGAGGGGATATGTAAGACAGTGAAGGAATGTGTGTTGAATGGGGTGTGCATTTCGCCTAGGTATAAGGGAAATGTGTGGCTTTGTAAACCTAGTGGTAAGAAAGGTCACTACACCTCACATTCAGCACACACTTGCAGCACAGGCCTGAAACTACTCAGGTCTTGATTAGGAGACCAGAAGTAGGTGTCTGCAAACACAATCTGAGAGCTCATTCAGTCTGGACAAGGGGTCCAGGCACAGAAGGTGTCTCCAAGAGTGTGGGAGCTGTCTTTAGCCCGGACACAGGGAGGTGTCCTGGCACAAGGAAGCAGTCTCTAAGAGTGTGAGCTATCTCAGTCTGGGTGCAGGACGTACCCCGGACACAGGAGTAGTCGCAGTGAGAATCCGTGCGAATAGCGACTGAATAGGAGGTGACCTCTCTCAAGTCTGGACATTGGAGTTGCCTTCGGACATAAAGAGGAGTGTCTGTGAAACTCCATACTGGTAACATATATCATATGTGTTGTTTTGGGCACAGACTGGTAGAGTCTGGGTCCCGGATAGAGAGGGCCATCTATCTAAGTGTAATTAGAGGCTAGACAAGCCCAGGTTTTCTGTTTATGATTTGTTTTTATCTGTGTGCTGTGGACTTTAATAAAACTGGTTGCGGCCAGTTTTCACCAAACTGCTGTCTGAATGAACTGTTTCCGTGCCATTCTGTCTACCCAGACAGCGATCCTAGAGCTAAACCCCCCGGAAAGGCTACAATACACTAACTTTTTGGGCAGATATTACAATGATTTAATCAAAGTGCCTAAAGCAAATACTGTACAAAAGGTACACTCTACGTAGAAAAAGAAAAAGCAGAAATAACAGTGCAGAATAACCCCAAACTTCCAGGCTTTCACAACAAAGAGTGTGGCCTGCGGGAAATAAAAAACACTTGGTCTGTTATGACTTAAAGGGAACCTGTCACCAGGTTTGGCCGATAAGAGATACGGCCATCACCTTTCAGGGCTGATATACAGCATTCTATAATGCTGTAGATCCGCCCTCAAACCGACCTGCAAGAGAAGAAAAATAACTTTTATTATACTATACAAAGAAATAGAATCGCGCAATATAGAAGACCTATATGTCTTATGAGAAACGATAAGTATAGGTTTATTAGGTCCAGACAAGCACAATAAATAAATCAATAAATGACCTTGATAGGTGGCTGTACTTGACCGGGTTAAGAATGGCCAAGCAAAAGTGTGTAATCAATATGAGACTTCTAAAGTAGCATCAGTAGGATTTCAACAAATAGCAGGCTGAAAATAAAGGCTTACTGATTAATAGAGCATATAAACTGCAATGTGCCCGCAGTGGATTCCAGGGGGGTAAGCTGTAAATAAATGAATTTGTGGCTAAAAGAAAAAAAAACTATTACACTGAGCCCAGTTTGACATGTAGAACCTGTTAAGGAAATGTTAGTTGGATAAAAGGAGTTATAAATTGCACCAAACCCGGTTCACCTTCAAAAGAAGTAAGAGATGAGCAAATTAAAAGGTCCATATAGAGCGCAAAATTATTGCACTGTGCCCATTAGGTATAACAACTAGAGATGAGCGACTTTCCCGTTTTTCGGGTCGAGTCGGGTTTCGTGAAACCCGACTTTCTCAAAAGTCGAGTCGAACTTAATCGGCCGACTAACGTAAATGGTCAGGTCGGAGTCAAAAATCCGACCCCAATGCAAGTCAATGGGGAATAAAAGTCGGCACGGAGTGGAGGACAGTAAACACACCTACAGTGCCCATTTAAATGCCACCTACATCAATTCTTATTACTGAAGCTTGGCAACCTTAATTAACTTTTTAATAATAGTAACGCATTGAAAACTGGGGGTTATTTGGCTAAAGTTGTGGAGGGGCAGGGCTGGCTCCAGGTTTTCGTGGGCCTGGGCCAAAGAGTCTCAGTGGGCCCCTTTAACACATACCACAATTCATGATGCTCCGATAAGGCAGAGAAATATAGGTATAGTACAATGCCAAATACTTCACTTCTTACATTACATGACTGATATCTATTTTAAATTCTACAATAGCTCAAAAAACGGACAGTATAGTCCTCCATACAGTATTATGGCCACCACATAGTGCGCCATACAGAATAATGAGCCCCATATATTGCTCTATACAGAATAATGAGGCCCATATAATGCTCCATATAGAATAGGCCCCATATGTGCTCCATATGATGCTCCAGACCCTATATGATGCCCCATAAATAATGAACCCCATATGATGCTCTAGTATATGATGGGCCCCATATATGATGCTACAGTGTATAATGCTCACCATATATTGCTCCAACCATTAAAAAAAATGAAATACCTCTCCTTGCTGGGCACTGCTCTACTCTGGACTCCTCAGTGTCGCCATCTTCCAGCTCTCTGCACTGTGACTGTTCAGGCAGAGAGCGCACAGACGTGACGTCATCGCGCTCTCTGACCTGAATGTCACTGTCAGGAAACGCGGAAGACGTCACAGCGGTGGAGCAGGGAGAGGTAAGTATTGCAAGTGCTGGGGCCCTGAGCTAGCAGGGGGGGCACACTTGTAGGCGGTGGGAACTGGCACAGGGCCCCTCATAGTACTCTGGTGTCTCTGACTGCGAGTGGGCCCCCTCACCTGCTCAGGGCACCGGCTCTTGCCCGGGTGCGCCAGGTGCTGACGCCGACCCTGGGGGGGGTACAACCCAGTTAGGGAGGTAGAAAAACTGGCATATGTTGAGGTGTAGGCTGCAAATGGAGGAATTGGAGAAGTCGGAGGAAGAGGAGGACAAAGTGAGCCTTTTTGCTGGCAACCTATGTGTCATCAGGGGAAGGTGGTACAAAATCCTTTAAAACCCAGGCATGGTTCATTTTAATGAAGGTGAGATCATCTACATTTTGGGTCTACAGCCGTGTTCTTCTTTCTGTCAGGATTGATCCAGCAGCACTGAAGACTCTTTCTGATAGCACACTACCAGCAGGGCAAGCGAGCTCCGGTAAGGCATATTGTGCCAATTCAGGCCAGGTGTCCAGTTTACAGGCCCAGTAGTCAAAGGGGAATGAACTGTGAGGGAGAATATAGGGGAGGAGAGTAATTTTGAACCATAGTTGACAACTGCTTTCTCCTGTTTGTTGCAATCGATTCAGTATTACCAGACGTGTGAGCGGTACTCGAGGAATCAGTTCACAACATGGTCATGAATCCCCTGTCTCCAACGCCACTTCGGCTTTGTGCACCATGAACACCTCTTCCATTTGGCCCAGTACGGCTCATGGTAGAACCTGCACCGCTGCTGTGTGCTGAGAATGCCTCTAACAAACGGTTTACCAGAGTTGCTTGTTTGTTCGCCAATATTAGCTCTAGTTTCTCCTGTGGCATGATGCTCTGTAATTTGCCTTTATAGCGTGGAACGAGGATGCTGGCCCACCAGTAGTCGTCATCCTTCATAATTTTGGCAATGTGGGGTCCCTTTTTAGGATCCGCAAGACATAATCACACATGTGGGCCAATGTTCCAGGTGTCAGTGACGCACTGCCAGTGGTGGGTGGAGGAGCACTTTCTGCCAAATCCACATCCCTCCATTCACGCACAAACCCTGTACCTGACCTTTGCAAGCCAACATTTTCTCTTGCCCCTGAGAAGCATCATCTTCTCCAAAATAATCATCACCCTCATCCTCATCCTCCTCCTCTTCCTCTTCTTCCTCCACCTCGTCCAGGGCAGTTCTTTGAGCAGACAAAGGCTGACTGTCATCAAGGCTTCCCTCCGTCTCCTCCGCTGCAGACGCCTGATCCTTAATGTGCGTCAAAGTTTGCATGAGCAGACGCATAAGTGGTATGCTCATGCTTATGATGGCGTCGTCATTTGCATTCCTCAAAACACTGAAGGACTTTACAGAGGTCTTTCAGCTTTGACCACTGCACATCCGACAACTCCATGTCTGCCCTCAAACTGCCTGCCCATTTATCCTCCCACAAATGTATTACAGCCTGCCTCTGTTCGCACAGTCTCTCAACCATGTGCATGGTGGATTTCCACCTTGTTGCAACGTCTATGATTAGGCAGTGCTTGGGGAGGTGGAGTGATCGTTGCAGCCTCTGCATACGACTGGAGTCTAGGGGCGAGCGACGTATGTGCGAGCACAGTCTTCGCACCTTATGGAGCAAGGCTGGTAACTCCGGATAATTATTTAGGAAGCACTGCACCACCAGGTTCAAGGTGTGAGCCAGGCAAGGCTGAGTTTTGCCAGGGCTGTGGCTGCCACAAAATTACGGCCGTTATCACTGACTACCTTGCCTGGCTCAAGATGTAGACTGCCCAGCCATAACTCAGTTTCTCGCTGCAAGTAGTCGGCCAGTACCTCCGCGGTGTGTCTGTTGTCGCCCAAAGACATCATCTTTAAAACAGCCTGCTGACGCTTACCACTAGCTGATCGATAGTGGACACCTCGTGTGCAACACTGGCAGATGCGGATTGAGTGCTCGTGCAACTGCGCTCTGTCGACGAGCTTTTGCTTCTGGAAGAGGAGGAGGGTCGAACGTCTACAGCCAACTGTTTCCTATACCATGGGCAAGGCAGCACTGTCCCACCGCCGCTGTCCCCTGTGGACCCTGCATCCACCACATTAACGCAGTGCGCAGTGATGGACACGTAATGGCCCTGGCCATGCCTACTGGCCCATGCATCTGTTGTGAGGTTCACCTTTGCACTCACTAATTGTTTGAGTGCATGGACAATGTGGTCTTTCACATGCAGGTGGAGGGCATGGATGGCTTTTCTAGAGGCTTTTCTAGAAGAGAAGGGCCAACTAGGTAGGTCATAGTGTGGGACAGCGTAGGCAATGAGCTCTCCGAACGCTGTGCTTTCAACCAAACGGAAGGGCAATATCTCTAATGAGATCAGTTTGGCAATGTAGGCATTCAAATTTAATGAGGTTTTGCAGTCCGTCCACGCTTGCAAGTGCATGGTGTTTAAATGTCTAAGCATGCAACTGGTTTTCAATTTTCGGAGATTTTTCCCTCGGCTAAAGGTCCTTCTGCACTTCTTACAGATAACCTTTGCCTCATCAATAGGATTTTGGTCAAAAAAGTGCCACACTGCACTCTTCCTACTATGGGATAAATTTTCAGGGCTTGCACGCTGTGCTAATTTGACCATCTGGCCAAGCTTTCCTGCAACTCTTTTTCTTTTTTCAACACGTTTTTGGACTGCTATGGGCCTGCCAGATAACCGCAGCTGCGATGTCGATGCCTGCCGCGGATCCTCTTCCTCTTCTGAGCTATTGCCAGTGGCACCCTCTTCCCCCAATGGATGCCAATCCGGGTCAACAACTTGGTCATCCATCGCCTCCTCTTCAATTTCATCTGCACCTTCCTCTGCGTCATCATGTAAGGTGGTATCGTATGCGGGAAGGGGCACCTGAGTTTCATCAGGGTCAGATTCTGGCTCAGTAGACTGCAAGGGCAATGCAGTGCTCTGGGTGAATGTACCAGCAGAATCAGATAGCAGTGGCGGTGCATCAGTGCACTCCATGTCAGATTCATCTTGGACTGGGGAATTCAGGATTTGACTTGATAACCCAGGCATGGTATGTGAAAAGAGCTCCATGGAGTAATCTGAAGTGTGGGCTGCCGCATCCTTCACTTATGATGGGGGTGAAGGACACAAGGAAAAGGGTTGTTCCTGACCAGAAGCCTGCACTGACGACTCAGTGCTTGGAGCTTTTGAAATTTCAGAAGAGGAGGAGATAGAGCTAGAGGCTGTTTTTGGCAATGTAAGACAAAACCTGTTCCTGATGCTCCCGCTTTAAAAGCGATTTACCTACTCCCAGAAAAGGGAGCCTTCCAGGCCTTCTGGAGCCAGACGATGAGGCAGGCTCAACACCTCCTGCCTTAAGTGCTATTGTGCTTTTGGCACTAACAGCAGACGCACCACCACCACCATCAGTAGCAGGTGGCCCCTCACGACCACGTCCGCGACCTCTTCCACCATACTTCCTCAAGTTTGTGTAACTGTACCCAAAATAACAGCAGATATATGGTACAGTATCAGAAGCATACAGCTGTATACGGTGAAGGTGAAAAATTTTAATCTCCGTATATATTTGCGGAGTAACAGACACAGACTCTCACAGGATCAGTATGGATTACACTAGAATATAAAAACCAAAAAAGTGTACAGTATCAGAAGCGTACAGCTGTATACAGTGTTGGGGGAATTGTAAATCTCCGTATATATTTCAGGAGCAACACACACAGTCAGATGCCCAGTCTAGCTAACACCAGAATATCAAAATCAGGAAAAGTGTACTGTCTCAGTAGCGTACAGCTGTATACAGTGTTGGGGGAATTTTAAAGCTCCGTATATATTTCAGCAGTAAGACACAAGGTCACAGGCCCAGTCTGGCTAACACCAGAATATCAAAATCAGGAAAAGTGTACTGTCTCAGTAGCGTACAGCTTATACAGTGTTGGGGGAATTGTAAATCTCCGTATATATTTCCGGAGTCACACACAGATAGTCAGCCTGTATTTGTCCCTGATACCAGCCGGTACATGGTACTGTGAGGAGCGTACAGCTCTATACAGTGTGGGAAAAACAGAGCACTCGGTAACTAACTGAAATTTCCCCCTTAGAACTGGAAGGCAGGCTAGTAATCAGCTCTGCTGATCCACACAAGCAATTTGTACACTGTCACTGGCAGGCAGCTCTGCTACTCCACCAAATTAATTGCCCCCTTATCACAGGAAGGCAACCTTACTAATCAGATCTGATGCTCCACACAAGCAATTTCTACACTGTCACTGGCAGGCAGCTCTGCTACTCCACCAAATTAATTGCCACCGTATCACAGGCAGGCAGCCTACTAATCAAATCTGATGCTCCACACAAGCAATTTCTACAACATCACTGGCAGGCAGGCAGCCTAAGAACCAGCGTTGCTGCACACAGCAAAATCCTCCCCTCTTACTGTACAGTCACTGTACAGCTAATCGCTATCAGCAGAAAGTAATTTTATTTTTAGGCCCTGCCTAATGCTCTCCCTGCTCAGACGCACCACCAGCAACCTTCCCCTACACTGAATTCAGCAGCTGTAAAATGGCGGTCGGCGCTGAGGGATTTTATATGCACTGTGACAACACTGAAAGCCAGCCAATCGCTGCAATGCCCTTCTCTAAGATGGTGCTGGCCGCTGCCTATGTCATCCCGTTGCCCACAGCCTGCGTCCTTGCTCATTGGCCGAGAAAAGGCGCTTAAAGTGTAGGGGAAAACCGACTCCAGTAAAATGGTTGCCGAACACGTGACCGAACTCACTCCACGGTCGGGTTTCGTTTCATGAAACCGACTTTGGCGAAAATCGGCGATTTTTGAAAATGAACGACCTGTTTCGCTCAACTCTAATAACAACCATAATGTCTTAGAAAGTGCTATGGGAAACAAATCCAGCCCGATGAGGGAAGAAGTATAGTTCCACTGGAGAGTAAGTGGGCTTAGTTTCAATGGGTTGTATGCTGAACTGAGCTCAGGAATTGAGGAAGGGAACTTTGTTTGGTCCTCTCTGCCACCCTTAGCTCATCGGACTCTGCTAGGTCACGTGTTACCACGTGACTCTCAACATCACGCCAGGTCCTGCTTCCTCTGTTGCTACGAAGAAGGACGCAGCTGCAGACAGCAGCCATCAGGACCCTGTGCTTATCGCTGGACACAGCACCGCCACCGGCTCAGTGGAGAGCAAGCGGCCTCTTCCTTTCTCATCGCCTTCTCATCGAGGCTTCCACGCTTACAATTAAAGGTAACGGTTGGATCATTCGGCTCACAGAGGCATTGCCGCCGACTGGGGCAGCCTCCAATTGATTGCTTTACTCAGATTTTCAAAGTTCCCTTCCTCAATACTGGAGCTCACTTCAGCATACAACGCATTGAAACTAAGCCCATTTACTCTCCAGTGGAACTATACTCCTTCCCTCATCGGGCTGGATTTATTTCCCATAGGACTTTCTAAGACATTTTGGTTGTTATACCTAATGGGCACAGTGCAATAATTTTGCGCTCTATAATGGGCCTTTTAATTTGCTCATCTCATACTTCTTTTGAAGGTGAACCCGGTTTGGTGCAATTTATAACTCCTTTCATCCAACTAACATTTCCTTAACAGGTTCTACGTGTCAAACTGGGCTCAGTGTAATAGTTTTTTTTTTTCTTTTAACCACAAATTCATTTATTTACAGCTTACCCCCTGGAATCCACTGCGGGCACATTGCAGTTTATATGCTCTAATAATCAATAAGCCTTTATTTTCAGCCTGCTATTTGCTGAAATCCTACTGATGCTATTCTAGAAGTCTCATATTGATTACACACTTTTGCTTCGCCATTCTTAACCCGGTCAAGTACAGCCATCTATCAAGGTCATTTATTTATTTATTGTGCTTGTCTGGACCTAATAAACCTATACTTATCGTTTCTCATAAGACATATAGGTCTTCTATATTGCGCGATTCTATTTCTTTGTATAGTTTTATCATATTTCTGACAGTTTAGTGGTACTCTGTCTGGAATCGCTGCAACCCTGAACTATCTCCTTCATACACCAGCGTCACTGATATCTCTTTTGATGCAGTTAACTTTTATTATACCTCAGGGTGCTACTCCCTGCAAGAGAATTCTATATCTATGTTGTAATTTTTATTTTTTTTTGTTTATTTAAAAACGCGTACATTTCTAACTTTTTATAAAGCCAAAATATAACTTTGACAAAAAAAGGTCAATCATATGACTTTTGAGGCCATACAAATTTGGCCAAACATTATTTTCCATATTTCTTAAAACAAAACTTAAACAAAATACAGAAATTTGTGTTAGCAAAATAACACACAACCACAATTTTATAAATTCTCGTAGGTTGGTGGTGGGGATGGCGGGAGTCCAGCTTCACTTTGTTGCTGGGTTTGACGCCCAACTTAGACGTCACCCTGTACGGGAACATATTCTGACCCAGGATGGGTGATGTGGCTAGGATCCTGATGGTGACTATAGAAGTGGCCAGACGGATATTGGAGATGACACTCCTGTGGATTTTGGTAGCCACGTGATTCATACCCCCCAATATGGCCATGTCGACCAAAGCCAGGTTGGGACCATCATCCAACACTAGGTCTGATCCAGTGGCCATATTGGGCAGGTGGATTACAGGCTGCCACTTGTGCCTGTGGAGGCCAATGTTGGGTTGGGGTTGGATTTGGATGTGGTATAGGCACCAGTGGAGGAGGTGACTCAGATCCTGCGCTTCTGGGTTTGAGGAAATTCTGAGCTGGTTACGGGGTGACAGCTGCCACCGCTCCAAAAACTCAAAAACCTCATATGGGTTATTGGGAGGTGTGCAGGCATCAATCAGGATCTGAATGGATTCTCGCACACACAGTCTGACCTCCCAGGGTAGTGGACGGAGGTATCAGGCCAGGCTGCGGGCATAGCCTCCTCACCATCATCCTGGGCAGCCCCGGGCAGATAATTCAACACCCCCATATCGACATGCCTCCTTGTGTCAGAGGCATGGATGTCTTCTTCTTAGTCTTCCACGGCGGGGTATGACTGCAGGCTGGGGTGATGCCTCAAAAGGCACAGTAGGGCTGCTGCTATTGCCCTGGTCCTCATGTTGCGCTACATCCAGGCAGCATGATGGCCAGTGGTGGTGCTGGGGCTGGTGCTGGGGCTGATGCTGGTGGACATTGTGGGATGCAGCTGGAAGGTTTAGAAGATGGGCCAGCCACCTCTTCACCTCACCAGACTGGATCAATAATGGCCTCCGAATCAGACCCTGTCTCTCTCTCAGTGAGGTTGGACTGAGTTCTGTTTTTAAGTGTGAAAAAAACCCATTGTAGATATGACCCTAAACAGTATATGTGAAATGTTGTGTGATGTATGTACTTACGGTCTGAGATCCAGAATGGGAGCCAGAAAGGACAGCCAGTCATAAATAAATATATCTTCTCTTGGTTGATGCTGCATCCCCACTCCTGGCCCGATGCTGACGTTCCCGCCTATATTGGTCGCGGATGTAACGCCAGCATCTCATGACATCTTCCACTGCAATGTGACACAATAATTTATTAAGACATTGCCAAATTTTCAGAACACTTTAACATATACAGTATTTTACAGTGTCATGTGGCCTAGTAAGGTGACATTTAAACATCAGATATATTACACAGAATGGCCAAAACCTACACATATTATTATTTTATGGTCTAATGGGAAGACAGGTTATTTTGCACATTAATATGATTTAAAAAAAAAACATAGGACTTACTACAGTAATTTGTTGCTGGCTCTCATGTGGCCTGTCTTCATAATCAGTAAACACTTTGACACATATCCTCCTCCACGCCGCCTCTTTTTGGGCCCGGTCATAATAATGTGCGTCCCTCTGATCCCACAGTTCTGGCCTTTCTTGGACCAGAACGATAAGCATTTCCACGTTGATGCATGTGGACATGATGGTGGACTCCGTGGAGGCGTTGTTCAGGGATGTCTGGCGCGCTTTATAAGCTAATTAGCATGTCAAAGCTTCCTGATAATCGCTGAGCCCATTTCCTGTCACCTGGAGAAATCTTCCATATTTCTCGCAAGTCACATGTCTGGTCCGTGTGTAATCCGTAGTTTTCTCGCCCCCATAGACTTGCATTGGCGTGTTACGGCCATAATACGCTGACAATCGCAGCATGCTGCGATTTTTTTCAGCCCGTATAATACAGCCAAGAAAAAAAATCGGCTGATGGGAGCTGCCCCATACATTAATATTGGTCCGAGTGCAATGCATTGTTTTTGCGATTTGCACTCATCCGTATTTCATGCTAGTGTGACTCCGGCCTTAGGGTGTACCACGTAGTGTCAGGAATCGAACCCAGTGTCTCTTGTCCACCGGCCGGCAGCTCTACCATCTGAGCTATTCTGCTGGCTACAAAGTTCCTTGCTGAACCCAGATACCATTGACTGTTCTTCCTGATCGGCTTCACCCAGTGCTTTCTTGTTTGGCCTCTGATTGCCAATTACACGCCCTATATAAACCTGGCCCTGTGGGTGTGTCATTGCGAGATTATTGTGCTCTTAGCCTTTAGTCAAGCTTTTCCTGCTGTTCCTGCTGCTACAAACACTGCTCTCCTGTGAACCGACCTCGGCCTGCCTTCTGACTACGCTCTCCGCCTGATCCATTGCTACAAACACTGCTCTCCTGTGAACCGACCTCGGCCTGCCTTCTGACTACGCTCTCCGCCTGATCCATTGCTACAAACACTGCTCTCCTGTGAACCGACCTCGGCCTGCCTTCTGACTACGCTCTCCGCCTGATCCATTGCTACAAACACTGCTCTCCTGTGAACCGACCTCGGCCTGCCTTCTGACTACGCTCTCCGCCTGATCCATTGCTACAAACACTGCCTTTCCTGTGTACCGACCTCCGGCTGCCACCTGACTACGTTATCTGCCTGCTCCTCTGCTACCGAACTGCCTTTCCTGTGTACCGACCTCGGCCTTCCACCTGACTACGCTACCTGCCTCTGCTTTCCCTAGTGTTTGCAGTAACATCGGCTCCAACCCAGACGGGATCTTGACAGAATAATCTCGCGCCAAAATGGAGTCCGCTGTGAACACCCTGAGGCGGCAAGTTACGGAGCTTCAAAGTTTTTGTACTGACTCTCAAGGAAAATATTCCAAGTTACAAACTGATTTCACGGTGCTACAACAGGAAGTAATTGAGCTACAAAAACAACTTCTGGACGTGCGCAATTCAGGGTCCGAATCAAACGCGCGGCTGCCGCTGCCTGCAAAGTTCAGTGGGGATCGCCAGCAGTACCGAGGATTCCTCAATCAATGCCGCATATACTTCCAGATGCAACCTGCTCCCTTTACCAGTGAGAGGAAGAAAGTTTTTTTCATGATAAATCTCCTGACGGATGAAGCTCTTGCTTGGGCTTCACCTTATGTAGAAAAGGACTATGCCCTCCTTAATGACCTGGAAGCTTTCATCGCAGCTATGAATCAAGTTTTTGATGACCCAAACCGCTGTGCCACAGCAGAAACCAAATTACATAATTTGCGCCAAGGACGTCGCTCTGTTGCGGAATATACATCGGAGTTCCGTTGCTGGGTGGCCGACACCACCTGGAATCCAGCGGCCCAGAGAAGTCAATTTCGACGAGGGTTATCAGAACCAGTGAAAGACGAGCTTGCCAGGGTTGAGACCCCTGACCAGTTGGAGGACTTTATTCAACTATGTATCCGGATTGACCAGAGACTTACTGAAAGGAGAAAGGAGAGACTGCGAGCACTTGGGAATAGCCCTGGCTTCTCATTTTCAGCATCAGACCACCAAGAAAAGACGCAAGGCGTGTCTGAACCGATGCAGATCGACGTCATCCGAAGACCACTCTCTGCACAGGAGAAGGAGAGGCGACGTGCAGAACATCTCTGCCTCTATTGTGGGGACCCTGGACACTATGCCATCAACTGTCCTAACAAAAGGACTATAGCCTTTACCAACAACAGGTCTGCCAGCAATATGGACCTTTCTCAGCAGTCGGATTCCATCTTGCAGACTATCTCATCAGTAACGCCAGAAATAGACAAAATACATACTACATCATCTCATTTTGTAATCCCCATTCAGGTTGTAATGGGCACCCAAAAAATACAATGCTCTGCCCTGTTGGATTCGGGAGCAGGAGGAAATTTTATGGACTTAAAATTTACACGTGATAATAATATTTCCAGTAGGACCAAATCCACACCAATTGAAATGGAAACTGTGGATGGATCACCCTTGTCTTCTGGACCTGTCACGCATGAGACAATCGAACTGGAGATTTGTATCGAACCGGATCATCATGAAGCTGTCAGTTTCCAACTTATTTCATCTCCGAAATTTCCGGTTATTCTAGGGATCCCCTGGTTTTCAGTCCATAACCCTTCTATCAATTGGGCATCAAGGACCATCACCTTTCCATCTGACTACTGTAAGAATAATTGTCATAAGGAACCCCCTGTTCTCCAACAAGTCCAAATCTCTGAGATTTCGCATGAGAAGGAAGAGAAACTACCACCTCAATATCAGCAGTTCTCTGATGTCTGCAGTAAGAAGAAAGCAGATCAATTACCTCCTCACCGTCCTTACGACTGTCCCATTGAATTGCTGCCAGGAGCAACCATTCCATTTGGACGGATTTACAATTTTTCCGAACCTGAATTGAAGGTATTAAGAAAGTTCCTGGATGAAAATTTAGAGAAAGGCTTTATTCGACCTTCCACATCTCCAGCTGGGGCACCCCTGTTCTTTGTTGAAAAGAAAGACTCCACTCTGCGGCCATGTATTGACTACAGAGAGATGAATAATATCACTGTCAAGAATCGCTACCCGTTACCCTTGATTCCTGAACTATTTGAGAGACTCCGTTCTGCGAAAATCTTTACGAAGCTGGATCTTAGAGGGGCTTACAACCTCATACGGATTCGCCCAGGAGATGAGTGGAAGACCGCCTTCAGAACGAGATATGGACATTTTGAATCTCTGGTTATGACCTTTGGCCTTAGCAATGCCCAGCCACCTTTCAACATTTTATTAATGATGTATTTCGAGATTTCTTGGACCAATTTGTTGTGGCTTATCTCGATGACATTCTTATATTTTCAGACACCTTGGAAGAGCATCGCAGGCACGTCCAGTTAGTCTTGGAACGACTACAGGAGAACCATCTTTACATTAAACTTGAAAAATGTGAGTTTGAACAAACCAGTATCCAATTTCTGGGATATATCATCTCCCCAGAAGGTCTGAGCATGGATCCCGGCAAAACCAATGCTGTAGTGGACTGGCCTGTTCCAAGAAATTTAAAAGACGTCCAGCGTTTCATAGGATTTGCAAATTTTTACCGAAAATGTATAAAGAACTTTTCACGGATCATACTACCAATTTGTAATGTATGTAGTACAGTTCATATAGCGTCTTGTGCTTGGGTGCGATGAAAATACATGAGACACAGGTTTGATATAGAAGGTCTTGTATTACTTCATACAAGTGGCAAAAATAGTCACACAGTTTGCAGATACAGAAGCAGGAGACACAGCAGGCCAGAGTAACTTAAGCTCAGCAATCACTCTCCACAACAGGTTCAGGATCTTCTTCTCTGTTACCGTAAGTCCATGCAAACGTGGATCTTTCAAAGAGCAGGGTTCCAGAGTCCACAAGTGTTCAGAGTTCCTCAGTAGGAATAGCTGGAGTACATAGTCCAAGGCTTCCAGGAGTCAGGTCACAGGTTCACTGCAGGCTAGATTCTGAAGCACTGATTGCTCAGCTGTGGCTGCTTAAGAAGCAAGAGGGAGAGAATCAGGGCGGGAACATGAAAGCTGAAAACTCCATATTGACTGAGGGCAAGATAGCTGCAGCAAGACAGAAAGCAAAATGGCTGACGGAAAACTGAGTTTCAAGAACATGTACAAAGAACCTTACATTACTCCCCCCTTAGGGACAACCTCCGGATGGCCTCAGACCAGGCTTGTCTGGGTACCTCTGATGAAACTGGCAGAGCAAACGAGGAGCATTAACGTTATTGACTGGTTCCCATGAGTTGTCCTCCACTGGGTAGCCCTGCCATTTAATCAAATATTGTAACTGATTTCTGTATAACCTGGAATCTAGAATTCTTTCCACCACAAATTCTTCCTGACCATCGACTAGCACTGGGTCAGGGCAAGGAGAAGAACGTCCAGGAAACGTATTGGGTGTTGCAGCCTTTAGTAGGGATACATGAAAGACAGGGTGGATTCTCATAGTTCTAGGCAATTGAAGACGACAAGCAACGGCACTTATAATTTTACTGATTTTATAGGGTCCAATGTACTTATGTCCCAACTTAGACGATGGAATCCTTAACTTAAGATTTCTGGTTGACAGCCAGACCAGGTCTCCTACCTTGAAAGCTGGTGCAGGTTTACGAAATTTATCTGCTGCTTTCTTGTACCTTTCCTGAGCCAATTCCAGATTCTCCTTTAGAAGATCCATATTCTTCTGTAAAGACGTGATTCTTTCGGCCACTGCTGGTAAAGGCGTTTCTATGGGAAATCGTGGAAGAATGTTAGGATGATAACCTAGATTGGAGTAAAAAGGAGACTGCTTAGTGGAGGCGCTCTGAGAGTTGTTATAAGAGAACTCAGCCAATGGAAGTAGATCCACCCAATCATCCTGTAGGTGGCAGATAAAGCAGCGGAGATACTGCTCCAGAGTTTGATTGGTTCGTTCGGTCTGTCCATTAGTCTGGGGATGAAAATCAGAAGAAAGGTTTACTTTAATGTCCAATGCTGCACAGAAATTTTGCCAAAACCTTGAAGTGAATTGCACCCCTCGATCCGAAATAACCTCATCCGGTACTCCATGTAAGCGAAACACATCTTTAATCATCAAATCTGATGTCTGTTTTGCAGTGGGTAAGCCGACACAAGGAATAAAATGAGCTGCCTTTGTTAAACGATCAACCACCACTAGAATGGTGTTTTTCCCTTGAGAGGTTGGTAACTCCACAATGAAGTCCATAGAAATGGATCCCCACGGCGGGACGGGGTGGGAAGAGGTTGTAACAGACCAGTTGGTGAGGAGCGAGGTGTTTTGCATCTTTCACAGACTTCACATGAAGTGACATAGTTTAAAACATCCTTCCTGCAAGTGGGCCACCAAAAGAAACGAGAAAGAAATTCCTGTGTCTTTAGAATTCCTCTATGCCCAGCTATCTTGGAATCGTGAATGAGTTGCAATACTCTCAATCTGACTGTTTCAGGAATATACAGACGTTGTCCCAGAATCCACACACCATTCTTAAAGACAAGACTTACGTCCCTTGGGGTTGTGCCAAAGAGGAATCCGCATGGTATGCTTCCTTGATGTCCTTAAGTAGGTCTTGATTATGAATCACTCCCAGGAATCTAGAGTCAGGAAGAATAGTCTTAGGAGGAGCAAGTGGACGGGTCTCTGCTGAATGAATCCTAGAGAGTGCATCAGCCTTTCCATTGCGCGATCCTGGTCTATAAGAAATGACAAAATTAAATTGGTTTAAGAAAAGATTCCAGTGAGCCTGGCGAGGAGTCAGGCACTTAGCCGACCTGATAAATTCAAGGTTACGATGGTCTGTCAGGACGACTATTTGCTGTGCAGCACCCTGAAGAAGGTGTCTCCATTCTTTGAAGGCGGCAATAATGGCCAACAACTCTCTATTGCCCACATCGTAGTTCCTCTCAGCCGAAGACAACTGCTGGGAAAAGAAGGCACAGGGATGCAAGACATTCTTCTCACCTGTTCTCTGAGAGAGTATAGCTCCAACGGCACAATCTGAAGCATCCACCTCTATTATGAAGGCAAGTTCGGGGTTGGGATGTACCAAGATAGGTGCGGTGGTAAATTTATCTTTTAGACGAGAAAATGCTTCCTGGGCTTGGGGAGTCCAGGAGAACCTAGACTCTTTCCGGGTAAGTTGGGTGATAGGTGACACTACCTCAGAGAAATTCCTAATGAAACGTCTATAGAAATTGGCAAACCCGATGAAGCGCTGCACCTCCTTCACATTTCTAGGACTTGGCCAATCCTTGATGGCTTGGGTCTTACTTCCATCCATACTAATTCCTTGTGTAGACAGTACATACCCCAGAAATTGAATTTCGGTCCTATGGAATTCACACTTTTCAAGTTTGATGTAAAGATGGTTTTGTCTTAGACGTTCCAAGACCATTCTCACATGTCCATGATGTTCCTCTGTGGAGTTAGAAAAAATTAGAATATCATCCAAATAAATCACCACGAATGTATCTAGGAGATCCCTGAAGATGTCATTCACCAAGTGTTGGAAAGTGGCTGGGGCGGTACTCAGACCAAAAGGCATAACTAGATATTCAAAGTGTCCATAGCGTGACCTGAATGCAGTCTTCCATTCATCCCCAGGTCTAATACGGACCAAGTTATAGGCCCCACGGAGATCCAATTTAGAGAAAATTTTGGCATGCCGCACTCTCTCCAATAACTCAGGGATTAAAGGCAATGGATAACGGTTTCTAATAGTAACCTTATTGAGTTCCCTATAGTCTACGCATGGTCTCAGAGATCCATCTTTCTTCTTCACAAAGAAGATGGGTGCACCTGCAGGAGATGAAGAGGGGCGTATGAAGCCCTTGGCTAGATTTTCGTCTATGTAATCCTTTAAAGCCTTTAGCTCAGGCCCCGCCAGGGGGTAGATCTTACCAAAAGGTATCTCTGCTCCAGGCAATAATTCAATTGGACAATCATATGGACGGTGAGGGGGAAGCTGGTCAGCATTCTTCTTGTCACATAAATCCACATAGTCCTGGTATACAGCTGGTAGTTCAGGGACTGACATGGTTCCTTTAGGAACAGAGCAAGCTGAAACTTCTGGACTCATCTGTTTCTCTGGAAAGTGTAATTCCTTGGTCTCCCAGTTAATGGTAGGGTTCTGAGCCTGCAGCTATGGTAGCCCTAGAATAATGGGAAAGTGGGAGAAGAGATAAGCATAAAGGACAGTTTCTCTTGATGATCTTTACCCATAAGGACACTTAAAGGCTCCGTTTCCTGATCCACTGGTCCAGAGGTCAGCAGGGAGCCATCCACAGTTTCCATCTGTACTGGAGTAGCCTTCTTCACTGAACGTATCCCCTGTTTCAGAGCAAAGGAGACATCCATAAAATTCCCACTTGCCCCTGAGTCGATCATAGCAGAGCTAGACACCCAGACTGAGTTAACCCAGAGTTTGATGGAAAGGAAGCAATGAGAATTGTTTTTCCTACAACTCAGCTGGGACACCGCTGAGGAAACTTGAAAAATTGCAGCGTTTACACAGTCATCGTCCTCAGAAGTAACGGAGTTTAAGTCCGAGAAATCAAGATCTGTTGCTGCAGATCTCTCTGGAGCCTGAGGCTCGGACCTGACAGATCTCCTCTCGCAACACTCACAGTGAATGAGTGCTGCAGTAGTCTTACGAGAACGGCTGGGGCAGTTTATAATGAAGTGCCCTGACTTACCACAATAGAAACATAGATTTTCCTTAAAACGATGTTCCTTGCGTGCATCACTAACCAGTCTTTGTAAAGAGTCTACCTGCATGGGTTCAGGTTCAGGTTCCCGTGTGATCCTACTCAAAGGTTCCTTAGCTGGGGAGGAAGGTAGGAAAAGGTTAGTGCGATTGCTTTCGAACCATCTCTCTTGCCTGCGTTCAGTCAGGCGAGCATCAATACGGATGCAGTAGTTAATAAAGTCACCTAACGCAGTGGGAGGGTCGGCACGAGCAAGTTCATCCTTAATTAGTGGAGACAACCCCTTTCGAAAAATAGATTTTTTGGCGGAACTGTCCTAGGTGGTATCAAGGGCCCATCTCCTGAAATCCAAGGCACATTCGGCTACCGAGTGCTTACCTTGGCGCAAAGTTAACATGGCTGCTTCAGCTGTTGCACCTCGATTGGGGTCATCAAACACCTGCCCCATGGCTGAAATGAAAGCATCAAGATGATCCAAACATTCATCCTCAGTCTCAATCAGAGGTTTGCCCACATCAAAGCCTTGTTGGTAAGTAACATAATTATAGTAAGCACTTTAGATCGTTCAGTGGGAAATTGTGAAGCATGTGCAGAAAAAAACAGATTGCATTGGTTAATAAATCCCCTGAATTTTTCACGTTCACCGCCAAAACGAAAAGGGGGCAACTTGGGAATCCCAGAACTTGGGGCTACGGCAGGAGCCTGGACTCGCTCCTCTAGAATCTCAATCCTGGCTCGCAAATCCTGGGCAGTCTGTCCAAACACTTGCAAATTGTGATTAGTGAGGTCCTGTAGGTTTGTAAAACGGGTTTTTATAGTCTGTAAATCTGCAAGGATATTATCAGTCACTCCGCAAAGTTCCTTTATGCGGGCCTCCATTTTCCAGATCTTTTAAGACAGGAGTACTGGAAGGAGAGGAGAAAAGAAAAAAAAAACAATAGTGTTTACCTGTGGTAACACTGCAAAGAGAAAAAAAAATTAAGGGAACTGCTCACCTGGAATGGTTGTGAGAAGTCACAACCACTATCATCACAGAAAGTTCAACCGGACATCTGATATCCACAGTTACAGCAGACACAAAAGAGGGAAGAGAAAAAAAAAAACAATAGTGTTTACCTGTGGTAACACTGCAAAAAAAAAAACTTAAGGGAATTGCTCACCTGGAATGGTTGTGAGAAGTCACAACCACTGTCATCACAGAAAGTACAACTGGACGTCTGATATCCACAGTTACAGCAGACACAGCCTTCCCAGACCCAGCAGACACTAACGTTTTGGCTTCAGAATCTTGTAATGTATGTAGTACAGTTCATATAGCGTCTTGTGCTTGGGTGCGATGAAAATACATGAGACACAGGTTTGATATAGAAGGTCTTGTATTACTTCATACAAGTGGCAAAAATAGTCACACAGTTTGCAGATACAGAAGCAGGAGACACAGCAGGCCAGAGTAACTTAAGCTCAGCAATCACTCTCCACAACAGGTTCAGGATCTTCTTCTCTGTTACCGTAAGTCCATGCAAACGTGGATCTTTCAAAGAGCAGGGTTCCAGAGTCCACAAGTGTTCAGAGTTCCTCAGTAGGAATAGCTGGAGTACATAGTCCAAGGCTTCCAGGAGTCAGGTCACAGGTTCACTGCAGGCTAGATTCTGAAGCACTGATTGCTCAGCTGTGGCTGCTTAAGAAGCAAGAGGGAGAGAATCAGGGCGGGAACATGAAAGCTGAAAACTCCATATTGACTGAGGGCAAGATAGCTGCAGCAAGACAGAAAGCAAAATGGCTGACGGAAAACTGAGTTTCAAGAACATGTACAAAGAACCTTACACAATTACTACACTAACAAAAAAGACCAAAGCATTTTTCTGGTCTCCGGAGGCACAGGAGGCTTTTGACAAATTGAAAACTCTTTTTACGTCTGCTCCATTGTTAGTACACCCAAATCCTGAATTGCCATTTACTGTCGAAGTGGACGCCTCGGACTCTGCAGTGGGAGCCATTCTGTCTCAGCGAGTTGGGGACAAAATGCAACTTCACCCATGTGCGTTTCTTTCCCACACCATGTCATCTGCAGAAAAGAACTACGACATCGGTAATAAAGAACTGTTAGCCATTAAAGTTGCCTTCTCCGAATGGAGACATCTTTTGGAAGGTGCCAATCACCCTGTGACTGTCCTCACGGACCACAAGAATCTTGAATT
The DNA here is from genome assembly GCA_033576555.1 of Oophaga sylvatica. Taxonomy (NCBI): domain Eukaryota; kingdom Metazoa; phylum Chordata; class Amphibia; order Anura; family Dendrobatidae; genus Oophaga; species Oophaga sylvatica. Next base: position 486,638,234 of record JARQOD010000002.1, read on the forward strand.
CCTCCGTACAGCAAAAAGATTGTCTGCAAGACAAGCACGATGGGCCTTATTTTTCTCAAGATTCAATTTTATAATTTCTTACCGGCCTGGTTCAAGAAATGGCAAGGCTGACGCCCTGTCCAGGATGTGTTCGGAACCTCAGGAGAGGTCTAGTAATGACGATACAATTCTAGGCCCTAAAAATTTTTTGGGAATATTGCACTCTAGAGGACTATGTAATAGAATTAAAGATGGATATCAAGAGGACTCTTTCCTTAACCATCCTTCGGAAGACGTCAATCTTTCATTCAAAGAGGGGTTTTGGATGCAGAAACACAAAATATATGTACCTGAATCTTCTCGCCTTGAAGTCCTCAAAAGTGTCCATGATTCTAAACTGGCAGGACATCCTGGAGTTGCAAAAACACAAGACTTACTACTTCGTTTCTTTTGGTGGCCTAATTGTAGGAAGGACGTGAGGAAATATGTTTCAACCTGTTTAACATGCGCATGAAACAAGACCCCACGATCGTCTCCTCTAGGACTCTTGCAACCACTCCCAGTTCCATCCAGGTCTTGGGGATCTATTTCCATGGATTTTATTGTGGAACTACCCCCTTCCAAACAGATGACCGTCATCCTTGTCATAGTGGACCGACTCACAAAAATGGCCCACTTTATTCCAACTGAAGGAATTCCTACTGCTGAAAAAACTGCAGAACTGATAATCAAAGAGGTATTCAGGTTACATGGAATTCCTGACAGCGTGGTGTCTGACAGAGGCGTTCAGTTTACGTCAAAATTTTGGAAGAGTTTCTGTACAGCCTTGGGAGTCACGGTGAATCTTTCTACCGCTTTCCATCCTCAGTCCAATGGCCAGACGGAGAGAACGAACCAGACTTTGGAGCAATACCTCCGTTGCTTTATTTCCTATCTTCAGGATGACTGGGTGGACTATTTACCAACAGCAGAGTTTGCCTACAACAACTCCATACATAGCGCTACATCTCAAACCCCATTTTTTGCTAATTATGGAGTACATCCAGTATTTATCCCTAATCTGCCAGTGAACACTCCCATTCCTGCTGTAAATGACAGGCTTGCAAAATTACAGGAATCCCAGAAGGAATTATCAGAGATATTACTCAAGACCCAGGAAGTATATAAGGAAGCAGCATGTCATGATCCATTCCTGGGTTTAGTCTGTCTGCCCTTGGTCCGGGCGGATCATGTCAAGGGTTAACTTTGCTCTGTCTCATTCTGGGTTCAGGTTGGCTATTTAGCTCTCACACATCCTGCTAGCAGTGTGAGCTATACTGCTACCTTCGGCTTGTGAACCTGAATGGTAACCCTTGATTTGTCCTGCTGTTATCCCTGAATTGTCCCGTGTCTGTTGTTTCCCTCTGTCTGCCCTGTTCCCTGCATTTCCCTGCTTGTCTGTTTGATTCTCTGGTTTTTGACTCGGCTTGTATTCGGACTCGTTTCTGCTTTCTGTCTTTGTCTTATCTGCTTCTGACCGTTGCTGACCTCCTGGCTTTCTCCTGACCAGCATATTGCTTATTCCTTTTGTCCTGCTGCCTCCGTACGGTTTTGACTTGGCTTGCCTGACCACACTCACGCCACTTGGTGGCGCCTGTGTTTCTGCTCTGTAGAGGACTTGCTGAGACCTGTGATTCTTCCTGACTCAGTTTTGGACATTTTTGCTGCCACCTGGTGGTGGTTTTGGCTGCTGCAGTGCAGGCCTACTCTGGTAGTGTGTAATCCTTTCTCCCCTCTGTAACCTACAGGTGGAGCACACACTACCCTGCATTACAGCTGCATGACATTATAGCTCACCCCTACATATACATATAAAGGGATTTCTGCATTTTTTTTTTTCTCTGCTCTGTTTGCTATGGATCCGCTCCATACCTTCGCAGATCACATGAATAGTTTGGCATTAATTATGCAAGACCTATTTGTGCAACAGAGGGAGCTTTCTAACACAGTAATATCGTTGCAGACTGACTGTAAGCATTCTAACACTGTCGATGTTTCTTTGCACTCTCCTGAACCTACAGTAAAGCTCCCAGATACCTTCTCCGGGGAGAGGGAGAAATTCAGTACCTTTAGGGAGAGTTGCAAACTATGGTTTTCACTTAGACCCCTATCTTCTGGTGATGAGAGTCAGCGGGTGGGGATAATCATTTCCTTATTGCTGGAGGGACCTCAGTCGTGGGCTTTCTCTCTGCCTGCTTCTGCCCCTGAACGTGTGTCTGTGGACAGATTCTTTGAGGCTTTGGGACTGATTTATGATGAACCAGACCGGGTCAGGGTAGCAGAGGACATGATCATGGGTCTCTCTCAGAATGAACTCACTGCTGAACAGTATTGTTCTGAGTTCAGGAGGTGGTCTGTTGAGGTGTCCTGGAATGACTCTGCTCTAAGACGCGTGTTTGAGAGAGGATTATCGGATCATCTCAAGGACGCGCTGGCCCTTCATATGCCGCCCAGTTCCCTGGAAGAGGCCATGACCCAGGCCATTCGTATGGACCGGAGGTTACGGGAGAGAGGAATTATCCAGCATGAGATTCACGTATTGCCTGCCAAGTCTGAGGTGGTGTCATTCAAGGAGACTATGGAAGTTGGTACCATTAATTTCAAGGAGAAGAGAGAGGAGACGGCGACGAGATGAGAAATTATGTTTTTATTGTGGAGATCCAGGACATTGGAAGACGGACTGCCCCTCTTGTCCATCAAATAAGGAGCTGCCGAGTCTGGGTGATGATCTAGGAGGTCATCCAGACTCTCAGGTACCATTTTCATCTTTTCAGAAAATGTTTGTTAGAGGTGGAACTGTGTTATGGAGGTGGTAGTGCTTCCACTTCAGCATTTGTGGACTGTGGATCTTCCATGAATTTCATTAACTCTAGTATGGTGTCCAAGTTAAAGTTAGGGACAGTCAGGCTAGAGACTCCCATCTATATCGTTGCAATTGATAAGACACCGTTGGCTCAAAATGTCATTAAGTTTGTCTCTGAGGAGTTCCTCCTCAAGGTGGGTTCCTTACATCAGGAACGAATTTCGTGTTATGTTATGAATAATCTTCCTGCAGGACTGGTGTTGGGGTTCCCCTGGTTGCAGAGGCATAATCCTGTTATTGACTGGGGATCTCGTGATATTGTTAAATGGGGTCCTAATTGTTCCAATGTTTGTCTTTCTGCTGTTTTTGTGTCTGCCATTAGTCCGGAGGGTATTCCGGAGTACCTGAAGGACTTTGGGGACGTGTTCTCCGAAAAAGAGGCTGAGGTTTTGCCACCCCACTGTCCTTATGATTGTGCAATTAATCTTATTCCATGTTCTAAATTGCCCAAAGCCCGTTTGTACAATCCTTCTGGCCCGGAACGTACTGCTTTGAAAAACTATATCTCTGATAGCCTACGCAAAGGTCACATCCGTCCCTCTGTCTCACCTGTGGCCGCGGGATTCTTTTTTGTTAAGAAAAAAGATGGTGGTTTACGCCCATGCCTCGATTTCCGAGAACTAAATAAAATTACGGTGAGAAATACCTACCCTCTCCCACTCATTCCTGATCTTTATAACCAAGTGTCTGGGGCTAAGTGGTTTTCCAAACTTGATCTCAGGGGAGCATATAACCTTATCCGTATTCAGGAAGGGGATGAGTGGAAAACGGCATTTCTCACCTCTGAAGGTCTGTTTGAAAATTTGGTCATGCCCTTTGGTCTCACGAATGCGCCCGCAGTATTTCAGAACTTCATGAATGATGTTTTCTCTGATTTTATCGGGCTCTTTATGGTTGTATACTTGGATGATATCCTTGTTTTCTCGCCTGACAAGTAGTGTTGAGCGATACTGCTCGATATCTAAAAATATCGGATCGGAATGGTATCGCCGATATCACTAAATATCGTCGATATCCGATTCCGATACCGGAAGTCCCATGTAAGTCTATGGGAACAAAATATCGCAACTAAAAAAACACTTTCTTTCGTTGTAAACACAAAATATACACACATAGAATACATATATATATATATATATATATATATATATATATATACATGTCATTGTGACATATATATATATATACATATATTTATAGTTTATACACTTCTACATAGTAAAATAGACTCTGATTCAATTGCCGGGTAAAGCCGTGACATACCCCATAGAAGTCGATGGGCTCGGTGCCGAGTACCCCCAAAACCTCTGGCTCTGTGCGACTCAACTTGGGCGTCACGAACAGGATTCTGTAGCTCGCTATAAGGAGTCCTGTGTGCCTGAATTGAACTGGTTTTGTGCTTGAGAATTGCTAAAATCATCAGAGAATGTATTTGCCATTTTTTAGCCATATCTGCGTCACGACGAGGCACTGGTGAAGAAGAAGGGCGTGCTCTTCGTGGGTGTACACTCACTCAGTGGCGCGAAAACGATGGCCGACCACTCTAAATGGTACTGCAATGTAAGATCGTGCCCCACAGCTCTTGAGTTCTGCCTCCTCATCCTCCTCAGTGTGCGGAAACTAACACGAAGGTCCCGCCTCACTACAAAAGAGAGGCCCTCTCCAGATGCTAATGACACATGTGACTTGGCAGAGATGGCTAATGGACACGAGCAGAAGTGTGAAGGGATGGAGCAGTCAGAGCTCTCCCCCACGGAAACGACCCGATCGCCACGGAACCACCGTTGGGCACCCGGCCTGGAAACCCTCCTACGCTGCAAGAAGCGGAGGATACCCTAAGAGGCCTGGCCCGCACCGGGAGGAGGTCGCCAGGATGGAAGCCAGCTGGCGTGCCCTAAAACTAAACTTGGAGCGGCGCCAATCCCTTACCTGAAGTGTCTGTACGGGAAGGTGAGGCACCTGTTCTAGTAGAGGAGTCCGTGCGGGCATCCCAGCCCTTGCAATGTGATCCGGTTGACGTTGTCGCAGTGGAGGCACCCGTTCCTGCAAAAAACGCTGCACCGGCAGCACCCCAGATCCCGCTGTCTGCCCCCGTCGCTGAGACAGAAGAAGCGACACCCGTCCTCATGGAGGAGGCCGCGCAGGCACCAGAGGTCTACCTGTCTGTACCGGAGCCCCGACTGTCATCTGTTCCAGAGCCGGCTGCTTCCTCCGCAGGTGAGCGCCGCCAGGACTGTCGGGCGCCAGGAGAGCTGCCGCAAACCGGACATCCTAAGCTGCAGTTTGATGGTGGAGACATGGAGATGCTGGTTGAGGAGAATTACAACCGGCGTCAGGAGGAAGAGTGGAGACGTCGGGAGAGAGAAGCCGAGCGACAAAGGGAGCAACGCGAATCCCAGAAGCTTCGCCAACGTCACATCGAGAAGGACCGGGCAGATAAGGACCGGATGAGAAAAGATAAAAGTACGGTGAGGGAGCCGCGGCGTAAGGGTGCAGTACGGAGCTTTAAATTGAAAGCTGGTTGGGGCTTCATCCAGGAGCCTGGACTTTATTTAGAAGTGTTTGTGACCCGGCGGGACGTGGAGACTCACCTCCCAGAAGGACACCCAAGGAGGGACCTGTTGCCAGGAGACTTGGTAACTTACACCCGACACTGGGGTTACAATGGATGGTATGCCCTAAATGTCACCAGGTGCGACCCCTGGTCCCCAGAGTGTCAGGAACCTGTGAGACCCTCGGAGCCTTCAGTCTCCCACATCCAGGCCTCTGCACAAGTGCCCACCCCACGCCGTAAATCTTCCCAGCCTCCCTCAGTGGTCTCCTCAGCAGCCCCAGCTATGGACATGATAATGATAGCTGGCCCGTACCCGGCGCCTGTTAGGCCCCCTGGGGTTCGTACAGTCCGGGACATAGGGTTCCAGACCCGGAGGGAGACGAAAGAGGTGGCCACACAGACCCAGATAGCGGGTCACGACTTGACTGTACAGGCCACACGACGTCATCAAGTCCTGGTGGTCCTTGGTGTCTCGGATGTTTGGCAAGCATCAGAAGAGTACCAGGTGGTACCTGGAACACCCCTGCCAAAGAATTATAAATAACCCGGACAGGGTCCCTGTATGTAAATAGTTAAATTGTTGATGTAAATGGACGGGTGAATGTTCATAAAAAAGTTTTTTAATTTAATAAAAAAAACAACACAGTTTTCATTACTTTTATTACAGTCTCATCCTGCGACGCCATCGATCTCCTGTAAAAAAATGGAAAAAAAAACATCAGTATACCACCTGTCCGACGCAGTCCATAGTAACGAGTGTCCCACGACGATCCAGCTCTGCTACATCAGAATGACATCAGAGGCAGGCAGGCAGGCAGAGCCTGTCATCCCGGCGCAGCACAGCTGATTACCTGCTTCCCCGGTGGTGACGTCATCGGACTGGTTTACGGCCGGGATTACCCTGCAGTCACTGCAGTTATCGCGAAAAACTGCATGTGACCGCCAGGGAGAAGATAATGGCGGCCATCAAGCAGTCCAGGACGTGACCGCCGGAGATCTTCTGCCAGGTAAGTGCCGCTGACTCCTGACAGACCCGACCGACGGACACTCACAGTGACAGTGACAAATCCGATTCCGGTATCCGATATGATGAAAATATCGGTACTCGGAATCAAAAGCCCGATACAGCTAATATCGGCCGATACCCGATATTTGCAGTATCGTATCGCTCAACACTACTGACAAGGAATCTCACATTGGTCATCTACGTGCTGTTCTTCACAGGTTACGGGGTAATTCTCTGTTTGCTAAACCCGAGAAATGTTTGTTTTGTGTCCAGGAGCTTTCCTTTCTGGGGATCATCCTTTCGGCCAATGGGTTTCGGATGGATCCCGGAAAGGTACAGGCCATTGTTGATTGGGTGCAACCCAGAGACCTCAAGGGGTTGCAGCGTTTTCTGGGTTTTGCCAATTATTATCGAAAATTCATCAAGGGGTTTTCTCAGGTGGTCAAACCACTCACCGATCTCACTCGCAAGGGGCTGATCTCAAAGTTTGGTCAACCTTAGCAGTTGAAGCATTTGTTACACTAAAGAAATGTTTTATGTCTGCTCCTGTATTGGTTCAGCCCGATCCATCTGAACCGTTCATTGTAGAGGTGGACGCATCTGAGGTGGGAGTGGGGGCTGTGTTGTCATAGGGACCCGTTACCTTAACTAATTTAAGACCATGTGCCTTTTTCTCCCGGAAGTTCTCTTCTGCAGAGAGGAACTATGATGTGGGTAACCGGGAGTTATTGGCCATAAAATTGGCTTTTGAAGAATGGAGGCATTTTTTGGAGGGGGCGGTTCATCGGATCACGGTTATCACGGATCACAAAAACTTGTCTTATCTTGAATCTGCTAAACGGTTGACTCCTAGACAGGCTAGGTGGTCGCTTTTTTTTTCTCGTTTTCATTTTTCAATCACTTTTCGGCCTGGTTCCAAGAATGTCAAGGCTGATGCCTTATCTCGCAGTTTTGATTCAATATCACCCCTGAACCTACTTCCTCCATTCTTCAGCACGGGGTGGTTGTTGCGGGGGTATCCTCTGAATTGGAACAGGAAATTCAGAAGGCTCAGTCTCTTGCTCCTTCCTCTTTGCCTGATAATAAACTCTTTGTTTCCGTTCAATACAGGTTGAGGGTTCTCCGGGAATTCCATGATTCTGCTCTCAGTGGACACCCGGGGATCTCAGCCACTCGGAAAGCCATTGCTAGGCTATTTTGGTGGTCCTCCATGAACTCTGATATCACTATGTTTGTGTCTGCTTGTGATACCTGTGCCTGTGCTAAGAGCTCACATAACCGGCCGGCCGGGGAATTGGTGCCATTGCCAATTCCAGATAGACCTTGGACTCATTTGTCCATGGACTTCATCACTGATCTCCCTCCTTCTAATGGCAAAACTGTAATCTGGGTAGTGGTTGACAGATTCAGTAAACAGGTGCATTTTGTACCTCTGGCAGGATTGCCTAATGCTGAGACACTATCTAGGTTGTTTGTTGAGCACGTTGTACGACTGCATAGCGTGACTTTGAGTGTGGTTTCTGATAGAGGGGTACAATTTGTGTCCAAATTTTGGAGGGCATTTTGTAAAAGACTGGGTATTTGCTTAACCTTCTCCTCTGCTTACCATCCTGAGACCAATGGGCAGACGGAGAGGACCAATCAGTCACTCGAACAAATTTTGAGGTGTCTTGCTACGTCTCAGCAGGATGATTGGTGTTCTTCATTGCCCGTGGCTGAATTTGTATTCAATAATCGGATTAACCAGTCCACTGGCACCTCTCCATTCTTTTGTAACTATGGTTTTCACCCCATTTTGGCGAATTTTCTAGGCTGGATTCAGGATGTCCAGGGGCTGATACGGCAGTACAAAAATTGGGGGAGGTGTGGAGGGAGGTCCAAAAGAACATTGGGGAGGCTCAGGGCAAACATAAATTTTTTGCGGATAAGCGACGGTCTGTAGGACCTATGTTCCTGGTGGGAGATAAAGTATGGTTATCCACCAAGAATATTCGTCTAAAGGTTCCCTCTGCTAAGCTAGGTCCCAGATTTATTGGTCCTTACGAGATCATGGAGGTGGTCAATCCTGTTGCCTTTCGGTTACGCCTTCCTCCGTCACTCCGGATCCCAAATGTGTTTCATAAATCCCTTCTTAAGTCATTTGTACCATCTTCCACAGGGCCTCCATCCCCTCCGCCTCCTGTCTCTGTGGATGGTCAGACTGAGTTTGAAGTGGAACGGATTGTGGATTCGCGTAGGGTCCGTAGTTCACTTCAGTATTTGGTCCATTGGAAGTGTTATGGTCCTGAGGATCGATCTTGGGTCCAAACGCGATCGGTACATGCTGACCGATTGGTTCGGGCATTTCACGCACGTTATCCTGGGAAGTCTGGGGTCCGGTGGCCCCCCCTTGAGAAGAGGGTACTGTCATGATCCATTCCTGGGTTTAGTCTGCCTGCCCTTGGTCCGGGCGGATCATGTCAAGGGTTAACTTTGCTCTGCCTCATTCTGGGTTCAGGTTGGCTATTTAGCTCTCACACATCCTGCTAGCAGTGTGAGCTATACTGCTACCTTCGGCTTGTGAACCTGACTGGTAACCCTTGATTTGTCCTGCTGTTATCCCTGACTTGTCCCGTGTCTGTTGTTTCCCTTTGTCTGCCCTGTTCCCTGCATTTCCCTGCTTGTCTGTTTGATTCTCTGGTTTTTGACTCGGCTTGTATTCGGACTCGTTTCTGCTTTCTGTCTTTGTCTTATCTGCTTCTGACCGTTGCTGACCTCCTGGCTTTCTCCTGACCACGCATATTGCTTATTCCTTTTGTCCTGCTGCCTCCGTACGGTTTTGACTTGGCTTGCCTGACCACGCTCACGCCACTTGGTGGCGCCTGTGTTTCTGCTCTGTAGAGGACTTGCTGAGACCTGTGATTCTTCCTGACTCAGTTTTGGACTTTTTTGCTGCCACCTGGTGGTGGTTTTGGCTGCTGCAGTGCAGGCCTACTCTGGTAGTGTGTAATCCCTTCTCCCCTCTGTAACCTACAGGTGGAGCACACACTACCCTGCATTACAGCTGCTTGACACAGCAGATAAACATCGGAGAGTGCCCCCTGCTCTTCAGGTTGGAGACAAAGTTTGGCTATCCACTAAAAACCTTAAGACACATGTGCCATCCTCCAAATTGGGTCAGAAATTCATTGGACCTTTTCAAATTTCTGCAAAAATTAACCAGGTTGCTTTTCGTTTAAAACTTCCCAACAATCTAAAGATTCATCCAGTATTTCACATATCCTTGCTCAAACCCTTCTGTGAAAACCCGTTTCCAGGAAGAATTCAGCCACCTCCTCCACCAGAAAGGATCCGTGGTGAAGAAGAATACATTGTGGATAAGATTCTGGACTCCCGAAAATTCAGAGGTAAACTGCAGTATCTGGTGCAGTGGGAAGGTTACGGACCAGAGGAAAATTCATGGGAACCAAAGGACAACGTCCATGCTCCTGGACTTACAAGAGCCTTTCATCAGAGGTACCCAGATAAGCCAGCTCCTGAGATGTCCAGAGGCCATCCTGGAAGGAGGGGAGTACTAGTCAGGAATCGAACCCAGTGTCTCTTGTCCACCGGCCGGCAGCTCTACCATCTGAGCTATTCTGCTGGCTACAAAGTTCCTTGCTGAACCCAGATACCATTGACTGTTCTTCCTGATCGGCTTCACCCAGTGCTCTCTTGTTTGGCCTCTGATTGCCAATTACACGCCCTATATAAACCTGGCCCTGTGGGTGTGTCATTGCGAGATTATTGTGCTCTTAGCCTTTAGTCAAGCGTTTCCTGCTGTTCCTGCTGCTACAAACACTGCTCTCCTGTGAACCGACCTCGGCCTGCCTTCTGACTACGCTCTCCGCCTGATCCATTGCTACAAACACTGCTCTCCTGTGAACGACCTCGGCCTGCCTTCTGACTACGCTCTCCGCCTGATCCATTGCTACAAACACTGCTCTCCTGTGAACCGACCTCGGCCTGCCTTCTGACTACGCTCTCCGCCTGATCCATTGCTACAAACACTGCCTTTCCTGTGTACCGACCTCCGGCTGCCACCTGACTACGTTATCTGCCTGCTCCTCTGCTACCGAACTGCCTTTCCTGTGTACCGACCTCGGCCTGCCACCTGACTACGCTACCTGCCTCTGCTTTCCCTAGTGTTTGCAGTAACATCGGCTCCAACCCAGACGGGATCTTGACACGTAGCTGTAGTCAGGATTACCTGATTAGGGGCCCACTCAGATTTTTCACCCCCCCCCCTCTAAGCTGAAACCCTAGCTACACCTCTGTCCTCAACAAATTCCTTTATGGGTGTAGTGAGTAATTTGAACCCATATATGCCTTACAGAATTTTATAACACTGAGACGTGGAATTATGACATTTTAGTGGTAAAAACGTAATTTTTGTATTTGCTGCAAATTTGTCAGGTACACAATGTTTAATAGGTGAAATTACATATCAAAAAAATTTCATATTTCTAAGGCAGTGATGCAATTCATTTTTCATGTTTTTCATATTTTCATATTTCGTGTATGCAGGCTATGGCGCTGCAGTGTGCTACCTTTTTTTCTTGTATGTATATGAGTTGGTGACTCTAGGTTTAGCACCTGTTCACACTGGATCCATGTTTGGATGTGCCGGTCAGTTTTTTGATATGTATTAATTTACCTTCTACCTGAGCACTCCACCTGTTGGTCACAGGCTTTTTAATTACACCAGGTTCATTACCCTCCACAAAGATGTAGATTTTAGTCTTAAGAGAGGATTCATATGTTCCCATGCAGACAGACTTTTCTAAGTGAGGATTGGCATTAGTTAGGACCTGATATACGAGAAGAGCCTTGACATGTCTATCAGGCTCACATAATTTGGCCATCTTATGCGCTAAGACTTCTCAATTTTTCATATTTCTAAGGCAGTGATGCAATTCATTTTTCATGTTTTTCATATTTTTGTATTTCGTGTTTGCAGGCTATGGCGCTGCAGTGTGCTACCTTTTTTTCTTGTATGTATATGAGTTGGTGACTCTAGGTTTAGCACCTGTTCACACTGGATCTATGTTTGGATGTGCCGGTCAGTTTTTTGATATGTATTCATTTACCTTCTACCTGAGCACTCCACCTGTTGGTCACAGGCTTTTTAATTACACCAGGTTCATTACCCCTCCACAAAGATGTAGATTTTAGTCTTAAGAGAGGATTCATATGTTCCCATGCAGACAGACTTTTCTAAGTGAGGATTGGCATTAGTTAGGACCTGATATACGAGAAGAGCCTTGACGTGGCTATCAGGCTCACATAATTTGGCCATCTTATGCGCTAAGACTTCTCAATTTTTCATATTTCTAAGGCAGTGATGCAATTCATTTTTCATGTTTTTCATATTTTCGTATTTCGTGTTTGCAGGCTATGGCGCTGCAGTGTTCTACCTTTTTTTCTTGTATGTATATGAGTTGGTGACTCTAGGTTTAGCACCTGTTCACACTGGATCCATGTTTGGATGTGCCGGTCAGTTTTTTGATATGTATTCATTTACCTTCTACCTGAGCACTCCACCTGTTGGTCACAGGCTTTTTAATTACACCAGGTTCATTACCCCTCCACAAAGATGTAGATTTTAGTCTTAAGAGAGGATTCATATGTTCCCATGCAGACAGACTTTTCTAAGTGAGGATTGGCATTAGTTAGGACCTGATATACGAGAAGAGCCTTGACGTGGCTATCAGGCTCACATAATTTGGCCATCTTATGCGCTAAGACTTCTCAATTTTTCATATTTCTAAGGCAGTGATGCAATTCATTTTTCATGTTTTTCATATTTTCGTATTTCGTGTTTGCAGGCTATGGCGCTGCAGTGTGCTACCTTTTTTTCTTGTAATAGGTGAAATTAGACCTCACAATTTATTAAGCAATTTCTCCCGAACCCGATGCTGCCCCATATGTTGTCAGAAATTACTGTTAGGCCACATGTCAGGGCTGAGAAGGAAGGAGTGCTATTTGGATTTTGGAGCACAAATTTTCCTAGAAAAGCTTGTGGGCGACATTTGTGGTGCCACAACAGCAGAAAAACCCCAAAAGTGACCCCATTGTAGAAACTGCACCTCTGAATAAATTAATATATGGCTGCAGTGGCTATTTTCTGGAGAATTGCAAATCTGCCAGTCTAGTGCCCATACACTGTGGAGCCCCCATATATTGTAGCACCCCGATACATTGTGCCCAGCTTGTGCTTCTGGCGATACGCATCCTTAAAATAAGTGCCTTCTCTCCATTACAATAATGACAAACATGTGGCTGCTTACTGTTTTTTAGGCTCAGTGGGGCTCAGACGGAGGGGGCATTTGGATTAGGGAGACCAGAATTCAAAAAATATTTATGGGGGTGGGAGCCATGTCGCTTTTCTAGAATCTTTGTTTGGCCAGTAACGTGGAAACCCCCCTATAGTTCCAGTGACAGATGACAGACCTGAGTTGGGGCTGGTTTTGATTCCACCTGAATCACATATTTCAAAGATTTAGGGTATGTGCACACGTTGCGGATTCGTCTGCGGGTCCGCTGCGGATTTTGCCCGGCGGGTCCGCAGCAGTTTTCCAAGGGATGTACAGTACCATGTTATCCTATGGAAAACAAAAACCGCTGTGCACATGCTGCGGAAAATTCCATGCGGAAACGCAGCTGTTTATTTTCCACAGCATGTCAATTCTTTGTGTGGATTTCGCAGCGTTTTTACACCCATTCCATTGTAGGAATCCGCAGGTGTAAAAACGCATGCCAAATCCGCACAAAATCCGCAGGAAAAACGTGCGGATTTTGACCTGCAGATTCTGCCAAAAATAGCAGATTCCGAGCGGAAAATTCTGCACACTAATCCACAACGTGTGTACATACATTTACACTGAAACCCCGGTGTAAGCATTTAGCGCAGAACGAGGGATAAATGTGAGCTGAGCCTTACTGGGATCTTTAGGAGAGAGCATGAACAAACCAACAGCAGGTTAAAAATTGGTTTAAGTTACTCATGCGGTATAAGTGATTAGATGACTTTATTCTTCGTGTCTGTGCAATTACAGTGATACCAGATTTATCTTGGTGTCTTATGTTTGGCTGCTGTCACACAATAAAAAAACACTTTTTTTTGCAAAACAAAATTTTTGCATCTCCACATTTTGAGCGTCAGACCCAACGTATAAAAGTACAGACCGTATTGTACGGACGTAACACGCAGAAAAGCTCCCTGAACAGTGTTCCGTATGTCATCCGTTTTCAAGGTGCGGCTGCGTATTTTGCGCATGTAAGCATCCGTATGTAATCCGTATGGCATCCGTATAGCGTTTTTTTCTCGTGACCTTGCAAAATGGACATATAATGGTTTTCAGGCCTGAAAATCATTTAAACCATCATCAGCAACCCTATTTGTTGGTTCTGCATCAGGTGGCAGCCCCCAATCTGGCCATTTTGGTGCTGTGCTTGTGTTGGAGTACTGCTGCTTGTTTGGCACAATGTGTGATACACTTCAGTGCACCCCAACTGACCAAGTTTTGTACAACTGGGTTTTTTCCCGCCGCTTTGGCCAGCCATAACCAGTGATAGTTGATCCGCGGAGGAGGAGAAGAATGTGGGTTCATCCGCATTTGAGGCAATGCCTCACTAAAGGCCATTTTCACCGCCTTTATGCATCTCTTCGGACACATCCCGACAAGTTTTTTCTATATTGTCGGATGAGCATTGCCACATTTGATATTTGTTGGAGATCGTGCGCCCAGGGATCACCTACCAGGACACCAGGATGCGCAAATCTATCTCTGCAGAGGAGCGACTTCTTCTTACGTTACGGTATGTATTCCTCAGCTACGTACTGTATGTTGATGATGTGTTTTCCCACAACTTTTCTTTGCCACTTAGGCCTTTTGCTTAACCCCTTCACCCCCAAGGGTGGTTTGCACGTTAATGACCGGGCCAATTTTTACAATTCTGACCACTGTCTCTTTATGAGGTTATAACTCTGGAACGCTTCAACGGATCTTCGCGATTCTGAGACTGTTTTCTCGTGACATATTGTACTTCATGTTAGTGGTAAAATTTCTTCGATATAACTTGCGTTTATTTTGAAAAAAACGCAAATATGGCGAAAATTTTAAAAATTTTGCAATTTTCAAACTTTGAATTTTTTTTCCCTTAAAACAGAGAAATATGTCACACAAAATAGTTAAGAAATAACATTTCCCACATGTCTACTTTACATCAGCAGAATTTTGGAACCAAAATTTTTCTTTGTTAGGAAATTAGAAGGGTTAAAAGTTGACCAGTGATTTCTCATTTTTACAACAAAATTTACAAAGCCATTTTTTTAGGGACCACCTCACATTTGAAGTCACTTTGACGGGTCTATATGGCAGAAAATACCCAAAAGTGACACCATTATAAAAACTGCACCCCTCAAGGTACTCAAAACTACATTCAAGAAGTTTATTAACCCTTCAGGTGCTTCACAGGAGCTGAAGCAACGTGGATGGAAAAAATTAATATTTAACTTTTTAGCCACAAAAATGATCTTTTACAAACTTTTTTTTATTTTCACAAGGGTAAAAGGAGAAAATGGACAGATAAAGTTGTTGTGCAATTTCTCCTGAGTACGCCAATACCCCATATGTGGGGGAAAACCACTGTTTGGGCACACGGCAGAGCTCGTAAGGGAAGGAGCGCCGTTTGACTTTTTCAAACTAAAATTGGCTGGAATTGAGATTGGACGCCATGTCGTGTTTGGAGAGCCCCTGATACGCCTAAACAGTGGAAACCCCCCACAAGTGACACCATTTTGGAAACTAGACCCCCTAAGGAACTTATCTACATCTGTTGTGAGCACTTTGAACCCCAAAGTGTTTCACAAAAGTTTATAATGCCTGGGTGTGAAAAAAAAAAAAATCAATTTTCCACAAAAATGATTTTTTAGTCCCAAATTTTTGATTTTTCCTAAGGAAATTGGACCCCAAAACTTGTTGTCCAATTTGTCCTGAGTATGCTGATACCCCATATGTGGGGGGGGAAACTGTTTGGGCGCACGGCAGGGCTTGGAAAAGAAGCAGTAACGTTTTGGAATGCAAACATTGATGGGGGTCATGTTCCGTTTGTAGTGCCCCAGATGAGCCTAAACAGTGGAAACCCCCCACAAGTGACCCCATTTTGGAAGCTAGACCCCCTAAGGAACTTATCTAGATCTTTGGTGAGCACTTTGAACCCCCAAGTGCTTCACACAAGTTTATAATGCCCGGGCATGAAAATAAAAAATCCTATTTTTTTCCCACAAAAATTATCTCTTAGTCACTAATTTTTTATTTTCCCATAGGTAACAGGAGAAATTGGACCACAAAATGTGTTGTCCAATTTGTCCTGAGTACGCTGATACCCCATATGTGGGGGGGAACCACTGTTTGGGCGCATGGCAGAGCTCGGAATGGAAGGAGCACTATTTGACTTTTTCCAACCAAAATTGGCTGGAATTGAGATTGGACGCCATGTTGCATTTGGAGAGCCCCTGATTGCCTAAACAGTGGAAATCCCCCACAAGTGACCCCATTTGGGAAACTAGACCCCCTAAGGAACTTATCTAGATCTTTGGTGAGCAATTTGAACCCCCAAGTGCTTCACACAAGTTTATAACGTAGAGCCGTAAAATTAAAAAATTATATTTTTTCCACAAAATTGATCTTTTCACCACAATTTTTATTTTCCCAAGGGAAACAAGACTCCAAAAGTTATTGTGCAATTTGTCCTGAGTGCGCTGATACCCCATATGTGGGGGTAAACCACTGTTTGGGTGCATGGCAGAGTTTGGAAGGGAAGGAGCGCCGTTTGACTTTTTCAACGCAGAATTGGCTGGATGCCATGTCGTGTTTGAAGAGCTCCTGATCTGCCTAAACAGTGGAAACCCCCCACAAATGACACCATTTTGGAAACTAGACCCCTCAAGGAACTTATCTAGATGTGTGGTGAGCACTTTGAACCCCAAAGTGCTTCACAGAAGTTTATAACGTACAGCCGTAAAATAAAAAAATTCTTTTTTTTTTTACAAAAATGATTTTTTAGCCCCCAATATTTTATTTTCACAAGGGTAGCAGGAGAAATTGGACCCCAAAAGTTGTTGTCCAATTTGTCCTGAGTATGCTGATACCCAATATGTGGGAGTAAACTACTGTATGGGCGCACGTCGGGGCTCGGAAAGGAAATAGTGACGTTTTGGATTGCAGACTTTGATGGAATGGTCTGGGGGAGTCATGTCGCATTTGGAGAGCCCCTGATGCGCCTAAACAGTGGAAACCCCCCACAAGTGACCCCATTTTGGAAAATAGACCCCACAAGGAACTTATCTAGATGTGTGGTGAGCACTTTGAACCCCGAAGTGCTTCACAGAAGTTTATAACGTACAGCCGTAAAAATAAAAAATCCTTTTTTTTTTTACAAAAATGATTTTTTCGCCCCCAATATTTTATTTTCACAAGGGTAACAGGAGAAATTGGACCCCAAAAGTTGTTGTCCAAATTGTCCTGAGTACGCTGATACCCAATATGTGAGAGAAAACTACTGTATGGGCACACGTCGGGGCTCGGAAGGGAAGTAGTGACGTTTTGGATTGCAGACTTTGATGGAATGGTCTGGGGGCTTCATGTCGCATTTGGAGAGCCCCTGATGCGCCTAAACAGTGGAAACCCCCCACAAGTGACCCCATTTTGGAAAATAGACCCCACAAGGAACTTATCTAGAAGTGTGGTGAGCGCTATGAAGCCCCAAGTACTTCACAGAAGTTTTATAACATACAGCCGTAAAAACAAAAAAATCATTTTTTTTTTTACAAAAATGATTTTGTCGCCCCCAGTTTTTTATTTTCCCAAGGGTAACAGGAGAAATAGGCCAAATTGCACAATAACTCTTGGGGTCCAGAGTATGCTGATACCCCATATGTGGGGTAAACTACTGTTTGGGCGCATGGCAGAGCTCAGAAGTGAAGGAGCACCATTTGACTTTTTCAACGCAGAATTGGCTGGAATTGAGATCAGACGCCATGTCACATTTCGAGAGCCCCTGATGTGCCTAAACAGCAGAAACCCCCCAATTCTAACTCCAACCCTAACACCAATAACCCTAGTCCCAACCCTAACCACAAACCTAACCCTAACACACCCATAACCCTAATCCCAACCCTAATCCTAACGTTAGCGCCAACCCTAACCCTAACTTTAGCCGCAACCCTAACCCTGACGGGAAAATGGAAATAAATACATTTTTTTAATTTTATTATTTTTCCCTAACTAAGGGGGTGATAAAGGGGGTTTGATTTACTATTTATAGCGGGTTTTTGTGATTGGCAGCTGTCACGCTAAAAGACGCTTTTTATTGCAAAAAATAGTTTTTTGCATCACCACATTTTGAGAGCTATAATTTTTGCATATTTTGGCCCACAGAGTCATGTGAGGTGTTATTTTTTGCGGGACGAGTTGACGTTTTTATTTGTACCATTTTTGAGCACGTGACATTTTTTGATCGCTTTTTATTTCGATTTTTGGGTGGTTAGAATGAACAAAAATCAGCAATTCATGAATTTCTTTTGGGGGAGGCGTTTATACCGTTCCGCGTGTGGTAAAATTGATAAAGCAGTTTTATTCTTCGGGTCAGTACGATTATGGCGATACCTCATTTATATCATTTTTTTAGGTTTTGGCGCTTTTATAGAATGAAAACAATTTTATATAAAAAATCATTATTTTTGCATCACTTTATTCTGCGAGCTATAACTTTTTTATTTTTTTGCTCATGATGCTGTGTGATGGCTCGTTTTTTGCGGGACAAGATGACGTTTTCAGTGGTACCATGTTTATTTATATCGGTCTTTTTGATCGCGTGTTATTTCACTTTTTGTTCGGCGGTATGATGATAAAGCATTGATTTTTTGCTTCTTTTTTTTTTTTTTTTATGGGTTCACTAAAGGGGTTAACTAGTGGGACAGTTTTATAGGGGGGTCGTTACGGACGTGGCGATACCAAATATGTGTACTTTTATTGTTTTGTTTTTTTTATTTACAGGAAAAAATGAATTTATTGGGGAATATTTTTTTTTTTTTTTATGATTTTTTTTACACTTTTTATTTATTTATTATTTTTTTTTACTTTTTTACTTTGTCCCAGGGTGGGACATCACAGTATTTTATCAGATCGCTGGTGTGACAGTGTGCACAGCACTCTGTCACACCAGCGATCGCTCTGGCATCGCTGCAGGCTTCCCCAGCGCCTGCTCTCAGCAGGCACTGAGGAAGCCGCCTCCCTGCAGGACCCCGGCGCCATCTTGGATCCGGGGACCTGGAGGGAGGACGGACCCTCGGAACAGCGCGACACATCGCGCTGCTCTGAGGGTCTCAGGGGAGCGCGCAGGGAGCCCCCACCCTGCGCGATCCTCCCCTGTGCCCCGGGTACACCGCGATCATGTTTGATCGCGGTGTGCCAAGGGTTAATGTGCCGGGAGCGGTCCGTGACCGCTCCTGACACACAGTCACGGGTGTCAGCTGTGATAATCAGCTGACACCCGGCGGCGATCAGCTGCGCTCCCCCCGGGAGCGCAGCTGATCGCCCATGACGTACTATTCCGTCCATGGGAATTAGGTCCAGGGTCACATGGACGGAATAGTACGTCTGATGGCAGAGAGGGGTTAATTATCTTCTTAATATACCCCAAATATCAGCTCTAAGTAACAATACTATGATGTTTATGTAAAATTCACATAGACCTTTGACTTGTGCATAATTATTGTTTGCCTTGTTTGTAATTTACACACTTTTCTGGTGATCTATATTGAATTTGTGAAACCTTTTGCCTGGTGTAATGTTTGATCTCTCTACATTTGTTTAATTGTAGGTTCCTGACAACTGGCATTCTATATGCCGCACTCCATCTGGAGTATTTGATAGAGAGATCAACCATATCTGGCATAGTTTTTGATACATGTTCCCAAATCTGGATCAGACTTCATCAAGTGGTCATGGCTGAGCTCAAGATGGAAGACTGGATGAGGATTGCCAGGGAATTTGAGGAGCAATGCCAATTTCCCAATTGTATAGGAGCCCTGGAAGGGAAGCACATCCGTGTGCATAAGCCGCAGAACTCAGGGTCCCAATTCTATAATTATAAACAATATTTTTCAGTAGTGCTGTTGGCTCTGGTTGACAGTAACTACAGGTTTATAATTGTAGACATTGGGGCCTATGGAAGAACTGGAGACTCTAGAGTCTTCAATTCTTCCATTATGGGTCTGCGGCTGCGCAATAACCAGTTGGACCTACCACCACCACGTCAGCTTCCTGCCTCCAATCTTGAACCTGTGCCATATGTTGTAGTTGTGGATGAGGCCTTTCAATTGTCAAGGAATTTAATGAGGCCATATCCGCGACGAAACCTTGACCACTGGTGTAGGATCTTTAACTTGCGCCTATCACAGACACGGCGACTGGTGAAGTGTGCCTTTGGCATTCTTTGTGCAAAATGGCAGGTCCTCCAGTCTGCTATTCAGCTCAGTGAAGCCAACGTCAATGAGGTCATCAAAGCTTGTGCTGTCCTACATAATTTCACAAGAATGTATGATTGTGCCCCATCTGATGTTGGTGAATGTGTGGTGACCAATGGGGATATGCCTAGGCCACATGTCATCTCTTTACGTCGTCCACTCTCAGGACTCAAAGTCCATGATATATTTACCCAGTATTTTGTGTCACCTCAAGGTACTACTACCTGGCAAGATGAGGCATTATCAATGCTGTAATGTTGTTATGTGTTTCTAGATAAATATGTTTTTTCCCTTACATTGTCTTTGTGTCTTGTGTTAATGTTCATTACAGATGTGTAGATGTTCTATAAAGAATTAATGAAAGAAGAGTCAAAACTTGCCATTACAACTTTTTTTATATTGGCAAACTCTCACTTGAGGAAGTGAGAACCATATTTTTTTTCATATAGTATTTGTGGTAAAATCAGAATAGTGTAAGTATGCAATACACAACAAGCATCAAAAGAAGTCATAAAAAATAACAAACATTTGTATAAATAATAATACATAATCAAAATAACAAACTGTCACTTTGGCTAGTGATGACCATATGTGTACCATATGGTGGATTATTTACATTAGACTAGTGCAAATATGCAATACACAACATGTAGTAAAATTAAAGGTAAAAAAATAACAAACATTTGTATAAATAATATATAATCAAAATAACAAACTGTCACTTTGGCTATTGGCGGCCATATGTGTACCATATGGTGGATTATTTACATTAGACTAGTGCAAATATGCATTACACAACATGTAGTAAAATTAAAGGTAAAAAAATAGCAAACATTTGCATAAATAATAATACATAATCAAAATAACAAACTGTCACTTTGGCTAGTGGCGACCATATGTGTACCATATAGTTTTTGGAGGCTTTCAGTGCAAATATGCTTTACACAACATGTAGTAAAAATAAATATAAAAAAATAACAAACAATTTTAGAAATAATAATATATAATAAAAATAAATCACAGTTGGTGGTATGTTAGTGGAGGGTTGGGCGGGTGACCAGCATCTCTTTGTTGCTGGCTTGGGTGACCACCTTGACCATCACCCTGTTGGGGTGGATTTTCTTGGCCTTGAGGTAACATGTGGCCACGGTCAGGTTTTTGTGTGGGCACATTGCCATAATGATAAAGGAGATTATACTCCTGGGGATGCTGGTACCCACGAGAATCATACCCCCAATATGGCCATGTTGACCAAATCCAGGTTGGGACCAGCCTCCAACACTGGATCTGTACAAGTGGCCATATTGGGAAGTTGGGTTATAGCCTGTCATTTGACCCTGTTGTTGCCAAGGTTGGTTTTGTGGGGGAATGGGTTGAGGTGTAGGCGCAAGTACAGGAGGTCCCTCAGATCCTAATTGAGCATGCACATCTGGTGGGGGGTAAGGCGAAGAAGGTTATGGGGTGAGAGCTGCCACCTCATAAGGAATTCAAACACCTCATATGGGGTATTGGGGAGTGTGCATGCATCAATTAGGATTTTAATGGATCCTCGCACACGTAGCCTGCCTCACGGGGTAGGGGATGTAGGTAACGGGCAAGACTACGCGAATAAGCCTCTTCACCCTCATCCACAGCTGCCCTTGATAGATAACCCCAGTGTCCACATGCCTCCGGGTATTAGAGGCAGTGTTGTCTCGCCTTCGTCTCCCATGGTGGGATATGGCAGCAGGCTGGGGGGAGCCCCCCAGAGGTACAGAAGGACTACTGCTGTTGGCTGCTTCCTCAAGGCTTCCGGGTGCTGCTGCAGCTGGTGGGTCAGGTACTGGTAGAGGTGCAGCTGGTGGGTCAGGTCCTGGTGCTGGTGGAGCTTGGGGATGCAGCTGGGAGGGTCAGAAGATGGGCCAGCCACCTCTCCATCTCCCCAACTGGGTCTATAATGGCCTCAGAATCTGACCCTGTCTCCCTCTCAGTGAGGTTGGACTGAGTTCTGTTAGGAAATTAAATAGAAATATAAAATGTTGGAGATGTGACCCTAAACAGCATATGCGTAATGTAGTGTGATGTATATACTTACGAAACAAACAAAGAAAACGCACTGCAGTCAATAGGTCAATGAAAAATTACAAAATTACAAATTTATTGTACAAATTATTAAAATGGACAAGAAAAATGGAAACACATGGGACAATTGGCATCACAATGTGCGCATGATAGATGGGCTATCAAGACAGCAAGGCACCACACATATATATATATGATAGAAAAACACCTAAACAAAGGATAATACCCTTGTCATATGTCAGTACACTGAATAGTTAATGTATCGATTAATGTAACTAGCACGTGCTGCAATATATAAAGACAAATGTCACATTAACACCAGAGCAAGAAATAACCATAGGTGGAATATAGTTACCAGCGTTAGTATAATCAGTGCAGATGCCTGTCGCCCGACAGCCCTCCCCGACGCGCGTTTCGGAGTGACAACGCACTCCTTCCTCAGGGGGAGTTCCTGAGGAAGGAGTGCGTTGTCACTCCGAAACGCGCGTCGGGGAGGGCTGTCGGGCGACAGGCATCTGCACTGATTATACTAACGCTGGTAACTATATTCCACCTATGGTTATTTCTTGCTCTGGTGTTAATGTGACATTTGTCTTTATATATTGCAGCACGTGCTAGTTACATTAATCGATACATTAACTATTCAGTGTACTGACATATGACAAGGGTATTATCCTTTGTTTAGGTGTTTTTCTATCATATATATATATGTGTGGTGCCTTGCTGTCTTGATAGCCCATCTATCATGCGCACATTGTGATGCCAATTGTCCCATGTGTTTCCATTTTTCTTGTCCATTTTAACAATTTGTACAATAAATTTGTAATTTTGTAATTTTTCATTGACCTATTGACTGCAGTGCGTTTTCTTTGTTTGTTTTGAATATTCTATTTAGCAGTTGGTCTCTTATAGTCCATTAGGCACTCATGTATTGGCATCTAAATACTGGTCATTCTTAGATTTCTAGTATTCCATCTACCATTTATGTATTCTGCCAGTGTCACTACTGTGTTACTGTATATACTTACGGTCTGAGATCCAGAATAGGAGCCAAAAACCCAAGCCGGTCAAAGTATATATATTTCCGCTTGGTCGGTGTTGCAGCCCCACTCCTGGCCCTCTGCTGACGTTCCCGTCGTTACTGGTTGCGGATGCTGCACCAACATCTCATGACATCTTCCACTGCAATGTGACATATAATTTCATAATTTACCTAGCTGCACATTGCCAAATTGTTACACAAACATTTCACATAGTCATGGGGACCTAGTCGGATGTCAGTATAATAACACTTTGGCGCTTAAAAAATATTGTTTCTAAAAAGCTATCATCAGATTTTAGGGATACTGTGCTCAATTATTACATTGTGGCCTTTAAGATGATTGGACAAAAATTAGGTAACTTAGTCATTTGGTGCTGCTCCTCACGTGGGCTGTCACCAAAGTGGGGAAACATCTGCCCACAGATGCATCTCCATGCCGCATCTTTTCTGGCCTGGTCTGAGTAGTGTGCATCCCGTTAGTCCCAAATTTCGGGCCTTTCCTGGACCAAAACGATCAGCATCTCTACATTTATGTGTGTAGACATGCTGCTGGACTCCGTGGAGGCGTTCTTCCGGGATGTCTGGTGCTCTTTTTGAGCTAATTTGCATGTGTAAGCTTCCTGATTCATGGCTTGCACCATTTCCTGTGACCTGCAGAAGTCTTGCGTATTTCTCGCAAGTCACACGTATGGTCCGTGTGTAATCCGTATTTTTCTCGCACCCATAGACTTGCATTGGCGTACCATGGGCGTAATACGCTGACAATCGCAGCATGCTGCGAGTTTCTCGGCCCATAGAATACGGCCGAGAAATATACGGATGATCAGAGCTGCCCCATAAAGAAACATTGGTCCGAGTGTAATGCGTTATTTTCACGCCTCTCACTCGTGCGTATTCCTCTCGTGTGACGCCGGCCTTATACTTTTTCTATATTTCTTTTGACATGGTCATGGAAGGGCTTGTTTTTTGCAGGATGAGTTGACGCTTTTATTGGTACTTTTTTTGGTCACATAACATTTTCTGATCTCTTTCTATTCCGATTTTTGGAAGTCAGAATGGACAAAAATCCAACAATTCAGGAATAGTTTTTTCTGTTTTAATGCTGTTCACCTTGTGGTAAAAATGAAAAATCAGCTTTATTCGCTGATCTAGTATTCTGTAATGCTTTTGCATTGCAGGGCATTAGCTCAGCATCTCACACACAGGACTAGGCATTTCAGCTCCTGCTCTCTGCAAAAATTTACAGTCCTCCGTATCTGGGTGACCACGTGGCTATTTTTTGTCTAGGGCTCACCAGGGAGACCATCGACACAATGCGATAGCAATTGAATTTTGCTGATTGCAGCAGATAGGGAGCTCCCACACTCTTAAACCAAATCGTTGTCCCTATCGCTATTGACAGCTGCATCAGGCAGTTAAACGCCCACGATTGGTGCTAGCACAGATTGTGGGCACTGCCACAAGTGTCTGCTTTCATATAGTGCAGACACTTGCGGTTGATCACGCCGTTGCTCAGAGTGTGCACTCACAATCGTCACGGCACACATGTATGACGGTTTGTAGGAATGCACTTCCCGCAGTGCTATACATGTACGGCGGATGTCGTAAAGGGGTCAAATCATTTAAATTTTTATTTCATAACTCAATAATACACAGAAAAATAAAGAACTATGTAAGATATCTTATCACAAAGATTTGCTTATTTCTCTGCCAGAATTGCTCAGTCATTATTAAAATTCTCACTTCTGGGGTAAAATCTGTATTCAGTGAAGACAGACTTTCCCATTACTGAGATAGGAAATGACGGTTGCTACGGATACAATTCTATGCAGAGGGCAGGAGGGAGGAGCTAGAGGCAGACTCCTCCCGCCTCCTCCCCCTCCTGTGTGCATAATATTGTACCAGTACTAACTTCCGTCTCCTATCTCAGTAATGGGAAAGTCTGTCTTCACTGAATACAGATTTTACCTCAGAAGTGAGAATTTTGATAATGACTAGTGAGGAGCGAATGTGCTCGTTACTCTAGTTTTCCAAGCATGCTCGGGTGTTCTCTGAGTATCTTGGGCATGTTCGTAAATTATGTCTGAGTCCCCGCAGCTGCATGATTTGTGACTGCTGGACAGCCTGAATACATGTGAGGATTGCCTCTTTGTTAGTGAATGCCCACATGTATTCAGGCTGTCTAGCAGCCGCAAATCATGCAGCTACAGGGACTCAGACATAATTTATGAGCATGCCCAAGATACTCGGAGAACACCCGAGCATGCTCGGAAAACGAGCACACTCACTCATCACTAACAATGACTGATCAATTTTTGCAGAAAAAGAAGTAGATTATTCTGATAAGATATACTACAAAGTTACTTATTTACATGTGTGTTATTGATTTATGAGATACAAATTAAAGCAACTTTTATGCTTTAAGGATTGTAAAGAAGTAGAAAAAGTGGCAACAGTCAGATCCTTCTGTCTAAGGGTGATTAAACGGAAGGATAAGAGTCTTTTAATTTTTGCTATGAGGCTCCCTCTTTTTTATTCACCACTCTACCAGTCATATTATTATAGCACAAGTCTTGATTTGACCACCTTGGCCAATACAGGGTGGTTTCTTAGCACTGAATGACTCTGCCGTGACCTGCTTGGTATGGTGATAGTGCGAGTTATTTGAAGAGAATGTGATGTCAAAACAAAGAAAGTTTACTTCTCACAATGACTCACATGGGTTATGTTTACTCTTTATTTGTTGGAAACAACCAGAAATTTCTTAGTGTGCTATTCATACAATCACACCTACGAGTTTACAATACTTGACCTCAGGCCATAAGCAACTAATACTTCGTCAGAAAGAGTACAGTTTACATTTTCATCAGCCAAAATAGCATGTTTATTATTTCATTATACAGCTAATTTATAGAAGCAACTTGCTTATGCTAATAAATCATATTGTATCAAAATATTTGTTAATTCACTCAAAAGTCATACACATCATATACTGTGTACATTTTTCAAGATAACTGATATAATAGAGAAGAGCGGAACTTTTGAAATCCAAATTTGCTGCCTTCGCTGAATTTTCTCATTATGGTGAAGCTCGCGTGGCTATGCAAAAAGACAATGGCTCACGTTCTGATGCTTCAGCAGTGTGAGAAATAGTACCAGGCAAGACTTTTTTGCCACCCACGAATCGAATGTCAAAGTCTTAAAATTCCCATGAAATCGCAAATTTCAGGAAATTCAACTCAAACTTGGTCCTCTGTGGACCAATCCGCTCATCTGTAGCTATAGTTAATATAAGTCCTCTACCAATCTGAGAGAAATAACAGCTTAAAACTAAGAAAAAATAAGAAAAAACTGCTGTCCATAGAGTAATTTTCAAATGGTAAGAAAAAAACACTATTTAACTGTAAAAGCAAACCATTAATGAAGCATGCCCATAAAGGTTTATTTTTTCAGTAAGTCTGCCCTGTGGAGGCATTATACTGTGCATAAAGGAGCTGCAGGCGTTTTATACTGTGTATAGGGAAGATGTGGGCCTATCATTCTGTATTTGGTATAGTTGTGGGGACATCATTTATTCTTAGGGGAGCTTGGAGCCTATCGTAGTGTATATAGGGGAACTGTCAGGGTATTGCACTGTGCATAGAGAAGCTATAACCTCCTCATATTGTGTATAGTGGATTTGGGGGATATTAAACAGTGAATACAAGAGCTGTGAGGGTATCATACAGTCTATAGTGGATCTGTGGGGGAATCGTACTGTATATAGGGGAGTTTGTGGGAACATCATAATGTGTATAGGTAAGCAGTGGGAAAGCGATTTTTATGTGTGGAGGAGATTTGGGGCCATTATACTGTGTATAGGAAGCTGAGAAGACATTATACTGAGCACAGTGGAGCTGTTGAAATATCCTGTGTATCTGGAGAAAAGGATCCATCATACTGTACAGTTATATGAAAAAGTTTGGGCACCCTTATTAATCTTAAGCTTAATGTTTGATAAAAATTGGTGTTTTTGCAACAGCTATTTCAGTTTGATATATCTAATAACTATTGGACACAGTAATGTTTCTGCCTTGGAATGAGGTTTATTGTACTAGCAGAACATGTGCAATCTGCATTCAAACAAAATTTGACAGGTGCATAAGTATTGCCACCCTTATCATTTTCTTGTTTTAAATACTACTACCTACTTTTTACTGACTTACTAAAGCACTTTTTTTGGTTTTGTAACCTCATTGAGCTTTGAACTTCGTAGCCAGGTGTATGCAATCATGAGAAAAGCTACTTAAAGTGGCCACTTGCAAGTTGTTCTCCTGCTTGAATCTCCTCTGAAGAGTGGCATCATGGGCTCCTCAAAACAACTGTCAAATGATCTGAAAACAAAGATTATTCAACATGTTTGTTCAGGGGAAGGATACAAAAAGCTGTCTCAGAGACTTAACCTGTCAGTTTCCACTGTGAGGAACATAGTAAGGAAATGGAAGAACACAGGGACAGTTCTTGTTAAGGCCATAAGTGGCAGACCAAGAAAAACATCAGAAAGGCAGAGAAGAAGAATGGTGAGATCAGTCAAGGACAATCCTCAGACCACCTCCAGAGAGCTGCAGCATCAACTTGCTGCAGATGGTGTCACTGTGCATCGGTCAACTATACAATGCACTTTGCACAAGGAGAAGCTGAATGGGAGAGTGATGCGAAAGAAGCCGTTTCTGCAAGCACGCCACAAACAGAGTCGGCTGAGGTATGCAAAAGCACATTTGGAAAAGCCAATTTCTTTTGGAAGAAGGTCCTGTGGACTGATGAAACCAAGATTGAGTTGTTTGGTCATACAAAAAGGCGTTATGCATGGCGTCAAAAAAACACAGCATTCCAAGAAAAACACTTGCTACCCACAGTAAAATTTGGTGGAGGTTCCATCATGCTTTGGGCTGTGTGGCCAATGCCGGCACCGGGAATCTTGTTAAAGTTGAGGGACGCATGGATTCCACTCAGTATCAGCAGATTCTTGACAATAATGTTCAAGAATCAGTGACAAAGTTGAAGTTACGCAGGGGATGGATTTTTCAGCAAGACAATGATCCAAAACACCGCTTCAAATCTACTTCGGCATTCATGTAGAGGAACAATTACCATGTTCTGGAATGCCCATCTCAGTCCCCAGACCTGAATATCATTGAACATCTGTGGGATCATTTGAAGAGGGCTGTCCATGCTCGGTGACCATCAAACTTAACTGAACTGGAATTGTTTTGTAAAGAGGAATGGTCAAAAATACCTTCATCCAGGATCCAAGAACTCATTAAAAGCTACAGGAAGCGACTAGAGGCTGTTATTTTTGCAAAAGGAGGATCTACTAAATATTAATGTCACTTTTCTGGTGAGGTGCCCATACTTATGCACCTGTGAAATTTTGTTTGGATGCAGATTGCACATTTTCTGCTAGTACAATAAACCTCCTTTCAAGGCAGAAACATTACTATGTCCAATAGTTATTAGATATATCAAACTGAAATAGCTGTTGCAAAAACACCAATTTTTATAAAACATTAAGCTTAAGATTAATAAGGGTGCCCAACACTTTTTCATATAACTGTATATAGGAGCACTGTGGGGCTATCATACTACATCATAGTGTGTATAAGAAAGCTGTTGTAACATCATACTGCTTATAAGGGAACTGTGGGGGCCATTATACTATGCATAGGGAAGCTGTGGGAGCATTATACTGTGCATAGGTAAGCTACATAAACATTATAATCTGTATAGGGGAGCTGTGGTCCCATCCTCCTGTGTATAGGGGACCTGTTGGATGATCATAATGTGTATAAGGGAGCTGTGAGGACATCACACTGTGTAAAGAAGAGAAGTTGGGGCCACCTTACTGTGTATAGGGAATCAGCGGGGGCATCATTCTGTGTGGGAGGCTTTGGGGCCATCATACTGTGTATAAAGAGCTGAGAAGACAGTATTCTGTGTATTTTGGAGTTGTGGACCCATCATAATGAGTGTATAGGAGCCATGGGGACATCATACTGTGTATAAGAAGTTGAGAAGACATTGTTTTTTGTATAGGGGAGCTGTGGACCCATCACACTGTGTACATAGGATCCATGGGGACATCATACTGTGTATAGGGGAGATGTGAGGACATTACACTGTGTATAAGGGAGCAGTAAGCTCATTATTCTTCAATAGCAGCGCTAGGGGGGCATTATACTGTACATATGGAAACTATAGATACATCATACTGTGTATAGTGGAGCTTTGAGGACATTAAACTGTGCATAGGGTGCTGTGGGGGCAGGGCCGGCGTCAGCACCAGGCACACCGGGCAAGCACCAGGGCCCTTAGCAGGCGGGGGGCCCACTCGCCGTCTGGCTCCCCGGCGCCCGTTAGCGGTGTCAGCGCCGCCACTGGGCCCCCCCGCTTGCTCAGGGCCCCGGCTGCAGCCGGCTCAATACTCACCTCTCCCCGTGCCTCCGCTGCCGCAGCTCCGCCTCCAGGCTCCAGGGGGCGCCTGCAGGACGCCGGCGCTTCCTCTCACAGCAGCGCTGCTGAATGACGTCATCATTCAGCGGCCTGCTGTGGCAGTGAGTGCGCGGACGCCGGACAGGTGAGATGTTTGTGTGTGTGTCTGTGTATGTGTCTCTGTGTGTATGTAGTGCGATGCTTTGTGTGTGTGTGTGTCTGCTGTATGTGTGATGGTGGTGGGGGGAGGGCAGTGATGATGATGATGGGGATTCAATGATGATTGATGATGGGCAGGCAATGATATTGCTGTGGAGACAATGATGATTATGGGCAGGCATTGATGATGATGGGCAGGCAGTGATGATGGGCAGGCAATGATATTGATGGGGAGGCAATGATGCTTATGGGCAGGCATTGATGATGATGGGCAGGCAGTGATGATGATGGGCAGGCAGTGATGATGATGGGCAGGCAATGATATTGATGGGGAGGCAATGATGATTATGGGCAGGCATTGATGATGATGGGCAGGCAGTGATGATGATGGGCAGGCAGTGATGATGATGGGCAGGCAGTGATATTGATGGGAGGCAATGATGATTATGGGCAGGCATTGATGATGATGGGCAGGCAGTGATGATGATGGGCAGGCAGTGATGATGATGGGCAGGCAGTGATGATGATGGGCAGGCATTGATGATGATGGGCAGGCAGTGATGATGATGGGCAGACAGTGATATTGATGGGGAGGCAATGATGATTATGGGCAGGCATTGATGATGATGGCAGGCAGTGATAATGATGGGGAGGCGATGATGATGATGGGGAGGCAATGATGATGATGGGGAGACGATTATGATAATGGGCAGGCAATGATGATGATGGGCAGGCAATGATGATGATAATGGGCAGGCAATGATGATGATGGGAGTCTTTCCACGGCGCCCTTTCCTGAGCCGTAACAGTGCAGAACACAGCATAGCGCAGAGGAGAGCTCCATATTTTTTAAGGAGCTTTATATGGGGACCAGTATCCTGTATGGAGCATTATATGGGGATGGAGGGGTGACATCCTGCATGGGGTATTATATGGGTGATGAAGGGGAGACTGTGGTGCCCATAATATTGTATGGAGGACTGTACTGTCCAGTCTGTACTGTGCGCTGTGAGGATTTGGCGGTTTTTGAGCTATTGTACAATTTACAATCGCTATCAGTCGTAATGGAAGAAGAGAAGTGTTTGGCATTGTGCTATACCCATATTTCTCTGCAGTATCTGTGCATCATGAATCGTGGTCTGTGTTAAAGGGGCCCACTGAGACTCTTTCGCCCGGTGCCCTGTGTGGGGGCACCACACTGTATGTAGGGAGCTGTGGGGACATTATACTGTGCTCAAGGGAGCTGTGGATATATCATATTGTGTAAAGGAGAGCTGTGAGTTCATCATACTGTGTATAGGGCAGCTGTGTACCTATCATAGTGTATGTAGTGGATTTGTGTGTTCATTATACTGTGTATGGGGGAGTTGTGGGAGCATAATATTGTATATAGAGGAGCTGTAGGGTATATAATACTGTTTATAGGGGAGCTGTGAGGACATTATACTATGTTTAGGGGAGCTGAAAGCCTTTCACACTGTGTACTGGGAGCTGTGGGGGTATTATACTGTGTATAGGGAAGCTGTATTGACATCATACAGTGCATTGGGGAGCCATGGGGGCATTACATTACGCATAGGGGAGCTGTGAAGGCATCACACTGTATATACAGAGTTGTGGGGACATCATACAGTGTGCAGGGGAGCTGTGAGGACATTGTATTGTGTAAACAAGAGTTGTGGGCCCATCATACTATGTATAGCGGAGCTATTGGGACATCATACTATGTATACGGGAGATGTGAGAACAGTATGCAGTGTATAAGGGAGCTGTACGCTCATTATTCTTAGTATAGCAGAGCTATGGGGGCATTATACTTTACATATGGAAGCTATAGAGACATCATACTGTGTATAGTGGAGCTATCGGGATGGTAAACTGTGCATAGGGTGCTCGGGGGCACTACACTGTTTATAGGGAGCTGTGGGGACATTAAACTGTGCACAGGCTGTGGATATATCATACTGTGTGTAGGAGAGCTGTGAGTTCATCATACTGTGTATAGGGCATCTGTGGGCCCATCATAGTGTATATAGTGGATCAATCATACTGTGGATGGGGAAGCTGTGAGAGCATTATATTGAATATAGAGGAGCTGTAAGGTATATCATACTGTTTATAGGGGAGCTGTGAGGTCATTATACTATGTTTAGGGGAGCTGAAAGCCTTTCATACTGTGTAATGGGGAGCTGTGTTGGCATTATACTTTGTATAGGGAAGCTGTACTGACATCATACAGTGCATTGGGGAGCCATGGGGGCATTATATTATGCCTAGGGGAGCTGTGAAGGTATCACACTGTATATGCAGAGTTGTGGGGAGTTGGGACATCATGCAGTGTGCAGGGGAGCTGTGAGGACAATATATTGTGTAAATGAGAGTTGTGGACCCATCATACTGTGAAATAGCTGAGCTATTGGGACATCATACTGTGTATAGGGGAGCTGTACATGAGGGGATTTAGGAGACATTATAACTATATGTGGAGGGACTCAAATATTATTTCTGAATGTGGAGAAGACTGAAATGACATTATGACTGTACATAGGGCACTCAGGGGACATTATATTTTTACATGGTGGTGTCAAAGAATATATATTAAATGATTAGTGGGCACTTAAGAAGCATTATAGTTATAGGGACACTCAGAGTAGTGTGACTGTAAACGGAGGGGTCAATAATACTTTCTAGGCATTGTGCACTGTTTCAAAGGCACCACTTGCACTTGGCATGATTTTTTTTCAAGGGAGACATTTTACCTTCTAGAGGGCACAACGGAGGCATTTTACTTTGTAAGAGGCATAGTGGTGGACATTATTGGTTGGATACTAAGATGAGCCCTGTTTCTGTGCCACACAGGAGATCCAGTAACAGGGACACATACAGCAGCAGCGATTCAGCTTTGGGGTGACATTAAGACGAGGAGTTTGTGCAGGTTGGAAATAAATGGTGATGCTAATGGAAATGTTAAAAGTCAAATATGTCTTTGTTGTAAAATTTACAGATGAGTCCTGGCTGGAAGACGTTATTGATCAATCAATAGATTCGGTTTCCAGTACCATCTCTATGCTGATGACACCCAATTATACACTTCTTCACGTCTGCCTTTTTAAAAAGCACCAGTGATTATCTTACCGCTTGTCTCTAACATCATGTCCTCCCTCTATCTTAAACTGAACCTATCAAAAACTGAACTCCTTGTGTTTCCTCCCTTTATAACCTACCTATGCCCGACATTGCCATTTCCATGTGTGGTTCCACCATTACTCCCCAGCAACATGCCCGCTGTCTTGGAGTCATACTGGATTCTGTGCATTCATTCACCCCCACATTCAATCACTGGCTCGCTCTTGTTATCTCCACCTCAAAAACATCTCTAGAATTCGACCTTTTCTTACTTTCGACTCTGAAAAAACTCTTACTGTTTCTCTTATTCATTCCCGTCTGGACTATTGTAACTCTCTACTAATTGGTCTCCCTCTTACCAAACTCTCTGCTCTCCAATCTGTCTTGAATGCTGCAGCCAGGATCATATTCCTCACCAATCGTTATACCGATGCCTCTAACTTGTGCCAGTCATTACACTGGTTACCCATCCACTCCAGAATCCAGTACAAACTTATTACCCTCACCCACAAAGCACTCCATGGCTCAGCACCACTCTACATCTCCTCCCTCGTCTCAGTCTACCACTCAACCAGTGCCCTCTGTTCTGCTTAATGACCTGAGGTTAGCATCCTCAATAATCAGAACCTCCCACTCCTGTCTCCAAGAGATTTCAGGTCCTGCGCCAATTTTTTGGAATGCATTACCCAGATTAATTGGATTAATCCCCAATACCCATAGTTTTAAGAGTGCCCTAAAAACGCATTTGTTCAGTCTGGCCTACCGCCTCAATGCATTGACCTAAATATTCCTTTGTTGCCCATTCAAAATTTTTACCATAACCAGGTTCCTCATATCATGTTCTCACCCACTTTATGCATTTAATAGCCCTCTGTGTCTGTATTGTTACATACTTAGGCTGATAACCGGTTCATGCAGCATTACATGAACACCCGATCCTTACACTGTGGCTGTTCTGAACAATGACAGCAATTGTTACCATCCACCTCTTGTGTCTCCCCTTTTTCCTCAAAGATTGGAAGCTTGCGAGCAGGGCCCTTATTCTTCTTGGTATCTGTTTTGATCTGTGTTTATTGTTATGCTGTAATGTCTATTGCCTGTACAAGTCCCCTTTAAAATGTAAAGTGCTGCTGAATATGTTGGCGTTATAGAAATAAAATTATTATTATCATTATTATTGAATCTGCGTCTAGATCTGATGGAATAAATGGTTAATGTGAACTGCTCCATCAGAAATCATGTCACCTGTACTGTAGGTTACTATAAGTGTCCTGTAATCTCTTAGATGTTCTGCAGGACTGGTATATGTCACCTGGTATGTATGGTCACCAGATGCTAGTAATATCGGTCTTGGTGTTTGTAAAGTGATTTTATCAGAAACAGCTTGATTGTCTCCTCAGTTCCCCCTATACCAGTGTTTCCAAAACTCCAGTCCTCATAGCCCCCAAGCAAATAATGTTTTCAAGATTTTTTTAGTGTTGCGAATGTGATGGAATTATTTTCAAGACATCAGACATTGGTGCACATTATCTCATCTCTGCAATATTAAGGAAGTCTCGAAACCATGATCTGCTGCAGGGCTGGGACAACGTGGGAAACACTTGCCTATATTCGCGATTAGGTTGCGCCACTGTAGTTGGAAATATGATTATCTGGTTAAGGCCCACTCAGATGTTTCACCTCACCCTGTGCTGAAAACCCTAGCTATGTCTCTGAATACAGAGTCGTATAGAATTATTTTTAAAGGTCTAATTCTGATTAATTTGATGATACGGACAATTCTGTAGATATTTTGAAGATAGAAGGAAGCCTGACACTCAGTTAAACATCTGATGTGGTATCTTGTAAACATGAGTACATACATTTTCTTTTGATAAAGATAAGAAAACTGATTATATCATAGTCTAGAGAATGACTTTAGGTCTTTTAAGGCATTATTGTAAAAAAAAACATGAAAAAAGGAGAAAGAGGTTTCTAATATTTATTGTGAGAGAAAGAAAAATAAAACAAAAATCTGTTGAAATCTGAGGTTCCACATGGAGAACAGATGTTCCAGTTTACAAGTAGTGGGCTAACCCAGTAGGTGCACTGCCTACAGCTTGTAATCATTATGCTCTAATGCTCCTGGCTGGTTTTCACTTCCCTCTGTGAGAGAGATTGGTAACTTGTACAGTCTAGATATATGTATAGGAAATGGATATGAAATAAATCTGAATTCTTGAGTTGACGATCTCAGTAGGGACTTATGTCTGTCCTTTTATATAGTATATGCATTTTGCTGCTTTCATATAATAATTTTAAGGAACTTTGATGATAATATAGCTTATTCATTTTATGTTGTTTCTTTAAAGAGTATCTAGACTTTTCCATTTGTTTTTCTAATTCTAACCAGCTTTGAAAGTTATTTAACTTTGCAAATCACTCATTAAAGCAATTTGTCTGTAGTGCTATAAAAAAAATATATAAGTGACCTCCCAACCACTGCTTACTCCTTAGTCTACTTCTCTGGCTTTTCTGTTTTGATATCAGAGCAGCACTCCATCACTGTGCACTGGGAGTATTGACTCTGGCAGCGGACGGGAGAACTTTGGGATTGTGTTTGCTCTCCACTAGAGATGAGCGACTTTGCCTCCGGGAGGGTCGAGTTGGGTTTCGGGCCATCTGACTGTACCAAAAGTCGAGTCGAACGAGATCGGCAGACTAACTAACGGCAAAAGTCGGAGTTTCACCCAAAAACGAAACCCGACCCCAATGCAAGTCAATGGGGAATAAAAGTAGGCAGTGAGTGGAGGACAGTAAACACACCTACAGTGCCCATTTCAATGCCAATGACATCAATTCTTATTACTTAAGCTTGTCAACCTTAATTTACTTTATAATAATAGTTACGCATTGAAAACTGGGGGTTATTTGGCTAAAGTTGTGGGGGGGCAGGGCTGGCTCCAGGTTTTCGTGGGCCCTGGGCGAAAGCGTCTCAGTGGGCCCCTTTAACACATACCACAATTCATGATGCTCCAATACGACAGAGAAATATAGGTATAGTACAATGTCAAATACTTCACTTATTACATTCCATGAGTGATATCTATTGTAAATTCTACAATAGCTCAAAAACTGGACAGTATAGTCCTCCATACAGTATTATGGGCACCACATAGTGCGCCATATAGAATGGGCTCCATATAATGCTCCATACAGAATAGGCCACATATGTGCTCCATATGATGCACCATATATAAAGGGCCCAATATGATGCCCCATAAATAATGAACCCCATATGATGCTGTGGTATATGATGGGCCCCATATATGATGCTCCAGTGTAAGATGAGCCCCAAATAATGCTCCAAATGTAATGGCCCCCATATATAATGCTCCATATATAATGGGCTCCATGTGATGCTCCATATATAATGTGCCCTATATGATGCTCCAGTATATGATGTGCCCCATGGATGATGCTCCAGTGTATGATGGGCCTATATAATGCTCCATATATAATGGGACCCATATGATGCTTCAGTGTATAATGGGCCCCGTATATGATGCTCCAGTGTATGATGGGCCCCATTTATAATACTACAGTGTATGATGGGCCCCATATATAATGCTCCAGTGTATAATGGGCCCTATCTATGATGCTCAAGTATATGATGGGCCCCATATATAATTCTCCAGTGTATAATGCTCCCCATATATTGCTCCAAACATTAAAAAAAATGAAATACCTCTCCTCACTGGGCACTGCTCTACTCTGGACTCCTCAGCGTCGCCATATTCCATACTCTCTGCACTGTGACTGTTCAGGCAGAGGGCGCACAGACGTGACATCATCGCGCTCTCTGACCTGAATGTCACTGTCAGGAAACGCGGAAGACGTCACAGTGGTGGAGCAGGGAGAGGTACGTATTGCAAGTGCTGGGGCCCTGAGCAAGCAGGGGGGGCACACTCTTGGGCGCCGTCACTGGCACAGGGCCCCTCATAGTACGTCGGTGCCTCTGACGGCGAGTGGGCCCCCCCACCTGCTCAGGGCTAGGTGCTGACGCTGGCTCTGTGGGGGGGTACAGCCCAATTAGGGAGGTGGAAAAACTGGCATATATTGAGGTGTAGGCTGGACGTTCAGCAGCTGCAATTGGAGGAATTGGAGAAGTCGGAGGAAGAGGAGGACAAAGCGAGCCATTTTGCTGGCAACCTATGTGTCATCAGGGAAAGGTGGTACAAAATTCTTTGAAACCCAGCATGGTTCATTTTAATGAAGGTGAGATCACCTACATTTTGGGTCGACAGCCGGGTCCTTCTTTCTGTCAGGATTGATCCAGCAGCACTGAAGACTCTTTCTGATAGCACACTACCAGCAGGGCAAGCGAGCTCCTGTAAGGCATATTGTGCCAATTCAGGCCAAGTGTCCAGTTTACAGGCTCAGTAGTCAAAGGGGAATGAACTGTGAGGGAGAACATCGATAGGGGAGGAGAGGTAATTTTGAACCATAGTTGACAACTGCTGTCTCCTGTCTGTTGCAATAGATTCAGTATTACCAGTCGTGTGAGTGGTACTCAAGAAATCAGTACACAACATGGTCATGAAACCCCTGTCTCCAATGCCACTTCGGCTGTGTGCAAAACGAACACCTCTTCCATGTTGCCCAGTACGGCTCGTGGTAGAACCTGCACCGCTGCTGTGTGCTGGGAATGCCTCTAACAAACGATTTACCCGAGTTGCTTGTTTGTTCGCCAATATTAGCTCTAGCTTCTCCTGTGGCATGATGTTGTGTATTTTGCCTTTATAGCGTGGATCGAGGATGCTTGCCAACCAGTAGTTGTCATCCTTCATAAATTTGGCAATGCGGGGGTCCCTTTTTAGGATCCGTAAAACATAATCACATATGTGGGCCAATGTTCCAGGTGTCAATGATGCACTGCCAGTGGTGGGTGGAGGAGCATTTCTGCCAAATCCACATCCCTCCAGTCATGCACAAACCCTGTACCTGACCTTAGCAAGCCAAAATTTTCTCTTGCCCCCTGAAAAGCATCCTCCTCCCCAAAATAATCATCCCCCTCATCCTCCCCTCCTCCTCTTCCTCTTCTTCCTCCACCTCGTCCAGGACAGTTCCCTGAGCAGACAATGGCTGACTGTCATCAAGGCTTCCGTCTTCCTCCTCCTCTTGCTCCTCCGCTGCAGACACCTGATCCTTAATGTGCGTCAAAGTTTGCATGAGCAGACGCATAAGTGGGATGCTCATGCTTATGATGGAGTCGTCTGCACTTACCAGCCATGTGCATTCCTCAAAACACTAAAGGACTTTACAGAGGTCTTTTAGCTTTGACCACTGCACACCCGACAAATGGATGTCTGCCCTCAAACTGTTTGCCCGTGTATCCTTCCACAAATTTATTACAGCCTGCCTCTGTTCGCACAGCCTCTCAACCATGTGCATGGTGGAGTTTCACCTTGTTGCAACGTCTATGATTAGGCGGTGCTTGGGGAGGTGGAGTGATCGCTGCCAACTGTGCATACGACTGGAGTCTACGGGCGAGCAACTGATGGGCGAGCACAGTCTTCGCACCTTATGGAGCACTGCACCACCAGGTTCAAGGTGTGAGCCAGGCAAGGTATGAGTCTAAAGCCCGGATCTCACATAGCGATACACCAGCGATCCCGACAACGATCAGGATCGCTGGTGTGTTGCTACATGATCGCTGCTGAGCTGCCAAACAGGCAGCTCAGGCAGCGATCAGCACAGCGACACTGCGGGTAACATCACTTAGTTACCCGCAGTGTACGTTGCATAACAGCGCCCTGATGCAGGGAACTGGTAACCCACTGTGTACCTTGGTTACCAGCGCCCTGCATCATGATGATGCTCATTTTGCGGACCGCATGGCCGACCTCACGCTATGGTCGGGTTTCGGTCAACGAAACCCGACTTTGGCAAATGTCGGCGACTTATGAATCTGACCGACCTGTTTCGCTCAACTCTACTCTCCACCAGATATTCAGTGTAGGTATTACCCTCTTAGTGCTCAGGAGGATCACACTGTGTGTCCTGCATAAACAAAATTCAAATTCAAAGAAGCTTTGAACAAAAACATTAGTTTTGCCAAACCACATGTACAGTAGGGAATAGGGAGTAGGGACTGTGGGGATAATGGGTGGGGACTGTAGGAACGATGGATGGGGTACACGGTGGGGGCTAAGGAAGTCCATGGCATATCATGGTTGCCTATCTCGCAGTCTATGGCACGCGGTCACATACTGCGCTGTTATCTCCACCGCGCTTTCTTCTTCCCTCAGCAGAATATATGTTTTCTTTTCCTCCTTCAAGGAGCTGAAATCCGGGAAGATGCTACATTGTATATTACCTCCCCTGTACCATCAGCAGTAACTTCTACAGCATCATTGTGCTCAGCACTAGTGAGATTAAGCAGTTCTGCTATGCCATTTCTTAAAACCCATACAGCTGACACAGCAGCATTACCTAATCTCTTTAGCGCTGGGTACAACTGTGCTGGAGAAGTTACTGCTAATTGTATAGTGCCGGAGACACACCATATATTAGGGCATATTGATGACACACATTATGTTCCTCCTGAGCATCAAGAGGAGAACAGCTGCACTAAATATTGTGCAGGAAAGTTAACACACTCCTCAGGTTCCTCATCCTCCACTGCCAGATCAGTTTAAGGAAAAAACATAATTTAGAAGCCAACAGGAACCCACCTGTTGGACTAGTCTACACTGAGGTCTTGGTCTACAGCAGCTTCTCCCCGCCCAAGATTGACAGATCTTTGAGAATGTGTGCCAATCCTGGAGGGAAACCTGTTAGAGGCTGCAAAAGACTTAACACTGAGGCGTAAGTTCTCCTTCCAGCAGGACAAGGACCATAAACATGCTGCCAGAGCTACAATAGATTTGTTTAGATCAAAGCATATTCATGTATCACAGTCCAGTCTAAATCTCATTAAGAATGTGTGGCAAGACTTGAAAATTACAGACGCTCTCCTTCCAATTTCACTGACCAAGAATTAGTTTGCAAATAAGAATGGGCAAAAATTTCAACCTCCAGGTTAGTGTTTCCCAAATTCGAATCCTCATGGATCATGTTTTCAGGATTTCCTTAGTTTTGCACAGGTGATGGAATTATTATCAAGCCACCAGAAATTGCCACATGCTAATATTAAGGATATCCTGAAAGCATGATCTGTTGGTACAAAATTGCTAAAGTGTCATACCCCAAAAGACTTGCAGCAGTAATCGCAGTGAGAGGTGGTCTTACAAAGCATTGACTCATAGGGCTGAATACAAATACACGTCACAATTTTCAGAGTAATCTTTTTAAAATATTGTGAAAACCATGTACCATTTCTTTTACACTTCACAAATACTTGTTATATAGTGTTGGCATATCACATAAAATACCATTACATGCATTTAAGTTTA
This sequence comes from Oophaga sylvatica, assembly GCA_033576555.1. Taxonomy (NCBI): domain Eukaryota; kingdom Metazoa; phylum Chordata; class Amphibia; order Anura; family Dendrobatidae; genus Oophaga; species Oophaga sylvatica. Next base: position 486,678,519 of record JARQOD010000002.1, read on the forward strand.
TGAGTGTAAAAAATTTGAAAAATTCAAAGGATATGAATGTTTTTTCAAGTCACTGTATGAGCTAAACTTTTCAGCCCTTTAAAAAACATAATACCCTCTGATGCAGCCAATTTTTTCAAATTTATACTCATCAGTCAAGAAGTCTTCTGTTGCCACTCTTCTGTACTCCAGTTCCTATGTTTTGTGCATTGTTGAGTTGATTGGCCTTGTTTCAAGAGTTGAGTAAAATTTTACAAGTGGAATTGAATTCTATTTTACAGAATACAGATTTTGGTAACTCGCTCCTCAATCTTTTGTAATTTGCTCAATGTTGAGAAATACAGTCAGATACTTACCCAATCAAGCAATATCATCAGGGAGGCATCTGGTTCCAAATTTATTTTGTAGCAGAACAACGACCCCAAATATACAACCAATGTAATTAAAAACTATCTTCATAATGAGTCCTGAAAGTGATGGTATGGCACCAAAAAAACTCTAATTTCAACATCATCATGTCTGTCAAGGATTATAAGAAGAGACAGGAGGATTTAAACATGCCTACATCCAGAGAAGATCTTTGGTTAGTTCTCCAAGATGTTTGGAACAACCTCACCACTGAGTTCCTTCAAAAACCGTGTGCAAGTGTACTTTGTCTATCTTTTAAAGATTTCCTAATTCGATGCATTTCTTCCACCTGCCTAGAATTTTTGCCTAGTATTGTTTTTTTTTTGGTATCCACTCTGGTATCTATGTTAGCAGTCACTATGGATGCTGTATCATCATACACATATTGCTTTGTGAGGCCTTTTTTGTAAGGTATAAATATTAAATATTAAAGGGCAATACCCTAATAAATATGCTTCTTTGAGTCATCAATTGAGCGAAAGTGTGTGTTCAGGATGCTGCGTAGTTGTGAGATACCCAGAGCGGTAGCCATGGGCGAACTGCTGCTTCTCGACACCCTGGCACCCCAAAAATAAACTGTATCCCAGTCTTTATGTAGTGTGCTGTGAAGTTTGCTTTTTACTCACTTATAGGCTGGAGGCCTCTGCTGCATCCACGTCCTTAGGTCCAGGACCAGCCACCCACAACAGGGGACACCGGATCCATTATAAAAAATTCAGCTTTACTGAACAGTTCAGATGCAACAGTTTTTATCACACAATTTTGGGGACAGCACCCTCCAATTCTAGCTTCATCAATACAGCTTATTTCAAGCCTCGGTTTATATTCAGCTCAAAACAATCCCTACGCTTGATCCTCCTGTCAGTCCTGAAGATTTTCCGTCCAGCCCCATAGCACTCCTGTGATCTGTTATGTTTCCCTCAAGCATTTCTACATCCAGCTTCCTGTGTATAAAAGGTAAAAAGGCACACTTTCCAATGCCCAGTTCAGAATGTTACAGGAACGTCTGTAGGAAACTCGGTATGACCTCATGCTGTCAGAATGTTATGTGCCACTTCAACCTGAACCTGATAGAACCTCACATACTAACAGTGTCTTACTAAAACCAGGAAATGCTTCCCTTTTTGCTTGACCTTTCCCTCCCATGCTGGACTGGTTCTGAACAATTAACTGTATCTGTTCCTGCAGTCTGTTGCTAACCTTTCACTCACATTCCAGCACACAGCTTGCATTACTTTCCTATATTAACACTATGCTAACAATATTTATACTAACACACTAATAGGCTGACCTATCTAAATCTATCTGTAACTACTAGGGATGAGCGATATTGCCCGAAATCATATCGGAATTGGAGTGACAGCTGGCCGTGAAAAATACAGATGACGTCACCGCCAGGGAATCTGCACCGGTAAGCAGCTCTGCTACATCTGGATGTCAGGCTCAGCCTGGCATCCAGATGTAGCAGAGCTGGACTCGTTGTGGGACACTCGTTATCTTGGACTACGTCAGACAGGGAGTATTTGTGTTGGTTTGTTATTTTTTGTTTTTTTACAGGAGATCGATGGCGTCGCAGGATGAGCGTGCAATAAAATAATGAAAACTGTGTTGTGTATTATTTCATTAAAAGACTTTATTCTGGCTGTGTAGTTTTTTAAACATGTACAAACTTTATGATTAATAATGGATCGGTGTCTTATTGACGCCTCTCCATTATTCACCGGGCTTATTGTCACCGTTCAATCAAAGATGACATTAACCCCTTATTACCCCACTTGCCACCGCTACAGGGCAAGTGGGAAGAGCTGCGTAAAGTGCCACAATTGGCGCATCTTTTGATGCGCCAATTGTGGGGCTGCTGCAGCCTGGTATTTTTAGGCTGTTGAGGGCCAAAATCCATGGACCTTGACAGTCTTTTAATACCTGGCCGCAGCAGTCTGCTTTTTACTTGGCTTGTTAACAAAAATAGGGGGACCCCCATGCCATTTTTTTTCGAGGGGATCCCCTATTTTTGTTAACCAACCAAGATAAGCAGACTGCTGTGGCCTGGTATTATCAGGCTTGCAAGTTTCATGGATATTGGATCCTTAACAGCCTTAAATACCATGCCTCAGTAGTCTGCTTCATCTGCCTGGTTAACAAAAATAGGGGGACCCCACGCCATTTTTTTCGAGGGGATCCCCTATTTTTGCTAATCAGTTCACTTCAGGTCAGCCGGGATTCCCTCTGACGTCACTGATGCTGTGCGGTGTCCCCGGCTGACCTGAAGTGAAAGTGGGAAGCAATCAATTAAGCTTCCCACACTAATCACTTCCTCTCCTGTCAGCTGGGAGAAGAGATGATTCATTCGGGGGTTTACTGCGAGGCTGGCAGCATTAGCTGCGGTCCAGCAGTAAACGTTAACCCTTTCAGAAGGATTACATTGGGGGACCTGACTGAACACCGGATAGGTAAGAATAATGTTGCTTTATTATTTTATTTTTATTACAGGTGAACAAGGGCTTCGAATGGATTTACCTGGAAAATAAAATATGGTCAAAAACTGTTTCATTATTTCATTAAAATGATTTTTAATTAAAGTGTGTGTGTTTTATTTTTATTTCATACAATAGGATTAATAATTGATAGTTGTCTAATTGACAGCTCTCAATTATTAACCTGGCTTAAAGTCACCTTTCAATAGCAAGGTGGCTTTAACCCATTATTAACCCATTCGCCACCGCTACAGGGCAATGGGAATAAACAGGCTAAGTGCCAGAAAGGGCGAATCGAATTATAGATTTGCCTTTTCTGTGGTGTCTGTGGGCAGATGTTAGTAGCCAGGGGGGGGGGGGCAAAAATAATGGTCCTTCTCTGGGCTATTATTATCTGCCCCCACTCGCTTGCTTTGTCTGTCTGGTTGAGAAAATAGTGCGGGAGCCCACGCATATTTTTTAAACGAATTTACACCTTTAATTAACCCTTACATGTGTGAAATTTTGCACACATACACTCATGTAATTGTTAGTGAAAACCATATATCAAACTACATGAAATGACATGGTTAACTGTATGTAAACCATGTGTCATTTCATGTCGGATGGTTCTGTAATTTCGCAAAAGCTGGCAATTGAATTAGCGGCTATTTTACTATGTAGAAGTGTATGAACTATAAATACATATATATATATATGTCACAATGACATGTGTATTATATATATATATATATATATGTATTCTGTGTGTATCTATCTAGTCAGCAATTCTTCAGCTCCTGATTCGCTCCACGGAGCGCTCAGGGGCTGAAGGATTATTATGGGATTTCCGATTTCCAATGTGAAAAAAATATCGGAATCGGAATTCCGATTTAGCAAATATCGGGCAGATTTCCGATATTGCAATATCAGAAAGCTCATCCCTAGTAACTACTCTGGGTCCTAAAGTTTCTATCTATCACTACCTATTTACTAACTTATATCCTATTCTTTCCCTAAACCTGAGCTGAGTGTACAGCGTTACCTTAGGCATTACCAATACAGTACCCACACAGCATCAGTACTTATAACCTTTCATGCCTTTCACATTTTACATTACACAATAAACCACAATGTAATCACATGTCACAGTACATACTTTACAATTGTTATCTTCATGGGCTGGTACAGGACAGTCTTTGTAACACCCTTACATAGAACAATCCACCACAACTCCAGAGTTTTCATTAGTCTTCAAGACCTTATCTTGGCCTCCAGTGTTCCTGTTAACTGCCATTTCTAAATTACATTTCAAACTGAGGAAAGGGCAACTTGAAAACACTTTGATATCTTCTTATAGCCTTGTCCTGCCTTATAGCCTTGTCCTGCTTTGTGGGTCTCCACCATTTTCATTTTTAGAGGGCTAGACCTAGGCAGCTGCTTTGAAGAACCCATGGCTGCTGTGTTTTGACCCAAAAGGTCAGAGTAGGCTGGGATTTTGTTGAGCTGGGAAATTTACACTACCTGGCCTTTCCTAATGATGCTAGTGAACAAGTCATAACTCTAACAGGCTAATTAAGCTCTTAAACCTTGGTCAAAGTTATCAGAGCACATAAATCTCCAAAGGTGCCCAAGCTTTTGAATCAGCTCATTTTCCTTTTTGTCATTTTTAAAATGTAAAATGTATATGTATATGTATAAATGTATATTTTTTGGCCTAAAATATAAAGGAAATGTATCATCTTTAATCCCTTCACGACCTTGGACCATACGTCCAGGTTGTTAAGTAATTATTGCCCTTGGACAAGTCATGGTGATTTTGCACGCACAGAAGCTGTGCAGGTTAAGTTCTGAAGAGTGTTAGTTGTGTCCGGTTGCACTTTACAGACAAAGGGTGTCCCAGTCCCAGTGTGCTGTAGGGTGTGGGATGCATCACACTGACTTGTATGCTGAAGGTCTCAGCTGCCTTCAGGCACCCATTCTTAGGAGCCACCGCACACAATTCATGGGACAACAGGTTCTTTGAAGCATTCAAACTTATATTAAACAGTCGAAGTTCATCAGGTTTATACAAGTGGGATATGGCACAGCATTGCAGGCTTCCTTCCTCCTTAGTACAACTCCTTTTCTGTTCTGCAACACGTTCAATTTGGACTACCACCAGCCCGCTGACAGTCCCAGAGTTTCATTGTTCACTTCGGCAGTGGACCCGGGATCAGCCACCTGCCCTCATGTAACTCCAAATCCATAAACCTTGTGATGTCAGAAGACCAGGCCTGCTCCATGGTACCTGGCCTGAACCCTAGGCTCCAGACTCTGTTGCAATGTCCATCAGGGATCTCCATTTGGCTGCCTACTGCCCTGAACATTTGGCGCATGCTGCTCCTAGCAACTCACCACCTCACAAGAAGTTGAACTCACTCCACACTTCACTGGCTGACACTGAACTCCCTCTAACCAGGAAGAGCCCCCCTTCTTATCAGCGCTCTTAAGCTTATCATTATGCTATAGTCAAATTATGCTCTAACACATTATATACTGTACATACAACGTTGCCATGCATTCAGCTGATTCGACATCTGACAACCCACACTCATTGCCAGAAGTTTAACAGTTAAGCAGTTTAACCCACTAAATGATGTGATTGATGGTGATCACAGCATTTAGAAGGCAGGCAGAGAGAAGGTGTGCCCTCTGCTCTCCGATTGACGCCCCCACTAAGTCATCGCGGAGGCCCAATTTTTGCCATGACGACATTTGGGTTACCAGAGCTAGCAAGCTTGTTACACCATGCGCAGATCATGGTGTATCAAGCTTGTATGTATCATGCTGGGTGAAAGAGAAGCAAGGTGCAAAAATATAGGGTGAGGAAGGGGAAGCGCAAACACTAGGGAAGGGTGGAGTGGACACCCCTAGGCATATCTAACAACACCCTGTCTCCCATGACATCCCTAAATAGGTCCTATCCTTTCACTGTGCAGGAACCTAATCCTTGCCTGACCCTAGTGATATGCCGTGGATAGCACAACTAAAGACAGAGAGGGTGGACAAATGAGGGGATACACTTGAGAAGACCACCAAGATATCACGCCAGCAATCCTCCAAGAGTACTCCAAGAAGACAGTAGCCGACTGCTAGTACTTCCAACCAGACAGAGGGAAATTGAGCTAACACCAGCACTTTGCTGAAGAGACTGAAGGTATTTAAACCTTCAGCAAGGGTGTGTTAATTAGCAGCAGAAGATGGAGGTAACTGTTGTGTCCTAGAGGGAGAAGGAAATCACTCCATAACATAGATGCAAAAATCATGAAGGGGCTTGCAGAGCTAATCAGAATGACCTTCTACAGCCAAATCCAAGATGACTGTCTGTCACACCTGGCACACTCGTGACAGTATGTCAGTGCAGCACTGACAAATTATACACATAGCATTGCTCACGCATTGATATGCTTTATAAGCAATCAGAGTGAAAAAAGTGAAAGTCCCATAGAGGGACTAAGTATATGTTTAAAAAAATCCCAAATTAATAAAAATATATGCATATTGTACCCATAAATTAATATTTTTATGAAAAAAAAAAAAAAAAGTACACGTTTGGTATTGCCAAGTCACGAACGACCAACTTATAAAAATGTCCCACTAATTAACCCTTTCAGTGAACACCGTAAAAAATTAATTAAAAATGGGACAAAAAATTATGCTTTATCATCATACCGCCAAACAAAAAGTGCAGTAAAATGTGATCAAAAAGACAAATGTAAATAAAAATGGTATCTCTGAAAACTTCATCTTCCCCCGCAAAAAAAAAAGCCACCATGCAGCTTCATCAGCAGAAAAAAAAAAAAGTTATAGTTCTCAGAATAAAGCAATGCAAAAATAATATTTTTTCTATGAAATAGTATTTATTGTGTAAAAGCACAGAAACATAAAAAAATTATATAAATGTAGTATCGCAGTAATCGTATTGAAGAATAAAGCTGCCTTAACAAATTTACCACATACAGAACAGCATTAAAAAAAAACAATACCTGAATTGCTGTTTTTTGTTCATCTTTCCTCCCAAAAATTGGAATAGAGAGTTATAAATTTGTTTTAATTTTTTAAGTGTGTGACAGCAGCCAAACATAAAACACCGGTATAAATCTGGTATAGCTGTAATTGCACCAACCTGAAGAATAAAGTCATCTAAATACTTATACCGCCCTAGGAATGGTGTAAAAAATAAATAAAATCATGTAAATCTCTGAAATATGTGATTTAGATGTAACCTCCGTCTGAAGATTGCCTATAATGAGGCAAATGGAGTCACTGTGGACACGGTCTGGACTGTGATCCAGCGTTGTTCATCTTTTCTTATGCATGCATAAAAGCTCAGTCAGCCACAGTTTTGTGCACTTCTGAAAATTAGGACACCGCTGAACAGAGGCCAGACGGAGTCCAGAGTAACTCTGCTGCCTCACTATATTGAATGCATTCCTTGGGGGTTTCATCTGAATCACGTCATTTGCAGATTCCGATGGTAACCCCAATGTAAGTGCTCAGCGTAGAGCACAGGACAAATGTGATCACAAATGTTACGTAATATGTTCCCAACAAAAGTTTCAAATAAATCCACATGGTGTACAATAATAAATTATATTGTGGTACCGTGTTAGCCAGAAAAATCGATGTGAATACTTTTCCGTCCAATTATGACAAGAGTATTCTTAGAGTGATACCTTTATTGGCTAACCAGAAAATTATATGTTGGCAAGCTTTCAGAAACCTGTGCTCTGGAAGCTTGCCAACATATAATTTTCTGGTTAGCCAATAAAGGTATCACTCTAAGAATACTCTTGTCATAATTGGACGGAAAAGTATTCACATCAAATAAATCCACAAAAAAAGCAAGTCCTCGCTCAGATCTGTCATCTGTTATCGGAAATATAGGGGGATTCCACCTTACAGGTAGTACAAAGGCTCTGGAAAAGCTAAATGGCTTCTTGCCTCTCCCAAAAGAAATTCAGCGAATTCTGCATTCCCAAATGCAAATATCCCCCTCTCTTATAAGCCTCAGTGTGCCTAAACCACAATTAGTGTCTACATGTTTGGCATTCCTGTAGTCTGGTCACTAAAATGTACTGGGCACCACAATGGCAGTTTGCAATTTTCACTCAGCAACATAAACCGCTGCTTGTTTCTGGAAAACCCCCATGGAGTCAAAATAATCACTACATTGGTACATAAATTCCAAAAAGAGGTATAATTTCCAAAATGGGGAAAATTGGGGCATTCTGCAGTACTAGCACTTAGTGCTCTATATATGGAGTCAGCAACCAATTCTAGGAAAATCTGTGCTCCTGGAGGCAAATAGTGCTCTTTCACTCCTTAGGCTCGCCTTATGGCTAAGCAGTACTCTACAGCCACATGTGGAGTATTTATACATTCAATAGAAATTGTGGGAAAAATTTTGGTGCCATTTTTACCAATTTCCCAGTGTGAAAATGTAAAATCTGGGACTAAAACTAAATTTTGGTGGTAAAAATGTAATTAAGTTTTCTTTACTGCCCAATGATGTAAACTTCTGTGACACACCTGTGGTGTCAATATGATCAATGCAACCCTAGATTAATTCATTCAGATGTGTAGTTTGTAAAATGGGGTCATGTATGGGGGTTCTGTTGTTCTCGCACCTCAGGGGCTCTCCTAGTGGGTCATGGTACCAGCAAACCATATCAGTAAAATCTGCACTATAATATGGAGTTCCTTCCCTTCTGAGCCTGTGCTATTGTGCCTGAAAAGTTTTTCCCAATTACATGTAGGGTATTGACACACTCATTAGAATTTTTTACAACAAACTGTGGTCCCTATTTTCCTATTAGCCCTTAGAAAAAATAACTTGGGGATAAATCAGCATATTAATAGTAAAAATGTAATTATTCTTTCTTCACTGCCCAATAGTATAAAAATCTGTGAGGCACATGTGCTGTCAATATGATCACTGCACCCCTAGATGAATTCATTAGGGAGTTTATGAAATAGTTTCATATGTGGGGCGTTTCTTTGGTTCTGGTACTACAGGGGCTCTCCCATTGTGACATGGCACCCTCAAACAATTACAGCAAAATGTGAACTGCAATATGGCCCCTCTTCCCTTCTGAGCTTTGCACTGTGCCTCAAAAGTAGTTTTCGACCACAAAAGGGGTATCGGTGAACTAAGGAGAAATTGTACAATACACTTTGGGGTCCATTTTCTCCTTTTGCCCTTGTGAAAATACAAAATTTGTAGTTAAAAAAGTTTTTTGTGGGGAAAAATGTTATTTTTTTTTTCATTTTCACGGCTTAACGTTATAAACTTCTGTGAAGCACCTGTGGGTTCAAGGTGCTCAATACACATCTAGATAAGTTCCATAAGGGGTTAGTTTCCAAAATGTTGTCACTTGTGGGGGGTTTCCACTGTTTAGGCACATCAGGGGCTCTTCAAACGCGACATGACATCCGCAGACTAGGGATGAGCGATATTGCCCGAAATCGTATCGGAATTCCGATTTCCGATATTGGAAAATTATTGGATATCGAAATTTCCGATTTCCGATATCAATGCAAGTCAATGGGAGAAAAAAATCTGAATTACAAAATGACCACTACAGTGCTATATAATGGATAACATGGAGGGGAAACACCTCAGGATAATGGGGAAGGAGTATGCAGAGGCAGAGGAGCAAAGAAATCGCTAGAAAAATGCACAGAGGGAAAACTGTAGCAGGAAAACTGGTCGCCATCTTCTTAACAGCGGTGTTTTTTCTTTGGGTTAGGATTAGTTGGGGTACGGTTAGGGTTTATGGTTAGTAGGGTAAGGGTTAGGGTTAGAGCGAGTGTTGTCGAAACACGGTTTGGAGCAGGAGGTACCCGTGCCCTTGGACACTCCCGAGAACCAGCTGGCGATGCTGGAACTCGGTTTACCCTTTGGGGGAGGCACCTGTGTCCGCACTTCACTGCCACGAAACAGCCGGCGTGGCTGGATCCGCCTATTGTGCTTCTGCCTATAGGTGTTTGGCATCTGTCGTCCTTTTTTTCCACTTTGGTCTAACGATGTACAGCTGGTGGTACTGTTGCCCAGAAACACAGCATGCTGTGAAAGTGGCAGTCACGGAAATGGGCACTAGCTGGCGGTACTAGAGCCCAGAAACACGGCATGCTGTGAAAGTGGCAGTCACGGAAATGGGCACTAGCTGGCGGTACTAGAGCCCAGAAACACGGCATGCTGTGAAAGTGGCAGTCACAGAAATGGGCACTAGCTGGCGGTACTAGAGCCAATGGAAAACAGTATGAGGTGAAAGAGTCAGGCACAGAACCAGGTGCTACCAAGTACAGGCCAGAGCACGGGCATAACAGATTACGCTGTGTGCAACATAGGCACATGACAGAGCATGCATACTGCTACCAACCATGCATGTAACCTGTGTACTGCGGCCCATGGCAGCTAAAGTCACCAGAAATCCAGGCCTGGTTAATTTTTAGGAATGTAAGCCGGTCCACATTTGCAGCTGATAGTCTGGTACGTTGTTCTGTAAGTACATTGCCAGCTGCACTAAAGACGCGTTCAGAAATCACACTGGCACCAGGACTAGCCAGGACCTCCAAGGCATACTGGTTAAGCTCAGGCCATGTATCCAACTTGGAGACCCAAAACTTGAAGGGGGCAGATCCATCCTGAAGCCCACTGACAGGGGTGAAGAGGTATTGTGCCACCATGTCACGGTAACGTTGCCTCCTAGTGCATTGCACTGTCTGTGCTGATGGTGGCCGAACTGTTTGCGGGTTCAGTAACCGTTGGAACAGGTGGGGTATACTGAACCTGTCAGTAGCAGATGTACTGCTTCTGCTACCAGCTTCTGAATGGATTCCGCTGGGCCCAGGATGCACTGAGGTGCCTGCTAGTGCACGCGCATCACTGCTATGCGGTGGAAAAGAGTACATGAGTGAATTAACCAGTGCTTCTTGGTACTCCTGCATTTTACGCGCCAGGTTCAACGGTGTAATTAGGCTTTCAAGGCTGTCCCGGTAACGTGGATCTAAGAGGGTGGCCACCCAGTAGTCCTTTGTGTGGAGAATACGAGCCACGCGTGAGTCTTTTCTCAGACACTGCAGCATGAAGTCACTCATGTGCTGAAGGCTGCCAAATGGCCATGCATCGCTGTCACCAGCTGGAGGAATGTGCTCTGGCTGATCTGCATCACCCCATCCACGCTCTATCTGGTGACTACTAGTAGAGCGCTGTGTACTTTCCTCCTCTAGCTCATCCTCATAGTCCTCCTCATCCTCCTCGCTTGCTGTGTCCTGCCTGGACCTTTGTGAGGCACCCACAGAGCTTTGTACCAACCGGGCCGATGAAGATTGCCTGGTTGGTGCAAGTGTCTCATCATACTCCTCCTCCTCCTGAGAAACCTCATCCCTTAGTCCTTTAAGTGATGATTCTATAAGGCATATAAGGGGAATAGTCAGGCTGAGTAGGGCAGCATCCGCGCTCACCATCAGAGTGGAGTACTCGAAGCACTTCAAAATGGTGCATATGTCCTTCATGGTTGCCCACTCTGTGGTTGTAAAGTGAGAGGGCTGAGATGTGTGTCGCCTACTTTGCGCCTGCTGCAGCTGCAACTCCATAATTTCAGGTTGCTGCTCACACAACCTCCGCAGCATATGCAAAGTCGAATTCCACCTGGTGGGGAGGTCAACAATGATGCGGTGCTCGGGCAGGCCCAATCTGCACTGCATGACTGAAAGGCGCGATGCAGCCATGCTTGAACGTCACAAATGAGAGCACTCGTATCTGACTTTGTGCAGCAGCTCCTCAAGGTCAGGATAGTGCCTGAGGAAACTCTGCACCACCAAGTTTAGGACATGGGCAAGGCATGGAATGTGAGTCAGACCACCTAGGCCCAGAGCTGCGACCAGATTTCAGCCGTTGTCACACACCACCATACCTGGCTGGAGGTTGAGCGGCGAAAGCCACATGTCGCTCTGCTCCTTGAGCATGTTCCACAGCTCGGTTGCGGTGTGGCTAACATTACCCAGATAAACTAATCTCAACATGGCCTGTTGATGTTTGGCCAATGCAGTGCTGAAATCGGTTGTTGTGGTACGTCTGGGTGCAGGCGAGTCTGACGAGGAGTATGAGGAGGAGTGAATTTGTACGGAGGAGAGGCCTGCAATCCATGGAGTTGACAGGACCCGCGCACTTGCACTGTCTACTTCAGTTCCAGGCTCAACTACATTTACCCAATGGGCGGTGATGGAAATGTAGCATCCCTGGCCATGCAGACTGGTCCACGCGTCGGTGGTCAGGTGGACCTGGCTACTAACTGCATTTTGTAGTGCATGCTTAACTTTACGCTCCACATGCTGTTGCAGGGCGGGGACGGCTTGCCTGCTGAAGTAGAAGCGGCTGGGAACGCTGTATTGTGGGATTGCAAACCCCAACATATCGATAAAGGCTGGCTTGCTCACCAGCCAGAATGGTAGCATTTCCACTGCAAGCAGTTTGGCAATGCGAGAATTCATGCCCTGTGCTCGTGGATGGTTTGCCGAGTATGGGCGCCTTTTCTCCCACACCTGTGTGACAGATGGCTGCACACTGGATTGGGAGTGTGAGGATGCCAGCGATTGGCATGCTGATGCTGACGAAGTACAGACAGTGTGCCGCCGTACAACACTGCCTGCAGATGCACCCTGGCATTCTGGCGAGGAAGCGGGGGCAGCTGGAGGAAGAGGTGGCTGAAGAGATGGAAGGTGGAGGACCAGCTGCAGGTGGCGAATCATCTTGGGTGTGATGCTGCCACTCCACAGGGTGCCTCTTCCTGACGTGCGTCAACATATTGGTGGTATTAAGGTTGCTGACGTTCTTCCCTCTCCGCACAGTTTGTCAACAAATCTTGCATCTGACTACTGTAACGTCATCTGCAACTTGGTCGAAAAAGGCCCATGCACCACAACTCTTGGGCGCACCCCTTGTGCTCTTTAAAAGAGCCCTGCTCTTAATGGGTGCTGAAGTTGAGGGAGCAGACAACAAATTTTTCCCTCTTCCTCTCCCACGTGGACGGCCACGCTGCGCCACACCTGCAAGCTCTTCCTCTGAGCTATCCCTACTTGCTTGCTGCCCCTCAGCATGCCATGATGGGTCAAGGACCTCATCATCCAATACACTTTCATCAGCAGAAACTGGCAGCTGAGTTTCATCATCATCTGCTGACTGGAGTCTGGTCACTGTGGGCACTGGCCCACCCTCCACTTCTTCCTCAGACGCACAGAGTGGTTGCGCATCTGTGCACACTACCTCTTCTTCAGCTGCAGGAATGCTGTCTGGCTGGCACACAGATTCCAAGCCAACAGATTCTGAGAAGAGGATTAAGGTTGGCTCCTGGCCTTCTGAATGTCTGGGCAATTTAGTGGGCGATGAAGAAGCAGATGGGTGCTGCTCTTCAGTGGCCTGACCCGATGTGGTGGAAGGTCCTGGGAGGATGCTGCGCTCACTGAGGTTTATGCCTCAGCTGCCATCCTACCAACAACGGTTTTTACTTGATCCTCTCTTATCAGGCTATGGCCCTGTGCTCCTAACAAGCTGCGCATAAATGACTGCTGCCGGGTGAAAGTAGGTGCTGAGTGACTTGGGCCTGCTGCTTGCTCTGGATGTGCACCATGTCTAGCTGCTGATGCACAACTTCCGCGGCTGCCACAGGGACGTCCCTTACTCCCTGCCTTCATCTCTATTGATGGATTCAGAGCGGCAATTTCACTATTAGATTCGAGATCTCTCCCTATCTCCAACAGCAACCTATCCCTATCTGCTTTCACAGTAGAGTGAGGCTAAAATGGCAGGCGCAGCCTTTTATACTGCCTGATCACACCATCCAGCCAGCCAATCGCAGCGCAGCCCTAGCTAGCAAGTTTGGACGCCTCCTACCAAGCTTAGGGGAGTTACACAATGTTGTCAGCAATTCTTCAGCTCCTGATTGGCTCCACGGAGCGCTCAGAGGCTGAAGGATTATGGGATTTTCAATTTCAAATGTGAAAAAAATATCAGAATCGGAAATCGCAATTCCGATATAGCAAATATCGGGCCGAATTCCGATATTGCAATATCGGAAAGCTCATCCCTACCGCAGACCATTCCATCAAAGTCTACATTCCAAAATGACATTCCTTTTTTTCTGAGCCCTGCCTTGCACCCAAACAATAGTTGTTCCTGACATATGGGGTATCAGAATACTCAGAAGAAACTATACAACAAATTTTGGATTCCATTTTTTTCTGTTATCCTTGTCAAAATAAAAAAATTGGCACTAAAAGAACATTTTTAGGGAGAAATTAGATTTTTTTTTCACATCTCAACGCTATATATTTCTGTGACACATCGTCTAAGGTGCTCACCACACATCTAGATAAGTTACTTGAAGGGTATAGTTTCCACAATGGAGTCACCTGTGGGGCTTTCCACTATTTATTCACATCAGGAGCTCTCCAAATGAGACATTGCATCCACTCTTGATTCCAGCCAATTTTGCGCTTAAAAAGTCTGAATGTTCTAAGTCCCTTCTGAACCCTGCCGTGCATTCAGACAGTAGTTTTTCCCCATATATGGGGTATCAACATGCTCAGAAGAAATTTATAATCAAATTTTGTGGTCCATTTGCTCTTGTTAGCATCTTGAAATAAAAATCTTTGGGTCTAAATTAAAATTTTTGTGGAAAAAAGTTAAACTTTCATTTTTTCCTTCCATTTTCCATTAATTCCTGTGAAGCACCTGAAGGGTTATGAAACTTCTTGAATTTGATTTTGAGTACCTTGAGGGTGCAGTTCTTAGAATAGTGTCAATTTTGGGTATTTTCTGTCATAAAAGCCCCTCAATGTCACTTTAAATTTGATGTAGTCCCTAAAAAAATGGTTTTGTAAATTTTGGTGGAAAATTGAAAAATTTGATGATCAACTTTTAACCCTTATAATTTGCTAATAAAAAAAACATAATTCATTAATTGTGCTGATGTAAAGCAGATATGTTGGAAATGTTATTTATTAATTATTTTATTGACATAACTGATGACAGCGGATTATTTAGGATACTCTCCAAGCGTGTGACAAACGAGTTTCTTTCTTCAGGAACAAACAGGAACAATATATGATAAGCTTAATAGATCAGGAATAAATCATTTGTGTGTCTCTATCTGTGCAGCATCTACAGCAGGCTGCTTCTCTCATACACACATAGGAAAACAGGAAATACAGTCACATGCTCTCCCTGTGTGAGCCTCTGGGAATTTTTTTTTTTTGTTCTAACATTATGAACATCATACAAATCTTGCAACTAAACACACAGACAGGAATATAGTTGTTGTACAAAACATATTCCATCAATAACTCTCTGGTTTAAGGGCCAAAAAATTACTATTTGAAAATAGCAAACATTTTTGCCATTTTTCTGATTTTTTCACAAATAAACACGTCATATAGAACAATTTTTGCCACTATCATAAAGAACAATATGTCTCGAAAAAAAGAGACATGTTGAAGCACTCCAGAGTTATTATTACCATATAAAGTGACACTGGTCAGAATTGTTAAATTTGGCATGGTCATGAAGGTGAAAACAGTCTTGTGGGGTAAAAAGGTTAACGTTAGACCTTTTAGAGATCATTTCATCTTCAATTTTCTTAACTGTTCACAATAACAGTAATTTTGACCAATGGTGCCCAAACTGTTACATCTATCTATCTACAGGTTCATCTCACAAAATTAGAATATCATCAAAAAGTTAATTTATTTCAGTTCTTCAATATAAAAAGTGAAACTCGTATATTTACATAGAGTCACTACAAACAGTGATCTATTGCAAGTGTTTATTTCTGTTAATGTTGATGATTAGAATTGAGCGAAACAGGTCGATCAGATTCAAAAGTCGCCGATTTAAGCCAAAGTCGGGTTTCGTTGGCCGAAACCCGACCATAGCGTGCAGTCGGCCGAGTGGTCGTCGACTCGAGCGCCCAAGTCGGATTTTCCCGACTGCTTGCAGGCGCCTTTTTTTCACCAATGAGCAAGGACGTACACTGTGGGCAACGAGATGACACGTGCAGCAGTGCCCC
>JARQOD010000002.1:486694570-486771642 GCA_033576555.1 Oophaga sylvatica
ACCCCTTTTAAAAATTTAACACAAGGGATTGCAGTTTTCTCAGCTCTGCGTCTTCAGCTCTGCTCCACACCCTTATATACCTGCGTACTCTAAAGGGCCCCCTCTGGTGGTACAGGAAAATGTGGAGTGTGAATGAATATCGGGTGATTGTGAATTACCTTTAATGCATCCTCCAGGGTAACATTTTGGCTCCAGAGCGCAGCTGGGGGACACATCCCCCCTAGTTAAATATCAGCTCCCCCCGGGCTGAAAAAAAAAACAATTTTATAATAACAACAATAACAAACTCTTCCCTTGTGGGAGGTAAGGACACTTCAACGTTTTGATTTTTACAAATTAGCAATAGAAATTTATCAAATACTTTCACGGTGCAAATAAATACAGGGATTCTTGTGGAGGACCCATACCAACCCTCCCACGGTGGTCCTGGGTGGGCTGCAGGACTTCTTTGCTACAAACCTCACTCAAGGCCACACCTTACGGGTTTTCTTCTGGGGTAGAATGGCTTATGTAAAACCAAGATGGGGCACCGAGTGCTAACTATTTACAATTAAGTTCTGTGCTGCAAGAGTCCTCAGCCGCAGCCCCTCAAAATACATTTCACATATCACTTTAAACACTTTACCCAACTGGGGTACCATACTTCAAGCATGTAAACATCTTTCATATAACATTTTCAATAAAGTGCAATTCTTCTAACTTTCTACAGTCTCAGTAAACCTGTTGGGTCCTACGATCTTCTTTAAACATGGCAGCATCTTCCATACCTGCAGCTGGAAGCATACTGTGCGTTCTGTAACGCATCACAATAATGATCGTGTCCTGCTCCCGGGTTTTGTCTGTGTAGCTACAGTTCTCATTTCAACTCTGACTTTGCGTTTCCTGGAGGCCTGCCAGGTGCCTCACCTGGCTTAGCCTCTGCAGCGTTTCCAATGGTGACGCAGATGTGCGGTCTAGCTCAGTTGAGAGGCACTTGCAGTCGCTGCGCTCTTTAGCGTTGCAGAATGGAACGCAGGTGCACGGAGTGGCTCAATAGAGGGCGCCTTTGCAATCGTTGCGCTCTTTAGCGTGGCAGAATGGGACGCGGATAGAACGCAGGTGCGCGGCCGGGCGCTGATGTGGCTGGGGCCTGGGACGCTGAGACGCGGGGTGTGTTTCCGGCTTCAGGGACTGGGTCGCTGACTCGGGAGACATTCAGGGCATACCACCCCTTAAGACCCCTAGTGCCGCGTGTAGGTGACAACATCCCCAATTAACAGATCCTGTCCCGGGTGCCCTTCTGGCAGGTGTGACTCTACATCTCTGCGATTTACAAAAACCTCCTGGTACAGGCCTGGTTCATGGATGAATCCCCAGCCTCCCTGGAGTTTGAAGTCTCTAATGGCCGCCTGGCGCCGCGGTTCCCGAAGCATACCTTTGTCTTGCCTGACGATCTCCTTGTCAGCAAGATCTTTCTCCCGGTACCTCTGGCGAAGCTGCTGCGCCTCTCGCTGCTCCCACTGCTGCCGCTGCTCCTGCTCACGGCGTCTCCACTCGTTCTCCTTCTGGGCGGCATACTCCACGTCGTCCAGGAGCTCCATCTCCTCCCAGTCGATTTCCATCGCTAGTGGCTGGGGATCTTCCGGTGTCCCTACCTGGAGATAGCATTCCGTTGCGGCCTCTGATTCCAGGCCTGGCTGGCGTTCCGGTCCGGGTAAGGCCTCCTCAGCCTCCTTCCCTCCCGCCGCATCCTCGCGGAGTCAGGATCAGCTCTTTTGGGGCCGGCCTCCCGTTCTTCCTCAGCCGCTGGTTCCAGTGGTGGCGCAGGTGACGGTTGTGCATCCAGGGGGGAGAGCAGCCGGTCCCACAGCAGCCGCTGTTTCAGGGCACGCCAGCTTTGCTCCATTGCCTCCATCTCTGCACGGTGTCGGGCCATATCCCTCAGCGCCTCATCCAATTCATCCACTCTCTGCATTCTTGAGTCGTTCTCCCGACCTGGGGACAGTTCAGGCACAGGCTGCAGCTCTTCAGGGGAACAGGGTCTGCGCACCGCCATTCCTCCACACAGCGACTCCTGACCTTCCGCCATCTCACTCCAGGCCAGACTGTGTGTTTCATCTGGAACACTCTGGATTTTTCCGTGGAGACAGGACTTTCGCTTTCTCTTCTTAGCATGGAGGATGAAGAGGAGGCGGATCTCCCTTGCAGTGGGGCAGGCTCGGACATTGTAGTAACATTTAGACAGGGCGCATATTACTTTCGCGCCACAGGGGGGTACGCCCACGAATACACGCCCCTCTTCTTCACCAGCGCCTCAGGGCGCGAATATGGCGGAAAATGGCGCCAAAAATCACAAAAACGTAACACAGTCTTTTTGCACAAAACAGTCCATTCCAGGCACACAGGACTCACATATTGCGAGCTTCGGATCCTGTTCGTGACGCCAAAAGATGAGTCGCACGTACCAGGGTTTTGGGGTACTCAGCACCGAGCCCGTTCACTTCACTGGGGGATGTCACGGGTAGCACAGCTCGGTCCGTGGCCCTGGGCGCTCACTAAAAGGGGATATTTACAGGGGATGATAGAAATGTTTGTGACGCCACCTGTGGTTCCTGGTCAGGGTGACCAGCGCTGCAGTGTAGATCCTCTGAGGGTATGGGGCAGCAAGGTGTTAAGTCTCCCACAGGCGAGACTGATCCCTCGGAGTATATGGCGGTGTACGGGTGCAAGAGCAATAATGCAGACACACACAAGCAGTCTCTTTCTGTACCTTTACTGGTGATAGATTCAGGCACGTCCGGGAAGCTGTCAGGGTGGAGGATGCATGTCCAGTAATCCACTGAGTAGGTGTAGGGCCTCCGTACGTCTTTATATGTGTGAGTCTCTAACTTGCATAAAACAAAGTTTAACTCCGTTCTCTTTGCTACGCCCGGCTGACCTTGTGGTGGAGCCTTCTTTTGGACAGAACTAAGTCTCCATTTGCAGTGCACTGCTAGACTCCTGTTCTTCCTGACCCCGGTTACGTATCAGCACAATTGTGCCCCTGCGATCTGGGATCCAGCAGGGTCTCCAGTTTTTCCTACTAGTCCTGAAGAAGCTAGCAAGCTCGGACCCGGTGTCCCTTAGTGCAGAGTGGAGGTAAGCTATCAATGCTGTCGACCTCTGTCACTCTCTCGTTCCCTTTTTCCACTTGCCTGTCGTCCTACTCACACCTTTAACATAAGCACAATGGAATAGCAGTTTCTCTCAGCTCTGCTGCTCTTCAGCTCTGCTGCTCTTAGGCTGCGGACTGCAGACTGACTGAGCTCTAGCTGACTACCTTCTCTGAGGTCGCTGCACAGACTGAACACACTTATTCCCATCTCCACACCCTTATATACCTGCGTACTCTAAAGGGCTCCCTCTGGTGGTACCAGGAAAATGTGGAGTGTGAATGAATATCGGGTGATTGTGAATTACCTTTCATGCATCCTCCAGGGTAACATGTGGCTCCAGAGCGCAGCTGGGCTACACATAACTAAGATAAAAAAGTAAAAAGAAAAAAGAAAAAGGCTCAGGTGTTAAAGACATCAATTCATCAAAAAAGTATGTCAGAGTTAAGCCCCGTCTCACACAGCGATCTCGCTGGCGAGATCGCTGCTGAGTCACTAGTTTTGTGACGCAGCAGCGAGCTCCCCAGCGATATCGCTGTGTGTGACATTCAGCGACGATCAGCCCCCTGCTGGGTATCGCTGATCGTCGCTGAATGTCCTGGACTTTTTTTGATATAGGTCTCCCGCTGGCCAGCACGCATCGCTGCGTGTGACAGGCGGGAGACAAGCGATCCGCTGGTAACCAAGGTACACTTCGGGTTTCCAAGCACGGGGCTGTGCCTAGAAACCCGCTGTGTACCTTGGATACCAGCGCGCTGCTGCAAGCGAGCTGGTAACCAAGGTACACGTCGGGTTTCCAGGCATCTGCATCAGGGCACTGGTAACCAACGTACACTGCGGGTAACTAAGCGATGTTACCCGCAGTGTCGCTGTGCTGATCGCTGCCTGAGCTGCCTGTTTGGCAGCTCAGCAGCGATCATGTAGCGATACACCAGCGATCCTGATCGTTGTCGGGATCGCTGGTGTATCGCTATGTGAGACCCGGGCTTAAGAGAGATGTAGGCCTGTAGATCACCATGGAGTCATGATTGTAGTATAGTACCCTGTAAATGTAGTAAGTGCACACATAAAAATGTGGATGTAAATCCTTTGAGACAGTACCTAGATATAGAATAATATTTAATAACTGATTGTGTACATAAAACATTAGGTATATCAACAGTCTGGATCTCAACCAAGGTGATCATAGTTAAAGTCAGTTTACCCATACTAGTGTCTGTATGATGACATGTCCTGGTGCAGCCCCTTTTTTGCTCATCTTTTATATAGGCATATGCCAGATGGACATTGTATGTACTATGTCATTGATTCAGTGGATTTTGATTCCTGGTATGTATTACCCTGAGAGCAAAGTCCCCTTGGTAAAGACCATAAAAATTAGCACTAAATAAGAAGGCTAATATTTCTGGACCTGTATGGCAGATTTAAAAAAAAAAATAAGAAAACAAAACTGAATACTCAGGGCAGTAGCAGCAATAAAATAAGTGCAAAAACTGGACTTAGTGCCTGGTGAAAACCCAACTGTAAGCCCAGCTTGGCCTCGTTGTCTGAGTATCAGTTCTCTAGTTACTGCCCCTTAGTCGGTATTATTTTATATTGGCCCTTTTTTTCTGACCCTGCTTTTTTCCTGGATTATACTTTTTGCCTGACTCAGATGTGACTCATTGCTGACAGAGGTTATTACAAACCAGTGAATAATCTAAGGGTCACAACATCCCTAATGAATAACAGCAGGATCCCGTAGACTCTATGAGCTCTAGATGGAAGCTTGATAAAAATTAATTTTCAGTTTAAAATTAGTGGATTTTTACAGAATTCTAAAAGGTGCTCAACATTGCTGGTTGTCAAAGGCCAAATGTGAAGCAGAATCAGATAAAACCTCTACTTGCCCCTTTCTTAAAATATGTAACTTCCTTTACAAAGCACCATTACTTTGCTCCTACACCTTCCTAGTACTTGTTCCACTATAATCCCACACAGCCTCCCCTAGTCATATACCTAGCTATCCTTATTCCTCAGCCATAATGTCATAATGATGAATTTCATGGCTTCTAGCCACCTGTTCATCACTCCCTTATGAACTGAAGACTAGAGATTAGTTATTTAGTTTTCAAATTTGAACTCTTCAAAAAGTAACACGTCACAGTTTTCATACTAAAAGCATTGGTCCTATATTTTTTAGTCCTTGAATTTTCGAAGACCTTTCACAAATGTTACAAAGCAGTCATCAAAGAAAGCAAAGCCAATGTTTGAATTACAAATGCCAATGAACATTCAACATGCAAAGACTTACAAATACAACTGTTGGCTGCACCTTACCTTATCCGTAACATCTGCATTGATGTCATTTAATTGGCTTTATCTCAGAGTATACTAACAGGAAAAGGACAGCCAAAATCTGACTTAAATTATCTGAGCAATATAATTTACTCATCCAAGCCATCCGCTGAAGCACAAACATTACAGCACTAAAAGGAAGGATATTTACAATGAGCCACATATTTTCTAAACATTGTTTAATGAGAATGGTAGTTAGATATCAGTAGATGCATGTCATTTATTTATGCAAACACTCAATGACCACTTTATTCTTTAGATCTTTCGATTAAAGTGGTTTTCCGAGCTCCAGGCAAATTTCTGCAGTCACCCTGTTTGGTAATCTCCAGTAATTCTTTGTGAGTACAGAAATTTGTCTAGAAAACCCCTTTAATGCTAATATCTAAAGAATCAATTATGGTATGTCACAGTAACTCAACTCAGCTTCTAGACATTGTTTCTTCCAGGTTTCTAAAATGTATAGAGAATGTTTCACAGAGATATTGACAAGTCACGTCCAAGCTACAGTATTATGGGGGCCGTGATAAACTAGAACATACACTGTACAAAATCAGAAATTGTAGAAGATAAATCAGCTAAACACCATACTAAATACCACTTAGAACGCATTCAGATGTCCAATTTTGTCACAAACAAGAACAATTTACTGAGTTTTATTAGAGATGTTCATCAGGGTTTCATCATTTTCATTATCAGATAATCATCATATTTCTATCAGTGTCATCTGAGTTTCAACAGTATTGTCTGATGTACGTCAGTTTTTCTCACATGTGAAAACAAATGTTTCTGCACCTTCTCCTACCTAAGAGGTCATGAAAAATGGACATCATTCGGATGGCATCCAGGTGCCGTCTGAAGTTTTCTGGGCCGATGGATTTGTACTGATGAGTTTGATCTGACACTCAAATTAATATCAAACATGTTTTAGTGATTTCACACAGGCCACTATGTTTGTAAAAAATCATGGACATGTGATCATTGACTATCATAGGTACCAGTGCTTTCGATTAAAAACACAATAGCATCTGCACTTGAAAAACTTATGTCTGAATGAGCATGAAAATGAGGTTTACTAGAATTATTTATTTTACTCATTTATATAGCACCATTAATTCCACAGCGCTTTACAGACATTATTGTCACTGTCCTCAATGGGGCTGACAATCTAGATTCCCTATCAGTATGCCTTTTGAGTGTGGCAGGAAACCGGAGAACCTGGAGGAAACCCACACAAACTCGGGGAGAACATACAAACTCCTTGCAGATGTTGTCCTTGGTGGGATTTGAACCCAGTAACTTAGCGCAGCAATGCTAACCTCTGATCCACCATGCCGCTCTTACATAGTGGAAGGGGGAAAATAAAATTGGTTGGTAAAAGCAATTCTTACTTCTCAGCTTACAGATGAGCGTTCTTTCTACAATCAATATGTCAGACATGCAGTATAATGAGCTATTATAATGCTGGCCTTTTTCTGTATGTTTATTAGATAACAATAAAGAATTAACTCATTTCTTTTCTTCCATAGTGTCTACAGAAGACAATCAAACTTGTATGGAATAACCAAAGGAATAACAAAAGGAAATGAATTCAGATATTAACATTCAGAATGTTTACTTCTTCAGATAAGTGACATGGATATTGCTTGATAAAGAGGAATCTTCATTTTACTTCATATATCAATAATGCACATGAAAATAAACAACTTTGTAATATATCATTCCAGAGAGCTCTGCTTCTTTTCCTCCTGAACTGATCATTAATTTTCCAAATTCTCAATTCTCGAGTAATATCTGTATTAAGTGAAGACAGAATTTTACATTACTGACATAGGAGACGCTCAAATAGTTCTATCTAGAGGGGAGTTGGTGGGGAGGAAGGAGCTAGAGTTCGAACTCCTCTCTCCTTCTTCCCTTTCCTGTCTACATAGAATCTTAAAAACCAGGAAGGATTTGTGGACTTATTCACGCTGCTGATTATTGAAGATGACAATTTCAGAAAATTAATTAGACATATGGTTTTATTCTACTTGTTTCAAAGTATAATACACTTCTTCCTCAGGGGAAAAACATATAGGACCCTGTCCCATCGCCTGAGGACGCCGCTAGCACAGTGAAACATGTTGGGGGGACACGGTGCTAAATTTGTTATCCTATTCTGCCAGTATGTATTAGCATACTGGGTGCTATACAAGTTAAAAATATAAATTAGCAGGAATACGGCAAAAATAACTGCAGACTTTTAAGACAGATCAGGGCCAAAATGTTTTATACCCATTGTATATACTTTATTTTAATTAATAGAAATAGAAGTTACATTTTATGGTCTTCTAATGAAGGTTTATTTGGGGTTCTCCCCAATTTGGAATATATATATATATATATATATATATATATATATTATATAGGTATGTATATATTTATATATATATATATTCCTCCAAAGACCATCATACACCATGTTCCAAATTATTATGCAAATGATATCTTTCTCTGATTTTCCTAAGTGGTCGGTGCAAATGACAGTCAGTCTAATAAAAGTCACAAGTATTCAAGCAGCTGACAGCACTCGGGAGTTAGCACGGATGCACGTTCAGGCGTTCAAGGATCCAAATGAACAACAGTCCAACGAAAAAATAGGAACAGCATCCAATCCAGGTGAAGTATAACAAGTCTTTATTCAGCCACCATAAAATACGACGTTTCGGCCATTTTCAGGCCTTTATCAAGTATACTTGATAAAGGCCTGAAAATGGCCGAAACGTCTTATTTTATGGTGGCTGAATAAAGACTTGTTATACTTCACCTGGATTGGATGCTGTTCCTATTTTTTCGTTAGTCTAATAAAAGTCATCACCGTTAGAGTATACATCGAATTTTACTGAAGAAACCTCCCAATGATAACAGTATAATCTCCAAAATGAATAAAAACTCAAAATGCACTGTTCCAAATTATTAGGCACAGTAGAATTTCTGAACATTTGATATGTTTTAAGAACTGAAAATGCTCATTTGTGGAATTTGCAGCATTAGGAGGTCACATTCACTGAACAAAAAAGCTACTTAACTCCAAAACATCCTAACAGGCCAAGTTACATGTTAACTTAGGAACC
The DNA here is from genome assembly GCA_033576555.1 of Oophaga sylvatica. Classification (NCBI taxonomy): domain Eukaryota; kingdom Metazoa; phylum Chordata; class Amphibia; order Anura; family Dendrobatidae; genus Oophaga; species Oophaga sylvatica. Next base: position 486,703,149 of record JARQOD010000002.1, read on the forward strand.
CTTCTTTGATATCACCTTCACAATTCTTGCATCCATTGAACTTGTGAGTTTTTGGAGAGTTTCTGCTTGTATTTCTTTGCATAAAGTCAGAATAGCCTCCCAGAGCTGCTGTTTTGATGTGAACTGCCTCCCACCCTCATAGATATTTTGCTTGATGATACTCCAAAGGTTCTCTATAGGGTTGAGGTCAGGGGAAGATGGTGGCCACACCATGAGTTTATCTTCTTTTATGACCATAGCAGCCAATGAGTCAGAGGTATTCTTTGCAGCATGAGATGGTGCATTTTCATGCATGAAGATGATTTTGCTCCTGAAGGCACGTTTCTGCCTTTTATACCATGGAAGAAAGTTGTCAGTCAGAGACTCTATATACTTTGCAGAGATCATTTTTACACCTTCAGGAACCTTAAAGGGCCCTACCAGCTGTTTCCCCATGATTCTGGCCCAAAACATCACTCCACCTACTTGCTGACGTCGCAGCCCGGTTGGCTCATGGTGGCCATCCACCAACCATCCACTACTCCATCCATCTGGACCATCCAGGGTTGCTCGATACTCATCAGCAAACAAGACTGTTTGAAAATTAGTCTTCATTTATGTATGGGCCCACTGCAACCGTTTCTGGTTGTGAGCACTGTTAAGGGGTGGCCGAATAGTAGGTTTATGCACCACAGAAAGCCTTTGAAGGATCCTACACATTGAGGTTCGAGGGACTCCAGAGGCACCAGCAGCTTCAAATAAATATATGTTTGCTGGTTTGTAATGGCTTTTTAGCAGCTACTCTCTTAATCCTATAAAGTTGCCTGGCAGAAACCTTCCTCATTCTGCCTTTATCAGCACGAACACGTCTGTGCTCAGAATCAGCAACAAATCTCTTAACAGTACGATAATCACGCTTAAGTTTTCGGGAAATATCTAATGTTTTCATCCCCTGATCAAGGTATTGCACTATTTGATGCTTTTCAGCAGCAGAGAGATCCTTTTTCTTTCCCATGTTACTTGAAAACTCTGGCCTGCTTAAAAGTGTGGAACATCCAGTTTTCCTTTTATTGGACTCACATGGCAAACTAATTATCACAGGTATCTGAAATTGATTTCAGTGATCCAAAGAACCCTGAGACACAATACCATCAATGGGTTTCATTTACAAAAAAAATAAACACTATGACACTTAAAAAAAATTGCATAATAATTTGGAACAAGGTATGTAGTTCCTCCACTATATCGCCTATGAATAAAGAATTTTAGAAAATGAATAATAAGTCCTATGGGGACAGAAGCAGATTTCTCTATTAAGATATAATACAAAGTTTCTTATTTCCATGTGTACTATTGATTTCTGAAAAAAAATAAAAATGATGATTACTCTTTAAATGAATCCAATAAAAGTCAAGGTCTCATATGTCTACTATTATATTTTGCTAAAAAAGTAAATAATATAAAATAATCTGCCGATCCTATAAAGAGTTACACTGAATCAGTATCACTGATGTAACATGTCAGGGAGTCACAATCCTTAGCCTAGAAAGCTGCACCATGCTTCAAGCAAATTAAAGGAAGGTAGAATATGTTTGTCACGGGGCAGTTGTAGAAATGCAGAGGACAAGGAACCTGAGCCCCTGAACTGCCCCTAAAGCCAAGGTAGGACCTGTCTTTCCTTAACTTGGGGGTACGCTTAAAGGTTAGTGAGGCCCAAGTGCCCCGACTTGTCCCTGTCTCCTGTTTAGCCCTGAGCTAAACCCACCAACAACCTCCCAGGAGGTGAGACAAGGAATAATGTAAATAACACCCAAACAACCAAAAGTAAAGGCAGATACCAAGGGGTAAAATCAACAAAACAATAAACACTTAGCTTTCTCTGCTGTTAAGCTCTGCACAGCAGAGTAAGGCCCCAGATGAGGGAAACAACAGAAGTACCACTGCTCTCAGCAACTCCTGACTCCAGCTTGGTTGGTTTCCAGAGGAAGCAATATTACCAACACCAGCTGACAACTCAGGAGACCATTTAAAGGAAGTGGGAGTGGTCACACCTCCCTCTAACAAATCATCAAGAATGCAATTCCACCAGCGGCCACCAGGGGCAAAGACTGACATTAACCCCGCTGGTCAGACAGGAAAAAGGTTTCAGAGATCTGCCACAGATCCAAATGTGGATCGTGGCAATTTTATGTTGATGTCAGTGCGGAACATGTGTCAGAGAAAAGAGAAATATATTCCATGTGAATTTACCCTATAATTTCATATATTGTTACCAATTACTGAAGAAAAGGAAAGGGTTCATATTTCAGCTCTAGATAGAAACATCATATCTATCGTTGTTTCAAATTTATCAAATGTCATGGAGCACTTTCATGAATTTGGTGCACATAAAGGGAATTCAGCCAAATGAAAAACTTTTTAAACTTTGAAAATTTCACTTGTGGTAAATTTCGCTCATAGTCTAGAAATCTGTCTGTTATATGTTTCTGGGTTCACAGCTGTTAGGGAATTACTACTGATACATTTAGTGATAATGTTTTTCACCTCCATTATGTTGACTATTTGGCGGTCAACTTATGAGTAATAAATGAATGTAATATATTTGACAAAGTGAAACATACAGTCTTTTGGTCAAAGACTAACAAGGAAAAAATGGTAAAAAGAAGAACAGAGCTACGTGTTTTAAACCAGACTGTGCTTGATATAATACATTCAATATGACCGATAATATAATGCTTAGCAGGTTAGCAGTTACCATCCTTCCGCTATCTTTAGAAGCCAGATGGCTCCAAACTGGAGGTAATTACGGCCACCCTACCCCTGAGATACATCAAAGCCTAAGACTTCGCAAGTGATAGACCCGAATGGTAAGCACACTAGCACCGTTCTCTCCTATCGTTCCACGTATGTGTTTTGCTTCGGCCCATTTGCAAAATGCTTTTTGGACATAGCACTGTTGGATCACTTAGGAAAAACAGTATCAGAGTGAAAAAGATCAGAACCACATGTGAAGGAGCATGTGAAAACCAGGATGACTGTAATTCAAAAGAATGGCAGGGTTTAATGAAAGGTCTGATGTAGTTCCAAGACTGTTTCCTAATGACACACAATAAGTCTAGATATACCACAGATGCAATGTTTTCAATCAAAAAACAAAGAGACCGTTCAATTTAGGAGAACATACAGCAGATAAATAAATATGTCCCAATTCTATTTAATGAGTTCTTTAGTGCTTTCTGATCCAACATCCAATGGCTGATAGTGACAACTCATTTTAACAGATATATTTTTTTATGGAAAATGGAAGCTGAGGTTGCTTCCATTTAATATACTATAACAAAAGGAAGTTGAAGCAAGCTCATTGACTTCAAATTAATTTCCTCATATCTGTATAGCTGAACCATATATTAGAAACTCTATTTGAGTACACAGAGCTTTAGGTTTGAAAACTTTTCAAAATGAGTTATGAGACTTTTGATTTCCAATAAGTAGATGCTAAAATGTAAAATTAACCTGATAATGTTGGTAGGGTCTTTCAATGCTCCAATGCACCTCAACCTCAATGTGCATGTATTACAATTAGGTTTGCCTTAAGAGTGTTGGGATGCTGCAGATAAGTTCTTTTCTTCTAGATCGCTGATACTAATGAGATATTCCATCACTCTTGCTGTAAGTGAATTCAAGCATGGTACTGTGCTAGGATGAAGAGCTCATCAAGTGTTTTACAATTTGAATCAACCAGGATTGGAGAATTTTTCCAAAAACTTAAATTTGTGGAGAACAAATTCTCTGCGAATCGCAGGAACTCTTACTGCCCTGAAAGAAGCGTAATATTTAATGAGGCCTTCTTGAGCTCTATACAACCTCTTTTATTCTTTCAATCTCTTAAATGCAAGCAAAGCCTTAGTGATATCAAGGTGACCTCAAAATAGAAAAGGATGGTAACCCTGTCCAGTTGTCAGCTCATTTAATAACACAGAGTACTGACAGACTTTTCAGATTTTTTTTATAATTAAATATGTTCCAAAAATTAGCTTTTTAAATTATTTGTAATCAGGAAGATCATCCTGTTTAGAACACTAACTGAAACTGATGGTGTCACTGTTAGAAATAACAATATCCTGTTTTGACTGAGAGGAGTGGTATATATAGTGTGTTTACTACTCAACTCCACATTAATGTTCTTGGTTACTGTTTTCCTATACAAACTGGTAATCAACACAGTTTGTATGTTCCACTTTAAAATGAGATCTAAAAATGTGATCTCAGTGGTGTTATGGCAAAAAGTAAATATTAAATTCACTGCATTATAATTTAAGGGGTTGTCTACTACTGGTGTGATGTATAGTGTACAGTTCCTATAGCGTCTTGTGCTTGGGTGCGAGGAAAACACAGGAGACATAGGTTGAAATGAAATGACTTGTATTACTTCATACAAGCATGCTGAAAAGTTCACACAGTTTGCAGGAACAGCGACAGGAGACACAGCAGGCCAGAGTAACTTCAAGCACTACAATAAATCTCCAAAGCAGGTTCAGGATCTCTTCTCTGTACCGTAATTCCTCTGCAAACATGGATTCACCAAACAGCAGGTTTCCAGAGTCCAAAAGTGTTCCAAGGTTCCTCAGTAGGGAATAGCTGGAGTACAAGTCCAAGGTTTCCAAGAGTCAGGTCACAGACTGACTGAGGCTTGATTCAGGAGCACTGATTGTTCAGCTGAGGCTGCTTAAGAAGCAAGAGGGAAGAATCAGGGTGGGAACATGAAAACTGGAAACTCCATATTAACTGAGGGCAAGAGCTGCAGAAAGACAGAAAGCAAAATGGCCGACGGAAAACTGAGTTTCAAGGAACATGTCAACAGAGACAAAGAACCTTACATTACTCCCCCCTTAGGGACAACCTCCGGATGACCTCAGACCAGGCTTGTCAGGGTACCTCTGATGAAACTGGCGGAGCAGGCGAGGGGCATTTACATTATTGACTGGTTCCCATGAGTTGTCCTCCACTGGGTAGCCCTGCCATTTAATCAAATATTGCAACTGATTTCTGTATAACCTGGAATCTAGAATCCTTTCCACCATAAATTCTTCCTGACCATCGACCAGCACTGGGTCAGGGCAAGGAGAAGAACGTCCAGGAAACGTATTGGGTGTTGCAGCCTTTAGTAGGGATACATGAAAGACAGGGTGGATTCTCATAGTTCTGGGCAGTTGAAGACGACAAGCAACAGCACTTATAATCTTATTGATCTTATAATGTCCAATGTACTTATGTCCCAATTTAGACGATGGAATCTTTAATTTAAGATTTCTGGTTGACAGCCAGACCAAATCTCCTACCTTGAAAGCTGGTGCAGGTTTACGAAATTTATCTGCTGCTTTCTTGTACCTTTCCTGAGCCAATTCTAGATTTTCCTTTAGAAGATCCATATTCTTTCGTAAAGAAGTGATTCTTTCAGCCACTGCCGGCAAGGGCGTATCTATGGGAAATCGAGGAAGAATGTTAGGATGATAACCTAGATTGGAGTAAAAAGGAGACTGCTTAGTGGAGGCGCTCTGAGAGTTGTTATAAGAGAACTCAGCCAGTGGAAGTAGATCCACCCAATCATCCTGTAGGTGGCAGATAAAACAGCGGAGATACTGCTCCAGGGTCTGATTGGTTCGTTCTGTCTGTCCATTAGTCTGGGGATGAAAAGCAGAAGAAAGGTTTACTTTAATGTCCAATGCTGCACAGAAATTTTGCCAAAACCTTGAAGTGAATTGCACCCCTCGATCCGAAATGACCTCATCCGGTACTCCATGTAAGTGAAACACATTCTTAATCATCAAGTCTGATGTCTGTTTTGCAGTGGGTAAGCCGACACAAGGGATAAAATGAGCTGCCTTTGTTAGACGGTCAACCACCACTAGAATGGTGTTCTTCCCTTGAGAGGTTGGTAACTCCACAATGAAGTCCATAGAAATGGATCCCACGGGCGGGACGGGGTGGGAAGAGGTTGCAACAGACCAGTTGGTGAGGAGCGAGGTGTTTTGCATCTTGCACAGACTTCACATGAAGTGACATAGTTTAAGACATCTTTCCTGTAAGTGGGCCACCAAAAGAAACGAGAAAGAAATTCTTGTGTCTTTAGAATTCCCCTATGCCCGGCTATCTTGGAATCGTGGATGAGTTGCAATACTCTCAATCTGACTGTTTCAGGTATATACAGACGTTGTCCCTGAATCCACACACCATTCTTAAAGACAAGACTTACGTCCCTTGGGGGTTGAGCCAACAAAGAATCCGCATGGTATGCTTCCTTGATGTCCTTAAGTAGGTCTTGATTATGAATCACTCCAGGAATCTAGAGTCAGGAAGAATAGTCTTAGGAGGAGTAAGTGGACGTGTCTCTGCTGAATGAATCCTAGAGAGTGCATCAGCCTTTCCATTGCACGATCCTGGTCTATAAGAAATGAAAAAATTAAATTGGTTTAGGAAAAGATTCCAGCGAGCCTGGCGAGGAGTCAGGCACTTAGCCGACCTGATAAATTCAAGGTTACGATGGTCTGTCAGGACGACTATTTGCTGTGCAGCTCCCTGAAGAAGGTGTCTCCATTCCTTGAAGGCGGCAATAATGGCCAACAATTCTCTATTGCCCACATCGTAGTTCCTCTCAGCCGAAGACAACTGCTGGGAAAAGAAGGCACAGGGATGCAAGACATTCTTCTCACCTGTTCTCTGAGAGAGTATAGCTCCAACGGCATAGTCTGAAGCATCCACCTCTATTATGAAGGCAAGCTCGGGGTTGGGATGTACTAAGATAGGTGCGGTGGTAAATTTATCCTTTAAACAGGAAAATGCTTCCTGAGCTTGCGGGGTCCAGGAGAACCTAACTGTTTCCGGGTAAGTTGGGTGATAGGTGACACTACCTCAGAAAAATTCTTAATGAAACGTCTATAGAAGTTGGCAAACCCGATGAAACGCTGCACCTCCTTCACATTTCTAGGAATTGGCCAATCCTTGATGGCTTGGGTCTTGCTTCCATCCATACTAATCCCTTGCGTAGATAGTACATACCCCAGAAATTGAATTTCGGTCCTATGGAATTCACATTTTTCAAGTTTGATGTAGAGATGGTTTTGTCTTAGGCGTTCTAAGACCATTCTCACATGTCCATGATGTTCCTCTGTGGAGTTAGAAAAAATTAGAATATCATCCAGATAAATCACCACAAATGTATCTAGGAGATCCCTGAAGATATCATTCACGAAGTGTTGGAAAGTGGCTGGGGCGGTACTCAGACCAAAAGGCATAACTAGATATTCAAAGTGTCCATAGCGTGACCTGAAAGCAGTCTTCCATTCATCCCCAGGTCTAATACGGACCAAGTTATAGGCCCCACGGAGATCCAGTTTAGAGAAAATTTTGGCATGCCGCACTCTCTCCAACAACTCAGGGATTAAAGGTAATGGATAACGGTTTCTAATAGTAACCTTATTGAGTTCCCTATAGTCTATGCAGGGTCTCAGAGATCCATCTTTCTTCTTCACAAAGAAGATGGGTGCACCTGCGGGAGATGAAGAGGGGCGTATGAAGCCCTTGGCTAAATTTTCGTCTATATAATCCTTCAAAGCTTTTAGCTCGGGCCCCGCTAGGGGGTAGATCTTACCAAAAGGTATCTCGGCTCCAGGCAATAATTCAATTGGACAATCATATGGACGGTGAGGAGGAAGCTGATCAGCGTTCTTCTTGTCACATAAATCCACATAGTCCTGGTATACAGCTGGTAGTTCAGGGACTGACATGGTTCCTTTAGGAACAGAGCAAGCTGAAACTCCTTGACTCATCTGTTTCTCCGGAAAGTGTAATTCCTTGGTCTCCCAGTTAATCGTAGGATTCTGCGCCTGCAGCCATGGTAGCCCTAGAATAATGGGAAAGTGGGGAGAAGAGATAAGCATAAAAGACATTTTCTCCTGATGATCTTTACCCATAAGGACCCTCAAAGGCTCTGTTTCTTGATCCACTGGTCCAGAAGTCAGTAGACAGCCATCCACAGTCTCCATCTGTACTGGAGTAGCCTTCTTCACTTAACGTATCCCCTGTTTCAGAGCAAAGGAGATATCCATAAAATTTCCACTTGCTCCTGAGTCGATCATAGCAGAGCTAGACACTCAGACTGAGTCAACCCAGAGTTTGATGGAAAGGAAGCAATGAGAATTGTTTCTTTTACAACTCAGCTGGGACACCGCTGAGGAAACTTGAAAAATTGCAGCGTTTATACCGTCATCGTCCCCAGAACTAACAGAGTTTAAGTCCGAGAAATCAAGATCTCTTGCAGCAGATCTCTCTGGAGCCTGGGGCTCGGACATGACAGAGCTCCTCTCGCAACACTCACAGTGAATGACTGCTGCAGTAGTCTTACGAGAACGGCTGGGGCAGTTTATAATGAAGTGCCCTGACTTACCACAGTAGAAACATAGATTTTCCTTTATACGATGTTCTTTGCGTGCATCACTAACCCGTCTTTGTAAAGAGTAGTGTTGAGCGATACGATACCGCAAGTATCGGGTATCGGCCAATATTAGCTCTATCGGCCTTTCGATACTTAGTTCCGATATTTTCGTCTTATCGGATACCGGAATCGGGATTGTCACTGTCACTGTCAGTGTCCGTCGGTCGGGTCTGTCAGGAGTCAGCGGCACTTACCTGGCAGAAGATCTCCGGCGGTCACGGGCTGGACTGCTTCATGGCCGCCATCATCTTTCCCCGGCGGTCACATGCAGTTTCTCGCGATAACTGCAGTGACTGCTGGGTAATCCCGGCCGTAAAGCAGTCAGTCCGATGACGTCACCGCCGGGGGAAGCAGGTAATCAGCTGTGCTGCGTCGCGATGACAGGCTCTGCCTGTCATTGCGATGTAGCAGAGCTGGATCGTCGTGGGACTGTCGTTACTATGGACTGCGTCGGACAGGTGGTATACTGTTGGTTTTTTTTTTTTCTTTTTTTACAGGAGATCGATGGCGTCGCAGGAATGAGAGTATAATAAAATTAATGAAAACTGTGTTGTCTCTTTTATTTCATTAAAAGACTTTTTTCTTGCTTTGTCTTTTTTTTATACATTTAATAACTTTGGGATTAATAATGGATCGGTGTCTTATTGACACCTCTCCATTATTAACCGGGCTTATTGTCACCATGCAATCAACGGTGACATTAACCCCTTATTACCCCACGTGCCACCGCTACAGGGCAGTGGGAAGAGCCGGGTAAAGTGCCACAATTGGCACATCTTTTGATGCGCCAAATGTGGGGCTGCTGTAGCCTGGTATTATCAGGCTGTTGAGGGCCAAAATCCATGGGCCTTGACAGTCTTTTAATACCAGGCCGCAGCAGTCTGCATTTTACTTGGCTGGTTAACAAAAATAGGGGGACCCCTACGCCGTTTTTTTTTTCGAGGGGATCCCCTATTTTTGTTAACCAGCCAAGCTAAGCAGACTGCTGTGGCCTGGTATTATCAGGCTTGCAAGGTCCATGGATATTGGATCCTTACCAGCCTGAAAAACCAGGCCTCAGCGGTCTGCTTCATCTGACTGGTTAACAAAAATAGGGGGGACCCCACGCCAATTTTTTTCGAGGGGATCCCCTATTTTTGTTAATCAGCCAAGATATGCAGACTTCTGTGGCCTGGTATTATCAGGCTGGCAAGGTCCATGGATCTTGGCTCCTTAACAGCCTGAAAATCCAGGCCTCAGCGGTCTGCTTCATCAGGCTGGTTAACAAAAATAGGGGGGACCCGACGCCATTTTTTATTCGAAGGGAACCCCTATTTTTGTTAATCAGTTCCCTCTGACGTCACTGATTGTGTCCCTGGCTGACCTGAAGTGAAAGTGGAAAGCAATCAATTAAGCTTTCCACTTCTTCTCCTGTCAGCCAGGAGAGAAACTCATTCATTTGGGGGTTTACTGTGAGGCTGCAGCATTAGCTGCGGTCCCTGCAGTAAACATTAACCCTTTCTGAAGGATTACACCATGGGACCTGACTGTGCATGGGATAGGTAAGAATAATTTTGCTTTTTTATTTTATTTTTATTACAGGAAATACATGTGTCTTTATTTCATTAAAATTATTTTTAATTAAAGTGTGTGTGTTTATTTTTATTTCATGCAATAGGATTAATAATTGATAGTTGTCTAATTGACAGCTCTCAATTATTAACCTGGCTTAAGGTCACCTTTCAATTGCAATGTGGCTTTAACCCCATATTAACCCATTCGCCACCGCTACAGGGCAATGGGAATAGACGGGCAAAGTGCCAGAAAGGGCGAATCTAATTATAGATTTGTCTTTTCTGGGGTGTCTGGGGGCAGATGTTAGTAGCCAGGGGGGGCCAAAAATAATGGTCCCTCTCTGGGCTATTATTATCTGCCCCCATTCGCTGGCTTTGTCTGTCTGGTTGCGAAAATAGGGCGGGAGCCCACGCATTTTTTTTAAACAATTTTACACCTCATATATATATATATATATATACATGTCATTGAATTTGTGACACATATATATATATTTATATTTATAGTTCATACACTTCTACATAGTATAATAGCCGCTCAATTGACGGCTTTTGTGAAAATGGAGAACCCGACATGAAATGACACTTGGTGTACATAGGGTTAACCATGTCTTTTCATGTCCTTTGCTATCTGATTTGCACAAACAATTACATCAGTCTATGTGTGCAAAATTTCACACCTGTAGGGGTTAATTAAAGGTGTAAATTCGTAGCAAAAAAGTCCGTTTTTTTTCCATCGAATTTACACCTTTAATTAACCCCTACAGGTGTGAAATTTTGCACACATAGACTGATGTAATTGTTTGTGCAAATCAGATTGCAAATGACATGAAAAGACATGGTTAACCCTATGTACACCAAGTGTCATTTCATGTCGGGTGCTTCTGTCTTTTCACAGAAGCCGGCTTTACCCGGCAATTGAATCAGAGGATATTTTACTATGTAGAAGTGTATAAACTATACATATATGTATATATATATGTCACAATGACATGTATATATATATATATATATATATATATGTATTCTATGTGTGTATATTTAGTGTATACAAGGAAATAAAGGTTTTTTTTAGTTGCAATATTTTGTTCCCATAGACTTACATGGGACTTCCGGTATCGGAATCGGATATCGCCGATATTTAGTGATATCGGCGATACCATTCCGATCCGATATTTTTAGATATCGAGCAGTATCGCTCAACACTAGTAAAGAGTCCACCTGCATGGCTTCAGGTTCTGGTTCCCTTGTGATCCTACTCAAAGGTTCCTTAGCTGAGGAGGGAGGTAGTAAAAGGTTAGTGCGATTATTTCCGAACCATCTCTCTTGTCTGCGTTCAGTCAGACGAGCATCAATACGGATACAATAGTTAATAAAGTCACCTAACGCAGTGGGAGGGTCAGCACGAGCAAGTTCATCCTTAATCAGTGGAGACAACCCTTTCCGAAAAATAGATTTTTTAGCGGAAGTGTCCCAAGTGGTATCAAGAGCCCATCTCCTGAAATCCAGGGCATATTCGGCTACTGAACGCTTACCTTGGCGCAAAGTTAACATGGCTGCTTCAGCTGTTGCACCTCGATTGGGGTCATCAAACAAATGCCCCATGGCTGAAATAAAAGCATCAAGGTGATTCAAACAATCATCCTCAGTCTCAATCAGAGGGTTTGCCCACATCAAAGCCTTATTGGTAAGCAACATGATTATAGTAAGCACTTTGGATCGTTCAGTGGGAAATTGTGAAGCATGTGCAGAGAAAAATAAATTGCATTGATTAATAAATCCCCTGAATTTCTCACGTTCACCGCCAAAACGAAAAGGAGGTAATTTGGGGATCCCAGAACTCGGGGTTATGGCAGGAGCCTGGGCTCGTTCCTCTAGAGCCTCAATCCTGGCTCGCAATTCCTGGGTAGTCTGTCCAAACACTTGCAAATTATGATTAGTGAGGTCCTGTAGGCTTGAAAAACGGGTTTTTAAAGTCTGTACATCTGAAAGGAATGTATCAGTCACTCCGCAAAGTTCCTTTATGCGGGCCTCCATCTTCCAGATCTTTTAAGGCAGAAGTGCTGGAAGGAGAAGAGGAAAGGAAAAAAAACAATAGTGTTTACCTGTGGTAACACTCCAGAGTAAAATTTTAAGGGAATGCGCTCACCTGGAATGGTTGTGAGAAGTCACAACCATTGTCATCACATAAGGTATTAAACGGACATCTGATATCCACAGTCACAGCAGACACGGCTTTCCCAGACCCAGCAGACACTAAACATTGGCTCCTGAATCTTGTCATGTATAGTGTACAGTTCCTATAGCGTCTTGTGCTTGGGTGCGAGGAAAACACAGGAGACATAGGTTGAAATGAAATGACTTGTATTACTTCATACAAGCATGCTGAAAAGTTCACACAGTTTGCAGGAACAGCGACAGGAGACACAGCAGGCCAGAGTAACTTCAAGCACTACAATAAATCTCCAAAGCAGGTTCAGGATCTCTTCTCTGTACCGTAATTCCTCTGCAAACATGGATTCACCAAACAGCAGGTTTCCAGAGTCCAAAAGTGTTCCAAGGTTCCTCAGTAGGGAATAGCTGGAGTACAAGTCCAAGGTTTCCAGGAGTCAGGTCACAGACTGACTGAGGCTTGATTCAGGAGCACTGATTGTTCAGCTGAGGCTGCTTAAGAAGCAAGAGGGAAGAATCAGGGTGGGAACATGAAAACTGGAAACTCCATATTAACTGAGGGCAAGAGCTGCAGAAAGACAGAAAGCAAAATGGCCGACGGAAAACTGAGTTTCAAGGAACATGTCAACAGAGACAAAGAACCTTACAACTGGACTTTGAGAAGGCAATCTCAGTAAGAGTCCAGGTACCTTATGAAACATACTTTTTTATGTAAAGTATAGAATTAATCCAGCGCTCTATAGATAGAGAATATATCATCCAACATATAGGAGTATAGTGTACAAAATTATGTTTTGATCCCAAAAGACCTTCTTCAAAACATACATCTGTGTTTGGTTGCACCTGTATGAGCTGTATCAGAGCATAAGGGTGGCATTGTTTCCGCCATATCGGTGATGCTATTCAGTGACTATTGATTAATATTCAACCTGAGCAGATGTCCACTCTGATGAAATAGTAAAGACTGTGATGATCATTAGCCACTGATTGGTTCACATTGGTCACATGACACAACACTATCAGATAATCCACTGAGAATATTAATACTGACTTCGATGAAAAAGTGTCACTTTAGTAGGCCAGTATACATTGTTTTTATTTTCTATGGGGCCCTGAAATGATTCATCAGGGATTGTCCAATAGTGGACAACCCTTTTACATATGCCACAAATGGATTTCACATGACCTTAGCATATCTTCAGCATGTCATCAATTTAATGCTTGTGCTAACCAATGTGTGTAACAAAGTATATTTCATAATATATATGGTTAGAGATGTGCAAACCCATCTGATTGGGCACAAACCCTGAACATGGACTTTTCCAACAAGCCCGTGTTACTGTTTGAGTTCGGCACCCCGAACATTGGGTGTTTACCACGCTGTCATCTGCATGACAGCACGAGAAACACCAGTGGCTCTGTTTGGCGGTAAGATTATCACCTCATGCCAGAGTGCCAGCAGCTGTGACTGACGATAAAAAGCTTACCTCCGTCACAGAGGCATCAGCTGATTAGAGAGTAATTCTCTAGTGATTAGCAAACATGTTCACCACTACTCATTACTCGCCCGAGTATCACTGTACTCAGTGTAATCGGCGATCACCGAGCATTTCCGGCATTATTCGGTGGGAGCTCGGGTCTCCGACCAGCAATTTTGGTGCTCTTTAGAGCACCAATGAACATGCAGGGATTGTCTGCCACGCACTGTAATGCCGCAGCCATCTTTGTTGTGGTATTACAGGGATTGGCTGGCTGCACAGCGTCATCAGGTCTATAAGAGACCGGACACCGCCCTGCTCGTCCATTCAGCTCCGGATTCAGACAGTGTAGAGATAGATGCTGCTGAGATAGGGAGAGATTTGTGCTTTTATTAGTTAAGGGTATGCCACACTAAACAACATCGCTAACGGGATCGCTAAAAAACGTCACTATTTAGCGATCCCGTTAGCGATGTTGTTGTGTGCGGCATCTACCAGCGACGTGGCCCCTGCTGAGATCCTGCTGTGATCTCGCTCGTCGTTCTCATCGTTCCGGACCCTATTTTTATCGTCGGCGCCCCGCTGGTAAGTATATATCGCTGAGTGTAGCACCTTTTGTTAGCGATTTAGCGGTACTTTTGTACCGCTAAAGTCGTTAAGGAGATCGCTAACCACGATAGCGTCCTTAACGACATCGCTAAATTAGGCTGCTACTAGCGATATAGAAACAATCCCGCTAGCGATCGCATTAGTATGCGTCGTTATCGTGATCGCTAGCGGGATTGTTTAGTGTGGCAGTACCTTTAGTGTGGGTGTACCATTGCTCAATCCACAAATACAGCTAAACCAACAGTCCTTATAAGGGCTAATTAGGGGATATATAGATTTCAGTGCAAGGTAGGCTGTGGAGTTTATGTGCGCATATCCACATCAGTGCAAGGCATGCAGGCACTGTATGTGAGTATATAGATCTGACTGCATACTTCAAAAGTGTCCATTACTGTCTAGTGCTGCCTATTATATATATACCTAGCCTCATCTATCTGTGGGCTACAAAGTGTGCTTTTGAGGCTTCCCTTCACCTTTTTTTTGCTGTGTGTTACTGTAGTTCAAAACACTTTTTTGGTGTAAAAAATACAAAAATACCGGCCACATATTGAACAGTCCGGTATCTCGGTGACGCGCCTCATGTATCTGAGGGCTACAAAGTGTGATTTGAGGCTTCCATTCACCTTTATTTGCTGTGTATTACCCTAGCTGTAAACACTACTTAGGGCTAAAAATTTAAAAAATACAGCTTACATATTGAGCAGATTATCGCTGTCAGATGGCTGAGCTATTTGTGGCCTACAAATTGCGGCAATTCAGGTCTACATTCCACTATATTTGCTGTCTGTTACCCTAGTTCTGTACAATATTTTGGGGTATAAAATATAAAAATACAGGCCACATACTGACTAGTGTGGTATCTGTGTCAGACTCCTATCTTTCTCTGTGCTAAAAATTGTGGCATTTCAGGGCTACATTAGACAGTTGTTTCTTCATCTTACCACAGTTATTGACAGTGACAGCAGTTTGTTAAACAAATAAAGTACATTCCAGTGCATTTTTCCCACATACGGATCACATTTAATTTTGCTCCAAATTGTGACTTTCTTATTGAAGGTTGAAAATATTGTACTACATTTAAAATCGGAAAGGCATGTGCCAAGGGACGGGGAACTGGACGTGATGGTGATGGTGCATGAACAGGCAGAGGGCAAGCTGCAATTGTGCCATAACAAACACCCACATCTTATAGCAACAGATTCCTGTCAGAATTAATAGGGGACGGCAGAAGAACACTCTTGACACCAGAGCAGCGTGAAAAAGTTGATGGTTGGATGGCGGATAATTCTACCAGTCACTTTTCCACCACCACCAGCACCCTGTCTCCCACACGGTCAAGTCTGAATAGCAGTGAGTCTGGACTGCATATTCCTCACCCTGATCCTCCTTCCACCTCCCATGCCAAGTGCCCGCAGACAACTGATCCCACACTTGGATACTCTGAAGAGCTGTTCAGTTGTCCATTTATAGATTTTGGCCTCTCGCCCGGTCTACTTGAAGTGGGGCAAACTGAGATAGCATAAAGTGATACCCAAATAATTGAACAGCCACGTTCATACGAAGGTGAAAGTGGGAATTTGCCACAAGAGGTGGACAATGCTGAGACACAATTTCCAGAAAGTCAGGAGGAGGACCAGGGTGTGGAAGTGGAAGATGAGGTGGTGGATTTTATAGTAACTGACCCAACCTGGCAGGGGGACATGCAGAGCGAGGACAGCAGCACACAGGGGGAGGCATAGCACCACAACAGGCAGGAAGAAGCACTGTGGTGGCCGCAGGCAGAAGGCGGGCAACCGTTCCTCATAACACCAACATGACGGAAGTTGTCATTACAACTGTTTGGTCTTCCCGAGTCTGGTTGTTTTTTAAAGACTCTGTTGATAACCTCAAACAGGCCATTTGCACCACCTGCCATGCCCGCATCAGCAGAGGTAGCAAAACTACCAGCCTGACCACCACCAGCATGATCAGACACATAGCAGCGAAGCACCCGACTTTGTGGGCTGAACCCCAGAGTCCAGGAACAGTGTCTGCGGGTGACACCACAGCTTCTTCTGATGTTGTGCGTGGAAGCCAATCCCCAGTCCATGGTGCCTGCGAAGATGCCTCCTGCCCTGCATCTGTCGTTGCACACACTCAACTACCACCATCAGCAAGTAATTCCTCGTCCTTGTCCCAGCGCAGCCTTCAGTTTTTACTACCCCAGTCATTGGAACGAAAGCGGAAATACTCAACCAATGCCCCACAGGCCACAGTACTAAATTCACACATTTCTCATCTGTTGCACTCAAAATGTTGCCTTTAAGGCTCATGGAGACCAAAGCTTTCTGCAACCTGATGTGGCGGCCGTCCCAAGGTACTCTGTCCCCAGCCGACACAATTTTTCCCGGTGTGCCGTCCCGGCATTACACAAGCACGTGTCCCACAACATTACATGTACCCTCAACAATGCAGTTACAGGGAAAGTAAACTTAACCACGGAGATGTGGACAAGTACTTCTGGGCAGTGATGGTACAGCTCGTTGATGGCACACTGGGTTAACATAGTGGAAGCCGGGACCCAGTCTGACCTAGGGATAGAACACGTACTACCAATGCCGAGAATTGCGGGCCCTAGGTCAATCAGGGTTGCTCCCACAGCCTACAGCTCCTGCATGTCATCCTCCTCCTCCTCTTCAGCTTGCATCTCTGAAATGACCACATCAGTCGCAAGATGTAAGCACTGCAGCACTGCCTCAGCCAAGCGGCAACAGGCTGTGCTAAAGCTAATATGCTTAGGTGACAAACCTCACAATGCTGAAGAGTTGTGGACAGCTCTGAAAGAGCAGGCAAATATGTGGCTGACACCGCTGAACCTACAGCCAGGCATGGTGGTGTGTGACAATGGTCGTAACCTGGTGGCAGCTCTGAGGTGAGGCGAGCTCACACACGTACCTTGCCTTGCCCATGTTCTTAACCTCGTGGTTCAGCAGTTTCTCAAAAGCTACCCGGAGCTGCTGGATCTGCTTGTGATAGTATGCCACCTGTGTGCCCATTTTAGAAAGTCAGCTACAGCTTCAGCCGCCCTTGCCATGCTTCAGCAGCGTTTCCAGCTTCCGGCTCACCGAATGGTGTGTGATGTCCCCATGCATTGGAACTCTACACTGCATATGCTGGAAAGGATATGTGAGCAAAAGAGGGCTGTTGTTTAGTACCAGCATCAACAAGGGCGTTCGTATTCAGTTCAGACTCCACACATAAGACCACTGGAGTGGACATGGATGTCAGACACATGTACCATCCTACAAAACTTTGAGGAGTCCACCAAGATAGTGAACGGCGATGACGCCATAATTAGCATCACCATCCCACTTCTCTGTATTCTGAAAAGCTCTCTGCTCACAATCAAAGAGGATTCATTGCAGGCGGAGCACGATGAGATGGAGCAAGGAACCATACAGCGTGATTACACACAGCCCAGCCTCATGTGATCCCAACGTGGATTGGTTGACAATGAGGAAGAGGAGGAGGAAGAACATGAGCTACTTTCCTGCGCTATAGATGGTACTACAAGCACAACTGTCATACCGTCTGTTCAATGTGGATGGCCTGAGGTCAGGGAGGAGGAGGAGGAGGACAGCATGGTCAGTCGTCCTGTTGGTGAGGACACGGAAGGCTTGCCAGCTATCAGTCTGGCACGCATGGCAGACTTTATGTTGCGCTGCCTTTCCCGTGAAACTCACATTATCAAAATTTTTTGTGCACACTCAGTACTGGTTGGTGACACTTCTAGACCCATGATACAAGGAGAACTTTCAATCTCTTATTCCAGAATCAGATAGGTGTATTAAAATGATGCAGTACCAGAGGGCCATTGTTGCAGAATTACTGAAAAAATTCCCATCTGAAAACGCTGTCGGCAGAGGTCACAGTTCATTGGCCAACCAAGGAGTAGAGGCGAGAGAGACCCAACTACAATCCAGCAGAGGCAGGGGAACACTGGCAAAGTACTGGGACACTTTTCTCAGACCCTCCCATCGCCCTGACCCAGAGTCATGGGGTAGTCTCACAAGGCTTGGAATGTTTGGGAAGATGTTGAAGGAGAACCTTGCTGACTGTACCAACATCCTCCGTGATTCCTCTGTGTCTTTTAATTATTGGGTATCCAAGCTGGAAACGTGGTATGAACTGGCTCTCTACACCTTGAAGATTCTGGCTTTCCCTGCCGCTAGCGTTTTGTCAGAGCGGGTTTTTAATGCCTTGGGTGGAATAATAACTGATAAACGCATCTGCCTGTCAACAGAAAATGCTGACAGGCTGACTCTTATAAAAATGAGCAAGGCATGGATTGGGCCAGACTTCTGTACACCACCGAATGAGAACAGCGAAATATAACCTTCAATACAGTATATTTTTTTGGGAGGTGTATTACCATGCACCTCTTCACACCCACACATGGGTATATGCTTCCTGACTTTGGCTATTTGGTGTGTTATTATCCTCCTCCTTCTCCTAATTATCATCATCCACCACCACTAGAACACAAGGGTGACCGTGATCTGTGATGCAACAGCCAGTGTTAATTTTTTCAAGAATGTTTTGCTGCCCGTTCAAAAAATGTTTACACTCTATGTTGATGTGTCCCCCCCAGGGGAAAATGTTTTTCAGCGTATGCACTTAGTGTATGTGCATTCCAAGTATAGGAGACCCACTCCTTTAAACTGGGAAGACCTTTTTCGCAGGCCACACTCCACGTCTCTTCCTACACCACCCCTAGATCACCAGAGGGACCGTGTTCCGTGATGAAGCAGCCACTACATTGTTTTGCAAGGGTGTTTAGGATGTCCGTAACTACAAATATTTACACATTCGGTTGATGTGCTCCCCCCAGGGAAAAATGTTTTTCAGCCTACGCACTTAGTGTATGTGCATTCCAAGTATAGGAGACCCGCTCATTTAAACTGGGAAGACCTTTTTTGCAGGCCATACTCCACGTCTCTTCAGACACCATCACTAGAACACCAGGGTGACCGTGTTCCATGATGAAGCAGCCACTACAGTGTTTTGCAAGAGTGTTTAGGATGTCCGTAACTACAAATATTTACACAGTCGATTGATGTGCCCCCCCCAGTGGAAAATGTTTTTCAGCCTATGCACTTAGTGTATGGCCATTACAAGTATAGGTGACCTGCTCCTTTGTAATGGAAACTGATTTTTAGGAGGACTTCATACACATTTCTTCAAAGTGGTATTTTGGTTTGTCTTAATTTGGGGCAGGCCTTCCATTCAATGCATAGCCAAATAGTATGGGAGACCCACTTCATAATAATGTGAACTTTGTTGGTTGATAATATTCTTCAACAATGCAATTCTTCTATGCTAGTTCTTCAGCCTCAACACTGCAATGCTAAAATGCAGGGTCTTCTGACTCACCACAGCAATTGATCAATGCAGGTTCTTAAGCCTCAACAGTGCAATTATCCATTGATGGTTCTTCAGGCTCAACACTGAAATGCTCCACTGCAGGGTCTTTAGCATCAACACTACAATGGTCCACCGTTGGGTCTTCAGCACCAACACTGCAATGGTCTACCGCTGGGTTTTTAGCATCAACACTGCAATTGTCCACTGCCAGGTCTTCAGGCTCAAATATTGACTGCGTAGCCAAACAATATGGGAGTAACAAATTAATAGGAAGAATGGATTCAAGTACATCAAGGCATCAAGTACGTGGTTTCAAAGGCTTATTGGAGTGTGTGTTACTTTGATGCAGGGCGGGCCTTGCATTTAATGAAGAAGCTAACAGGATGGCAGCGGCAAAAGAGTAATGTGAACTTGGTTTTCCTGTATACATCCACTAGGTCGGTTTAAAGCCTCTTTGGGGTGCATTTTAATTTGATGCAGGACGGGCCTTGCATTCAATGAAGAAGCTAACAGTATGGCAGTGGCAAAAGAGTAATGTGAACTTAGTTTTCCTGTGGCCATCCAGTACCTGGGTTCAAAGGCTTATTGAAGTGCGTGTTACTTTGCTGCAGGGCAGGTCTTGCATTTAAAGGGAATCTGTCACCTCATTTTTTGGATATAAGCTGCAGCCACCGCCATTAGGGGCTTATCTACAGTATTTTTATAATGCTGTAGATAAGCCCCTAATGTAACCTGAAAGATAAAAAAAGCAAGTTAGATTATACTCACCCTGGTGTCGGTCCAGGTCTGGGTCCGGCGCCTCCCATCTTCTGGCGATGACATCCTCTCCTCTTCCTTGCTTCTGTCGCGGCTCCTGCGCAGGTGTTATTCTCTGCCCTGTTGAGGGCAGAGCAAAGTACTGCAGTGCGCAGGCGCCGGGTAATGTCAGCGAGGCCTGGCGCCTGCACACTGCAGTACTTTACTCTGCCCTCAGCAGGGCAGAGAATAACGCCTGCGCAGGAGCAGTGACAGAAGCAAGGAAGAGGACATCAAGTGTGGTTAACATTTGTGGGGTTTATGTCACCCTTGTATTGTCAGGTGACATTAAGCTCACAGATTCCATTGAAGGCCTCGTCCTCTGTAAAAAAAAGTAAATAATAAACAATAAAACTCACCTAACATCCATTATTCCATTGAAGCCCAGGTCTCCTGTAAAAAAACAAAAATAAAAAACAACCATATCAAACACCTGTCCAACATACTGTCTCATGTCATAATCCATGTCTGCGATAACTGGTTTTCAACCTGGATGGTGCCAAGATGCAATCACCCAGGCTGAAAACCAAGGGAGAATGAGCTGCTGCACAAGCGGTGACGTCATCAATGTTACCGCAGATCCCTGAGGCTACGTTTCCAGCTCACATCGCTTTGAGCCGGGCTGATGAACGCCGTGAACTCAGTGGATTATGGAATGTGTCAGTATGATGGACAAGTGAGGGATATGGTTGTTTTTTAGTTTTGTTTCTTCAATTGAATAGGTGTTAGGTGAGTGTTATCGTTGGGCATGAAGTGAGTATAAATTGTTTTTTATTTTAAATAAAAATGTAGAGTGGTGTGTATTTTTATGTCAAATAAAGGACTTTATTCTGGCTGTGTGTTTATTTACAATCTGACTATGGGGTTAGTAATGGAGAGGCATCTATAAGACGAATGTCATGGTTGTGGACAGGGTTCCCTTCCCTGTCCTCTCAGGATTAATTTTGTGTGGCCTCCTTTTGCATTCAGGAGGGCTATATATATCTGCCCCCATCTGGCGTTCCTTGTCAGTTATACATTCTTTTTTGGCTGAGTGTCTGACCCCTGGTGTGCTTGCATACTGTGTTCTGATTGCCTCTCTGTGTATGACCTGGTCCGTTTTCTCGTTCTGTGCTTTGCCTTGTGACTCTGTTATTACTGTCTCTTTCGGCTCTGATCTCTTGGCTTGATTACTCTTACTCTGCACCAGTCTGCCCCGTGTGTACTGTACCGCTATCTCTGGCTTCCTGACCTTCTGCTAAGTCCTGACCACTCTTTACATCTCACCCTTTGGCACCACTCTGACTTCCTGGCTTGACTTCGGCAGTCTGACTTTTCTCCGGCATCGCCGGTCACCACCGCCAGTTGGCACCTGACTCCACCCCCGGACACTCCCCGGTGGTCACCGCAGCTCTTCTCTGACACTCCCGCATCACTTAGTGGTTGTGCTCAGACTCCTGCTGTAAGTCTGCACCAGGGGTCGAGATTACGCCTTTCCATTACTAAACTGTGGGTTTGATGTCACCTGAAAATACAAAGGTAACATCAACCTCAAAAATATTAACACCTCTTCTCACCACAACAGGGCAAATGGGGAGAGCTGAGCAAAGTGCCAGAATTGTCACATTCAATAGATGCGTCTTTTTTGGGGTGGCTGCGGGCTTCTATTTTTAGGCTGGGGGCAATATCCATGGATAACATATAATATCCTGAGAATAAAAGCCCCCAGTTGTCTATTTTAGCTTGATAAAAATGGGGGGACCCTCTCTTCGTTTTTTAAATTATTTATTTAAATAATTAAACAAACGGCATGGGGACCCTTCTATTCTTGATTACCAGCCATGATAAAACTGACAACTAAGGGTTTCAGCCCACAGCTGTCAGTTTTGCCATGCTGGTTATCAAAAATAGAGGGGAACTCACGCCATGTTTTTAAATATATTTATAGAGCAGACGTCGGCTGATGAATGCTCCCATCAGCCGTCGCCTACTATCAGTTTTTTCAGCAAGAGCAGGCATTGGCTGATGCGAGTAGCCAATGTCTGTGACAAGAGGTAAACGGTTTACCTCCAGTCACTGCTGCTGGCTCACGCTGTCATTTGACAGCATGTGAACCACAGCTCTCTGAGGAGCAGTAATAATCTTACCGCTGATCAGAACAAGAACAAGTGTTTGCTGTGCTGTCATGCAAATGACAGCATGGCAAACAATGGATGCTCGAGCCCCTCATTAATCTGAATGGGTTCCAGGTTCAGGTACTGTTCTGGTACCACAACCAAATTTTTTTTAACTGTTTGGCCGAACCCACCGGGCCCGAACATCCAGGGGTTTGCCCACCACTATACATGGCCTTTTACCAAGATTTATTCATCAAATGCAATCAAATCTTTTAGTTATTTTAGCCAGAATATTTTTATTCAATATAACTGAAGGAATAACTGTTTGCAGCATAGCAAATTTTGTGCAAAATAAAAAAGCTAGGTCTCGGTGTGAGCTGCCAGAGGAGATCCCGAATGCCAAAGATAAAGCAGGTATTTATTCAAACAAAGCATTTCTGAGCAGATCTGGCTCCTGCATTATTGTACCTGATAAAGGAGACAGATCTGCCCTGAAAAGCATTGTTTGAATAAATACCTGCTTTATTTATGAAAATTATTTAGAGTTGAGAGTCCTCAGTGTTTGATACCTTTTAATGGCTAACTGAAAAGATGGTAACAAATTGCAAGCTTTCGAGACTACTCAGGTCTCTTCATCAGGCTAGATTAATACAAAGATATACATCTTTACTGCTTTATTTATGGCATTCCAGATCTCCTCTTTACTAGCAGAATTCTCTGAGACCCAGCTTTTTTTATTGTATGCAAAATTATCCTGAGACCTGACAGTGACCATGAGGACTACATGGAAGAAGCTGCAGCGTTTGGAAAATTGAGGGATCACACGTGTCTCAGTGATGTGCCTGTTGCACAACACCTTCAGGTGAGTTCATTTACTCAGCTTCTCTATTCATACACTGCTGTTGTTATCGCACTTAGGAGCGCTTTCACCCGTCTCTTTCTCTGCAGCATAGCAAAAGATTATTTGCCAACCTTCTATAAAAAAGGGGCTCAGATATAATGATGCATATAAGATAATGCTTAAATGGGATGATTATAACATTGTCTCATAAGGTTTATGCATAAGGCAAAACTGTGTACATGGACCCTGTACAGACCACTGAGCTTTCCATGTGCTGCTGTATGGAGTCTCCTTTAGAAGAGAATAGGAAATTAAAAAAAAGTATGCAACATTTAAAAAAAAGATATTGTGTTCCTAACATCTCAGACACCTGAGAAAGCTGCTAGAGGCATGAGATCCGCTATACACGTTAAAAACGTAAGGTACTTAGTTAACATTTTTTAATGTAAAAATGCAAATGCCACCCAACCACGTCGAGGTGTGCCCTTTATGTGGGTGAACCCTGTCACTTGTGTCTGACTTCTCCATGTGCTAAGGTAGCCCTCATCTGACCTGGGGAAGCGAAAGGAAACCAGGCATATCTCATAATTAAAACCTCATTTGGTAAAGATGGGTGAATAATGATGCAACATCCTGGAGGGTGGCCTTTTGTTTTTTTTATTTTGTTTTGGAGGAAAACTCGCATAGCCGACAGCTAATCTTTCCAATACAAATAAATACTGCACTTGGTCAGCCAAAATTCGACATAACTGATCCTTTTTGTTCCCCAAACTACATCTGCTGAGAAAGAGTCAATAGGAGGTAGCCCCCATACGTATAAGGAATCGGCAGGAATGTCCAATATAGCACTAATGTGTATGGGTGTCTGTAGTATAAAATCAATCACACAGAGGTAAATTGGTGCCATACCAGAAATCAATACAACACAGATTTGTCATGGCATTCAGACTTAAATGAAACAGTAAATGTATGGAAGGATATACAAGTAATATGCCATCACTTCTAATGAACATAACCTAACACTATGGATAATGCACACTATTATGTATTCATTGATGGTATTCATTTTTATGATACTTTTATGTTTATATTAAATTAAAAACAAAACACAAAAAAGTTAATAAGGTATTGCAGGCAGTTACCAACAATAATAAATGTCAACCACTATGTGCCAGCTTAAAGTTTACCTTTGTTTAGACTGGCATGTAACAATTCCCATTATTCTATCCTTCTTTTAAACATGTTTATTATTTTATTTCAGTTTGGTTTAATCTCCCTTCAATTTCCCTCTAAGCCATCATTCCTTGCTCTTTTAAAAGCCAGTAAAAATACAATTGTCTCTAACGTTATGCAAGGGCATTTTGGGAGTTAGGTCATATTCGATATAAGATAGATTACCTAACTATATACAGTATATACTTTTTCTATTTTTCTAGTTTTTTTTAATGTATGCCTATTAAAGTATTTACTATTTTAAATTATTTTTTTTTTCTCTATGCTAGACTGGATTTTGCAGATAACAGGATTTATACATACAGGTGCTTATCACAAAACTAGAATATCATCAAAAAGCTAATTTATTTCAGTTATTCACTTGTGGAGTGTGTCAATGCCTTCTGAACATCTGTCAAGTCAGCAGTCTTCCCCATGATTGTGGAGCCTACTGAAACAGACTAAGGGACCTTTTTAAACGCTTATGAAGCCTTTGCAGGTGTTTTTTGTTAATTATTCTAATTTAATTAGATAATGACTTTTGGGTTTTCATTGGCTGTAAGCCATAATCACCAACATTAACAGAAATAAACACTTGAAATAGATCACTGTTTGTAATGACTCTATATAATATATGAGTTCCACTTTTGTATTGAAAAACTGAAATAAATTAACTTTTTGATGATATTATAATTTTGTGAGAAGAACCTGTATGCTAGTGATATACAAATGAAGAAAAAATGGAAATAACATTTAAAAAAAAAATTAAATTCATTCAGCATCAAGTATGGACACCACGCACAAAAATACGTGCATTTACACATCTAGGCATTCAATCAATGAGGCCATTAAAGGGGTTGTCCACTATTTGAACAACCCCTTCACAATCAATATATTTATCCCATGTAAAATAATAAAAGCCTATACTCACCCCTGGTGCTGATGCCATTCCAGCAAAGTCAGCACCTAGTCTCCCAGGGCCTGTACAACAAATTGAGGGCACACAAGCGATGAAGTCAATCTGTGGCAATGTTACTTTCACCTCCTCTGGACAAAACTGACTTCTGGAAGAAGTCAAAGAGCACTAGCAGCTCTCGTTTCTTCTGGGTATCAGTTTCATTAAAAAGGAATTGAGAATGAAGCAGCCGTTGGTTGGCTGTGGTACATTGTTATGTCATATGAGACATGGGAGACTGACATCTTTGTAATGGTACCAGCAATATAGATAAATATAGCTGTTATCATTTTACATAAGGGAAAAATATTAATTGAGAAGGGGTTGTCCATGTACGCCTCTATTCTTCATAACCAGCCATGAAGCAGACAGCTGAGGGTTGCAGCCCGCCGCTGTCAGTTTTGCCTGCGCTGGTTATGAAAAATAGAAGAGACCCCACGTCATTTTTTAATTTTATTTATTTATAGCAGAGGTGCCAGCTGATGAATACTCTCATCAGCAGCATCGTCTCTCACTGTTATCAGCGAAAGAAGGTATAGGCTGATGAGAGTAGTACTTTCTCATCAGCCAACGCCTATGTCGACAATAACCTTTTTACCACCGGTCACAGCTAGAGATGAGAAAACTTGTTCGGAAAATGTTCGCCAATCTCAAATTCAGCACGAACATTGCACATTCAGATTTGTGTTTGGATTCCCAAGCATTTTCTTAAAAATTGGCAGAATTCGGCAAAAGTTAGTTAAATTAGTTTCCACTAAAGCTTTTGTTAGGACTTTGGCTAGGATAATGGTGCTGTACAATGAGCGGGAGGACGTGTTTGATGAGGAGAGAGGGTGGGGAGAAGTCACAGTAGCGGCGGACTGTATTTTTTTAATTAACTTAATGTGTGGGGATTCCAGCATCTACTGTAAATTACATAGTTATTATTAGGCCCTGTGCACACTTTACGTTTTTAGATGCGTTTCCGCTGCGTTTTTCAACATGCAGAAACGCATCCAACCCGCAGCACAGTGCACTACCAATGTAATCTAATGGGAACCGCATGTCTGCTGTGCACATGCTGCGGAAAAAAACGTGTGGTTTCGCCGCGTTTTATTTTCCGCAGCATGTCAATTCTTTGTGCGGAACTGCAGCGGTTCGGCGCCCATTGACTTGCATTGAGTTGGGCACTTCCGCAGCAAAACCGCAGATCTAAAAAAGATTTGCGGTTTTGCTGCAGGTGAAACCGCTGCAGTTCGGGAGGAGGGAAGTGTGTGGGCGGTGCGTGGGCGTGTATAGTGTGCGGCGCTATGTGTGTGGGCGGTGCATGGGCGTGTATAGTGTGCGGCTATGTGTGTGGGCGGTGCGTGGGTGTGTATAGTGTGCGGCGCTGTGTGTGTGGGCGTTGATTGTGCGTGTCTACGTGATCGGTGTGCGGGCCTGTGTGCGAGATCGGTCTGGGCGGGCGGCTCGTGTGCGTGATCGGTGTGCGGGGCTGTGTGCGTGATCGGTGTGCGGGGCTGTGTGGTGATCGTGTGATGTCGGATCGGTGTAGTACGCTTGGGCTGTGTGGGTGATCTGTGTATGCAGGCATCGTCGGATGGGACTACAAGTCTCATCCAGCTATGCCTGCTACAGTGACAGTGACTGACACATTAGCCAATGATGGGACAGTAGTAGTCCCATCATCCAGCTAATGTGCTGAATGTAAAAAAAAAAACATACATGACATACAACATTTAACATACAATGACATACAACATATAACATACACATGACATACAGAACATACACATGACATGCAATACATAGAGTATATACTCACCTATTCCCCGACGCCATCCATCTGTGTACCGCTCTGCCGCCGGGAGAGAATGACGTCACTACAGTTCATTCTCTCACGGCAATGCTGGGTGAGAAAATTCCCACGCAGCATTGCCATAAAGTGGGACAATGAACTCAGGTAACCTCAGGGATGCACTGCAGGAGCCATTGTCTCCTGTCAGTGTATCACTGGGAGGCCCTACAGAGCAGTGGCCTCACCTGATGTCACCGTTCTATAGGGGAGACCGTCGTGGGACATTCGTTATTAATTGGACTGCATCGGACAGGGAGTATACGGTTGTTTTATTTTTTTACGTTTTATTACAGGAGATCGAGGGCGTCGCTTGGATCTGAGCGTATAATAAAGAGTAATGAAAACCGTCTTGTGTTTTATTTCATTAAAATAATTTATTTTTATGCGTGTGTTTTTTTTAACCCTTTATTAATATAAGATTAATAATGGATAGGCGTCTCATTGACGCCTCTCTATTATTAAACGGGCTTAATATCACCTTACAATAGCAAGGTGATATTAACCCCTTATTATCCCATTCCCACCGCTACAGGGGAGTGGGAAGAGAGGGGCTAAGTGCCGGAATTGCCGCATCGTACAGATGCGCTAATTCTGGGGTGGCTGGGTGCTGGTATTTTTAGCCAGGGGGGGCGCCAATATCCATGGCCCCTTCCTAGGCTATGAATATCAGCCCGCAGCTGTCTGCCTAGCCTTTCTGGCTATAAATTATAGGAGGACCCCACGTCATTTTTTGGGGGTCTGTATGTGGGTGAGACAGGGCAAAAACTGAGAACAAGGATGAATTCCCATCCCACACAATAAGAGAAAAAAGAATGGATCTACCTGTGGCCAAACACTTTTGTATCCCCGGTCATAGCATGATAGACATGAAATTACTTGTATTAAAATCTAACTCATGATGACCTTTGACACTCTCAGTGCTGGAATGAATATATCCCATGGATTTATGTCCTTTTACATCAATTAAGGAATCTGCTTCTCTGACCTGGGGGCATCAAAACACAATACCAGACCCCAATCAGATGGCAATAAAACTTTCACACTCCTTATCTATGAACTGTTCCAATATTTATGTTCATCCCTCTCCCATAATGACATTTTTGCTTCACTTGTCTTACCTATTGCATTATTTCTGTGCTGTGTTGTGTTAAATATGTGATTCTTCAGTTTTTGTTTTAGTCTTTGCCTGATGAAGAGACCTGAGTAGTCTCGAAAGCTTGCAATTTATCATCTTTTCAGTTAGCCATTAAAAGGTATCAACCACTGAGGACTCTCAATTCTAAATACCTTTATACTTAGGCATTTTACAGCAAAGCAGAGTTTAAAGGGGAGTCAGGAAGTTGGTGTTTGAGTAAGAGCCACCCCAAAATGGCTTGGAGACTAACATCTGTTTTTGATAGTCTGTGACATGCTAATGGAGACGGGTAGCCTGCAAGTGTGTGTAAAGTGACAGACAAGTTACTGCAATATATTGCTTCCACAAATAGAAGAGTTGTAGCCAGCACTGAAAGTGTGAACTGCACTGCTAAAGCTAGATTCACATTTGTATGTCTGCAGACATATGAAATATGTGTAAGACACATATGTAAAAAATAATGGGTGGACCTGTGGATGTTCGGGTTCGCCGGGTTCTGTCAAACTAGATGAAAAAGTTTGGTTTGACTTACGAACTTGACCCCGAATCCAATACAAGTCAATGGGGAGCCGAACTTCGGAGTTTTAAAATAGCTGTAAAATAATCAAAGTAAAGGCTAGGGGTCTGAAAAAGGAAGCTAGATAGGGTTAAAAACAGGACAAGTGCCCTACAAATAACGAGATCTTGTCCTGAGATCTCGGGAAGAGATCTCGTTGCCGAGATTTGAACGAGAGTATGCGGCAGCCATCTTGCCGGAGGCCCCAGGCGGCCATTCCTCATGCCGACACCGCGTCGCAGCTGCGGGGGGGCTTTCCGGCTGGGACGAGATGCCGGCGGAGCCCCCCACGCAGCCCAGAGGCCCGCTTGCTGCCCGAACACCACCACCGCACCACACTTTGGATCGGGACCACTACCGGAGGCACCGGCACCGTGTCGCAGCTGCGGGGGGCTTTCCGGCTGGGACAAGATGCCGGCGGAGCCCCCCACGCAGCCCAGAGGCCCGCTGCTGCCCGGACACCACCACCGCATCGCAGCCAAGCTGCATTGGGAGCGCCGCCGCCACCGGATTTGTGAGTATATGGTCACCCTGGCCACCACAGAACACAGCCACCCCACAGAACACAGCCACCCCACATAACACAGCCACCCCACATAACACAGCCACCCCACTGTGCCCAACCACCCCACACAGTGGTAAGCTAAATTTGGACTGTAAGACGGACCCCCGTTTGACTCATTATTTTTTTTTCCCAATTTTCCTTCTGAAAATTTGGGGTGCGTCTTATGGTCCGGTGCGTCTTATAGTCCAAAAAAATACGGTAGTGGCGGCTTGGAAAAATGTACTGCGGGACAGCAACCGCCATCATTTCTTTTAAATTATCCATCTCCTCCAACCGGAATGGCAGAATTTCAAAGGCCAGTAATTTGAAAATGCTGTCACTCAGGACCATGGCTCATGGGTGGGCATGGGGGTACCTCTTTTTCTCTCTAGGGTTTGGGGGATGGAAAGCGAAACAATTCTATGGGACGGAGTGAAGATGTTTGGAGACAATGGTGCTGCTGTCACATCCTCTCTTTGCAGGGTGGCAGGTGGCCCTATTGATCTTGAGCAGGAGGAAGAAGTCGGGACAGCAGCAGAAAAGGGACCAGGAGGAGGCTCAGACCTGTCATGCTTTATAAGATGTGTACTCCAGTGTACCACAAGCTTGGAATTTAAATTCCTCGTCATATAGATGGTGCTCAGGTTTAGAAGATTTATGCCTCACTTTAGGCTTCGATGGAACAGCGTGCAAACCTCCGGTGACTTGTTGTCAGCACAGTCCCTGAAGAAATGACATGCCGGGAAGCTCTTTTGATGGCTTTGGTGTGTGGATTTCAGTGGCGCGGTTGGAAATAGCAGCCGATGTACTGGCTAGGAGTTGTGTGTTTGCACCTTGCTACAGTACCTCTTTTGCTATGTTGCTGGGGCAGCGTGGCCACCTCCTCTTTCTCTGAACTGCGCACATCACTAGGATGGCCTCTGCTCCATGTGCAGTCTAGGACCTCATCATCTCCAACATCGTCTTCCATCCACTCCTCACCCCTGCCCTCTTTGCCGGCCTGCTCACTGAAGAAAGATGCTGCAATTGGAAACTGTGTTTCATCATCCTCTGACATGTGCTTCGGTGGTCCACTGACCATGTGCACGAGCCCTCCCACATACCCATCCTCAAATCTCACAAGTGGTTGTGCATCAGTGCACTCAGTCTCTTCCACTTTTGTGTCAGGGCATGATGGATGGACCACAGAATACCAGTCAGTAGAGTCATCAAAAAGCAGAAGAGACTGCTTAACTGGTGGTGCAAAGGGATGAGGTGGGAGCTGGATGACCATGGTACACAGGTGTCAACTCTGTGCTTTCTGCAGTGCACTGGGTGGAAAATAACTTCACAGAACTGCAGCCATTCAATAGAAAAAATAAAGCTGACAGTAGAGATGAGCGACTTTGCCTTTTTTAGAAAAATATTACACATCTTTGCATTTTTTAGGGTCTAGTCGAACGAAGTAGACCGACTAACGGAAAAGGTCAGGTCAGAGTCGAAAATCTGACCCCAATGCAAGTCAATGGGGAATAAAAGTCGGCAGGTAGTGGAGGACAGTAAACACACCTACAGTGCCCATTTCAATGCCAACGACATCAATTCTTATTACTTAAGCTTGTCAACCTTAATTTACTTTATAATAATAGTAACTAGAGTTGAGCGATACTTTCCGATATCCAAAAGTATCGGAATCGGAATGGTATCGCCGATATCATTAAAATATCGGCGATACCCGATACCGATACCGGAAGTCCCATGTAAGTCTATGGGAACAAAATATCGTAACTAAAAAAACCCCATTCTTTCCTTGTAAACACTAAATATACACACATAGAATACATATATATATATATATACATGTCATTGTGACATATATATATACATATATGTATAGTTTATACACTTCTACATAGTAAAATATCCTCTGATTCAATTGCCGGGTAAAGCCGGCTTCAGTGAAAAGACAGAAGCACCCGACATGAAATGACACTTGGTGTACATAGGGTTAACCATGTCTTTTCATGTCGTTTGCTATCTGATTTGCACAAACAATTAAATCAGTCTATGTGTGCAAAATTTCACACCTGTAGGGGTTAATTAAAGGTGTAAATTCGTTGTAAAAAAACGGACTTTTTTGCTACGAATTTACACCTTTAATTAACCCCTACAGGTGTGAAATTTTGCACACATACACTGATTTAATTGTTTGTGCAAATTAGATAGCAAAGGACATGAAAAGACATGGTTAACCCTATGTACACCAAGTGTCATTTCATGTCGGGTCACCCGACATGAAATGACACTTGGTGTACATAGGGTTAACCATGTCTTTTCATGTCATTTGCTATCTAATTTGCACAAACAATTAAATCAGTCTATGTGTGCAAAATTTCACACCTGTAGGGGTTAATTAAAGGTGTAAATTCGTTGTAAAAAAACAGACTTTTTTGCTACGAATTTACACCTTTAATTAACCCCTACAGGTGTGAAATTTTGCACACATAGACTGATGTAATTGTTTGTGCAAATCAGATAGCAAAGGACATGGTTAACCCTATGTACACCAAGTGTCATTTCATGTCGGGTTCTGCATTTTCACAAAAGCCGGCAATTGAATTAGCGGCTATTATACTATGTAGAAGTGTATGAACTACAAATATAAATATATATATATGTGTCACAAATTCAATGACATGTATATATATATATATATGAGGTGTAAAATTGCTGAAAAAAAATGCGTGGGCTCCCACCCTATTTTCGCAACCAGACAGACAAAGCCAGTGAGTGGGGGCAGATAATAATAGCCCAGAGAGGGACCATTATTTTTGGCCCCCCCCCGGCTACTAACATCTGCCCCCAGACACCCCAGGAAAGACAAATCTATAATTAGATTCGCCCTTTCTGGCACTTTGCCCGTCTATTCCCATTGCCCTGTAGCGGTGGCGAATGGGTTAATATGGGGTTAAGGCCACCTTGCTATTGAAAGGTGACCTTAAGCCAGGTTAATAATTGAGAGCTGTCAATTAGACAACTATCAATTATTAATCCTATTGCATGAAATAAAAATAAAACACACACACTTTAATTAAAAATCATTTTAATGAAATAAAGACACATGTTTTTGACCATCTTTTATTTTACTGCAAAAACCATTTCCTGTAATAAAAATAAAATAAAAAAGAAAATTATTCTTACCTATCCCATGCACAGTCAGGTCCCACGGTGTAATCCTTCAGAAAGGGTTAATGTTTACTGCAGGGACCGCAGCTAATGCTGCAGCCTCACAGTAAACCCCCAAATGAATGAGTTCCTCTCCTGGCTGACAGGAGAGTAAAGGCTGGGTGTCACATAACGATACATCAGCGATCCCGACAACGATATGCACTTGTCAGGATCGCTGGTGTATCGCTACATGATCGCTGCTGAGCTGCCAAACAGGCAGCTCAGGCAGCGATCTGGGACAGCGACACTGCGGGTAACATCGCTTAAGGGCCCGTCTCACATAGCGATCTCGCTACCGAGATCGCTGCTGAGTCACTAGTTTTGTGACGCAGCAGCGAGCTCACCAGCGATATCGCTGTGTGTGACATTCAGCGACGATCAGCCCCCCTGCCGGGTATCGCTGATCGTCGCAGAAATGTCAGGACCTTTTTTTGATCACTGGTTTCCCTCTGACAGGCACGCATCGCTGCGTGTGACAGGCGGGAGACCAGCGATCCGCTGGTAACCAAGGTACACAGCGGGTTTCCAGGCACCGCGCAGCGCTTGGAAACCCGCTGTGTACCTTGGATACCAGCTCCCTGCATCAGGGCGCTGGTATCCAAGGTACACAGCGGGTTTCTAGGCACAGCCCCGCGCCTGGAAACCCGCTGTGTACCTTGGTTACCAGCGGATCGCTGGTCTCCCGCCTGTCACACGCAGCGATGTGTGCATGTCAGCGGGAAACCAGCGATCAAAAAAAGGTCCTGACATTTCAGCGACGATCAGCGATACCCGGCAGGGGGGCTGATCGTCGCTGAATGTCACACACAGCGATATTGCTGGTGAGCTCGCTGCTGCGTCACAAAACTAGTGACTCAGCAGCGATCTCGGTAGCGATATCGCTATGTGAGACGGGCCCTTAAGTGGAAAGCTTAATTGATTGCTTTCCACTTTTACTTCAGGTCAGCCAGGGACACAATCAGTGACGTCAGAGGGAACTGATTAACAAAAATAGGGGTTCCCTTCGAAAAAAAAATGGCGTGGGGTCCCCCCTATTTTTGTTAACCAGCCAGATGAAGCAGACCGCTGAGGCCTGGATTTTCAGGCTGTTAAGGAGCCAAGATCCATGGACCTTGCCAGCCTGATAATACCAGGCCACAGCAGTCTGCATATCTTGGCTGATTAACAAAAATAGGGGATCCCCTCGAAAAAAATTGGCGTGGGGTCCCCCCTATTTTTGTTAACCAGCCAGATGAAGCAGACCGCTGAGGCCTGGATTTTCAGGCTGTTAAGGAGCCAAGATCCATGGACCTTGCCAGCCTGATAATACCAGGCCACAGCAGTCTGCATATCTTGGCTGATTAACAAAAATAGGGGATCCCCTCGAAAAAAATTGGCGTGGGGTCCCCCCTATTTTTGTTAACCAGCCAGATGAAGCAGACCGCTGAGGCCTGGTTTTTCAGGCTGGTAAGGATCCAATATCCATGGACCTTGCCAGCTTGATAATACCAGGCCACAGCAGTCTGCTTAGCTTGGCTGGTTAACAAAAATAGGGGATCCCCTCGAAAAAAAAACGGCGTGGGGATCCCCCCTATTTTTGTTAACCAGCCAAGTAAAATGCAGACTGCTGCGGCCTGGTATTAAAAGACTGTCAAGGCCCATGGATTTTGGCCCTCAACAGCCTGATAATACCAGGCTACAGCAGCCCCACATTTGGCGCATCAAAAGATGTGCCAATTGTGGCACTTTACCCGGCTCTTCCCACTTGCCCTGTAGCGGTGGCAAGCGGGGTAATAAGGGGTTAATGTCACCGTTGATTGCACGGTGACAATAAGCCCGGTTAATAATGGAGAGGTGTCAATAAGACACCGATCCATTATTAATCCCAAAGTTTTTAAATGTTTAAAAAAAAGACAAAGCAAGAAAAAAGTCTTTTAATGAAATAAAAGAGACAACACAGTTTTCATTAATTTTATTATACTCTCATTCCTGCGACGCCATCGATCTCCTGTAAAAAGAAAAAAAACAAACCAACAGTATACCACCTGTCCGACGCAGTCCATAACGACAGTCCCACGACGATCCAGCTCTGCTACATCGCAATGACAGGCAGAGCCTGTCATCGCGACGCAGCACAGCTGATTACCTGCTTCCCCGGCGGTGACGTCATCGGACTGACTGCTTTACGGCCGGGATTACCCAGCAGTCACTGCAGTTATCGCGAGAAACTGCATGTGACCGCCGGGGAAAGAAGATTGCGGCCATGAAGCAGTCCAGCCCGTGACCGCCGGAGATCTTCTGCCAGGTAAGTGCCGCTGACTCCTGACAGACCCGACCGACGGACACTGACAGTGACAGTGACAATCCCGATTCCGGTATCCGATATGACGAAAATATCGGAACTCGGAATCGGAATTCCGATACAGCCAATATCGGCCGATACCCGATATTTGCAGTATCGGAATGCTCAACCCTAATAGTAACGCATTGAAAACTGGGGGTTATTTGGCTAAAGTTGTGGGGGGCAGGGCTGGCTCCAGGTTTTCGTGGGCCCCGGGCCAAAGAGTCTCAGTGGGCCCCTTTAACACATACCACAATTCATGATGCTCCAATACGGCAGAGAAATATAGGTATAGTACAATGCCAAATACTTCACTTCTTACATTACATGAGTGATATCTATTTTAAATTCTACAATAGCTCAAAAAACAGACAGTATAGTCCTCCATACAGTATTATGGGCACCACATAGTGCGCCATACAGAGTAATGAGCCCATATATTGCTACATACAGAATAATGAGCCCCATATATTGCTCCATACAGAATGTGCTCTCTATATAATGCTCCATACAGAATAAGCCCCATATGTGCTCCATATGATGCTCCTTATATAAAGGGCCGTATATGATACCCCATAAATAATGAACCCCATATGATGCTCTAGCATATGATGGGCCCCATATATGATGCTCCAGTGTGTGATTAGCCCCATATAATGCTCCAAATATAATGGTCCCCATATATAATGCTCCATACTGTATATAATGGTCTCCATGTGATACTCCATATATAATGTGCCCTATATGATGTTCCATATATAATGGGCCCTATATGATGCTCCAGTATATGATGTGCCCCATGAATGATGCTCCAGTGTATAATGGGCCCTATCTATGATACTCAAGTTTATGATAGCCCACCTATATATAATTCTCCAGTGTATAATGCTCCCCATATATTGCTCCAACCATTAAAAAAATGAAATACCTCTCCTCGCTGGGCACTGCTCTACTTTGGACTCCTCAGCGTCACCATCTTCCAGCTCTCTGCACTGTGACTGTTCAGGCAGAGGGCGCACAGACATGATTTCATCGCGCTCACCTGAATATCACTGTCAGGAAATGCGGAAGACGTCACAGCGATGGAGCAGGGAGAGGTAAGTATTGCAAGTGCTGGGGCCCTGAGCAAGCAGGGGGGGCACACTCGTGGGTGCAGGGAACTGGCACAGGGCCCCTCAAAGTACACCGGTGTCTCTGATGGTGAGTTGGCCCCCCCACCTGCTCAAGGCCCCGGCACTTGCCCAGGGTGCGCCACGTGCTGACGCCAGCCCTGGGTGGGGGGACAGCCCAGTTAGGGAGGTGGAAAAAGTGGCATATGTTGAGGTGTAGGCTGGACGTTCAGCAGCTGCAAATGGAGGAATTGGAGAGGGGAAGGTGGTACAAAATCCTTTGAAACCCAGGCATGGTTCATTTTAATGAAGGTGAGATCACCTACATTTTGGGTCGACAGCTGGGTCCTTCTTTCTGTCAGGATTGATCCAGCAGCACTGAAGACTCTTTCTGATAGCACACTACCCGCAGGGCAAGCGAGCTCCTGTAAGGCATATTGTGCCAATTCAGGCCTGGTGTCCAGTTTACAGGCCCAGTAGTCAATAGGAATGAACTGTGAGGGAGAACATCGATAGCGGTGGAGAGGTAATTTTGAACCATAGTTGACAACTGTTGTCTCCTGTCTGTTGCAATTGATTTAGTATTACCAGTCGTGTGAGCGTAACTCGAGAAATCAGACCACAACATGGTCATGAAACCCTATCTCCAATGCCACTTCGGCAGTGTGCACCACGAACACCTCTTCCATTTGGCCCAGAACGGCTCGTGGTAGAACCTGCACCACTGTTGTGTGCTGGGAATGCCTCTAACAAACGGTTTACCAGAGTTGTTTGTTTGTTCGCCAATATTAGCTCTAGGTTCTCCTGTGGCATGATGTTCTGTAATTTGCCTTTATAGCGTGGATCGAGGATGCTGGCCAACCAGTAGTCGTCATCCTTCACAATTTTGGCAATGCGGGGGTCCCTTTTTAGGATCCGCAAGACATAATCACACATGTGGTCAATGTTCCAGGTGTCAATGATGCACTGACAGTGTTGGGTGGAGAAGCACTTTCTGCCAAATCCACATCCCTCCATCCACGCACAAACCCTGTACCTGACCTTGGCAAGCCAACAGTTTCTCTTGCCCACTGAGAAGCATCATCCTCCACAAAATAATCATCCCCCTCATCCTCATCCTCCTCTTCCTCTTCTTCCTCCACCTCGTCCAGGAATGTTCCCTGAGCAGACAATGCCTGACTGTCATGAAGGCTTCCCTCCTCCTCCTCCTCAGCTGAAGACGCCTGATCCTTAATGTGCATCAAAGTTGGCATGAGCAGACGCATAAGTGGGATGCTCATGCTTATGATGGCGTCATCTGCGCTTACCAGCCGTGTGCATTCCTCAAAACACTGAAGGACTTTACAGAGTTCTTTCAGCTTTGATCACTGCACACCCAACAACTCCATGTCCGCCCTCAAACTGCCTGCCCGTGGATCCTCCCACAAATGCATTACAGCCTGCCTCTGTTCGCACAGCCTCTCAGCCATGTGCATGGTGGAGTTCCACCTTGTTGCAACGTCTATGATTAGGCGGTGCTTGGGGAGGTGGAGCGATCGCTGCAGCCTCTGCATACAACTGGAGTCTACGGGCGAGCGATGGATGTGCGAGCACAGTCTTCGCACCTTTTGGAGCAGGGCTGGTAACACAGGATAATTATTTATGAAGCACTGCACCACCAGTTTCAAGGTGTGAGCCAGGCAAGGTATGTGTCTGAGTTTTGTTAGGGCTATGGCTGCCACAAAATTACGGCCGTTATCACTGACTACCTTGCCTGGCTCAAGATGTAGACTACCCAACCATGACTCAGTTTCTCGCTGCAAGTAGTCGACCAGTACCTCCGCGGTGTGTCTGTTGTCGCCCAAAGACATCATCTTTAAAACAGCCTGCTGACGCTTAACACTAGCTGATCGATAGTGGGACACGTCGTGTGCAACACTGGCAGCTGCGGAAGGAGTGCTCGTGCGACTGCGCTCTGTCGACGAGCTTTTGCTTCTGGAGGAGGAGGAGGGTTGAACGCCTACAGCCAACTGTTGCCTATACGTGGGCTAGGCAGCACTGTCCCACCGCCGCTGTCCCTGTGGGCCCTGCATCCACCACATTAACCCATTGCGCAGTGATGGACACGTAACGTCCCTGGCCATGCCTACTGGCCCATGCATCTGTTGTGAGGTGCACCTTTCCACTCACTGATTGTTTAAGTGCATGGACAATGCAGTCTTTCACATGCAGGTGGAGGGCAGGGATGAGTAGGTCATATTGTGGGACAGCGTAGGCCATGAGCTCTCGGAACTCTGCGCTTTCAACCAAACGGAAGGGCATCATCTCTAATGAGATCAGTTTGGCAATGTAGGCGTTCAAAGCCAGTGAGGTTTTGTAGTACATCCACGCTTGCAAGTGTATGGTGTTTAAATGTCTAAGCATGCAACTGGTATTCAATTTTCGGAGATTTTTCCCTCGGCTAAAGGTCCTTTCGCACTTCTTACAGATAACCTTTGCCTCATCAATAGGATTTTGGTCAAAAAAGTGCCACACTGCATTCTTCCTACTATGGGATAAATGGATGCCAATCCGGGTCAACAACTGGGTCATCCATCACCTCCTCTTCAATTTCATCTGCACCTTCCTCTGTGTCACCATGTAAGGTGGTATCGTATGCGGGAAGGGGCACCTGAGTTTCATCAGGGTCAGATTATGGGTCAGTAGACTGCGAGGGCAATGTAGTGCTCTGGGTGAATGTACCAGCAGAATCAGATAGCAGTGGCTGTTAGTGTTGAGCGATACGATACCGCAAGTATCGGGTATCGGCCGATATTAGCTCTATCGGCCTTTCGATACTTAGTTCCGATATTTTCGTCTTATCGGATACCGGAATCGGGATTGTCACTGTCACTGTCAGTGTCCGTCGGTCGGGTCTGTCATGAGTCAGCGGCACTTACCTGGCAGAAGATCTCCGGCGGTCACGGGCTGGACTGCTTCATGGCCGCCATCATCTTTCCCCGGTGGTCACATGCAGTTTCTCGCGATAACTGCAGTGACTGCTGGGTAATCCCGGCCGTAAAGAAGTCAGTCCGATGATGTCACCGCCGGGGAAGCAGGTAATCAGCTGTGCTGCGCCGGGATGTCAGGCTCTGCCTGTCATTGCGATGTAGCAGAGCTGGATCGCCGTGGGACAGTCGTTACTATGGACTGCGTCGGACAGGTGGTATACTGTTGGTTTTGTTTTTTTCTTTTTTTACAGGAGATCGATGGCGTCGCAGGAATGAGAGTATAATAAAAGAAATGAAAACTGTGTTGTCTCTTTTATTTCATTAAAAGACTTTTTTCTTGCTTTGTCTTTTTTTTATACATTTAATAACTTTGGGGTTAATAATGGATCGGTGTCTTATTGACACCTCTCTATTATTAACCGGGCTTATTGTCACCGTGCAATCAACGGTGACATTAACCCCTTATTACCCCACTTGCCACCGCTACAGGGCAGTGGGAAGAGCCGGGTAAAGTGCCACAATTGGCACATCTTTTGATGCGCCAAATGTGGGGCTGCTGTAGCCTGGTATTATCAGGCTGTTGAGGGCCAAAATCCATGGGCCTTGACAGTCTTTTAATACCAGGCCGCAGCAGTCTGCATTTTACTTGGCTGGTTAACAAAAATAGGGGGACCCCTACGCCGTTTTTTTTTTCGAGGGGATCCCCTATTTTTGTTAACCAGCCAAGCTAAGCAGACT
The DNA here is from genome assembly GCA_033576555.1 of Oophaga sylvatica. Classification (NCBI taxonomy): domain Eukaryota; kingdom Metazoa; phylum Chordata; class Amphibia; order Anura; family Dendrobatidae; genus Oophaga; species Oophaga sylvatica. Next base: position 486,743,148 of record JARQOD010000002.1, read on the forward strand.
GCTGTGGCCTGGTATTATCAGGCTTGCAAGGTCCATGGATATTGGATCCTTACCAGCCTGAAAAACCAGGACTCAGCGGTCTGCTTCATCTGGCTGGTTAACAAAAATAGGGGGGACCCCACGCCAATTTTTTTCGAGGGGATCCCCTATTTTTGTTAATCAGTTCCCTCTGACGTCACTGATTGTGTCCCTGGCTGACCTGAAGTGAAAGTGGAAAGCAATCAATTAAGCTTTCCACTTCCTCTCCTGTCAGCCAGGAGAGGAACTCATTCATTTGGGGGTTTACTGTGAGGCTGCAGCATTAGCTGCGGTCCCTGCAGTAAACATTAACCCTTTCTGAAGGATTACACCGTGGGACCTGACTGTGCATGGGATAGGTAAGAATAATTTTGCTTTTTTATTTTATTTTTATTACAGGAAATGGTTTTTTGCAGTCAAATAAAAGATGGTCAAAAACATGTGTCTTTATTTCATTAAAATGATTTTTAATTAAAGTGTGTGTGTTTTATTTTTATTTCATGCAATAGGATTAATAATTGATAGTTGTCTAATTGACAGCTCTCAATTATTAACCTGGCTTAAGGTCACCTTTCAATTGCAATGTGGCTTTAACCCATATTAACCCATTCGCCACCGCTACAGGGCAATGGGAATAGACGGGCAAAGTGCCAGAAAGGGCGAATCTAATTATAGATTTGTCTTTTCTGGGGTGTCTGGGGGCAGATGTTAGTAGCCAGGGGGGGGCCAAAAATAATGGTCCCTCTCTGGGCTATTATTATCTGCCCCCATTCGCTGGCTTTGTCTGTCTGGTTGCGAAAATAGGGCGGGAGCCCACGCATTTTTTTTAAACAATTTTACACCTCATATATATATATATATATTATACATGTCATTGAATTTGTGACACATATATATATATTTATATTTATAGTTCATACACTTCTACATAGTATAATAGCCGCTAATTCAATTGACGGCTTTTGTGAAAATGCAGAACCTGACATGAAATGACACTTGGTGTACATAGGGTTAACCATGTCTTTTCATGTCCTTTGCTATCTGATTTGCACAAACAATTACATCAGTCTATGTGTGCAAAATTTCACACCTGTAGGGGTTAATTAAAGGTGTAAATTCGTAGCAAAAAAGTCCGTTTTTTTTACAACGAATTTACATCTTTAATTAACCCTACAGGTGTGAAATTTTGCACACATAGACTGATGTAATTGTTTGTGCAAATCAGATTGCAAATGACATGAAAAGACATGGTTAACCCTATGTACACCAAGTGTCATTTCATGTCGGGTGCTTCTGTCTTTTCACAGAAGCCGGCTTTACCCGGCAATTGAATCAGAGGATATTTTACTATGTAGAAGTGTATAAAACTATACATATATGTATATATATATATGTCACAATGACATGTATATATATATATGTATTCTATGTGTGTATATTTAGTGTTTACAAGGAAATAAAGGTTTTTTTTAGTTGCGATATTTTGTTCCCATAGACTTACATGGGACTTCCGGTATCGGAATCGGATATCGCCGATATTTAGTGATATCGGCGATACCATTCCGATCCGATATTTTTAGATATCGAGCAGTATCGCTCAACACTAGTGGCTGTGCATCAGTGCATTCCATGTCATATTCATCTTGGACTGGGGAATTCAGGATTTGACTTGATAACCTAGGCATGGTATGTGAAAAGAGCTCCATGGAGTAATCCTCATGTTTGGGAAAATGTACCAAAAATACCAGCAGATATATGGTACTGTATCAGAAACGGACAGCTGTATACGGTGTAGGGTAAAGTTGCAATCTCCATATATATTTCCGGAGTCACACACAGATGCTCACTCAGTATGGATTTGACCGTAATACAAAGAGCAGATATACTGTACTATATCAGAAGCGGACAGCTGTATACGGTTTTGGGGAAAATATATTTCCAGAGTCACACACAGATGATCACTCAGTCAGTATGGATTTGACCGTAATACAAAGAGCAGATGTACGGTACTGTCTCAGAAGCGTACAGCTGTATACGGCGTAGGGGAAAATTGCAATCTCCGTATATATTTCCGGAGTCACACACAGATGCTCACTCAGTATGGATTTCACCGTAATACAAAGAGCAGATATACGTTACTGTCTCAGAAGAGTACAGCTGTATGAGATGTAGGGGAAAATTGCAATCTCCGTATATGTTTCCGGAGTCACACACAGATGCTCACTCAGTATGGATTTCACCGTAATACAAAGAGCAGATATACGGTAGTATCTTAGATGCGTACAGCTGTATACGGTATAGGGGAAATTTGCAATCTCCGTATATATTTCTGGAGTCACACACAGATGCTCACTCAGTATGGATTTGACCGTAATACAAAGAGCAGATATACGGTACTATCTCAGAAGCGTACAGCTGTATACGGCGTAGGGGAAAATTGCAATCTCCGTATATATTTCTGGAGTCACACACAGATGCTCAATCAGGATGGATTTCGCCGTAATACAAAGAGCAGATATACGGTACTGTCTCAGAAGAGTACAGCTGTATACGGTATAGGGGAAATTTGCAATCTCCGTATATATTTCTGGAGTCACACACAGATGCTCACTCAGTATGGATTTGACCGTAATACAAAGAGCAGATATACGGTACTATCTCAGAAGCGTACAGCTGTATACGGCGTAGGGGAAAATTGCAATCTCCATATATATTTCCGGAGTCACACACAGATAGTCAGCATGTATTTGTCCGTGATACCAGCCGGTACACGGTAGTGTGTGAGTAGCGTACAGCTCTATACGGTGTGGGAAAAAATGAACTGTCGGTAAGTGTGCTGAAAAAAAGAATCAAAGTATTAGTGCTGTGTAAAAAGCAGCCTGCACAGAAGTGTACACACAGCAATACAGCTATCAGGCAGCCTAATAACCAGCGCTGCTGCACACAAGAAAATCCTCCCCTGTCACTGCACACTAACTGTACAGCACAATTGCTATCAGCACAAGCACAGAAGAACTTCTCTTTCCAGCCCTAACTCTCTCCCTACTGACAAACAGAGTCAGCAACCTCTCTCTACTGTTAATATCGGCAGAAGTAAAATGGCGGTCGGCGGTCAGGGCTTTTATAGACACTATGACGCCCCCCAAAGCAAGCCAATCACTGCAATGCCCTTCTCTAAGATGGTGGTGGACGCTGCCCATGTCATCTCGTTGCCCAGAGTGTACGTCCTTGCTCATTTGCTGAAAAAAGACGCCTGAAAGCATTATGGGAAAACCGACTTGGGCGCTCGGGTCGACGACCCCATGGCCGACTGCACACTATGGTCGGGTTTCGGCCAACGAAACCCGACTTTGGCGAAAGTCGGCAACTTTTGAATCTGACCGACTTGTTTCGCTCAACTATAGCTGACAGCACTCACAGTATTGGGGCGCCCGTTCAAAATCCAAGGAACCTTTCTTGGAAAATCCCAGCAGTCAAAATACAGAGGAACAGCGCTCCATCCAGGTGTGGTATCAAAAGTGAAAAAACTTTATTCCGCCATATAGTAATACAAAGTTTCGATCATAATGATCTTTATCAGGTATACATAACAGTGCATAGGGCCGGCTTTAAATAGTGTGGAGCTATCGCAGGCACCAATCACTACCAAGCCACATCCCATATATACAATACATAAATAATAACAAATAATAACAGACATCAGACATACAAATAATCAATATTCAATACACTAAATTAATTTATAACACATATACTGAATAAATAATTTAAATAGTTTTATGAAAAAGTTTGGGCACTCCTATTAATCTTAAGCTTAATGTTTTATAAAAATTGGTGTTTTTGCAACAGCTATTTCAGTTTGATATATCTAATAACTTTTGGATGCAGATTGCACATTTTCTGTTAGTACAATAAACCTCATTTCAAGGTAGAAACATTACTGTGTCCAATAGTTATTAGATATATCAAACTGAAATAGCTGTTGCAAAAACACCAGTTTTTATAAAACATTAAGCTTAAGATTAATAGGGGTGCCAAAACTTTTTCATATAACTGTATATGCATATCAAATTATACCTTCTTTGCAGCAATGAATTGAAAAATAGCATCATACTTTCCATAGGCACCATCACCCAATCGTCGCAGTCAGACGTTATTCAATGCAAATATATACTCCCAATCCATCCAATCATATGATAGGAAAAACTGGTGCCAATAACATGTAAAAAAGAAAAGCTGCCAATCCGCAGTCTTCTTACATCCCACTATATCTCAGCGTTGTTTTGCCGACCAATCCTATATAGATTATAATAGACAAGGGGTTAGATCATACCGACGTCAGTATAACACCCCTCCAAGCTGTGACACACCGTCCAGACCCGTGACGCGCCAGACGTCAACGGTAGTCACTGAGGCTGCGCATACTCTCGCCTGACCGGCGGTGAACTGACAGCATGTGAAAATGTTCAGAAACTTTCCCACGCTAATTATTTCATCTACGCTCAGGCTGGGAGGCTGTGCAGGCAGCTTTTCCTTCATTCCTCCGTGGTTTACAGCTGGGCCGGTCGCATTAGCACCACTCCCAGTTGTAAACTATTTAACCACTTCAGATGGATTGCAGCGTGGGACTTGACTGTACGGCAGACAGGTATGAGTATAGTGTTGCTTTTTTATTTTGGAATTTTCCTAGGAGATCGATGACTTCGAATGGAAAGGGAGTGTAATAAAGATGGAAAAAATGTGTTTTTCTTTATTCTTAATGTGTGTTTTTTTAACCCTTCCAGACAAGTGATTAATAATGGATAGGTGTCTTAGTGACAGCTCTCGATTATTAACAAGGATTAATGTCACCTTGCAATAGCAAGGTGTCATTAACCCCTTATTACCCCATATGCCACCGCTACAGCGCAATGGGAAGAGAGAGCGTAAGAGCGAGAATAGGCACATCTTAGAGATGCACCTTTTCTGGGGTGGCTGGGGGCAGTTTTTTTAAGCCGGGGGGCCCAAAAAAAATGGTCGCTCTATAGGCTATTAATTTCTGACCTTAGTCACTGGCTTGCCTTCTCTTGTGGAGAAAATTTCGCGGGAGCCCACGCCAGTTTTTTCTGTGAATAGTCTTTTAATTTAACACCTACAGCTCCAAAATTTTACACACAAACAATACTAACATTATTAGAGAGGGACATATAAAAAATGGATATGCAATGGTTTACTGTATGTAAACCATTCTACCAAATCTATAGTGGAAGGTGCCACCCATAGATAAGAAGTGCAGAGAAGGTTATTTTATAAAAACAAATTTTTATTGAGATACAACTTCTTAAAAGCATACACAAATGCAACATATACAACATAGAGTGAGGGAGACTCCAAAAGTAAAAGAAGGGGGAAAGAGTACAATATGCCAATGTGGTAAGCCACCAAAATATGCACTAATCACAAGTAACCAAAGAATAAATAAACAGGCACTAAATATCTCAAAATAGGAGCATCAGAGCCTCCATAATCGTTATTAGAATGCCGTTAATAATATATCAAGTGCAGTTGGTGTAAAATATCTCATGGAACATGTGAACCTTCCCCATATGAAGTCAGCCAGCCGAAAATAATGGTGCTATGGTGATAAGTAGCATACATCCAGACATTAACTTTCATGAGGCAATCAGCCTAAGATCAGTCCTGGGTATACATCCCATCTACATACCTAAGCACTGGAAGGTAGTAACGCTGACAATGGGGAGTGCAGGTGTGGAGATCCAGTGGCATCTGTTCCCCGCGCCCGACGGGCACCGTTTCGTGAAGTCACTTCTTCCGGGGCGTGGTAAAGTATAAGAGGTGTAAGAGATATATATAGGAAGGTGGGTGGGTGCTTACTTCAAGATCGGATAGTGGCCGTTCTGTTCCATATACTTATCGGCGCACGCCTATCCGTGATGCGCCTCCTGAATAATGAGACTTCCGGGAAAGCGCTCCGTGCACCGCTGGTGGAACACACCGGAGGTCACGTGTAGCGAGCGCTACCAGGTAGTGCAGAGGAGCGGCATAAGCAGGGTGTGCGCACTGGAGAGGAGACGGCATGTGTGATGTCACAACAGAAATCTCAACAGCGCATGCGTTGTCATATGGAAGGCAGGCGTGCTGAGCAAAGATCTCAAAGAAGATGTCTCAACAGCGCATGCGTTAGCACATTAAAGGCAAGCGCGCTGGACAGGGAGGAATGTGGTAGTGTCCATAGGGGGGGAAAAAATATATCTCTACCGTGCGTGTGTCTATATTAGATGTGAAAAATTGGTATCAAGGTGAGAACTACTGGGTCTACAAAATATAGAGAAAATCTATCTATGAGTAAAAATACCAATAAAAGGTAAATAAACCCTAGCCAAGTTTAAAAATAAGGAAAAGCATATATAATAATATGCATGTGTAGAAGCTAATTATCATCACAACACCATATGTCATGTAAGAAAAATCACCAAATTTAATGTGTGGATTAAATATAGTGAATTAAAACAACCCTGGGTGTATTTTCGATATATATCTATGCAAAGTATGAGTCTTCACAAAAAAATAGTCCTGAACAACAGGAAAGAGGGATATCCCTAAGTGATAATAAATAAATGATAAATATATGTACACGTAAGGGAAGGCTTATAAACTTATATCTCTTATAGATAAATAATAAATTGTGCCATAAAATATACACACAATGCTATATCAAATACCACTAAAATATAATATTTGTTACTTGCCAAGTGTGAAAAAAGTGCTAAAAAACATATATAGATTTTCTATATTTCAATGGAAATCAAATTTTTGAACCAATGGAGGCCTGAATTTAGAGAGACCCCCAAAATGAAAGTGGAAACAAGTCAAAATGAAAATCAAAACAGGACAAAATTAAAGTGGAAACAAGTAAAAATTTTGCTCAGTATTGTGTGTGGCCTCCACGTGCTGTATGACCTCCCTACAATGTCTGGGCATGCTCCTGATGAGGTTGTGGATGTTCTCCTGAGGGATCTCCTCCCAGGCATGTACTAAAGCATCTGTCAACTCCTGGACAGTCTGTGGTGCAACGTGACGTTGGTGGATGGAGCGAGACATGCTGTCCCAGATGTGCTCAATCAGATTCAGGTCTGGGAACAGGTAGGCCAGTCCATAGCTTCAATGCCTTCATCTTGCAGGAACTGCTGACACATTCCAGCCACATGAGGTCTGGCATTGTCCTGCATTAGAAGGAACCCAGGGCCAACCGCACCAGCATATGGTCTCACAAGGGGTCTGAGGATCTCATCTCGGTACCTAATAGCAGTCAGGCTACCTCTGGCGAGCAGATGGAGGGCTGTGCTGCTCTCCAAAGAAATTGCCACACCACACCATTACTGGGCCACTGCCAAACCGGTCATGCTGAAGGATGTTGCAGGCAGCAGATCATTTTCCACGGCGTCTACAGACTCTGTCACGTCTGTCACATGTGCTCAGTGTGAACCTGCTTTCATCTGTGAAGAGCAAAGGGCACCAGTGGCGAATTTGCCAATCCTGGTGTTCTGTGGCAAATGCCAAGCGTCCTGCACGGTGTTGGGCTGTGAGCACAACCCCCATCTGTGGACGTCGGGCACTCAGACCATCCTCATGGAGTCGGTTTCTAACCGTTTGTGCAGACACATGCACATTTGTGGCCTGCTGGAGGTCATTTTGCAGGGCTCTGGCAGTGCTCCTCCTGTTCCTCCTTGCACATAGGCGGAGGTAGCGGTCCTGCTGCTGGGTTGTTGCCCTCCTATGGCCCCCTCCACATCTCCTGGTGTACTGGCCTGTCTCCTGGTAGCGCCTCCAGCCTCTGGACACTATGCTGACAGACACAGCAAACCTTCTTGCTACAGCTCGTATTGATGTGCCATCCTGGATGACCTGCACTACCTGAGCCACATGTGTGGGTTTTAGAGTCCATCTCATGCTACCACGAGTGTGAAAGTACAACCTGTTACGGCTGGCGGAATGCACCAAATAAATATAAATAATAGGTGCGTTCGCAGCCCAGGGTCCACCGTGCAGGCAGAGCCTGCTGCTAGTAAGATGACAGGATATGGCGGTATAAGCGAGCTCTGTTACTTTACAGAGTCTCAGACATAGATGCTGTGGCACTATATGGCGGTATGAGCGAACTCTGTTACACCACAGAGTCGCTGACATAGACGCTGAGATAGAGACTGTGTCCTGTTAACACCACAGGAGTACCACTGCTGAGTGGATAGCAGTCTGTGGTCATGCAGACAGTAACGCAAACAACCAACTCCTCATCGGAATAACCGGTATTCTAGAGGCTATTTCAGCCAAGACCTGAACACGTGCATACAAAACTCCTCACCGGAGGTGCTGGTATTCTAGGGGTTTATTTCAGCCGAGCTCTAACCTCATGCGTGCATGACCACACTGGCGCAAAGCACATAACAGGATTGATACTAGCGCATGGCGGTGCGGCCATGCAACCCTTTTATAGCTGCAGCAAGTACAGGACCTTCCCAGAAAGACCAATGGAAAGCTGCCCCAGAACTAGAGCAGCTTCAGGACCTTCCTGGAGGACCAATGAGAGTCGTTGCAGTAATGAACTAATTGCTGAATGGCCTTCAACTGGCTCTGAATGGTCTGATATAAGTGACCTGAGTTCCCATCAGCCTTGCCGATAATCAATTGTTCTTTCTGGTTTTGCTTGGAGCTCAGCTTGCATTCCTGCACTCTTTCAGATAAGTGATTTGCTATATTTTTTCCTCTTGTTGGATTTTCCTTGCCTGTTTTGCTGCTTGCAGGGGACTGCAGCCTGGTCCCCTTTTGGGGTCTGGCTCTGCAATTGTGCTCATTTTGTATTTGCACTTTTGCCCTGTTCCTTTGTCACTTTTTTTTGCTGAATTGCTGTGTGTTACACCAGAGATCTGATTTAGGTGGTAGAGATCGTGTGATTTCAGGTTTTTGTTAATCAGAAGTGTTGGTATTTTTGTCAGGGTTTTTTTGGGTTGCAGTCAGAATTCTTTCCTATACTTTTCTATCTAGACAGATTGGGCCCCAGCATTTGCTCATTCTATTTTCTGTCTGTGTCCATATTTTTCTTCTTGTCTAACCGCCATTACATGTTTGGGGGCTTCCTATTTCTTTGGGGGATCTGCTCCGGGGCAGATAGCTTTCATCTTTCTGCCTTTAGGTGTAGTTATCTCTCCCGCTGTGACGAGGCGTCTAGGATCACCGTAGGTACGCTCCACGGCTACTTCTAGTGTAACGCTTAGTTTAGGGTACTGCAATCCAATAGTTTCCAGCCTCCCTGGTGTATTACTACTTTTGCTATTTTTGCAATTTCTCCTCAGCTACCGAAACATAACAGTATTATCGGCCAAACTGAAAATTATATGGTACTCACAGAAGGGAAAAATAGTACTCTGTTGGTTGCATTTTTTTTTCCCCCTCTCTTTCTCTGGGTGCTGAGGAGGAATTTTTTTTTTCTCTCAATGGAGTTTTCACAGTTGTCTGGCTGTGTGAAGCAGCTTGCCACTGAGGTTCGGAGTATTGCTACTAGTGTTGAGCGATACTGCTCGATATCTAAAAATATCGTATCGAAATGGTATCGCCGATATCACTAAATATCGTCGATATCCGATTCTGATACCGGAAGTCCCATGTAAGTCTATGGGAACAAAATATCGCAACAAAAAAAACCCTTTCTTTCGTTGTAAACACAAAATATACACACATGGAATACATATATATATATATATATATATATATATATATATATATATACATGTCATTGTGACATATATATATACATATATTTATAGTTTATACACTTCTACATAGTAAAATAGACTCTGATTCAATTGCCGGGTAAAGCCGTGACATACCCCATAGAAGTCGACGGGCTCGGTGCCGAGTACCCCCAAAACCTCTGGCTCTGTGCGACTCAACTTGGGCGTCACGAACAGGATTCTGTAGCACGCTATAAGCGAGTCCTGTGTGCCTGAATTGAACTGGTTTTGTGCTTGAGAATTGCTAAAATCATCAGAGAATGTATTTGCCATTTTTCAGCCATATCTGCGTCACGACGAGGCACTGGTGAAGAAGAAGGGCGTGCTCTTCGTGGGTGTACACTCACTCAGTGGCGCGAAAACGATGGCCGACCACTGTAAATGGTACTGCAATGTAACATCGTGCCCCACAGCTCTTCAGTTCCGCCTCCTCATCCTCCTCAGTGTGCGGAAACTAACACGAAGGTCCCGCCTCCCTACAAAAGAGGGGCCCTCTCCAGATGCTAATGACACATGTGACTTGGCAGAGATGGCTAATGGACACGAGCAGAAGTGTGAAGGGATGGAGCAGTCAGAGCTCTCCCCCCACGGAAGCGACCGATCGCCACGGAACCACCGTTGGGCACCCGGCCTGGAAACCCTCCTACGCTGCAAGAAGCGGAGGATACCCTAAGAGGCCTGGCCCGGCACCGGGAGGAGGTCGCCAGGATGGAAGCCAGCTGGCGTGCCCTAAAACTAAACTTGGAGCGGCGCCAATCCCTCTTACCTGAAGTGTCTGTACCGGAAGGTGAGGCACCCGTTCTAGTAGAGGAGTCCGTGCGGGCATCCCAGCCCTTGCAATGTGATCCGGTTGACGTTGTCGCAGTGGAGGCACCCGTTCCTGCCAAAAACTCTGCACCGGCAGCACCCCAGATCCCGCTGTCTGCCCCCGTCGCTGAGACAGAAGAAGCGACACCCGTCCTCATGGAGGAGGCCGCGCAGGCACCAGAGGTCTACCTGTCTGTACCGGAGCCCCGACTGTCATCTGTTCCAGAGCCGGCTGCTTCCTCCGCAGGTGAGCGCCGCCAGGACTGGGGGGCGCCAGGAGAGCTGCCGCAAACCGGACACTGTAAGCTGCAGTTTGATGGTGGAGACATGGAGCTGCTGGTGGAGGAGAATTTCAACCGGCGTCAGGAGGAAGAGTGGAGACGTTGGGAGCGGGAAGCAGAGCGACAAAGGGAGCAGCGAGAAACCCAAAAGCTTCGCCAACGTCAGCTGGAGAAGGATCGGGCAGATAAGGACCGGATGAGAAAAGATAAAGGAACCCTGTGGGAGCCGCGGCGTAAGGGTGCAGTACGGAGCTTTAAATTGAAAGGTGGTTGGGGCTTCATCCAGGAGCCTGGACTTTATTTAGAAGTTTTTGTGAACCGGCGGGACGTGGAGGCTCACCTCCCAGAAGGACACCCGGGGAGGGACCTGTTGCCAGGAGACTTGGTGACTTACACCCGACACTGGGGTTACAATGGATGGTACGCCCTAAATGTTACCAGGTGTGACCCCTACTCCCCAGAGTGTCAGGAACCTGTGAGACCCTCGGAGCCTTCAGCCTCCCACATCCAGGCCTCTGCAAAAGTGCCCACCCCACGCCGTAAATCTCCCCAGCCTTCCTCAGTGGTCTCCTCAGCAGCCCCAGATATGGACATGATAAGTATAGCTGGCCCGTACCCGGCGCCTGTTAGGCCCCCTGGGGTTCGTTCAGTCCGGGACATAGGGTTCCAGACCCGGAGGGAGATGAAAGAGGTGGCCACACAGACCCAGATAGCGGGTCACGACTTGACTGTACAGGCCACACGACGTCATCAGGTCCTGGTGGTCCTTGGTGCCTCGGATGTTTGGCAAGCATCAGAAGAGTACCAGGTGGTACCTGGAACACCCCTGCCAAAGAATTATAAATAACCCGGACAGGGTCCCTGTATGTAAATAGTTAAATTGTTGATGTACCCGGATGGGTGAATGTTCATAAAAAAGTTTTTTAATTTAATAAAAAAAAAAAAACACAGTTTTCATTACTTTTATTACAGTCTCATCCTGCGACGCCATCGATCTCCTGTAAAAAAATGAAAAAAAAAAGTATACCACCTGACCGACGCAGTCCATAGTAACGAGTGTCCCACGACGATCCAGCTCTGCTACATCAGAATGACAGGCAGAGCCTGTCATCCCGGCGCAGCACAGCTGATTACCTGCTTCCCCGGCGGTGATGTCATCGGACTGGTTTACGGCCGGGATTACCCTGCAGTCACTGCAGTTATCGCGAAAAACTGCATGTGACCGCCAGGGAGAAGATAATGGCGGCCATCAAGCAGTCCAGGACGTGACCGCCGGAGATCTTCTGCCAGGTAAGTGCCGCTGACTCCTGACAGACCCGACCGACGGACACTCACAGTGACAGTGACAAATCCGATTCCGGTATTCGATATGACGAAAATATCGGTATTCGGAATCGAAAGGCCGATACAGCTAATATCGGCCGATACCCGATATTTGCAGTATCGTATCGCTCAACACTAATTGCTACCTTTCTTAATAGGTTGCGGGCTGTGGAACCTAGGATCCCCATACCAGATTTATTTTTGGGGGATTGGTCTAAATTTCTGAATTTCAAAATAGCTGTAAGTTGTTTTTTGCCTTAAAGCCTAAATCCTCAGGGAACGCAGCACAGCAGGTTCAAATTGTCATCTCTCTGCTGCGCGGCGACCCTCAGGATTGGGCTTTTTCCCTGACACCTGGGGATCCTGTTTTGAATGATGTTGATGTATTTTTTCTCGCTCTGGAGTTATTGTACGATGAACCTAATGACACTGATCAAGCTGAAAAGACCTTGTTGGCATTAAATCAGGGTCTTGAAGACGCTGAGCTATACTGTCAGAAATTAAGAAAGTCGGCAGTCCTGACCAAATGGAATGATTATGCTTTGGCAGCCCTTTTTCGGAGGGGTCTGTCAGAAAATGTAAAGGACGTTATGGTGGGATTCCCTGTTCCCTCTGGTCTCAATGATTCTATGTCTTTGGCTATTCAAATTGACAGATGTTTGCGTGAGCGCAGAGGTATGCATGAGATAGCGTTGCCTTGTGTGCCAGCTCCTGAGCCCATGCAGTGTGATGGAGTGACTTCTGGGGCTCAGCGTCATGAGTTTCGAAAGCGCAATAGGTTATGTTTCTACTGTGGTGGCGCCTCTCATGCTATTTCCGTCTGCCCTAAGTGGGGAAGACGTTTTGCGCGCTCAGTTGTCTTGGGTAGCGTTCAGACTAAATTTCTGTTGACTGTTACCCTGATTTGCTCCCTGTCCACATTTTCGGCTCAGGCTTTTGCTGATTCAGGAGCAGCAATAACCTGATGGATTTTGACTTTGCCAAACGTTGTGGGTTTCCCATGATACCCCTGCGGAAGTCTATTCCTTTACTGGGCATTGATTCTACCACTTTGGCGGAGAATAAATCCCAGTTTTCTACTCAGGTGATAATGAGGGTTGAACCAGATCATCAGGAGAGCTGTAATTTTCTGGTGTTGCATAATCTGCATGACATTATTGTACTGGGTTTCCCTTGGTTACAGACTCATAATCCTGTTTTGGATTGGATATCTGTGTCTGTGACCAGTTGGGGCTGCCAATGTGTTAATACTGACACTCCTGTTTTTTCTGCCTCTCCCCAGTCTCAGGATGTCCCTGATTTTTTGACTGATTTTTCTGATGTGTTTAGTGAAAGTAAGTCTGCATCCTTACCTCCTCATAGGAGCTATGATGGTAAATTTCCTAAAGGTCGCCTTTTTAATGTATCTGTACCTGAACACGATGCTATGCGATCTTTTATCAAGGAGTCTTTGGAGAAGGGTCATATCAGACCATCCTCTTCACCCTTGGGCGCCGTTTTTTTCTTTGTGGCCAAAAAGGATGGTTCATTGAGGCTGTGTATTGATTATCGCCTCCTGAATAAGATCACTGTGAAATATCAATATCCATTACCCTTGATTTCTGACCTATTTTCCAGAGTGAAAAGTGCAAGTTGGTTTACCAAGCTTGACCTCAGGGGGCATATAACCTTATTCGCATTAAGCACGGGGATGAATGGAAGATGGCGTTTAATACCCCAGAGGGGCATTTTGAGTACCTAGTGATGCCCTTTAGGCTCACTAATGCTCCTTCCGTCTTCCAATCCTTCATGAATGATATTTTCAGGGATATTGTGGATACATTTATGATTGTTTATTTGGATGATATCTTGATTTTTTCCAATGACTGGAACTCTCATGTGAAACATGTTCGGACTGTGTTCAAGATTTTGAGAGAGAATGCACTGTATGTGAAGGGATCAAAGTGTCTTTTTGGCGTACAGAAGGTCTCATTTCTGGGATTCATTTTGTCTCCGTCTGTTATTGAAATGGACCCGGTCAAGGTTCAGGCCATCTGTGATTTGGTCCAACCTACTTCATTAAAGGCTCTTCAGAGATTTTGGGGTTTTGCCAATTTTTATCGTAAATTTATTGGTAATTTCTCCGGTATTGTTAAACCATTAACTGATTTGACCAAAAAGGGTTCTGTTGTGGTGAATTGGCCTCCTGAGGCAGTTTCTGCGTTTCAGGAACTTAAGCAGAGATTCACTTCTGCTCCTGTTCTACGGCAGCCTGATGTTTCTCTGCCGTTTCAGGTGGAGGTTGATGCCTCTGAAATTGGGGCAGGTGCCGTTTTGTCCCAAAGAGATCCAGAGACCTCTAAGAGTAACCCTTGTGCCTTTTTCTCTTGAAAATTTTCTCCAACTGAACGTAATTATGACGTGGGTAATCGGGAGTTATTGGCCATGAAGTGGGCCTTTGAAGAGTGGAGATATTGGCTGGAAGGAGCCAAACATCAGGTGGTGGTCCTCACGGACCATAAGAACCTGGTTTATCTCGAATCAGCCAAGCGACTTAATCCTAGACAGGCCAGGTGGGACTTGTTTTTCACACGTTTTAATTTTGTGGTTTCTTTTCTTCCTGGCACTGGTGGATGCCCTCTCGAGGAGATTCTTTGCGGACTCTCCTGAGTTATCTGATCCTACTGTTATTTTGAAAGAGGGTATAGTACTTTCCGCCATCTCACCCAATTTGAGACTGGCTCTGGAGGGGTGTCAGGAGGATAAACCTGAGCACTGCCCTATTGGGAAATTGTTTGTCCCAGACCAGTGGAAGAAGAGTGTGATGTCTGAGATTCATTGTTCCGCATTGGCTGGTCATCCCGGGATTTTTGGTACCAGAGACTTGGTGAGTCGGTCCTTTTGGTGGCCTACTTTGTCTCGTGACGTCAGGGAATTTGTGCAGTCCTGTGGGATTTGCTCTCGCTCCAAGCCTTGCTCTCGCTCTAGTGGTTTGTTGAGGCCATTGCCTATGCCTAAGAGGCCATGGACCCATATCTCTATGGATTTTATTTCCGACCTCCCTGTTTCTCAGAGAATGACTGTTATCTGGGTGATTTGTGATAGTTTTTCCAAAATGATACATCTTGTGCCATTACCTAAGTTGCCTTCCTCCTCTGAATTGGTGCCTTTGTTCCTTCAGCACGTGGTTCGGTTACATGGCATTCCTGAGAACATTGTGTCTGACAGAGGAGTCCAGTTTATTTCCAGATTTTGGAGGACATTTTGTTCTAAACTTGGTGTTCAATTATCTTTCTCCTCTGCATTTCATCCTCAGACCAATGGACAAACCGAGAGAACAAACCAGACATTGGAGACTTATTTGAGATGTTTTGTGTCTGCTGATCAAGATGACTGGGTCTCTTTTTTGCCTTTGGCTGAATTTGCTCTTAATAATAGGGCTAGCTCTGCCACCTTGATGTCTCCATTTTTCTGCAATTCTGGGTTTCACCCTCGATTTTCTTCGGGACAGGCGGAGGCTTCTGTCTGTCCAGGTGTTGACTTTGTTGTGGAGCGAATGCAGCAGATTTGAGACCAGGTAGTGGAGAGGTTGTCTCTCTCTCAGGAGAAGGCCCAACGGTTTGCCAACCGGCATAGGACTGATGGTCCTCGGTTTAAAGTGGGGGACTTGGTTTGATTGTCCTCAAGAAATATCCCTATGAGGATTGCATCTCCAAAGTTTAAGCCTAGGTTCATTGGACCTTATAAGATCATGGAGATTCTTAATCCTGTTTCCTTCCATTTGCTTCTTCCAGGGACATTTAAGATCCATAACGTGTTCCACAAGTCCTTATTGAAGAGGTTTGTCGAGCCAGTGGTTCCTATGGCTGCGCCTCCTGACCCTGTTTTGGTTGAGGGCAATCTGGAGTATGTGGTTGAGAAAATATTGGATTCTCGTTTTTCTAGACGGAAACTCCAGTATTTGGTTAAGTGGAGAGGTTATGGTCAGGAGGACAATTCTTGGGTGTTTGCTTCGGACATCCATGCTAGGAGACTGATCCATGCCTATCACCGAGCTCATCCTGATCGGCCTGGTTGCACAAGTGAGGGTTCGGTTACCCCTCCTCAAGGGGGGGTACTGTTATGAATGTGCTAGAGATGGTTTCTGAGCAGAGGCTTCCTCTGGTGGTTACAGACAGTACTGAACCTTCCAGCGAGGAATGGCAATCTGGGATCTCTGACTGGACTGATATAAGGGAGGTTCCCTCCCATGATGGTTGCCGGTGATCAATTGTTCTTGTCTCAATTGTGCTTCCTGGTTCATTTGGAAGTTTGCTGAGTCTTGCCTGCATCTTCTGCTTTCAGATAAGATATTTTCTGCTTTTATTTTTGTGCTTGCTTTTTGCATAGTTCTCTGCACTTTTGTGGAGGTCAGCCGGGTCCCCTCCTGGGGCCTGTGCTCCTCTCAGTTTATCTTTAGCCACTGTTTTTGTTCATTTGCTTTTTCCTGGTTTTTTTCAGTGGCTGCGGCTTAGTTTTGTTACACCAGAGATCTGATTTAGGTGGTAGAGATCGTGTGATCTCAGGTGTTCTTGCAATCAGAAGAGTTGGTATTTTTAGGGTTTTTTTTTTGGATTGCAGTAAGAATCCTTTCCTGTACTTTTCTGTCTAGACAGATTGGTCCCCAGCGTTTGCTCATTCTATTTTCTGTCTGTGTCCGTGCATCTTCTTGTCTAACCGCCATTACATGTTTGGGGGCTTCCTATTTTCTTTGGGGATCTGCTCCGGGTTCAGATAGCTTTCCTCTTTCTGCCTTTAGGTGTAGTTATCTCTCAGGCTGTGACGAGGCGTCTAGGATCAACGTAGGAACACTCCACGGCTACCTCTAGTTGTGTGGTTAGTTCAGGTTACTGCATTCCAATAGGTTCCAGCCTCTCTGGTGTATTGCCGTTTTTGCTTTTTCTCCTCAGCTACCTAAACACAACAATGTACACTCTGCGTCTCTTTGCTCCCTTATGGCTACCTTTTCGGAGAAGATAACTGTGGCTTGTAGCTGAGGCACCTAAAGATGCCCCTGCCTCTGGCTTGCTAGCTGAGCCATGAAGTTCTCCACTAGGCTTGGGGCCAGTACCCCTACTGCAACCTGGTCCCTCCACTATTGAATGGGGCCCCACGGATGGACTACTCACTATCCGTGCCTCTAGGACTCTTTCCTTCCGGAAGCTTCCTTCTACTTCTTGCTTAGCTCTAACTTTCTTTGTCTGGGGACAAGCACCTAACAGCTTGAGTTCCCCTCACACACTCTGTGCAACTCCTCCTGACAGGGAGCTGCCTGTCAGCACATTTGCTTACTTTCACTTTCTCCTCACATCTCTCTCACTCTCTCTGCACGATTATTTTCCTGCTCTGTAAGCTTTACTCCCCTCCATCTGCTTTTTCCACTCACCTCCTAACAACCTTTCCTACCCAGCAAGGGATGAGACCATCCTTCGTTAGGGTACGTCCAGGATGCCCGGCTGCTATAGTCTGTGTTGGGTGCAGGTGTTAGAGTCCTGTGTGGTGTTCCCTCCTTACCTGAGAGAGGGGTACCACACCTCTGGATGAGGTGCAATACCTCTGTGGCGACTGAACCCTCAGTGGTGCCACATATGGCAGAGGGTTTTGCTAGTGACGATCTATAATGTGCCTTGCGGTGGCTCAGCTTTTTGTCATGATAAGCCTCCTTCCCTCCCCAATTACACACGTACAAAGTTCCACAATATATACAGTCATGGCCATTGTTACAGAGAATTGTTCCAGAGAATGAAGTATTTTTCCTAGAAAATTATTGCAATTACACATGTTTTGTTATACACATGTCTTTTTTCCTTTGCGTGTATTGTAATACCACAAAAAAATATAGAAAAAAAGGCAAATTGGACATGATGTCACCTGAAACTCCAAATTTGGCACCCGCAACTTAATATTTGGTTGTACTCCCTTTGGAATAAATAAAAGCAATCAATTGCTTCCTATAACCATCAACAAGCTTCGTACACCACTCATCTTGAATTTTGCACAACTCTTTTTTTGCAAACTACTCCAGATGTCTGATATTTGAAGAGTGCCTTCTCCCATCATCATTTTAACCTCTTTATCCCATCAGACATAATATTCCGTCCATGTGACCCTGGACCTAATTCCCAAGGACGGAATAGTACATCATATGCAATCAGCTGCGCTCCCGCATATAGTTTGTGATGATGCAAAAACTATTTTTTGCAATAAAAAGCGTCTTTTAGCGTGACAGCTGCCAATCATAAAAACCCGATATATAAATAGTAAATCAAACTCCCCTTTATCACCCCCTTAGTTAGGGAAAAATAATAAAATTAAAAAAATGTATTTATTTCCATTTTCCCCTTAGGATTAGGGTTAGGGTTATGGTTGGAGCTAAAGTTAGGGTTAGAGTTGGGGCTAAAGTTAGGGTTAGGGTTGGGACTAGGGTTACGGGTGTGTTAGGGTTAAGTTTGTGGTTAGGGTTATGATTAGGGTAAGGGGTGTGTTAGAGTTAGGGTTGGAGTTAGAATTGGGGGGTTTCCACTGTTTAGGCACATCAGGGCCTCTCCAAACGTGACATGGCATCTGATCTCAATTCCAGTTAATTCTGCATTGAAAAAGTTAAACAGTGCTCCTTCCCTTCTGAGCTCTGCCATGCGCCCAAACAGTAGTTTACCCCCACATATGGGGTATCAGCATAATCAAGACAAATTGCACAATAACTTTCGGGGTCCAATTTCTTCTGTTACCCTTTGTGGAAAACAAATATGATTTTTTTATTTTTATGGCTCTACGTTATAAACTTCTGTGAAGCACTTGGGGTTCAAAATTCTCACCACACATCTAGATTAGTTCCTTTGGGCATCTAGTTTCCAAAATGGGGTTACTTGTGGAGGTTTCCACTGTTTAGGCACATCAGGGGCTCTACAAATGCGACATGACCCCCGCAGACCATTAATTCAAAGTCTGCAATGCAAAACGTCACTACTTCCCTTCCGAGCCCCGACCTGTGCCCATACAGTAGTTTTCTCCCACATATAAGGTATCAGCGTACTCGGACAAATTGGTCAACAACTTTTTGGGTCCGATTTCTCCTGTTGCCTTTGGGAACATAAAAAACTGGGGACTAAAAGATCATGTTTGTGGAAAAAATATGATTTTTTAATTTTCACGCCGGCGTTTACCGGAGCATTGGGGTTCAAATCAACATACTCTGATAGCTACAGGGGCACTTTGGGGGTTCCATCTTTAGCACTCGCTCCAAACCACAGAATGCACTTCATGTTATTACTAACGTATACTTCTTGAGCCGTCAAAGTGCTCACACGATCTAGATAGTTCTTGGGTCTAGTTTCCAAAATGGGGTCACTTGTGGGGGGTTTACACTGCTTAGGCACATCAGGGGCTCTGCAAACTGAACATGACACCCATCAAAGTCTGCATTCCAAAATGTCATTACTTCCTTTCCGAGTCCTGCCGTGTTCCCAAACAGTATTTCCCCCCTCTTATGGAGTATCAGCGTACTCAGGACAAATTGGACAACAACTTTTGGGGTCCAATTTCCTTGGGAAAAATCAAAAATTGGGGACTAAATAATCATTTTTGTGGATTATTTTTTTTTAACACCCAGGTATTATAAACTTTAATGAAACACTTTGGGGTTGAACGTGCTCACAACATATCTAGATAAGTTCCTTAAGGGGTCTAGTTTCCAAAATGGTGTCACTTATGGGGGCTTCCACTGTTTAGGCACATCAGGGGCTCTCCAAACGCGTCATGCATACAACCAATTCTGCACTGAAAAGTCAAACTGCGCTCCTTCCCTTCCGAGCTCTGCCATGCACCCAAACAGAGGATTACCCCCACATATTGGATATCAGCGCACTCAGGACAAATTGCACAATAACTTTTGAGGTGTGCTACCCTTGAGAAAATAAAAATTGGGGTGAAAAGATCATTTTTGTTGAAAAAATATGATTTTTTAATTTTACCCCTCTATTTATAAACTTGTGTGAAGCACTTCGGGGTTCAAAGTGCTCACCACATATTTAGATCAGTTCCTTAGGGGGTCTAGTTTCTAAAATGGCGTCTCTTTGGGGGATTCCCACTGTTTAGGCACATCAAGGGCTATCTAAATGTGACATGGCGTCCAATCTCGATTCCAGCCAATTTTGGTTTGAAAAAGTCAAATGCGCTCCTTCCCTTCCGAGCTCTGCTGTGCGCCCAAACAGTGGTTTCCCCCATATTGGGTATCAGCACTCAGGACAATTGACAACAACTTTTAGATAGTTACCCTTGGGAAATAAAAATTGGACTAAAATAAATTTTTGTGGAAAAATAGATTTTTTATTTTATTCGATTATAAACTTGTTGAAGCACTTCGGGTCAAAGTGCTCACACAATTAGTGAGTTCCTTAGGGGTCTAGTTTCAAAATGGGTCCTTTGGGGTTTCCACTGTTTAGGTACATCAGGGCTTCAAATGACATGCATCCATCAAAGTTGATCAAAACGCTTACCCTTCCGAGCCTGAAGTGCGCCAAACAGTATTCCCCCATATATGGGTATAAGCGTACTCAGGACAAATTGGAAACAACTTTTATGGTCCAATTTCTTATGTTACCTTGGAAATAAAAAATGGTAACTAAAATATATTTTTGTGTAAAAAATAGGATTTTTTATTTCATGCCCGGGCATTATAAACTTGTGTGAAGCACTTGGGGGTTCAAAGTGCTCATCACAGATCTAGCTGAGTTCCTTAGGGGGTCTAGTTTGCAAAATGGGGTCACTTATGGGGGTTTTCCACTGTTTAGGCACATCAGGGACTCTGCAAACTGAACATGACACCCATCAAAGTCTGCATTCCAAAACGACATTACTTCCTTTCCGAGCCCTGAAGTGTGCCCAAACAGTATTCCCCCCCACATATGGGGTATCAGCGTACTCAGGACAAATTGGAAAACAACTTTTGGGGTCCAAAATCAAAAATTGGGGACTAAAAAAATCATTTTTGTGAATTTTTTTTTTTCACACCCAGGCATTATAAACTTTTGTGAAACACTTGGGGGTTCAAAGTGCTCACAACAGATCTAGATAAGTTCCTTAGGGGTCTAGTTTCAAAAATGGTATCACTTGTGAGGGGTTTCCACTGTTTAGGTACATCAGAGGCTCTCCAAACGCGACATGGCGTACAATCTCAATTCCAGCCAATTTTGGTTTGAAAAAGTCAAGTCAAACGGCGCTCCTTCCCTTACAAGCCCAGCCGTGCGCCCAGACAGTGCGCCCAGACAGTGGTTTACCCCCACATATGGGTATCGGCGTACTCAGGAGAAATTGCACAACTTTTTCTGTCCATTTTCTCCTTTTACCCTTGTTAAAATAAAAAAATTGTTTGTAAAAGATCATTTTTGTGACTAAAAAGTTAAATGTTCATTTTTTCCTTCCAAGTTGCTTCAGCTCCTGTGAAGCACTTGAAGGGTTAATAAACTTCTTGAATGTGGTTTTGAGTACCTTGAGGGGTGCAGTTTTTAGAATGGTGACACTTTTGGGTATTTTCTGCCATATAGACCCTTCAAAGTGACTTCAAATGTGAGGTGGTCCCTAAGAAAAATGGTTTTGTACAATTTGTTGTAAAAATGAGAAATCACCGGTCAACTTTTAACCCTTATAACGCCGTAACAAAAAAAAAATTTGGTTTCAAAATTGTGCTGATGTAAAGTAGACATGTGGGAAATGTTATTTAGTAACTATTTTGTGAGACATATTTCTCTGTTTTAAGGGAATAAAAATTCAAAGTTTGAAAATAGCAAACATTTTCTAAATTTTCGCCATATTTCCATTTTTTTCATAAATAACTGCAAGTTTTTACCACTATCATGAAGTACAATATGTCTCGAGAAAACAGTCTCAGAATCGCTAAGATCCATTGAAGCGTTCCAGAGTTATAACCTCATAAAGAGACAGTGGTCAGAATTTTAAAAATAGGCACGGTCATTAACGTGTAAACCACCGTTGGGGGTTAAAGGGTTAAGATCTCTCCATTGGTGTTCAATGGGATTTAGATCTGGATTCATTGCTGGCCACTCCAGAAATCTCCAGTGCTTTGTTTCCATCCATTTTTGGGTGTATGTTTGGGTGTATGTTGAATTATGTTTAGGGTCATTGCCCTGCTAGAAGACCCATGACCTAGGATGCAAACCCAGCTTTCTGACACTTGGAACTACATTGTGACCCAAACTCTTTTTGTAATCTTCAGATTTCATGATGCCTTGACACAGTCAAAAGGCATCCAGAGCCAGAGACAGCAAAACAACTCAAAAACATCTTTAAACCTCCACCATATCTAACTGTAGGTACTGTGCTATTTTTTTTGTAGGCCTCATTCTGTAGAAGATGTGCTGTACCAAAAATCTTTATCTTGGTCTCATCCATCCACAAGATGCTTTCATTTCATTCCAAGATAGACAGCTAATTTGCGCTGACACTTATGCATCCTGATCCTGTAGGACAACTTGAATTTCTTTGGAACTTGATTAGGGCTGCTTATTTACCATCTGGACTATCCTGTGTTGCAACCTTTCATTATTTTTTTCCTGCTGTCTATGTCCAGGAAGATTAGCTGCTTCTTCCTAAGATGAAAACTTTTTGATTATGTTGCGCACTGTGGACAAAGGAACATCAAAATCTCTGGAGGTGGACTTATAACTAGTCATGAACTAGCACTAAAGTGCTCGGGTGCTCGTTGCTCATGGTCGAGCAAATTGGAATGCTCGGGTGCTCGACCTGAACAACAAGCCCAATGGGGGAAACCCGAATTTTTTGCAGCGACCCCCCTGGAGGTCTTTTTAGGGTATCAAAATGTCGGAAATCTAAAATGGGAACAGTGCTCAAATGACATGGGAACCTCATGGGGAAGATGCTTGGAAGCATTTCTGACTCCTAGGTCACTGCTGTGAAAATGTTATCAGAGTTTTATGCCACTTGTACAGGTGCACACTAAAACATACAAAAACAAAACCAAAATGGATTTTCCTGGGAAATGTTAAGGAACATCTCCAGGGTCTCCATTTCCAGGGTAATGATTTGTATGTAAGGCAAAATAAATAACCCCCTAAAAATATACCTCCATCACTTGGGCTATATTCACACGTAGTGTTTTTGATGCGTTTTTCAACTTTAGCATTGCTTTCAACCAATACAAATGCATTCACAGGTAAATGTTATTTTAACGTTTAACAACCTTAGCTGGCCATGTGGTGTGTTACACATTATCAGACACATCCTGTTTCATTTATGAAGGAGGGAGTTTGAAAGTCACAAAGCCTATTTTTATAGGGGCATCAGTTGGCATTAATATTCTTAAAGGGCCATCAGCCGGCTATCCTTGTTGTTCCCATTATTAAACAGTGGGTCTCCTATACTGTTATTGCCTATACAGTGAGTGGCTGGCCTGCCAAAAATTAGAACACACCCCAATACCCCTTTGACGACACGGACAGGAGGGCCTCATTAAAAAATGTTCCTATTATAAGAAAATGGGCCTCCCATAGTGTTTGCCTATGCATTGAATTCAATGCCTGCCCTGCCCCAAAGTTACATGCACCCCAATACCCCTTTGAAGCAACGTACTGGATGGCCACATGAAAGCAAAGTTCCCATTATTCTTTATTTGGTACTGCCATACTGTTCTCCTATGCATTGAATGCAAGGCCTGCCCTGCCCCAATGTTACAAGCACTCCAATAACTCTTTGAACCAACATACTGGATGGCCTCATGAAAGCAAATTCCATTATTCTTTATTTGACATGACATACTGTTTTCCATGCATTGAATGGAGGCCTGCCCTGCCCAACGTTACAAGCACCCAATACTCTTTGAACCAACGTACTGGATGGCCACATGAAAGCAAAGTCCCATTATTCTTTATTTGGTACTGCCATACTGTTTGCCTGTGCATTGAATGAAAGGCCTGCCCTGTCCCAAAGTTACACGCACCCCAATACCCTTTGAACCAACGTACTTGCTGGCCACATGAAAGCAAAGTTCCCATTATTCTTTATTTGGTACTGCCATACTGTTTTCCTATGCATTGAATACAAGGCCTGCCCTGCCCAATGTTACAAGCACTCCAATAACTATTTGAACCAACGTACTGGCTGGCCACATGAAAGCAAAGTTCCCATTATTCTTTATTTGGTACTGCCATACTGTTTGCCTATGCATTGAATGCAAGGCCTGCCCTATCCTAATACTACACGCACTCCAATAACTCTTTGAACCAATGTACTGGATGGCCTCATGAAAGCAAAGTTCCCATTATTCTTTATTTGGCACTGACATACTGTTTGCCTATGCATTGAATGCAAGGCCTGCCCTGCCCAACGTTACACGCACTCCAATAACTCTTTGAACCAACGTACTGGATGGCCACATGAAAGCAAAGTCCTCATTATTCTTTATTTGGTACTGCCATACCGTTTGCCTATGCATTGAATGCCAGGCCTGCATGCCCCAAAATAACATGCACCCCAAAAACCTTTGAACCAACATACTGATGGACACCTGAAAGCATTTTTCTAGTAATTTGGTACTCCTATACTGTTTGGCTATGCAGTGATTGTTCAGCCTGAAGAACCTGCATTGGAGAATTTCAGTGTTGAGGATGAAGACCCGGCAGTGGAGAATGTCAGTGTTGAGTCTGGAAAACCTGCAGTGGAGAATTTCAGTGTTGAGGCTGAAGAAACTGCAGTGGAGAATTGCAGTGTTGTGCTGAAAAACACCAGGCAGTGGAGCATTTCAATGCTGAGGCTGAAGAAACTAAAGTGTAGAATTACAGTGTTGAGGATGAAGACCCAAAAATGGAAAATTGCATTGTTGAAGCAGCGACCAACCCCTACAGTTTCCATTATTATGAACTGGGTCTCCCATACTGTTTGGCTATGCAGTGAATGCAAGGCCTGACCCAAATTTGCACGTACCCCAATCCCCCTTGGAAGAAACGTGGAGGAGGGCCTCATAATTTTTTTTTCCCATTAGAAAGGAGCGGGTCTCCTATACTTGTAATGCCCATACATAAAATGCATGGGCTGACAAACATTTCCCCCTGGGGGGAATACATCAACATACTGTTAAACATTTTTGTTACGGGCATCATAAACACCATTCAAAACAATAATGTGGCTGTTGCATCATGGAACATGTTCACCCTGGTGAACATTATGGAAGCTGGGACATAGTCGGACCCCTGGATGGAACATGTGCTACTGACACCAAGGATTGCCGTCCATGGTTCAATCAGGGTTTACCCCACCTTCTACCACAGTTCCTGCACTTCCTCCTCACCATCCATTTCCGAAATGTCAACATCAGTCGCAAGATGGAAGTATTGCAGCACTGCCGAGGCTAAGTGGCAACAGGCTCGGCTGAAGCTAATCTGCTTAGGTGGCAAACCGCACACTGCCATAAAGTTGTTGAAAGGTCTAATAGACCTGACTGATCTGTGGCTCTCGCCCCTGAGCCTATAACCAGACATGGTTGTGTGTGACAATGGTCGTAACCTGATGGCAGCTCTGAAGCTTGGCAACCTCGCACACGTACTATGCCTGGCTCACATGCTCAACTTAGTGGTTCAGCGGTTTCTCAAAACCTATCCAGATTTGCCTGAGATACTTGAAAGTACACTGCTTGGGTGTCCTTTTCCACAAGTCAGCTACAGCTGCCGCCGCCCTTTCAGGGCTGCTGCAAAGTTTGCAACTTCCAGCTCACCAACTAGTGTGCGATATCATCATGTGTTGGAACTCAACATTACATATGTTGGCAAAGCTTTTTGAGCAGCAAAGGGCAGTAGTTGAATACCAGCTGCAACATGCCGATCGGTATTCCAGTCAGCCTTCACACATAACAACTGATGAGTAGGCATGGATGTCTGACAACTGTGAGATTTTCCAAAACTCTGAGGACTTGACCAAGATGGTGAGTGGCAATGATGCCATAATCAGCGTAACCATCTCTCTTTTCTGTCTTCTGAAATGCTCGCTGCTCACAATTAAAGAGGAGGTTTTGCAGATGGAGCAAGTTGAGATGGAGCAAGAAACTATACGTGATATATGTGATGCTACACAGCCTGGCCTCATTTCATCTTCTCAACGTGGATTGAGTGATAATGAGTAGAATGAGTAACAGGAACTGGTTTACTGTGATACTGACGGTACTTATCAGACCATCTTCATCCCATCTGTTCAGCGTGGATGGCCTGAAGATGAGTAGGAGAGTGAGGATGTGGAGGAGGACAAGGATGAGGAGTACATGGACAGTCGTCCTCAGGGTGGGGATAAGGAAGTTTTGGCTGTTGGCAGTCTGACACAAATGGCTGAGTTTTTGTTCTGCTGCCGTTCCTGTGACCTTCACATTGTACTCATTTTGGACAATGCAAATTAATGAATGGTCAGGGGTCACCCTTCTAGACCCACGCTACAAGGGGAACTTTCCATCTCTCCTTCCTGTGGAGGAGAGTAGAGATGAGCAAACTTGTTTGGAAAAGATTTGCCAATCTCCAATTCGGCAAGAACGTTGCACATTCAGATTCGTGTTTGTATTCCTGAGCATTTTCCTCAAAATCAGCAAAATTCGTCCAAAATTTGGTAAATGATCGAATTTCCACTAATTCTTTTGTTACGACTTTGGCTAGAATAGTGGTGCTCCATGATGAGTGTGGGGTTGTGTTTGATGAGGGAAGGGGGTGGGGAGAAGTGAGAGTAGCGACGGGCTGTATTTTTTTAATTAACTTAATGTGTGGAGACTCCGGCAGCCATTCAGGGCGCAGACACTATCCACACCATCCAGGCACAAGGGTTTCTATCATTGGTTTGTCGAAGTCACATGTCCCTCTCCATATAAAAGCGAATATGTTGTTTTTTACACCACTTTGTCAGAGTAACAGAGCAGAGAGGCTGCTCCTGCTGCTGCTGCAAGTAGTCAGACAGTTAGCTAAGTGGTTTATTCTCATATAGTTCAGCTAGATAGGATCCTGTGTCAAATCGGCCTTCCAGTATCTAAATCATTTGTGCAAATAGTGTGGTGCAGTCAGGAGAGTCCATATTTCAGAATCTAAATTGTTTGTGCTAATAGTGTCGTGAAGCCAGGAGTCTACATTTGAAAATCTACCAGTAAATAGTTTGTGCTAATAGTCTTGAGCAGACACCAGGCCACATTTCATAATCTAAATCATTTCTGCTAATAGTGTGGTCCAGCCAGGAGTCCACATTTCAAATCTAAATAGTCTGTGCTATAGTGTTGTCCAGCCAGGAGTGCACATTTCAGAATCTAAATAATTTGTGCTAATAGTGTGGTGCTGTCACAAATGCATCAGAGGGTGCAGACCGTTGCACTGCATCTGTCTGTAGTAAGTCTCAGTAGTTTGCTTTGCAGACTAGTGGCCACATCCCCCGGTGCTATTGACCACACATGGACCTGAGTGTTTATAGCTCCCAACTTCCTGTTGTGAGTTGCAGGTGATATTTCCATTGGCATTTCCCTGTTAAGGCTTGGAGCAGTAGCAGTCGGCTATCGTTTTTTTGGAGTTTGGAGGACTTTGGTGTTTCTCTCAGTCTTCTCAAGCTAAATGTTCCCATGTTTTGTTTGTTTATCCCAGTTATCTTTAGCGGTAGTGAAGATTGACTAGAGCTCATCCTGTCCTCCCCAGTACAGGGCTTATTACCAGGGTCAGGCAGGGATTAGGTATCCTGCTCGACGATAGGTGCGGAACCTATATAGGGATGATAGGACAGACAGAGTGATGTTAGATCTGTCTAGGGTTTTCCCATCCCTCTTTCCCTAGTGTTGGGTCCACCTTCCCTTTATCCCTTTGTATTGCACGTAGTTTGTCCTACACTGTGTGTAACAGGTGCAGTTAGAAGTCCACATTTCAGAATCTCAATAGTCTATGCTAATAATGTGGTCCAGACACCAGGACACATTTCAGAATCTAAATCCTTTCTGCTAATAGTGTGGTCTAGCCAAGAGTTCACATTTCAGAATCTAAATAGTTTGTGCTAATAGTGTGATCCTCCCTGGAGACCACAGTTCAGAATCTCAATAGTCTGTGCTAATAATGTGTTCCAGACACCAGGCCACATTTTAGAGTCTAAATCCTTTCTCCTAATAGTGTGGTCCAGACACAAGGCCACATTTCTGAATCTAAATCCTTTCTGCTAATAGTGTGGTCCAGACACCAGGCCACATTTCAGAATATAAGTCTTTTCTACTAATAGTGTCATCCAGACGCC
>JARQOD010000002.1:486771742-486851810 GCA_033576555.1 Oophaga sylvatica
AATTTTGCCAAAAATTTGAACAAATCTTGAACAAGTGCTCTCTAGATTTGATGACATTAACCTTAGAGAATCTGAACAGAGAAATTAAAACTTGCCAAGAGAAGGTCTCTACAGTCGAAACTCAACTGAAGGACTCTCTACCTAAAGAAGACTTCGAAGCGATTAAGACTCGCACTAAGGAGAATCTGGACAACTTCAAGAAAGAAACAGAGAAACGAAAGAGACAGAAATTTATAAGAGACACACAAGACTATCTGCAAAAATGAGTGTATAGATGGCAAGGTTCTTCTTTCCGTCCAAATTATCGTCGTTTCAGAAATACAGATGGCACTTCGGCTTCAAGTTCAGACAGCGATCGCATGGACTACAACCGACCGTCTTTTTTAGGCTCCGGCAGAGGGAGACAATTCAGAAAAGGACGAGGCGGGGGGATCAATGTTTCAGAAACTCAGCGTCAAGGGATGCACACGAGGTCCCAGGTAACAATAACTTAGTTATCAATATATCCTTTAAGAGTCTGAGTGTACCAATAATTACTGCAGAAAGGACTTTCGTTTTGTCCTACATATAAATTCAACACATTTCAACTCAACATAGACCTACAGAGATTCTTTAGGAATTTACGTTTAAAAGCTCATTTTGACACCGTAGAATCTTTTAATGTACCTGTTTCACAACCAACTCCAATTAATCTGTCGAAATTGGGTCTCCGACTCCAGAGTAGTTTTATGCCACCTAAGAACAGCCACCCTGTGGAAACCTATATTGCCCGTGTAATAGAGAGGTGTTAGAATTCTCTAGAAAGATAACGAAGGGGGATTTTCATCTCCAACCTAATCTTAAGGAAGAAGATCGTGCAGCTATTTTAGCCATAATGAATGACAAAGATATAATTATTAAACCAGCGGACAAAGGGGGAGCCACGGTAATCATGGATCGTTCCTTGTACATAGAAGAAGTATATTCTCAATTAGGTAATCAGGATATCTACGAGATATTACCCCATAATCCATCTGTCCAGATTAAGGAACAGATCTCTAATGTCGTAAACAGAGCTTTCACTTTACATACCGTATTTTCCGGCGTATAAGACGACTTTTTAACCCCTGAAAATCGTCTTCAAAGTCGGGGGTCGTCTTATACGCCGGGTACGGCGTTTCAGAGGTGTTTACCTAGGGTCTAGGTGCTGGGGGACGTCGGCGGCTCCTCTTGTGCAGCCTCCCCAGGCTCTGTGCTGGGGACGGCGGCGGCGGCTCCTCTTGTGCAGCCCCCGCAGGCTCTGTGCTGGGGGGGCGGCGGCGGCTCCTCTTGTGCAGCCCCCGCAGGCTCTGTGCTGGGGGACGGCGGCGGTGATTCTTTTCTCAATCCCCGGAGGCCCCGGCAGCTCCATTGCTGCAATGCGATGCGATGGCCTCCGGGAAAATGGCCGCTGCATGCTCAGCTTCAGATCTCGTCTCTAGATCTCGGGAGACGTGATCTGAAACTAAGCATGCGCCGCCCTCAGCGGCCATTTTCCCGGAGGCCACCGCATCGCATCAATGGAGCTGCCGGGGCCTCCGGGGATTGAGAAAAGAATCACCGCCGCCGTCCCCCAGCTCAGAGCCTGCGGGGGCTGCACGAGTAGCCGCCGCTGTCCCCCAGCACAGAGCCTGGGGGGCTGCACGAGAGGAGCCGCCGTCGTCCCCCAGCACAGAGCCTGGGGGCTGCACGAGAGGAGCCTCCGACGCCGTCCCCAGCACAGAGCCCCCCCAGGCTGCACAAGAGGAGCCGCCACCGTAGCCCAGCGCCTAGACCCTAGGTAAACACCTCTGAAAAGCCCACTCCCCCCCACCATATGTTCCGTACCCGGCGTATAAGATGACACCCGGCGTATAAGAAGACCCCCCCACACTTTTAAGACAAATTCATATTTTGACTGTAAAAGTTGGGGGGTCGTCTTATACGCCCAGTCATCTTATACGCCAGAAAATACGGTATTATAGATACAAAAACAAAGGAATATCTAATCAAGGACGATCCCTTGATCCCTGTATTTTACATATTACCTAAAATACACAAAAGGTTGGACAGGCCTCCGGGCCGTCCCATTGTGGCTTCTACAAATTCAATTCTATCTCCCTTGTCTATCGTCTTAGAAAAAGTATTTACACCTCTTATTAAAGAATTTCCTTCCTTTCTATTAGATACAGGGGCCTTTTTACATCTCATTCGAGGAATGGGACAGCTACCCAATGACACCATATTGGTGACGTTAGATGTAAATAATTTATATACATCTATTGAACACTCAAAAGGTATAAGAGCAATCAATAGATTATTGGAAGAATCTTCTTTTGATCCTGATGTGTTGGCTTTTATTTTGGAAATGTTGGAATTGGTTTTGACTAAAAACTTTTTTATTTTTGAGGATACCTTTTACCTTCAGAAACAAGGGACTGCGATGGGGTCAAATGTGGCTCCCCCCTACGCCAATTGTTACATGTCTTTTTTTGAAAGAGATTATGTATACTCCAATGATTTATTTAAAACTCATTGTCTATTGTGGCGTCGATATATAGACGATATTTTTTGCCTTTGGAAGGGCACTACTGAGAGTTTAGTTTGCTTTTTTGAACAATTGAATCATGTTTGGCCCGAGTTAAAATTCACTTTGAATTATAATCTGAAGAAAATTAGTTTTCTAGACACTATGGTGTTATTAGATGAGACTGGTAACCTTTCTCTGGATCTATATACTAAGGAGACAGATCGAAATAATCTTCTATTATACCAAAGTTGCCACTCTAATGCGGTTAAAAAGTCAGTACCTACTTCGCAGTTCGAACGGGTGAAAAGAATAGTCAGCGATCCAGAGGTTCAATTGCATCGTCTGGATGAGATGGAGAATAGGTTTCTACTGAGAGGATATCCACAGAGATTACTGAGGCAATCTCGCAATTATACTAGCAACGAAAGAAGACGCATTACTACTCCAAGAATCCCATTCGTACACACTTTTCACCCTTTTATGTACAAACTGCATAACAAAATCCGCAAACATTGGCACATTCTCCGGGACAGCTTCCCAAATATAATAGAATTTCAAAATCCTTTTTTACCCTGCTTCAGAAGGGCGGGTAACATTAAGAACAAAATTATCCGAGCCGACATAGGCTCTAGTGTCAAAGTTCCAGTACAACAATTCTTCGGTACACAGAAAAAAAGGTACATATCCTTGTCTCCAGTGTGCACAATGCACAAATGTACTTAAGGGCCCAAAAATTTCACACCCTCTAACTGGTGAAGATATTCCCATTAAGGGTTTTTTTTACATGTAACTCGAAATCAGTAATATACGCCATCAAATGTCCCTGTGGCAAAATTTACGTAGGAGAAACGTCTCAAACTATAAAAGATCGCATCTCCCATCATAAATCGGACATCAGGTGCAAGAAGTTCCACCTACCAATTCCATTCCATTTTAATAAAATGGGACATTCTATTGCCCAATTAAGATTTTTAGTTTTGGAACAGGTAGAATTAAACAGGAGAGGGGGTAACTTAATTAAGAAACTTCAACTAAGAGAAGCTTATTGGATCCATTATCTTAAAAGTTTGGAACCTAAGGGGTTAAATAGGGAGTATAATGTGATGAATCTTTATTAAATCAATTGCTTCTGTTATACAATATTATATGCATAGTGAATATACACATTCTTATGTAATTTTTGTTCCTATTTTCTCCATAGGTCACAACATAATCCTTTTTTCACTGAATACTTACCTATACCACCGGTTCCAGCGTTGATCATTTCACTATTAAGGAAATCGCTGCACTGTCACATGATTCTGCGTTCCACAGAGCGGGTCACGCTGGACTTATGTCCAACACTTACTCACTTTTCGGCGAAGCGCGTCATCACAGCGCGCCTCACAGCACTGTGCCGACGTCACATGAAACGGACTACTTTCCACTTCCGGCGTCCCACGCCATATTAGGACGCACATGGAACACAGCACGCTGAGCGCTCCTCACTGGCATACACGCCGCTTTCTAAATTAGCGCTACCAGAATAACTCTTTCCATGTAAAAAGTCCAGCAATGGTAAGATTGATTTAGAAACTTAGGAGTGTCATATGTAATATACCACGATATAAATTGTTCTGTAAAATCCTTTACTACTCAGAACAGGGCTCGCGCTATGATATATGCTGAGAAGCCTAATATAAGATAGAAGCGCTATTATTTCCTGATCCCAGCCATATTCACTTCGTGGTAAGAATTCTCTTTTTTATTACTACAGACACCTTTGTTTTTCACTGTTTAGATGATTCTGAGAACTTTTTCATTATTCAAAACACAGGGTACACGCTATAATTTATGCAGAGAAGCTAAACATGTTATAGAAGCGCTACTATTTCTTGATCCCTGTCGTATTTTTTCCGTGGTAAGAGCTCCTTTATATCATTATGGATACCTTTTTTTTCTGCCTTGACATAAGCGGCTAATTATTCAGTACACTTCCATACAGCGGCCTATTTCATTTATTGTATTCCAGATATTACTTTCTGAGTGCACATTAAGATTTGGTAAGCTAAACCTTATTGATAATTATGCACCCCCACTATAATCCCTGTCTTTAAATCAACTAGCCACATGGTTATTAATAATTGCGTTATCCGTATAAACCTCTGGGAGAGCTTTGTGGGCCTATGCAGTCAACTTCCTAATGTTAATAATGTCTTACTCACTGTATGAGATACAATTGGTTTCGCGATCTTCATATGAATTGTATATTTCAGAATAACGCAATATTTGTTTTGTCACTCATTTTATCCATTTTGTACATAAAATTAATTTTGATGGGTATGACGCTATATATATCTGTCAGTTTTCATTTGTTAATTTTTATCTGTTATATCCATATTGTTTTACAGTCTGATGAAGGTCGAGGTTTTCGACCGAAACGTCACGTCTTGATTCTGTTAACAATAAAAAATTCTTGCGGTTGAAACATCATCTCTAGAGTGCCAGATTTGTTTCTTTGAACCATCTTGGATATGGCCTGTTCCAGCCACCATTTTGTCTGTTCCCAGGTGCTATTTTGTCTGAATTCACAGATTCACAGCAGCTAACTGCTGTAATTCCTCATGGCCTTAGGCATATTGAAGACAATAGGGTTTAGTGTTATGAATGTTTTAGAAATGAATTCTGAGCAGAAGCTCCCTCTGGTGGTTACAAACAGTACTGAACCATTCAATGAGGATTGGCAATCAGGAAGTACAGACTGACTGGATATAAGGGAGGTTTCCCCCCATCATGGTTGCCGGTGATCAATTGTTCTTGTCTCAACGTTGTTTCCTGGTTCACTTGGAAGCTTGCTGAGTCTTGCCTCTTCTCCTGCTCTCAGATAAGATATTTTCTGTTTTTTTTTTTGTGCTTGCCATTTGCATTTTTCTCTGCATTTCTGTGAGGTTAGTCAGGTTCCCCTCCCCGGGGGGCTTGGTCTCCTCTCGGTTCCTCTGGAGCCACTGTTGTTTGTTCATTTGCCTTTTCCAGTTTTTTCTGTGGCTGCGGCTTAGTTTTGTTACACCAGAGAACTAATTTAGGTGGTAGAGGTCGTGTGATCTCAGGTGTTTTTGCAATTAGTAGCGTTGGCTTTTTTTTAGGGCTTTTTGGAATTGCAGTAAGTAACCTTCCTATCCTTTTCTGTCTAGGCAGATTGGGCCCCAGTGTTTGCTCATACTATTTTCTGTCTGTGTCTGTATTTCCTCTTGTCTAACCGTCATTACATGTTTGGGGGCTTCCTATGTTCTTTGGGGATCTGCTCCGGGGCAGATAGCTTTCCTCTTTCTATCTTTAGGTGTAGTTAGCCTCTCAGGCTGTGACGAGGCGTCTAGGACCTACGTAGGAACGCTCCACGGCTGCCTTTAGTTGTGGTGGTTAGTCAGGGTACTGCAATCCAGTAGATTCCAACCTCTCTGGTGTATTGCCGTTTTTGCCTTCTCTCCTCAGCTACCAAAACATAACAGTATCACTGGCCCAAACAGAAAATTATATGGTACTCACAGAAGGTAAAAATAGTGTGGAAAGAAAAAAGTTGTCAGAGTTGTCAGAGATTTTTTTTTTTCTGCATTTTTTTTCCCTCTTTTCTCTGGGTGCTGAGGAGGATTTTTTTTTTCTCTCAATGGAGTTTGCACAGTTGTCTGGCCGTGTGGATCAGCTTGCCACTGAAGTTCGGAGTATTGCTACCTATCTTGCAGGGTTGCCGGTTGTGGAACTTAGGATCCCCATGCCAGATTTGTTTTGGGGGGATCAAGCTAAATTTCTGAATTTCAAAAATAACTGTAAGTTGTTTTTTGCCTTAAAACCTAAGTCCTGAGGGAACGCAGCACAGCAGGTTCAAATTGTCATCTCTCTCCTGCACGGCGATCCTCAGGATTGGGCTTTTTCCCTGACACCTGGGGACCCTGTTTTGAGTAATGTTGATGCATTTTTTCTGGCTCTGGGGTTATTGTACGATGAACCTAATGTCACTGATCAAGCTGAAAAAACTTGTTGGCATTAAATCAGGGGCTTGAGGACGTTGAGTTGTACTGTCAGAAATTCCGAAAGTGGGCAGTTCTGACAAAATGGAATGATGATGCTTTGGCAGCCCTTTTTCGGAAGGGTCTGTCAGAGAATGTAAAAGATGCTATAGTGGGTTTCCCTGCTCCCTCTGGTCTCAATGATTCTATGTCATTAGCGATTCAAATTGACAGACGTTTGCGTGAGCGTAGAGGTATGCGTGGAATAATGTTGCCTTGTGAACCAGCTTCTGAGCCCATGCAGTGTGATGGAGTGGCTTCTGGGGCACAGCGTCATGAGTTTCGAAAACGCAATGGGTTATGTTTCTACAGTGGTGATGCCTCTCATGCTATTTCAGTCTGCCCTAAGCGGGGAAGACGTTTTTCACGCTCAGTTGTCTTGGGTAGTGTTCAGACTAAATTTCTGTTGACTGTTACCCTGATTTGCTCCCTGTCCACATTTTCTGCTCAGGCTTTTGTTGATTCGGGAGCAGCTATTAACCTGATGGATTTTGATTTTGCTAAACGTTGTGGGTTTCCCTTGATACCCCTACGGAAGTCTATTCCCCTACTGGGGATTGATTCTACCCCTTTGGCTGAGAATAAACCCCAGTTCTTTACTCAGGTGATAATGAGGGTTGAACCTGATCATCAGGAGAGTTGCAAATTTTTGGTGCTGTATAATCTGCATGACATTATTGTACTAGGTTTCCCTTGGTTGCAGTCTCATAATCCTGTTTTGGATTGGAAATCTATGTCTGTAACCAGTTGGGGCTGCCAATGTGTTAATGCCAACACTCCTGTTTTTTCTGCCTCTCCCCAGGCTCAAGATGTGCCTGACTTTTTGACTGATTTTTCTGATGTGTTTAGCGAAAGTAAATCTGCATCCTTGCCCCCCCATAGGAGCTATGACTGCGCTATTGAATTAGTGCCTGGTAGTAAATTCCCTAAAGGTCGCCTTTTTAACTTGTCTGTACCTGAACATGACGCTATGCGGTCTTATATCAAGGAGTCATTGGAGAAGGGTCATATCAGACCATCCTCTTCACCCTTGGGTGCTGGTTTTTTCTTTGTGGCCAAAAAGGATGGTTCATTAAGGCTGTGTATTGATTATCGTCTCTTGAACAATATCACTGTGAAATATCAATATCCGTTACCCTTGATTTCTGAACAGTTTTCCAGGGTGAAAAGTGCTACTTGGTTTACCAAGCTTGACCTCAGGGGGGCGTATAACCTTATTCGCATTAAGCACGGGGATGAATGGAAGACGGCGTTTAATACCCCAGAGGGGCATTTTGAGTACCTAGTGATGCCCTTTGGGCACACTAATGCTACTTCCGTCTTCCAGTCTGTCATGTATAGTGTACAGTTCCTATAGCGTCTTGTGCTTGGGTGCGAGGAAAACACAGGAGACATAGGTTGAAATGAAATGACTTGTATTACTTCATACAAGCATGCTGAAAAGTTCACACAGTTTGCAGGAACAGCGACAGGAGACACAGCAGGCCAGAGTAACTTCAAGCACTACAGTAAATTTCCAAAGCAGGTTCAGGATCTCTTCTCTGTACCGTAATTTCTCTGCAAACATGAATTCACCAAACAGCAGGTTTCCAGAGTCCAAAAGTGTTCCAAGGTTCCTCAGTAGGGAATAGCTGGAGTACAAGTCCAAGGCTTCCAGGAGTCAGGTCACAGACTGACTGAGGCTTGATTCAGGAGCACTGATTGTTCAGCTGAGGCTGCTTAAGAAGCAAGAGGGAAGAATCAGGGTGGGAACATGAAAACTGGAAACTCCATATTAACTGAGGGCAAGAGCTGCAGAAAGACAGAAAGCAAAATGGCTGACGGAAAACTGAGTTTCAAGGAACATGTCAACAGAGACAAAGAACCTTACATTACTCCCCCCTTAGGGACAACCTCCGGATGACCTCAGACCAGTCTTGTCAGGGTACCTCTGATGAAACTGGCGGAGCAGGCGAGGAGCATTTACATTATTGACTGGTTCCCATGAGTTGTCCTCCACTGGGTAGCCCTGTCATTTAATCAAATATTGCAACTGATTTCTGTACAGCCTGGAATCTAGAATCCTTTCCACCATAAATTCTTCCTGACCATCGACCAGCACTGGGTCAGGGCAAGGAGAAGAACGTCCAGGAAACATATTGGGTGTTGCAGCCTTTAGTAGGGATCCATGAAAGACAGGGTGGATTCTCATAGTTCTGGGCAGTTGAAGACGACAAGCAACAGCACTTATAATCTTATTGATCTTATAAGGTCCAATGTACTTATGTCCCAATTTAGACGATGGAATCTTTAATTTAAGATTTCTGGTTGACAGCCAGACCAAATCTCCTACCTTGAAAGCTGGTGCAGGTTTACGAAATTTATCTGCTGCTTTCTTGTACCTTTCCTGAGCCAATTCTAGATTTTCCTTTAGAAGATCCATATTCTTTTGTAAAGAAGTGATTCTTTCAGCCACTGCCGGCAAGGGCGTATCTATGGGAAATCGAGGAAGAATGCTAGAATGATAACCTAGATTGGAGTAAAAAGGAGACTGCTTAGTGGAGGCGCTCTGAGAGTTGTTATAAGAGAACTCAGCCAGTGGAAGTAGATCCACCCAATCATCCTGTAGGTGGCAGATAAAACAGCGGAGATACTGCTCCAGGGTCTGATTGGTTCGTTCTGTCTGTCCATTAGTCTGGGGATGAAAAGCAGAAGAAAGGTTTACTTTAATGTCCAATGCTGCACAGAAATTTTGCCAAAACCTTGAAGTGAATTGCACCCCTCGATCCGAAATGACCTCATCCGGTACTCCATGTAAGCGAAACACATTCTTAATCATCAAGTCTGATGTCTGTTTTGCAGTGGGTAAGCCGACACAAGGGATAAAATGAGCTGCCTTTGTTAGACGGTCAACCACCACTAGAATGGTGTTCTTCCCTTGAGAGGTTGGTAACTCCACAATGAAGTCCATAGAAATGGATCCCCACGGGCGGGACGGGGTGGGAAGAGGTTGCAACAGACCAGTTGGTGAGGAGCGAGGTGTTTTGCATCTTGCACAGACTTCACATGAAGTGACATAGTTTAAGACATCTTTCCTGTAAGTGGGCCACCAAAAGAAACGAGAAAGAAATTCTTGTGTCTTTAGAATTCCCCTATGCCCGGCTATCTTGGAATTGTGGATGAGTTGCAATACTCTCAATCTGACTGTTTCAGGTATATACAGACATTGTCCCTGAATCCACACACCATTCTTAAAGACAAGACTTACGTCCCTTGGGGGTTGAGCCAACAAAGAATCCGCATGGTATGCTTCCTTGATGTCCTTAAGTAGGTCTTGATTATGAATCACTCCCAGGAATCTAGAGTCAGGAAGAATAGTCTTAGGAGGAGTAAGTGGACGTGTCTCTGCTGAATGAATCCTAGAGAGTGCATCAGCCTTTCCATTGCGCGATCCTGGTCTATAAGAAATGACAAAATTAAATTGGTTTAGGAATAGTGTTGAGCGATACGATAATGCAAATATCGGCTATCGGTCGATATTAGCTCTATCGGCCTTTCGATAATTCGTTTCGATATTTTCGTCTTATCGAATACCGGAATCGGATTTGTCACTGTCACTGTGAGTGTCCGTCGGTCGGGTCTGTCAGGAGTCAGCGGCACTTACCTGGCAGAAGATCTCCGGCGGTCACGTCCTGGACTGCTTGATGGCCGCCATTATCTTCTCCCTGGCGGTCACATGCAGTTTTTCGCGATAACTGCAGTGACTGCAGGGTAATCCCGGCCGTAAAGCAGTCAGTCCGATGACGTCACCGCCGGGAAAGCAGGTAATCAGCTGTGCTGCGCCGGGATGACAGGCTCCGCCTGTCATTCTGGTGTAGCAAAGCTGGATCGTCGTGGGACACTCGTTACTATGGACTGCGTCGGTCAGGTGGTATACTTTTTTTTTTCATTTTTTTACAGGAGATCGATGGCGTCGCAGGATGAGACAGTAATAAAAGAAATGAAAACTGTGTTTTTTTTTTTTATTAAATTAAAAAACTTTTTTAGGAACATTCACCCGTCCGGGTACATAAACAATTTAACTATTTACATACAGGGACCCTGTCCGGGTTATTTAGACTTCTTTGGCTGGCCTCTTCCAGGTACCACCTGGTACTCTTCTTGAGATTGCCAAACATCCGAGGCACCAAGGACCACCAGGACCTGATGACGTCGTGTGGCCTGTACAGTGACGTCGTGACCCGCTATCTGGGTCTGTGTGGCCACCTCTTTCATCTCCCTCCGGGTCTGGAACCCTATGTCCCGGACTGTACGAACCCCAGGGGGCCTAACAGGCGCCGGGTACGGGCCACGTATCGATATCATGTCCATGGGTGGGTCTGCTGAGGAGACCACTGAGGGAGGCTGGGGAGATTTACGGCGTGGGGTGGGCACTTTTGCAGAGGCCTGGATGTGGGAGGCTGAAGGCTTCGAGGGTCTCACAGGTTCCTCACACACTGGGGAGTAGGGGTCGCACCTGGTAACATTTAGGGCGTACCACCCATTGTAACCCCAGTGTCGGGTGTAAGTCACCAAGTCTCCTGGCAACAGGTCCCTCCCCGGGTGTCCTTCTGGGAGGTGAGCCTCCATGTCCCGCCGGGTCACAAAGACTTCTAAATAAAGTCCAGACTCCTTGATGAAGCCCCAACCAGCTTTCAATTTAAAGTTCCGTACTGCACCCTTACGCCGCGGCTCACTCAGGGTTCCTTTATCCTTTCTCATCCGGTCCTTATCTGCCCGGTCCTTCTCCAGGTGACGTTGGCGAAGTTTTAGGGATTCTCGCTGCTCCCTTTGTCGCTCTGCTTCTCTCTCCCAACGTCTCCACTCTTCCTCCTGATGCCGGTTGAAATTCTCCTCCACCAGCTGCTCCATGTCTCCACCACTCCACTGCAGCTTACAGTGTCCGGTTTGCGGCAGCTCTCCTGTCGCCCCCCAGTCCTGGCGGCGCTCCCCTGCGGAGGAAGCAGACGGCTCTAAATCAGATGACAGTCGGGGCTCCGGTACAGGCAGGTAGTGCTCTGGTGCCTGCGCGGCCTCCTCCATGAGGACGGGTGTCGCTTCTTCTGTCTCAGCTACGGGGGCAGACAGCGGGATCTGGGGTGCTGCTGACGGTGCTGCGGTTTTTGCAGGAACGGGTGCCTCCACTGCGACAACGTCAACCGGATCACATTGCAAGGACTCCTCTACTAGAACGGGTGCCTCACCTTCCGGTACAGACACTTCAGGTAAGAGGGATTGGCGCCGCTCCAAGTTTATTTTTAGGGCACGCCAGCTCGCTTCCATCCTGGCGACCTCCTCCGGTGCCGGGCCAGGCCTCTTAGGGTATCCTCCGCTTCTTGCAGCGTAGGAGGGTTTACAGGCCGGGTGCCCAACGGTGATTCTGTGGCGATCGGGACGCTTCCGTGGGGGGAGAGCTCTGACTGCTCCATCCCTTCCCACTTCTGCTCGTCGTGTCCATTAGCCATCTCTGCCAAGTCACATGTGTCATTAGCATCTGGAGAGGGCCCCTCTTTTGTAGTGAGGCGGGACCTTCGTGTTAGTTTCCGCACACTGAGGAGGATGAGGAGGCGGAACTGAAGAGCTGTGGGGCACGATCTTACATTGCAGTACCATTTACAGTGGGCGGCCATCGTTTTCACGCCACTGAGTGAGTGACACCCACGAAGAGCACGCCCTTCTTCTTCACCAGTGCCTCGTCGTGACGCAGATATGGCGGAAAAATGGCAAATACATTCTCTGATGATTTTAGCAATTCTCAAGCACAAAACCAGTGCAATTCAGGCACACAGGACTCGCTTATAGCGAGCTACAGAATCCTGTTCGTGACGCCCAAGTTGAGTCGCACAGAACCAGAGGTTTTTGGGGTACTCGGCACCGAGCCCGTCGACTTCTATGAGGTATGTCACGTCTCTACCCGGCAATTGAATTAGAGTCGATTTTACTATGTAGAAGTGTATAAACTATAAATATATGTATATATATATGTCACAATGACATGTATATTTTATATATATATGTATTCTATGTGTGTATATTTAGTGTTTACAAGGAAATAAAGGTTTTTTTTAATTTCGATATTTTGTTCCCATAGACTTACATGGGACTTCCGCTATCGAAATCGGATATCGACGATATTTAGTGCTATCGGCGATACAATTTCGATACAATATTTTTAGATATCGAGCAATATCGCTCAACACTATTTAGGAAAAGATTCCACCGAGCCTAGCGAGGAGTCAGGCACTTAGCCGACCTGATAAATTCAAGGTTACGATGGTCTGTCAGGACGACTATTTGCTGTGCAGCTCCCTGAAGAAGGTGTCTCCATTCCTTGAAGGCGGCAATAATGGCCAACAATTCTCTATTGCCCACATCGTAGTTCCTCTCAGCCGAAGACAACTGCTGGGAAAAGAAGGCACAGGGATGCAAGACATTCTTCTCACCTGTTCTCTGAGAGAGTATAGCTCCAACGGCACAGTCTGAAGCATCCACCTCTATTATGAAGGCAAGCTCGGGGTTGGGATGTACTAAGATAGGTGCGGTGGTAAATTTATCCTTTAAACAGGAAAATGCTTCCTGAGCTTGCGGGGTCCAGGAGAACCTAGACTGTTTCCGGGTAAGTTGGGTGATAGGTGACACTACCTCAGAAAAATTCTTAATGAAACGTCTATAGAAGTTGGCAAACCCGATGAAACGCTGCACCTCCTTCACATTTCTAGGAATTGGCCAATCCTTGATGGCTTGGGTCTTGCTTCCATCCATACTAATCCCTTGCGTAGATAGTACATACCCCAGAAATTGAATTTCGGTCCTATGGAATTCACATTTTTCAAGTTTGATGTAGAGATGGTTTTGTCTTAGGCGTTCTAAGACCATTCTCACATGTCCATGATGTTCCTCTGTGGAGTTAGAAAAAATTAGAATATCATCCAGATAAATCACCACAAATGTATCTAGGAGATCCCTGAAGATATCATTCACGAAGTGTTGGAAAGTGGCTGGGGCGGTACTCAGACCAAAAGGCATAACTAGATATTCAAAGTGTCCATAGCGTGACCTGAAAGCAGTCTTCCATTCATCCCCAGGTCTAATACGGACCAAGTTATAGGCCCCACGGAGATCCAGTTTAGAGAAAATTTTGGCATGCCGCACTCTCTCCAACAACTCAGGGATTAAAGGCAATGGATAACGGTTTCTAATAGTAACCTTATTGAGTTCCCTATAGTCTATGCAGGGTCTCAGAGATCCATCTTTCTTCCTCACAAAGAAGATGGGTGCACCTGCGGGAGATGAAGAGGGGCGTATGAAGCTCTTGGCTAAATTTTCGTCTATATAATCCTTCAAAGCTTTTAGCTCGGGCCCCGCTAGGGGTAGATCTTACCAAAAGGTATCTCGGCTCCGGGCAATAATTCAATTGGACAATCATATGGACGGTGAGGAGGAAGCTGATCAGCGTTCTTCTTGTCACATAAATCCACATAGTCCTGGTATACAGCTGGTAGTTCAGGGACTGACATGGTTCCTTTAGGAACAGAGCAAGCTGAAACTCCTTGACTCATCTGTTTCTCCGGAAAGTGTAATTCCTTGGTCTCCCAGTTAATCGTAGGATTCTGCGCCTGCAGCCATGGTAGCCCTAGAATGATGGGAAAGTGGGGAGAAGAGATAAGCAAAAAATACATTTTCTCTTGATTATCTTTACCCATAAGGACCCTCAAAGGCTCTGTTTCTTGATCCACTGGTCCAGAAGTCAGTAGAGAGCCATCCACAGTCTCCATCTGTACTGGAGTAGCCTTCTTCACTGAACGTATCCCCTGTTTCAGAGCAAAGGAGATATCCATAAAATTTCCACTTGCTCCTGAGTCGATCATAGCAGAGCTAGACACCCAGACTGAGTCAACCCAGAGTTTGATGGAAAGGAAGCAATGAGAATTGTTTCTTTTACAACTCAGCTGGGACACCGCTGAGGAAACTTGAAAAATTGCAGCGTTTATACCGTCATCGTCCCCAGAACTAACAGAGTTTAAATCCGAGAAATCAAGATCTCTTGCAGCAGATCTCTCTGGAGCCTGAGGCTCGGACATGACAGAGTTCCTCTCGCAACACTCACAGTGAATGACTGCTGCAGTAGTCTTACGAGAACGGCTGGGGCAGTTTATAATGAAGTGCCCTGACTTACCACAGTAGAAACATAGATTTTCCTTTATACGATGTTCTTTGCGTGCATCACTAACCCGTCTTTGTAAAGAGTCCACCTGCATGGGTTCAGGTTCTGGTTCCCTTGTGATCCTACTGAAAGGTTCCTAAGCTGAGGGGGGAGGTAGTAAAAGGTTAGTGCGATTATTTTCGAACCATCTCTCTTGTCTGCGTTCAGTCAGACGAGCATCAATACGGATACAATAGTTAATAAAGTCACCTAACGCAGTGGGAGGGTCGGCACGAGCAAGTTCATCCTTAATCAGTGGAGACAACCCTTTTCCGAAAAATAGATTTTTTAGCGGAAGTGTCCCAAGTGGTATCAAGAGCCCATCTCCTGAAATCCAGGGAATATTCGGCTACTGAACGCTTACCTTGGCGCAAAGTTAACATGGCTGCTTCAGCTGTTGCACCTCGATTGGGGTCATCAAACATCTGCCCCATGGCTGAAATAAAAGCATCAAGGTGATTCAAACAATCATCCTCAGTCTCAATCAGAGGGTTTGCCCACATCAAAGCCTTATTGGTAAGCAACATGATTATAGTAAGCACTTTGGATCGTTCAGTGGGAAATTGTGAAGCATGTGCAGAGAAAAATAAATTGCATTGATTAATAAATCCCCTGAATTTCTCACGTTCACCGCCAAAACGAAAAGGAGGTAATTTGGGGATCCCAGAACTTGGGGTTATGGCAGGAGCCTGGGCTCGTTCCTCTAGAGCCTCAATCCTGGCTCGCAATTCCTGGGTAGTCTGTCCAAACACTTGCAAATTATGATTAGTGAGGTCCTGTAGGCTTGCAAAACGGGTTTTTAAAGTCTGTACATCTGAAAGGATTGTATCAGTCACTCCGCAAAGTTCCTTTTATGC
The DNA here is from genome assembly GCA_033576555.1 of Oophaga sylvatica. Lineage (NCBI taxonomy): Eukaryota > Metazoa > Chordata > Amphibia > Anura > Dendrobatidae > Oophaga > Oophaga sylvatica. The sequence continues at coordinate 486,787,388 of JARQOD010000002.1, forward strand.
GGGCCTCCATCTTCCAGATCTTTTAAGGCAGAGGTGCTGGAAGGAGAAGAGGAAAGGAGAAAAAAACAAAAAAAACAATAGTGTTTACCTGTGGTAACACTCCAGAGTAAAATTTTAAGGGAATGCGCTCACCTGGAATGGTTGTGAGAAGTCACAACCACTGTCATCACATAAGGTATTAAACGGACATCTGATATCCACAGTCACAGCAGACACGGCTTTCCCAGACCCAGCAGACACTAAACATTGGCTCCTGAATCTTGTCATGTATAGTGTACAGTTCCTATAGCGTCTTGTGCTTGGGTGCGAGGAAAACACAGGAGACATAGGTTGAAATGAAATGACTTGTATTACTTCATACAAGCATGCTGAAAAGTTCACACAGTTTGCAGGAACAGCGACAGGAGACACAGCAGGCCAGAGTAACTTCAAGCACTACAGTAAATCTCCAAAGCAGGTTCAGGATCTCTTCTCTGTACCGTAATTCCTCTGCAAACATGGATTCACCAAACAGCAGGTTTCCAGAGTCCAAAAGTGTTCCAAGGTTCCTCAGTAGGGAATAGCTGGAGTACAAGTCCAAGGCTTCCAGGAGTCAGGTCACAGACTGAATGAGGCTTGATTCAGGAGCACTGATTGTTCAGCTGAGGCTGCTTAAGAAGCAAGAGGGAAGAATCAGGGCGGGAACATGAAAACTGGAAACTCCATATTAACTGAGGGCAAGAGCTGCAGAAAGACAGAAAGCAAAATGGCCGACGGAAAACTGAGTTTCAAGGAACATGTCAACAGAGACAAAGAACCTTACACAGTCCTTCATGAATGACATTTTCAGGGATTTTGTGGATAAATTTCTGATTGTTTATTTGGATGATATCTTGATTTTTTCCAATGACTGGGACTCTCATGTGAAACATGTTCGGACTGTGTTCCAGATTTTGAGAGAGCATGCTCTGTATGTGAAGGGATCAAAGTGTCTTTTTGGCGTACAGAGGATCTCATTTCTGGGATTCATTTTGTCTCCATCTGTTATTGAAATGGACCCGGTCAAGGTTCAGGCCATCTGTGATTGGGTCCAACCTACTTCATTAAAGGCTCTTCAGAGATTCTTGGGTTTTGCCAATTTTTATCGTAAATTTATTGGTAATTTCTCTGTTATTGTTAAACCATTGACTGATTTGACCAAAAAGGGTTCTGATGTGGTGAATTGGCCTCCTGAGGCAGTCTCTGCGTTTCAGGAACTTAAACTGAGATTCACTTCTGCTCCTGTTCTACGGCAGCCTGATGTTTCTCTGCCATTTCAGGTGGAGGTTGATGCCTCTGAAATTGGGGCAGGTGCCGTTTTGTCCCAAAGAGATCCTGAGACCTCTAAAAGTAACCCTTGTGCTTTTTTCTCTCGAAAATTTTTTCCAACTGAACGTAATTATGACATGGGTAATCGGGAGTTATTGGCCATGAAGTGGGCTTTTGAAGAGGGGAGACATTGGCTGGAGGGAGCCAAACATCAGGTGGTGGTCCTCACAGACCATAAGAATCTGTTTTATCTGGAATCAGCCAAGCGACTTAATCCTAGACAGGCCAGGTGGGCCTTGTTTTTCACACGTTTTAATTTTGTGGTTTCCTTTCTTCCTGGCACTAAGAATGTTAAGGTGGATGCCCTCTCGAGGAGTTTCCTAGCTGACTCTCCTGAGTTATCTGATCCTGCTGTTATTTTGAAAGAGGGTGTGGTTCTTTCCGCCATCTCGCCCAATTTGAGACTGGCTCTGGAGGGGTGTCAGGAGGATAAACCCGAGCGCTGCCCTGTTGAGAAGTTGTTTGTCCCAGACCAGTGGAAGAAGAGTGTGATGTCTGAGATTCATTGATCCGCGTTGGCCGATCATCCCGGAATTTTTGGTACCAGAGACTTGGTGAGTCAGTCCTTTTGGTGGCCTACTTTGTCTCGTGACGTCAGGGAGTTTGTGCAGTCCTGTGGGACTTGCTCTCGCTCCAAGCCTTGCTCTCGCTCTAGTGGTTTGTTGATGCCATTGCCTGTGCCCAAGAGACCATGGACCCATATCTCTATGGATTTTATTTCCGACCTCCCTGTTTCTCAGAGAATGACCGTTATCTGGGTGATTTGTGATAGGTTTTCCAAGATGATACATCTTGTGCCATTACCTATGTTGCCTTCCTCCTCCGAATTGGTGCCTTTGTTCTTTCAGCACGTGGTTCGGTTACACAGCATTCCTGAGAACATTGTGTCTGACAGAGGAATCCAGTTTGTTTCCAGATTTTGGAGGACTTTTTGTTCTAAACTTGGTGTTCAATTGTCTTTCTCCTCTGCTTTTCATCCTCAGACCAATGGACAAACTGAGAGAACAAACCAGACATTGGAGACTTATCTGAGATGCTTTGTGTCTGCTGATCAAGATGACTGGGTTTCTTTTTTGCCTTTGGCTGAGTTTGCTCTTAATAATAGGGCAATCTCTGCCACTTTGATGTCTCCATTTTTCTGCAATTTTGGGTTTCACCCTCGATTTTCTTCTGGACAGACGGAGGCTTCTGTCTGTCCGGGTGTTGACTCTGTTGTGGAGAGTATGCAGCAGATTTGGGACCAGGTAGTGGAGAGGTTGTCCCTCTCTCAGGAGAAGGCCCAGCGGTTTGCCAACCGGCATGGGACTGATGGTCCTCGGTTTAAAGTGGGGGACTTGGTCTGGTTATCCTCAAGAAATATCCCTATGAGAGTTGCATCTCCTAAGTTTAAGCCTAGGTTCATTGGACCTTATAAGTTTATGGAGATTCTTAATCCTGTTTCCTTTCGTTTACTTCTTCCAGGGACATTTAAGATCCATAACGTGTTCCACAAGTCCTTATTGAAGAGGTTTGTCGAGCCAGTGGTTCCTATGGCTGCGCCCCCTGACCCTGTTTTGGTTGAGGGCAATCTGGAGTACGTGGTTGAGAAAATATTGGATTCTTGTTTTTCTAGACGGAAACTCCAGTATTTGGTTAAGTGGAGAGGCTATGGTCAGGAGGACAATTCTTGGGTGTTTGCTTCGGACATCCAAGCTAGGAGACTGATCTGTGCATATCACAGAGCTCATCCTGACCGACCTGGTTGCACAAATGAGGGTTCGGTGACCCCTCCTCAAGGGGGGGGTACTGTTATGAACGTTTTAGAAATGAATTCTGAGCAGAAGCTCCCTCTGGTGGTTACAAACAGTACTGAACCATTCAATGAGGATTGGCAATCAGGAAGTACAGACTGGCTGGATATAAGGGAGGTTTCCCCCCATCATGGTTGCCGGTGATCAATTGTTCTTGTCTCAACGTTGTTTCCTGGTTCACTTGGAAGCTTGCTGAGTCTTGCCTCTTCTCCTGCTCTTAGATAAGATATTTTCTGTTTTTTGTTTTTGTGCTTGCCATTTGCATTTTTCTCTGCATTTCTGTGAGGTTGGCCAGGTTCCCCTCCCCGGGGGGCTTGGTCTCCTCTCGGTTCCTCTGGAGCCACTGTTGTTTGCTCTTTTGCCTTTTCCAGTTTTTTCTGTGGCTGCGGCTTAGTTTTGTTACACCAGAGAACTAATTTAGGTGGTAGAGGTCGTGTGATCTCAGGTGTTTTTGCAATTAGTAGCGTTGGCTTTTTTTTAGGGTTTTTTGGAATTGCAGTAAGTAACCTTCCTATCCTTTTCTGTCTAGGCAGATTGGGCCCCAACGTTTGCTCATAGTATTTTCTGTCTGTGTCTGTATTTCCTCTTGTCTAACCGCCATTACATGTTTGGGGGCTTCCTATGTTCTTTGGGGATCTGCTCCGGGGCAGATAGCTTTCCTCTTTCTATCTTTAGGTGTAGTTAGCCTCTCAGGCTGTGACGAGGTGTCTAGGACCTACGTAGGAACGCTCCACTGCTGCCTTTAGTTGTGGTGGTTAGTCAGGGTACTGCAATCCAGTAGATTCCAACCTCTTGTGTGTATTGCCGTTTTTGCCTTCTCTCCTCAGCTACCAAAACATAACAGTTTAGTCTCCACAGTGAATAACCAGGCCTTTTAGTATGCTAAGTAGGTCAGGCCAAAAACAAGACTTCAAAGGTGGAGTCTGGAGCCACGTCAGCATGGGGCCTGGAGATGCCTGGGGGCTTCAATTAGATTATACCTGCCAGCTAGACACAGAAAACACATCCATTGTATCTCCCAGCCACGACGGCTCCATTCTAGGATTATGAATTATGAGCACATCTTTGTAGGTACAGACTCATAAGAAATATCTGTGTGATCCTGTGGACCTCGGGCATCTGACAATGCAACTCCTGAGTCGGTGATGGCTTGGGGGCCTGAGATATAGAGATTGGCCCTCCACAGAGACCCAATCGGGTCAGGTTTGATCTCCACGCGACAGGCAAACCATACTGCATCCGCTGATACCTCTCGTGTCCTGATCCGATCGTCCTGGAGAAAGTTAACCCCTTTGTTAGATACTGGGAATAAATTCTGCAGGGAGCTAAGGGTGGAGATTATCAGCCCACCCTCTGACACTGAGGGGAGGGACCTAGCAGGTTTAAGATCTGTGAGCAGACGGCAGACTCTCTCTATTCTCACAGAAGCCAAGACGATGAAGATCTAAGAAGGAACAAGGGACAGATCTGCAAAGGGAGCAGCGGCACACGTTTTGGGGGACTGTCCAGAAACTAAGATTCTCACCTGTGGATCACATAGCTCCCTGCCTGCACATGCGACCTACAACCTGGTAATATTGACCTCTAGCTAATACCTCTAAGCCTTGTACCATTATTGTTGTATTTTACTCTGACTGTAAATCCACTGTAATTCCGTTGTATAGCTAACTGTATATTTCTGTAATTATCTAGTGAGCCCTTAAGGCAATTAAACCATAAAATTAATTTTGGGCTGATGTTTTTACTCTGATCACGAATCTTAGAATACCCAGTGGGTAACAGGACACCCTCCCCGGCGGCCATTTGCTCTAGGTACAGTTCCTTACTGACCTGAGAGACAAAGGGGGCGGCGGAGAGCTGTGCCTGCGTAGTACGTCACATTGGTGACGTGGAAGGAAGGGGGTTTCCTTCACAGATACAAACTACCTGACTCAGGACAATGGATATAGTCACTCAACAGTGAACCAAAGTAATTTATTAGGAATAAGGTGCTGAATTGTGGAAATATAACAAAATAATACTGTGAACCGTACAGTAAAAATATAAGAACGTGATTAAAGTGAAATATTTCATATACAATTAAAACAATATATAAAATTCCTGTGGGGGTGTACAATAGTGGACATAGCTACATCTTATAATATTACTGTTATAACCATGATAATGTAAAGTGACATGTGCAGAACATGACAATAAGAAATAGTCATGTAACTGATGGTCCACTGAAATAAGGTGCATGAGGAGTAGAGATGAGCGAATGTGTTCGGATTCGGTTCCGAATACGATCGGGATAGAATATTGTTTTTGCAATATTCATCAAACATAGCCGAATGTCATTAGAGTCAATGGGAGTAGAAATTACCGAATATGTTTGGAACCGATCATAAGACATACACTGTGTTCGACTATGGCCCGAATATGTCAAAATCAGATTTCGGGCCAAATCCGAACAAATTCGTTCATCTCTAATGAGGAGTAAGGTGCTTGAAAAGTAAGCCTATGTGCATCTAAATATTCTGGTCATTTTCCATAATATATCAGAATGTATGTGAAAACTCATAAAACTATGTGCTTCCTATGTTAGTGTACATGACCCTATCAGTATAGTGATGTAAAAGTGCTAATAGTAAAGTGCACAATAAAGGTCCAATAATCCATATATAGTCACAAAAAAATAAATAAATAATGTGCCTGATGCAATGGTGTAATGGAACGTGAGCGTATAAAAAGTGTTAATAAATAGATTGAAAGGATAAATATTCTAGCCACTGGTTAGAAATACTAACATAAATGCTAGTATGAACAGATGTGAGCAACCCTTTCCAGCTGTATAGTGGTTGTTTAACAGGAATCATAGTACTCCAGGTGAAGATTTTCATTGCATAGGCTTTGGTAGTGAGGTAAATAAATCAACATCAGGATCATCATATGTCTATGATAAAGCCTTTTCAATCCTTCCTTTTGGCAGGGGCCTATCCTCCAGCTCGAAATACCAAGGCGGGTAAGTATAGAGATACTCAAAGATGATTAGATGCGCTTGACTGTGCTGCCTTTGTTGATGTAAAATCTTCTTCCAAAGGTTAAAATATAAAATTCTAGAACAAAATAAACAAAACATAAATACATATCACATCACATTAAGATGAAACCAATTACATTGTTACCCAATAAAAACAGATTCCCCAACCCCTACAAACATGGTACCTCATTATAAATATGCTACAAAACTAAAATTCTCATTAAGACCTAGAGGGCTCAAAGTGCCTAATCGGTATATCCACTTACTCTCCATTTGAGCTAAGATCTTTGCTATATCTCCACCATGTCAGCTTACGTCAACATGGTCAATCATCTTAATTTTGAGGACAATAGGGTTGCAAGCATGGAAACTCTTGAAGTAGTAGTTCAAGTGCAAATTATACACAATGAGCGTTTGCCTCTGTGTAGTTAGTTTGAAGCTATGTACAGGAAGGTAAGTAGCTGCGAGGGTTGTATGTTACTCTTTTAAATTGTGAAAAACTGGAGGGGGTGTCTGTATAGGAAACAGAAGCAGTTGACTAGGAACGGAATAAACAAAAATTGCATTTATTTTGTGGGTCCAGAAAAGTCAAGGCATTAGCTATGCAATGGGAACTTAACTGGGCACCTCAGGAAAACTTAACAGGAGGAGGTCACCCTGTCATGCTGTGATGGTCTTTGGTAAGAAAGGGGGGGCCTCAAACTATCCTTGGAACTGGAATCCTAACTATCCCTGTCCCGGGGGTACTCTTGAAGGTAGAGAGGCCGGAGTCTCTGACCTTACTATGCTCCTGCTAAACCCAGATCTGTCCCCTCCCCCAACCCATGAGGCATGGGGCAATAATGTAAGGTAAACAAGACAAAGACATAACAGATATAACAGAAAATATCTATTATACAAAAGCAAAAACCAACAATAGGGAGGAGGGTAGCAACAGGGCGGAATAAACTAAATGGGAACAGGGCCCAGGAGATTAGCACACTACATCAAACCACAGAACACTACTACAACAACTTTATTCCAACCACTTAGCTTTAGCACACAGCACAGGAAGATGAATCTTTCACTGGCAGGGACAAGAAGGTCTGACTAGTTTTTATAGGAAGAGGTAATGACCAGATTAGAAGCAGCTGAAATGGAGCTGCATGTTTTTGACCAGCATGGAAAGGGTTGTCAACCTCTTGAGCACCAGAGAAAACTAAATCCATTTAATATGAGAAGCAAATCACACCATCTCTAAAGAAGACCTGCGATTCATTACCGTGACCGTCTAACTCCAGGTTTTTCAGGAGGACTTGACACCCTCGTAACACACCCTGAAGGAACAGCATAAAGAATAAATGAGTTTGATGGGACAGGGAAGCATAAAATAAGGGAGGTTATTCCATGCCAGGATAGTAAGGACTTGGTACTCAAACATCAGTGTTGGTTTATCAAGGGACCTGTGAAATGAAGTTCAAACGAATGTTGGTATAAATCATAGCATGTAGAAGAACTGCACCAAAAGAACTCCCAGGAGTGTATTGTACCTTTAATTCCATTTTAAGTATCGATGTAGCAGAGCAAAAAGGAAGAACACCTAGCACTCCAGAGAGAAGACTTGCCATTCGCCCAGACAGTCCTGTGAGACTCCAGAAGATCCCTCTTGTGTTTGGCACTAAGCTGAAACACCTCCTGACAGATTTTAGCCATGAGGTGGAAACTGTGAGAAAACTTAGAGATGGAGAATCATGCCACCATTAGGCTGAAGCTTGATACAACCAAGATTACAGGGAATGTGCACACATTAGAGGAAAATCTTAACAGTGTTGTGATGAGAGAATTTGTTTGAATGCAGCACCATAGCTAACTCTTCCTGAATTGTCCTCCTAGTCATAATTGTCACGATGTGACACGACCCAACGGGTGGTCGGTCAGTGGACGGCGCAACACACACACAACGGGATGGAAAATGGGGAGAGGAAGGCCTACTGATAGGGACATGGGGGACGGTCACCACCTGAGCTCAAACCTGAGCATGTCCTTGAATTCCCCTAATGCCCTAAGTGGGTCCTTCCCCCTCACTACTATCAGGAACCTCGTCCCTCATTGTCACCTATTACTGTACTGGCTAGTGCACTGGCCGGCAAGGGGTGCTAGCCTCACCACTGCAGGTAATACCACACAGGGGACAGTGACAAGCACCAAAGGGACAAGGAAAAAATACAGCACTTAGCTTCCAGACACCGCTGCCAAGCTCCACCCCACAGATAGCACAGCAACAGGACTCCAAACACCAGACTGTTATGAATGTGCTAGAGATGGTTTCTGAGCTGAGGCTCCCTCTGGTGGTTACAGACAGTACTGAGCCTTTCAGCGAGGAATGGCAATCTGGGATCGCTGACTGGTCTGATATAAGGGAGGTTCCCTCCCATGATGGTTGCCGGTGATCAATTGTTCTTGTCTCAATTGTGGTTCCTGGTTCATTTGGAAGTTTGCTGAGTCTTGCCTGCATCTTCTGCTATCAGATAAGATATTTTCTGCTTTTATTTTTGTGCTTGCTTTTTGCATTGTTCCCTGCACTTCTGTGGAGGTCAGCCAGGTCCCCTCCGGGGGCTTGTGCTCCTCTCAGTTTATCTGAAGCCACTGTTATTTGTTCATTTGCTTTTTCCTGTTTTTTCAGTGGCTGCGGCTTAGTTTTGTTACACCAGAGATCTGATTTTAGGTGGTAGAGATCGTGTGATCTCAGGTGTTTTTACAATCAGAAGAGTTGGTATTTTTTAGGGGTTTTTTTGGATTGCAGTGAGTATCCTTTCCTGCACTTTTCTGTCTAGACAGATTGGCCCCAGCGTTTGCTCATTCTATTTTCTGTCTGTGTCCATGCTTCTTCTTGTCTAACCGCCATTACATGTTTGGGGGCTTCCTATTTTCTTTGGAGATCTGCTCCGGGGCAGATAGCTTTCATCTTTCTGCCTTTAGGTGTAGTTATCTCTCAGGCTGTGACGAGGCGTCTAAGATCAACGTAGGAACGCTCCACGGCTACCTCTAGTTGTATGGTTAGTTCAGGGTACTGCAATCCAATAGGTTCCAGCCTCTCTGGTGTATTGCCGTTTTTGCTTATTCTCCTCAGCTACCAAAACACAACACCAGACATGGCTGACACAAGAGAGCTGCTCCTGCAAAGGCTGGTCTCCATAGAGAAACTCTATCACCAACAGTCAGCTGATGCATCAGGTGACAATTTAAAGGATGGTGGGAGTGGTCACCACCCACATCAGCTGACCCAGCAACTCTGTAACTGCAGAAGATTGTTAGCGAGGAAAAAACTGACATTAACCACCGCTGGCCTGAAAGGAAAAAAGCTACATTTAAACAGAGTGGAACCAGAGCTGCCACAAATCCAAAAATGGATCGCGACAGTACCCCCCTTTCTATGAGGGGCCTTTGGACCCTCAACACCAGACCTTACCGATCCATTAGAGTTCACCTCTGCCATCATCTGATCCTCAGGTTTACAGCAAATGTGGCCCAATGGAGATGGCAATAGTGCAGGCTCCAGAGGCGCCACAAATCTCCAGAGTGTAGACCTGTGGAATGTGTTGTATACGTGCACTACTGGGGGTAATTCCAGCTGGAAAGTCCCCCTGCTGAAAATGGCCGACACCTGATACTGCCAGATCACACTAGAACTCCAGGACCCTGAAGTATACTTCCACCTGATGTTTTTGGTGGACACCCACACGTGCTCATTCACATTCAGGTCCGGACCTGAACATTTATTTCCACGTATGCAATGGCCACAAGATGGTGAACTTTTTAAGGCACGACAAGAGAGACATCCCCCTGTGTCACCAAACTCATGCCCCCACTACACACAGAGGGAACCACCACTCTCCCCTGACCCCTCCTCCTAAGAGGACTCCGAGACTCAGGGTTTACTTGTGGTGAGGGTTGAGTCTTGCCCCTACTCCCTAGCAGCACCTCTGCTGCCCACACCAGAGAAGAAGGGATAGGTTGAAGGAGGACAGCAGAGAACGTAGCTCCCGGGCAGCAGTTCTTACACACCATGGCCCTTGCTATCTGGGTGGATAGCATGACTGGTCCCAGCTGACTACTTCCCTGGGCTGCCAATCTATGACCGGGTTGTGTTTCTTCAACCAAGGGAGGCCTAGGATGATGAGAGTTGGCATACCCTCCAAGATGTAGCACGACAGGGACACTTCAAGATGAGTCCCTTTACGCAGGTTTATATTATCTACGTTTTAGGTCACCCTCCCCTGGCTGACTGGGACAGAGTCAATTGTCTAAATGCTTAAGGGTTTCACCAGCGTCCTACCCCTCAGACCATGGGTCTGGACAAAAGCGAGAATCCACCAAATTGACTCCAGCTACACTAACCACAAGCACTGGTATCGTCTCAGTTACCCCACCAACCACCACTTCAGCAGGGATGGTGCACTGAGACGAAAAGATGGAGAAAACATACATGCCCTGGTCACCTCCCTCCACACGACCAGGGGGATGCGGCTTATAGGATGATGAATGTACTTTGGTGCTAACTGGGCAGACATTGATGAAATGAACAGTCTGACCACTATAGAAACATGCCCCCACACCATGGCCAACCGCAGGCAACCCTGTTTGAAAAGAGACTCCTCCCACCTGCATAGGTTCATCCATCTGCATCGATGTGTCCTCCTCCCTAGAAAGGACAACAGTAGGCATATTTCGTGTATGTCTCTCCCTGAGGTGTCTATCCACCCGGATAGCAAGGGCCATGGCGGCTTTCAATGACCCGGGAGTAGTGTACTGTACCAGAGTATTTTGTAGCCAAGGTGACAGACCCTGGCCAAAATGGCTCCTAAGGGCAGGTGTTATGATTTGGTAGCTGAGGAGGACAGGAGCAAAAAACAGCCAAGGCAGCCGAACACCCAGAGAGGTTGGGAACTAATGGGTTGCAGATCCCTAAACTAACCGCACAACTAGAAGCAGCAGTGGGACGTACCTACGGTGACCTAGACGCATCGGCACAGCTGGAGAGCTAGCTACACTGAAAGATATAAACAGGAAAGCTTACTGCCCTGGAATAGAGCCCCAAAGGAATAGGTAGCCCCCACACATATAATGGTGGTTAGACAAGACGAAATACAAACGAAGGCAGAAAATAGAGTGAGCAAATGCTGGGGCCAAACACTGCCCAGATAGGACAGGACAGAATACTATCTGCAACCCAGCAAAACCCTAGAAAAACTTCCAACACTTCTGATTTAAAAAATGCTGAGATCACACGATCTCGCCACCCGCTAAATCAGATCTCTGGTGTGCACAAGTGGCTAACCCGCAGCCACTCAAATAGCAGGGACAGAGCAATTGAACAAATAAACAGCGGCTACTGAAAAACAGAGAAAAACTGGGTCTGAACTGAAAAAGTAAGTTGATGTGTATGCAAAATGTAAATGCATATCAAACACATGACCATTAAACAGAGAAAACAAAAAACAATAAACAAATATCCTAAAATAAAACAAAATAAAAAATATATTGCAAAACATGCATGAAGTTGTAATAATAATAATAAGGGTATTTGGTAAACATAATTTTGATCAAAAGAATGTACAAGCCATCCCGCCACGTCAAGGCAACCCTTTGTGGGACAGTCCTACTCTAATATTAAAAACCTTTCCACTTGTCAAGTGACGTAAATGTGAACAAGGCAGAGGGACTGAACCCACCAGTTGAAGCATAGGCCAGACAGGATGGATTTTTCAGCTCAAAAGCAGGGCGGTCACACCCTTATATGCACAAGATGCACTAAGAACTAAATGAAAAACTGGGTCTAAACTGAAAAAGTAAGTTGATGTGTATGCAAAATGTAAATGCATACCAAACACATGACCATTAAACAGAGAAAACAAGAAACAAATATCCTAAAATAAACAAAATAAAAAATATTGCAAAACATGCATGAAGTTGTAATAATAATAATAAGGGTATTTGGTAAACATAATTTTGATCAAAAGAATGTACAAGCCATCCCGCCACGTCAAGGCAACCCTTTGTGGGACAGTCCTACTCTAATATTAAAAACCTTTCCACTTGTCAAGTGACGTAAATGTGAACAAGGCAGAGGGACTGAACCCACCAGTTGAAGCATAGGCCAGACAGGATGGATTTTTCAGCTCAAAAGCAGGGCGGTCACACCCTTATATGCACAAGATGCACTAAGAACTAAATGAAAAACTGGGTCTGAACTGAAAAAGTAAGTTGATGTGTATGCAAAATGTAAATGCATATCAAACACATGACCATTAAACAGAGAAAACAAAAAACAAGAAACAAATATCCTAAAATAAAACAAAATAAAAAATATATTGCAAAACATGCATGAAGTTGTAATAATAATAATAAGAGTATTTGGTAAACATAATTTTGATCAAAAGAATGTACAAGCCATCCCGCCACGTCAAGGCAACCCTTTGTGGGACAGTCCTACTCTAATATTAAAAACCTTTCCACTTGTCAAGTGACGTAAATGTGAACAAGGCAGAGGGACTGAACCCACCAGTTGAAGCATAGGCCAGACAACTGGTGGGTTCAGTCCTCTGCCTTGTTCACATTTACGTCACTTGACAAGTGGAAAGGTTTTTAATATTAGAGTAGGACTGTCCCACAAAGGGTTGCCTTGACGTGGCGGGATGGCTTGTACATTCTTTTGATCAAAATTATGTTTACCAAATACCCTTATTATTATTATTACAACTTCTTGCATGTTTTGCAATATATTTTTTATTTTGTTTTATTTTAGGATATTTGTTTCTTGTTTTTTGTTTTCTCTGAAAAACAGAGAGTAGCACAGGCCCCTGGAGGGGAATCCGGCTAACCTCCCACAAAAGTGCAGACAAAAAATGGAAATAGCAAACACGATAGAAACAAGCAGCAAATCTTATCTGAAAGTAGCAGATGAAGGTAAGACACCAGCTGACTTCCAAATGAACCAGGAAACAATTGATCACCGACGAGGATCATGGGAAGGCAGCTCACTTATATCAGCCCAGTCTGTCTCTCCTGATTGCCAGTCCTCGCTTCCTGGTGCGGAAGCCTTGTCATTCAATACAGCTTCAATATCGTCAGCAACCACCAGAGGGAGCCTCCGCTCAGAAGTCGTCTTCAGAACGTCCTTGAGGAGGGGTCACCGAACCCTCACCTGCGCCACCAGGCCGATCAGGATGAGCTCGGTGATAGGCATGAACCAGTCTCTCTGCATGAATGTCAGAAGCAAACACCCAAGAATTGTCCTCCTGACCATAAGCTTTCCACTTAACCAAGTACTGGAGCCTCCATCTAGCCAAACGAGAATCCAATATCTTCTCCACTTCATACTCCAGATTGCCCTCAACCAAAACAGGCTCAGGAGGCGCAGCCATATGAACCACTGGCTCGACAAACCTTTTCAATAAAGATTTGTGGAAGACGCTATGAATCTTAAACGTCCCTGGAAGAGCCAAACGAAAAGAAACTGGATTAAGGACTTCCAAGATCCTATAAGGTCCAATGAGCCTTGGCTTAAACTTTGGAGACGCAACCTTCATTGGGATATTCTTTGAGGACTACCAAACCAAGTCATCCACTTTAAACCGAGGACCATCAGTCCTATGCCGGTAGGCAAACTGTCTCTCTCCTGAGAGAGAGACAATTTATCCACTACTTGATCAAAAATCTGCTGCATTCTCCCCACCATAGAGTCAACACCCGGACAGACAGAAGCCTCCACCTGCCCCGAAAAAAAACGAGGATGAAACCCAAAATTGCAGAAAAAAGGCGACATCAAGGTGACAGAACTAGCCCTATTATTCAGAGCAAATTCAGCCAAAGGCAAAAAAGAGACCCAGTCATCTTGATCAGCAGACACAAGACATCTCAAATAAGTCTCCAAGGTCTGGTTTGTTCTCTCCGTCTGCCCATTGGTCTGAGGGTGAAACGCAGAGGAGAAAGACAGCTGAACTCCCAGTTTAGAACAAAATGTCCTCCAAAATCTGGAAACAAATTGGACCCCTCTGTCAGACACAATGTTCTCTGGAATGCCGTGCAACTGAACCACCTGCTGAAAAAACAAGGGCACCAACTCGGAAGAGGATGGCAACTTCGGCAGTGGCACAAGATGGATCATCTTGGAAAACCTATCACAGATCACCCAGATAACGGTCATTCTCTGAGAGACAGGGAGGTCAGAAATAAAATCCAAAGAGATATGGGTCCATAACCTCTTGGGCACATGCAATGGCATTACCAATCCACTAGAGCGAGAGCACGGTTTGGACCGAGAACAAGTCCCACAGGACTGCACAAAGTTCCTGACGTCACGAGATAAAGTAGGCCACCAAAAGCACCGACTCACCAAATCTCTAGTACCAAAAATACCTGGATGACCAGCCAACGCAGAGCAAAGGATTTCAGACATAACTTTTTCTCTCCATTGGTCTGGGACATACAATTTCCACGCAGGGCAACGTTCAGGTTTATCCCCCTAAAATTGTTCCAGGGCCAGTCTCAAATCGGTTGAGATAGCGGAAAGAATGACACCCACCTTCAGAATGGCCGCAGGCTCAGTCACATCAATAGAATCCGCAAGGAAACTCCAAGAGAGGGCATCCGCCTTAACATTCTTAGTACCCGGTAGGAAGGAGACCACAAAGTTAAAAAGCATGAAAAACAAGGCCCACCTGGCCTGTCTGGGATTCAATCGCTTGGCTGATTCGAGATAGATCAAGTTTTTGTGGTCAGTGAGGACCACAACTTGATGTTTGGCTCCCTCTAACCAATGTCTCCACTCTTCGAACGCCCACTTCATAGCCAATAATTCCCAATTCCCCACATCATAATTACGTTCAGCTGGGGAAAACTTTCGGGAGAAGGCACAAGAGTTAATCTTAGAGGTTACAGGATCCCTTTGAGACAAAACGGTTCCTGCGCCAATCTCAGAAGCATCTGTCTCCACCTGAAATGGTAGAGAAACATCAGGTTGACGTAGAACAGGAGCAGAAGTGAATCTCCACTTGAGTTCCTGAAATGCAGAAACTGCCTCAGGAGACCAATTCACCACATCTAGGGATGAGCGATACGATACTGCAAATATCGGGTATCGGCCGATATTAGCTGTATCGGACTTTCGATTCCGAGTTCCGATATTGTCGTCTTATCGGATACCGGAATCGGAATTGTCACTGTCACTGTCAGTGTCCGTCAGTCGGGTCTGTCAGGAGTCAGCGGCACTTACCTGGCAGAAGATCTCCGGCGGTCACGGCCTGGACTGCTTGATGGCCGCCATCATCTTTCCCCGGCGGTCACATGCCGTTTCTCGCGATAACTGCAGTGACTGCTGGGTAATCCCGGCCGTAAAGCAGTCAGTCCGATGACGTCACCGCCGGGGAAGCAGGTAATCAGCTGTGCTGCGTCGCGATGACAGGCTCTGCCTGTCATTGCGATGTAGCAGAGCTGGATCGTCGTGGGACAGTCGTTACTATGGACTGCGTCAGACAGGTGGTATACTGTTGGTTTGTTTTTTTTCCTTTTTTTACAGGAGATCGATGGCGTCGCAGGAATGAGAGTATAATAAAAGAAATGAAAACTGTGTTGTCTCTTTTATTTCATTAAAATACTTTTTTCTTGCTTTGTCTTTATTTTATACATTTAAAAACTTTGGGATTAATAATGGATCGGTGTCTTATTGACACCTCTCCATTATTAACCGGGCTTATTGTCACCATGCAATCAACGGTGACATTAACCCCTTATTACCCCACTTGCCACCGCTACAGGGCAGTGGGAAGAGCCGGGTAAAGTGCCACAATTGGCACATCTTTTGATGCGCCAAATGTGGGGCTGCTGTAGCCTGGTATTATCAGGCTGTTGAGGGCCAAAATCCATGGGCCTTGACAGTCTTTTAATACCAGGCCGCAGCAGTCTGCATTTTACTTGGCTGGTTAACAAAAATAGGGGGACCCCTACGCCGTTTTTTTTTTCGAGGGGATCCCCTATTTTTGTTAACCAGCCAAGCTAAGCAGACTGCTGTGGCCTGGTATTATCAGGCTTGCAAGGTCCATGGATATTGGATCCTTACCAGCCTGAAAAACCAGGCCTCAGCAGTCTGCTTCATCTGGCTGGTTAACAAAAATAGGGGGGACCCCACGCCAATTTTTTTCGAGGGGATCCCCTATTTTTGTTAATCAGCCAAGATATGCAGACCTCTGTGGCCTGGTATTATCAGGCTGGCAAGGTCCATGGATCTTGTCTCCTTAACAGCCTGAAAATCCAGGCCTCAGCGGTCTGCTTCATCTGGCTGGTTAACAAAAATAGGGGGGATCCCACGCCAATTTTTTTCGAGGGGATCCCCTATTTTTGTTAATCAGCCAAGATATGCAGACTGCTGTGGCCTGGTATTATCAGGCTGGCAAGGTCCATGGATCTTGGCTCCTTAACAGCCTGAAAATCCAGGCCTCAGCGGTCTGCTTCATCTGGCTGGTTAACAAAAATAGGGGGGACCCCACGCCAATTTTTTTCGAGGGGATCCCCTATTTTTGTTAACCAGCAAAGATAAGCAGACTGCTGTGGCCTGGTATTATCAGGCTGGCAAGCAGGGTCGGACTGAGCCACCGGGACACCGGAGAAACCTCCGGTGGGCCCCAGCTCCTGCGTGGTGGGCCCTGATTTGAAAGGATAGGTCGCGGGGCAGAGGGGGCGGTGGCCCCGGGCCCCGTGCTCTGAGGGGGCCCACCCGGAGCTACGCTACAGTAACTGTATCGGCGTGCACAGCACGCCGATACAGTTACATTCTGCGGCAGAGCAGGGAGAATCGATCTTCCTGCTCTGCCGCCCAGAAGCTATGGGGCCTGAACAGGCATTGGGGGGGCCCGGTGCCAGCAGTGGGCCCCCCACCCGTCATCGGAGGGTCAGCTGTATCGGCATCCAGCCGATACAGCTGACCGCATAGAGAGAGAAGGAGCGAGCGCTCCTTCTCTCCCATAATCCCCCTCTCAGCGTCTGACATCACCTGCCGGCGCCCGCTGTCAGACGCTGAGAGGGAGAACAGTGAGCAGTACAGGAGCCGGGAGGTGAGTATTGTTTTTTATTTTTTTAATGGGGGTGCATTATACTACAGAGGCTGTATATGGGGGGTGCATTATACTACAGAGGCTGTATATGGGGGCTGCATTATACTACAGAGGCTCCATATTGGGGTGCATTATACTACAGAGACTCCCTATGGGGATGCATTATACTACAGAGGCTGCCTATGGGGGTGCATTATAATATAGCGGCTGCCTATGGTGGTGCATTATATTATAGACTCTGCCTATGGGGGTTTATTATAATATAGAGGCTGCCTATGGGGTGCATTATACTATATTGAGGACTATCTGGTGTATTATGCTGTATGGATGCTATCTAGGGGCCATCATACAGTGTTGGACCCATTAAATAGTTTGGGGACATTAAGGGGTCAGTATATATCCAGTGAGGGGCATTATTCTGTGTATAGGGGAGATGTACAGGGGGAGACTTGGGACATTATTAAATGTAAAGTGGACACTTATTGTTATAGGGGAACTCGGGTTACTGTGACTGTCAAAGGGGCACACAGAGCATTATTACAGTCTAGGGGACAAAATGTGGTCACTGTTTTCCTGGGCACTTGCACCCGGCATTACTATATTCTAGAGGGGTGCTTTAAAATTTAGAGGTCACACAGAACCACACAGCAGGTGCAGTAATAGGGACACATATGGCAGCAGCAGCAGCAGCTCAGTATTGGGGTATCACGTGCAGTAATAGGGACACATACGGCAGCAGCGGCTCAGTATTGGGGTATCAGGTGCAGTAATAGGGACACATATGGCAGCAGCGGCTCAGTATTGGGTATCAGCAGGATGAGGAGTTTGTGCAGGTTGAGAATAGTCCAATTGGTGACCAAGACAGTGCTAAAAATATGAGAAGTGAAATGTGTCTTTGTTGTAATCTCTGCAGTCGAGTCCTGGCTGGAGAAGTCATCATGTCGGTCTGGGCCAGATGGAAAAGAAATGAAAAGTGAACAATTCCATTAGAAAGAACATCAGCGGTAAGTCATTATCTGTACTTGTGCTGTAATCTATTATATGTTCTGTAGGACTGGTATTATTTACCACAGACCATATGGCGGTAATATCAATATTGGTCTTTTTATATATAGATTATTTTTGGCAACAGCGCGGTCATTTGCTGAGGTTCTCTGATTAGGGGCCCACTCAGAAGTTTCGCCCCCACTAAACCAAAACCCTAGCTACGCCTCTGGCTCTCTCTCTAGTCTTTCTTTCTCTCTCTAGTCTTTCTCGCTCTCTGTTCTTTCTTTCTCGCTCTCTGTTCTTTTTTCTCTCTGTTCTTTCTTTCTCTCTTTTCTTTCTTTCCTCTCTTTCTTTCTCTGTTTGTTCTTTCTCTCTCGCTGCTCTTTCTTTCTTTTCCTCAGTACCAGCCACTGTGCCCTCATTACCAGTCAGTGTGATCAGCAGTGCTAAATGGGTACGCTTGGGGCCAGGATATGGGTGTGATTAGCTGTTAAATGGGTGTGGTCGGGGCGTGGCCTAAAATTTGCAGCGACGCCCTACGCGCGCCGCAGCCTTTAACCCTCTTTCCTGTCTTCAAAATTTGGGAGGTATGCTGTATGACCTCACTACAACTTCTGGCCATGCTCCTGATGAGCGCGACCGATGGTCTCCTGAGGGATCTCCTCCCACACCTGGACTAAAGCATCCACCAACTCCTGGACAGTCTGTGGTGCAACGTGGCATGGCCTAAAATTTGCTGCAGCAGGCACAGCGTGCCACAGCCTTTGTCCCTCTTTCCCTTCTTCAAAGGTTGGGAAGTATGATGGTGGGCCCCAATAATATTTTTTCTCTGGTGGGCCCAAGGTACTCCAGTCCGACGCTGCTGGCAAGGTCCATGGATATTGGCTCCTTAACAGCCTTAAATACCATGCCTCAGCAGCAGGGGCGTACATAGAAATCATGGGGCCCCATAGCAAAAGTCTGAATGGGCCCCCCCCAAAAAAAAAACCCAGAGCCATTGTAAATGTAAAGTGCCAGCACAGTGAGGGGACACATTAAACAAAAAAATGTATTATGCCCCATAGATTGTGCCCCCATAGATGCTCCATAGTATAGGCCCTTATGCTGCCGCAGCTGCTGCAACCAAAAAAAAAGAAAAGACATACTCACCTTTCGTCGCTGGGGGCCAGGTGCCGGTGTCCTGAGCAGGGGGTGACACCAGGTGCCGATGTCACCGCTCGCTCAGGGCCCCGGCACCTGAGATATTTACCTGTCCTCTCTCCACTGCTGAGTGCCGCTGTCTTCGGGGTCCTCCAGCAGTGAATGATCAGGCAGAGGGCGCGGCGCGCACTAACGACGTCATTGCGCCCTCTGACCTGAACATTGCAGCAAGAGGACGCGAGCAACGGTGGAACGGGACAGGTAAATATCCCTTATACTCACCCTTCCGCCGGCGCGGTCTGTGCAGCCCCTGCTCTTCTCCCACGGTCTCCGCCGCCAGTGTTCAGCGGTCACGCGGGACAGCTCATTAAAGTCATGAATATGTGCGTATTCATGACTGTAATGAGCGGTACCACCTGACCGCTGAACACAGGCGTCGGAGACCGTGGGAGAAGAGCAGGGGCTGCAGAGACCGCACCAGGAGGGGTGGGTATATAGAAGAGCTGCGCTCCCCCTCCCCCGCCGACCCCCTGGTAGTACTGTGTCAGCACAGCTACCCGACCGTCGAGGGCCCCCTCACCTGTCCGGGCCCCATAGCAGCTGCTTGGTCTGCTTCATTCACGGTACGCCACTGCTCAGCAGTCTGCTTCATCAGGCTGGTTAACAAAAATAGGGGGGACCCAACGCCATTTTTTTTTCGAAGGGAACCCCTATTTTTGTTAATCAGTTCCCTCTGACGTCACTGATTGTGTCCCTGGCTGACCTGAAGTGAAAGTGGAAAGCAATCAATTAAGCTTTCCACTTCCTCTCCTGTCAGCCAGGAGAGGAACTCATTCATTTGGGGGTTTGCTGTGAGGCTGCAGCATTAGCTGCGGTCCCTGCAGTAAACATTAACCCTTTCTGAAGGATTACACCGTGGGACCTGACTGTGCATGGGATAGGTAAGAATAATTTTGCTTTTTTATTTTATTTTTATTACAGGAAATGGTTTTTGCAGTCAAATAAAAGATGGTCAAAAACATGTGTCTTTATTTCATTAAAATGATTTTTAATTAAAGTGTGTGTGTTTTATTTTTATTTCATGCAATAGGATTAATAATTGATAGTTGTCTAATTGACAGCTCTCAATTATTAACCTGGCTTAAGGTCACCTTTCAATTGCAAGGTGGCTTTAACCCCATATTAACCCATTCGCCACCGCTACAGGGCAATGGGAATAGACGGGCAAAGTGCCAGAAAGGGCGAATCTAATTATAGATTTGTCTTTTCTGGGTGTCTGGGGGCAGATGTTAGTAGCCAGGGGGGGGCCAAAAATAATGGTCCCTCTCTGGGCTATTATTATCTGCCCCCATTCGCTGGCTTTGTCTGTCTGGTTGCGAAAATAGGGCGGGAGCCCACGCATTTTTTTTTAACAATTTTACACCTCATATATATATATATACATGTCATTGAATTTGTGACACATATATATATATATTTATATTTATAGTTCATACACTTCTACATAGTATAATAGCCGCTAATTCAATTGCCGGCTTTTGTGAAAATGCAGAACCCGACATGAAATGACACTTGGTGTACATAGGGTTAACCATGTCTTTTCATGTCCTTTGCTATCTGATTTGCACAAACAATTACATCAGTCTATGTGTGCAAAATTTCACACCTGTAGGGGTTAATTAAAGGTGTAAATTTGTAGCAAAAAAGTCTGTTTTTTTTACAACGAATTTATACCTTTAATTAACCCCTACAGGTGTGAAATTTTGCACACATAGACTGATGTAATTTTTGTGCAAATCAGATAGCAAACGACATGAAAAGACATGGTTAACCCTTTGTACACCAAGTGTCATTTCATGTCGGGTGCTTCTGTCTTTTCACAGAAGCCGGCTTTACCCGGCAATTGAATCAGAGGCTATTTTACTATGTAGAAGTGTATAAACTATACATATATGTATATATATGTCACAATGACATGTATATATATATATATATATATATATTGTGAGACAGTGAGAGTATGTGTATTGAATGGGGTGTACATTTCGCCTAGATACTTTGCTGACTGGTATAAGGGAAATGTATGGCTTTGTAAACCTAGTGGTAGAGAAAGGTCACTACACCTTACATTCAGTACACACTTGCAGCTCAGGCCTGAAACCATTCAGCTGTTAATTAGGAGACCAGAAGTAGGTGTCTGCAAACACAGTCAGAGAGCTAGCTTAGTCTGGACGGGGAGTCCAGGCACAAGAAGCAGTCTCCAGGAGTGGGAGCACGCTTAGTCTGGACACAGGAAGGTGTCCAGGCACAAGAAGCAGTCTCCAGGAGTGAGAGCTCGCTTAGTCTGGACAAGGAGTCCCGGCACAAGAAGCAGTCTCAGTGAGAATCCATGTGAATAGCGGCTGAATAGGAGGGGAGCTCTCTCAAGTCTGGACGTTGAAGGTGCCTTCAGACACAAGGAGGAGACTCTGTGAACCTCAATGCTGGTAAATGCTGGTAAATGCTGGTAAATGCTGACAAATACTGAACATTGTGTGGTTTTGGCCCTGGCTGTTAGAGCCGGGACCCGGATAGATAGGGAAATCTATCTAAGTGTAATTAGTGGCTAGACAAGCCTAGGTCTTCTGTTTATGATTTGTTTTTATCTGTTTGCTGTGGACTTTAATAAAGCTGGTTGCGGCCAGTTTTCACCAGAACTGCTGTCTGAATGAACTGTTTCCGTGCCACTCTGTCTACCCAGACGGCGATCCCAGAGCTATATCCCCTGGAAATGTTACAATTGGCGGAGAATGCTGGGGCAGCACAGTGGCTGATACAATTGGTGCTGGAATGTGTGTGCAGCACAGTGGCTTAGAGACAGCAATAAAGGTGAAGTCTGTTGAAATAGCAGCAGAGGAAAAAAAAAGTGTGTCAAGAGAAACGTCTATTGGAGCAGTCTTAAAGAGACAGTAGCCCTAATAGAGTTTGCAAAAGAGGAAAAAAAAATAAAAATTGTGTCTGCACAGCAAAGCTGAACTTGTTGTGGAAAAGACTGTGGAGTGTGCAGCAGCAAAGAGAAACGTCTATTGGAGCAGTCTTAAAGAGACAGTGGCCCTAATAGAGTTTGCAGAGAAAAAAAAAAAGTGTCTGCACAGCAGAGCTGAATTTTTCTGTGGAAAAGACTGTGGAGTGTGTATGTCTTGAGTGAAGACTGCCTTTGTTGAGACAGAGAAGTCTGACAGCATGGATGACAGCATGGAGGCGCTGTTTGAACAAATGGCGCAAGTTAATGTGCAACATAAGACTGCCGTGGTTGAGACAGATAAGTCCGGCAGTATGGAGGAGCTCATTGAGTACCTGGTCCAGGCCCAGCGAAGCATGCAGCAGAGCATGGAGCAGCAGCGCCTGCAGCACCAGCAGCGCATGCAGCAGGCCCAGCAGCAATTCCTGCAGCAGCAGCAGGAGAATGACCGGTTGTTTTTTGAGCAGGTTGCAGCACTGCAGTGGACTTGTGGCGCATCGTCCCAAAGTAATGTTGCAAAGTCACCTGCATTGTCCGCTGTAAAGAAGGCGGTAAGACGGTCCCTGAAAAAGATGACACCTCGTGATGATGTGGAGGTATATCTCACTAGGTTTGAGAGATTGGCAGAGGAGAATCTGCCCCTATCTGAATGGGCCATGATGGTCGCACCCTATCTGATTGGAGAACCCCAAAGGGCCTATGCTGACCTGAGCGAGCAGGACAGCCAAGACTATGCCAAGCTGAAAGCGGAGATTCTTACCCGGCTGGGTGTTACGGTGACAGCCCGTGCCAGGGGAGTTCATGACTGGAGATACAGTTGGGAGTCTGCAGTCAGCAAACCTGATTATGGAGTTGAAAAGGTGATAGTGAACCGCTACACCCGAGCATGTCCTCCTGAGGTACAGCCAGAGGTCGGACAAGGAGACCACCAGGAGCCAATCGTCTGGTCAGCCTGATGGAGAAGGCCTTCGCCAGCAAAGACTGTCTCCGTGACCAGCCGCCTGAGAGGTCGTCACTTCAGAGTTCCCGGACGCTGAACTCTCGCGGTAAGAGCGTTCCAGCTGTTGGGGACATGGGGTATGCTGATAAGCGGGTTCGGGCCCGAGGGGACATATGGGTGGGAGAGTGTGATGGACAGTGTTGGAGATGTCGTGAAATTGCAGCCAACTGTCCAATAGAGGGGGAGCCTATGTGTTGTGATGTTGGCAGATCCCTCTCTCCCTGCGCAGAGCCTGTGTGTGTGTCCACCTCAGCCGAAGAGACTGGACCACAGGGGTCCCCGGTGGTTGTAAATGACTGCCCAGCACAGGCCCTCTTGGACTCAGAGAGTCCAGTGACTTCCGTATGGGACAGCCTGATTGATAGGGACTTCATCCCTGATAAGCACCTGAGTGTGGTGTGCATCCATGGAGACACCAAAGTCTACCCAGAGACTGCCGTGGACTTGGTCCCTAAACTCGGGGAGGTTTCATATGAAGTGGGGGTAGTGAAGAACCTGGTGCACCCCGTCATATTGGGTAATGACTTTCCCCGAACTAAGGATCTCTGGGGGAAAAATGTTTCTGATGGACAGTGTGATGAAGCTCCTATTGAAGGTGCGCAGTCCCGAGGGGCGGAACACAATGCTAGTGGGCCGTTAAACTTATGTGATAATGATGATGATGATAATGATAATGATAATGATGATGATGATCATGATAATGATGATGACCATGATAATGATGATGATGATAATAATAATGATGATGATGATGATGATCATGATAATGATGATGACCATGATAGTGATGCTGATGCTGATAATGATAGTGATGATGATCATGATAGTGATGATGATACTGATCATAGTCATGATAATGATATTGATAATAATGATGATGTGATAGTGATGAAATTCCTTTGCAGGTGATGTTGGGAGACGAGGATGGTGGTTCTCGGGAACCGAGTGTCCCTGACTTGCCTGTGTCCTGTGACAATTTTGAGAGTGAGCAGTGGCGAGACCCCTCTCTTAAAACGGCCCAGGAAAATATAAATGTTCTAAATGAGGTTTCCCAAGAGCCTGGCTCTGAGGAGAGGTTTCCTCATGTTGCCATAAACACTAACCTGTTGTATAGGGACACTGAAGTCCAGGGAGAGGTCGTGAGCCAGCTCCTAGTACCTGAGCTATATAGAAGTATAGTGCTGGGGTTGTCACATAGTCACATACTTGAGGGACCACCTGAGGAAAACCAGGGACCAGATGGTGAAGTTAATGTTGTGGATGACATGTTAACTAAGGTTCCAGATCAAGATGTGAATGAGAATGAATTGTATAACCCTGACAGTGAGCAAGATGTGAATGAAAATGAAGTGTATAACCCTGAAAGTGAGCCAGATGTGGCTGAGAAAAAGGGGTCAGACAGGGATAGTGGTAGTGATAGTGAATCATCTGATGACAATAAAGCAACCAGTGCAAATGAGGAAGGCATGGTAGCAGAGGAGGTTGAGAGTCCTGAGAGGAAGGCTGATGCTGACCTTGCAGCCAGACAGAAGATGGCATCTGAAGATGTTTTACAGTTGGCCGGTTCCCTGGCGAAGACTAAGGTGAAAGGAGGAGAGTTGAGCTTTAAAGGCAGGACTCTGAACCTGAACACAGCACAAGTGGATGCTGTTGAAGATGAGAAGTTGTCGGTGTGTGGTGTGGATCTGCATCATGCCAAGGACTCTGAAGGTGATGCTGCAGAGGTGGAAAAAGCCATAGAAGTGGTAGACACCAAACCAGATGCCTCATCAGTAGCTGCAACTCGTGAAGCTCAGGCTGGAAGTTCGGCGCCCGGAGCCCCAGCAGTGTTCCCGAGTGATACCAAGGATCTGGATAAGTCACAAGATGAGATTTTGAGACATCGGGCTGGCGTTGGTGAGCTCAAGCGCACTTTCAGGGAGGCTACATCGGAGCCACGTCCCAACAAATGGGAAAAGCGATGTGTCACTCCGTTGCCGCTACAGACACACGGAAGCCCAGATGGGATGCAGAACGTGGTGGAAGAGAAGAATCCGGCGGGTTCTGAGTATACAAATGCCGCTATCAAGGAGAACTTGAAAGCTGGAATAAATGGAGATATTGGAGACCAAAATGATGTGACTGAAGAAGTAGAATGTAAGACTGACGGTAGGGCTTCTGAGCATGTCCTACCAGAAGAGCCTGAAGAAGGGGCTGAAGACATAAAGGACGTCCAACAGGTACAAGATGAATTGATTACTTCTCAGAAAAAACTCCAAACTGTGATGAAGGAGCGTGATGAGAGCCATGAGCATCTTCTGGAGAAGCTCAATGAAGTAAAGAAGGTTCAAGGGGAACTGTAGAAAAGTGAAAAACCCCCTATACCTTCTGTGATATTTGGTGACACATGGTCAGTGCACCAGGGACAGGAGGTAGTGAGTTTCTGAGGAAGAGTCAGCAGAAGTGTCCTGATGTGCCGGGTCGTACTTCTCTGGCCAGGCACTATATCGAAACTGAGCCCGGCCCTAAGGTCAAGATGAAACCGTGCAGGATACCCGAGGCCCGCAGAGAACATAGGCCTGGGAGGGTACAGGGTAGTGCGGATGCTTCAGATGAAGAGAAAGCTGATGTTGGCTATGGCTCAGGTGAAGATACAGATGACAGTAGTGAAGATGAAGCTGATGAGGGCCATGACTGGTCCAGAGTTCACTGTCTCGTTTGGATGGTTGACCAGCCCTCCGGTCTGGATGACCAGCCCTCCGGTCTGGAGAAGAGGGGGGGGATATGTGAGACAGTGAGAGTATGTGTATTGAATGGGGTGTACATTTCACCTAGATACTTTGCTGACTGGTATAAGGGAAATGTATGGCTTTGTAAACCTAGTGGTAGAGAAAGGTCACTACACCTTACATTCAGTACACACTTGCACTCAGGCCTGAAACCATTCAGCTGTTAATTAGGAGACCAGAAGTAGGTGTCTGCAAACACAGTCAGAGAGCTAGCTTAGTCTGGACGGGGAGTCCAGGCACAAGAAGCAGTCTCCAGGAGTGGGAGCACGCTTAGTCTGGACACAGGAAGGTGTCCAGGCACAAGAAGCAGTCTCCAGAAGTGAGAGCTCGCTTAGTCTGGACAAGGAGTCCCGGCACAAGAAGTATTCTCAGTGAGAATCCGTGCGAATAGCGGCTGAATAGGAGGGGAGCTCTCTCAAGTCTGGACGTTGAAGGTGCCTTCAGACACAAGGAGGAGACTCTGTGAACCTCAATGCTGGTAAATGCTGGTAAATGCTGGTAAATGCTGACAAATGCTGAACATATGTGTTGTTTTGGCCCTGGCTGTTAGAGCCGGGACCCGGATAGATAGGGAAATCTATCTAAGTGTAATTAGTGGCTAGACAAGCCTAGGTCTTCTGTTTATGATTTGTTTTTATCTGTTTGCTGTGGACTTTAATAAAGCTGGTTGTGGCCAGTTTTCACCAGAACTGCTGTCTGAATGAACTGTTTCCGTGCCACTCTGTCTACCCAGACGGCGATCCCAGAGCTATATCCCCTGGAAATGTTACAATATGTATTCTATGTGTGTATATTTAGTGTTTACAAGGAAATAAAGGTTTTTTTTAGTTGCGATATTTTGTTCCCATAGACTTACATGGGACTTCCGGTATCGGAATCGGATATCGCCGATATTTAGTGATATCGGCGATACCATTCCGATTCGATATTTTTGGATATTGGAAAGTATCGCTCAACTCTAACCACATCAGAACCCTTATTGGTCAAATCAGTCAGTGGTTTCACAATACAAGAGAAATTACTTATAAATTAACGGTAGAAATTAGCAAAACCCACAAATCTCTGAAGAGCCTTCAATGAAGTGGGCTGAACCCAATCACAAATGGCCTGAACCTTGACCGGGTCCATTTTAATAGCAGACGGAGACAAAATGAATCCCAAAAACTAAACTTTCTGTACGCCAAAGAGACATTTCGATCCCTTAACATACAAAGCATTCTCTCTCAAAATCCAGAATACCATCTGAACATGTTCCACACGAGAATCCTTAGTCATTGGTAAATATCAAAATATCGTCCAAATAAACGATCAGAAACTTATCCACCAAATCCCAGAAAATATCGTTCATGAAAGACTGGAAGACGGAGGGGCATTAGTGAGCTCAAAAGACATCACTAGGTACTCAAAATGCCCCTCAGGGGTATTAAACTCCGTCTTCCATTCATCTCCGTGCTTGATGCGAAAAAGATTATACGCCCCCTAAGGTCAAGCTTGGTAAACCAACTGGCACTTTTCACTCTGGAAAATAAATCAGAAATCAGGGGTAACGGATACTGATATTTAACAGTGATTTTATTAAGGAGACGATAGTCAACACATGGCCTCAATGAATCATCCTTTTTGGCCACAAAGTAAAAGCCGGTGCCCAAGGGTGAAGAGGATGGTCTGATATGACCCTTCTCCAAAGATTCTTTGATATAAGATTGCATAGCATCATGCTCGGGTACCGATAAATTGAAGAGCTGACCCTTGGGAAATTTACAACCGGGTACCAACTCAATCGCGCAATCATAACTCCTATGAGCAGGTAAGGACGCAGACTTACTCTCACTAAACACATCAGAAAAATCAGCCAAATAGTCAGGGACATCTTGAGATGGGGAGAGGTAGAAAAAACAGGAGTGTCACTACGAACACATTGAAAACCCCAACTGACCACAGACACAGACTTCCAATCCAAAACAGGATTATGAGTCTGTAACCAAGAAAAACCCAGTACAATAATGTCATGTAAATTAAGTAACACCAAAAATTTGCAATTCTCTTGGTAGTCCGGGTCAACCCGCATTATCATCTGGGTCGAAAATTGGGGTTTATTCTCCGCCATAGCGGTAGAATCAATACCCAGCAAAGGAATAGACCTCCGCAGGGGTACCATGGGAAAACCACAGCGTTTGGCAAAATCAAAATCCATCAGGTTTAGAGCTGCTCCTGAATCAACAAAAGCCTGAGCCAAAAATGTGGACATGGAACAAATCAAGGTAACAGTCAAAAGAAATTTAGTCTGAACATTACCCAAAACAACTGAGCGCGCAAAACGTCTTCCCCGCTTAGGGCAAATGGAAATAGTATGAGAAGCGTCTCCACAATAGAAACACAACTTATTACACTTTCGAAACTCTCAACGCTGAGCTCCAGAAACCACTCCATCACACTGCATGGGCTCAGAGGTTTGCTCGCAAGGCATCACCACCTCTCACATATTTCTACACTCACGTAAACGTCTGTCAATTTGAATAACTAATGACATAGAGTCATTGAGACCAGAGGGAACAGGAAATCCCACCATAACATCCTTTCCTTTCTCTGCCAGACCCTTCCGAAAAAGAGCTGCCAGGGCATCGTCATTCCATTTAGTAAGGACTGCCCATTTTCGGAATTTCTGACAATAAAGCTCTGCAGATTCCTGACCCTGATTCAATGCCAACAAGGTTTTCTCAGCTTGATTAATAACATTAGGTTCATCATACAACAACCCCAGAGCCTGAAAAAACACATCAACATCAGACAAGACAGGATCCCCAGGTGCCTGGGAAAAGGCCCAATCCTAAGGGTCGCCGCGCAACAGGGAGATGACAATTTGAACCTGCTGTGCTGCGTTCACCGAGGACGTAGGTTTCAAGGCAAAAAACAACTTACAGTTATTTTTAAAATTCAAAAATTTAGACCGATCCCCGAAAAACAAATTTGGAGTAGGAATCCTAGGTTCTACAGCAGGCATCCGAGTGAGATAGATTGCAATACTCCGAACTTCAGCAGCAAGCTGCTCCACACGATCGGACAAATGCTTGATTTTCATTGGAGGGAAAAAAAGAAAAAAACTCCTCAGTCGCCAGAGAAAAAGAGGAAAAATCATATAAAAAATTCGGACAACTTTTTTTTTTTTTTTACTATTTTTCCCTTCTGTTGAGTACCATAAAATTTTCAGTAAGGCCGGTGATTCTGTTCTGATTTGGTAGCTGAGGAGGACAGGAGCAAAAAACAGCCAAGGTAGCCGAACACCCAGAGAGGTTGGGAACTAATGGGTTGCAGATCCCTAAACTAACCGCACAACTAGAAGCAACCGTGGGACGTACCTACGGTGACCTAGATGCAACGGCACAGCTGGAGAGCTAGCCACACCTAAAGATAGAAACAGGAAAGCTAACTGCCCCGGAGTAGAGCCCCAAAGGAATAGGTAGTCCCCACACATATAATGGCGGTTAGACAAGATGAAATACAAACGCAGGCAGAAAATAGAGTGAGCAAATGCTGGGGCCAAACACTGCCTAGATAGGACAGGACAGGACAGAATACTATCTGCAACCCAGCAAAACCCTAGAAAAACTTCCAACACTTCTGATTTCAAAAATGCTGAGATTACATGATCTCGCCACCCTGGGGTGGACACAGACAGAAGAGTGCCCCTGTGCAAGAACAATATATGGGCCCTTTGCAGCTCAATAGCTCATCATAATGCACAATTTCACCTGTTTGGAGGTAGAAATGGGCCCCTTACCTCTTGGGCCCCTGTGCGGCTGCACAGGTTGCACCAATGATATGTCCACCCTGTCGCCACCCGCTAAATCAGATCTCTGGTGTGAACAAGCAGCTAACCCGCAGCCACTCAAATAGCAGAGACAGAGAAATGGAACAAATAAACAGTGGCTACTGAATAACAGAGAGTAGCACAGGCCCCTGGAGGGGAACCTGGCTAACCTCCCACAAAAGTGCAGACAAAAAATGGAAATAGCAAACACGATAGAAACAAGCAGCAAATAACTTATCTGAAAGTAGCAGACGGAGGCAAGACACCAGCTGACTTCCAAATGAACCAGGAAACAACAATTGATCACCGGCGAGGATAATGGGAAGGCAGCTCACTTATATCAGCCCAGTCCGTCTCTCCTGATTGCCAGTCCTCGCTTCCAGGTGCGAAAGACTTGTCATTCAATACAGCTTCAATACTGTCAGAAACCATCAGAGGGAGCCTCCGCTCAGAAGTCGTCTTCAGAACGTTCACAACGTTCACAACAGGCAGGGTCATTCCATTGCTTGTCCGTGGCCCACCTCCTAAACTCTGAGCAGTGCTCCTCAGCGGCCAGCCCCCCGGCTTTTATTTACGGAGTTGAGACTCAGCCAGGAAGATGCCATAGGGATCCCCATACACCAGCGCCAATGCAGCGAAAAACTCATCCACTGACCGCAAAGATGGTGACTCAGTCGGCAGGGAGAAGGCCCAGGATTGGGGATCACCCTTGAGAAGGGAGACTATAATCTCCACACGTTGTTCCTCACTCCCTGAAGAATGAGGGCGAAGGCCTGAAATATAACTTACAGGCATGTCTTAATATAATAAACTTATCTCTCCCTCCAGAGAAGCGGTTAGGGAAAGATATTTTGGGTTCCGGTTGAGCCTGCACCTGAGCTGAGACCCAGAACCCCGACAACTGCTAAAGTTGCTGCATCACCTGACACCTCAGCTCCTTAACCTCATCAGTGAGGGTCTGGATCAGTTGTGCAAATGCCTGAGCTTGAGCCATGGGTTCACCAGAAAAAAATATGGGTTGGTGATAATGTCACAAAGTGACATGACCCAACAGGTGGTCAGTCAGTGGACGGCGCAACATACACACAACGGAATGAAAAATGGGGAGAGGTAGACCCTACTGATAAGGAACTGGGGGATGGTCACCACCTGAGCTCCAACCTGAGCCTGTCCCTGAATTCCCCTAATGCCCTAAGTGGGTCCATCCCCCACCGCCATCAGGAATCTCATCCCTCGTTGTCACTTATTACTGCCCTGGCTAGTGCACAAGCCGGCAAGGGGCGCTAGCCTCACCACTGCAGATAATACCACACAGGGGACAGTGACAAGCACCAAAGGGACAAGGAGAAAACACAGCACTTAGCTTCCAGACACTGCTGCCAAGCTCCAGACCGCAGATAGCACAGCAACAGCACTCCAAACACCAGACATGGCTGACACCAGAGAGCTGCTCCTGCAAAGGCTGGTCTCCATAGAGAAACTCTATCACCAACAGTCAGCTGCATCAGGTGACCATTTAAAGGATGGTGGGAGTGGTCACCACCCACATCAGCTGACCCAGCAATTCTGCAACTGCAGAAGATTGCCAGCTAGGAAAAAAACTGACATTAACCCCCCTGGCCTGAAAGGAAAAAAGCTACATTTAAACAGAGTGGAACCAGAGCTGTCACAAATCAAATAATGGATTGTGACAGAAATTGTATATATTGGACTGTTTCTGATTTGAAGGAGGATGAAAAGACTGTCCGCCCAGAGATCAGGCTGGGTATCATGAACTCAGTCGAAGATGGGGG
This sequence comes from Oophaga sylvatica, assembly GCA_033576555.1. NCBI lineage: Eukaryota > Metazoa > Chordata > Amphibia > Anura > Dendrobatidae > Oophaga > Oophaga sylvatica. The sequence goes on from JARQOD010000002.1 coordinate 486,819,128, forward strand.
TTGAGGACATAAGACAAATCCAGTCCTTTATCCAGTGGCTGGGACTGGTAACTGCACATCCGCCTCCTTAAGATATGTATAGGTGGTGGATGTGTAGTACCTGCGGTGGCCACTACAAGTAGAAGCCAGCTCTGCAAGTAAGCATTACTGGCGGGCAGCGGCCATTACCGCTGCCACCAATAACAGCTGATCAGCAGGGGTGCCAGGTGTCGGATCCAGGCCGATCCGATCACACATTAATAACCTATCCTAAGGGAAGGCCATCACTGTAAAAGTAGTGGACAACCTCTTTAAGTCGAACAAAAGGTATATTTTGGAAAGAAATTGTAAAATGTGTTTTCTGTGAATGAGAAAAAGAGTAAGGTCCCCTAGGGACAGGTTCCCTCATTTTTTAAGGTATTTGCCACTGCAACTCTAGCAATGGTGAAGTTCGTAAGGGTTGGATTGAATAACGGTTAGAATTAGACGGCGCTCCTTCCCGCAGTCAACTTAGGTATTGTGACATCAATCTCTACTCAATAAACTCTGACCTGCCTAGTAAAGACCTGAGTATCTATCCATGGAAGAACCTAATCAACTATCAATTGAGATTGCATGAGAAGTGGAAATACTATATATATATGTATATATACAGTATATACATATATAAATAATATAGCGCTGGGAGCGTCACTCTGTCTGAAGCCTTTATAGAAAGTGCAAGCGCGGCATGCCTGCACAGTCTGGCTCCAGACATAAGACGGCATCCAGCAGAGAGCATTGTGTATGGCGCCGGAGATTGCTGTACAGGTAGACACTGGATGAATACCGCAATCTCCGGTGCCATACTTACATACTTACCTGACTGGGAGGAGTGTTGCCGTGGTGCTTCTATTCTCACCAGAGACCGGGGCACGATACAATGAGTGCGCGTCGGAATCGCGCATGTGTATAGCGCTATCCGACGCCATTTTACTGAAGACACATTTGCAGTGTGTCTTCAGCAATATGGCGCCGGACAGCGCAGTATTGGCAAGTGCATACTCCGGCACTGCTCTCCTCCCCAGCCTGCGGCAGAACGGGACAGCGCTGGAGCACAGGGAAGAAATGTGAGTATAAATGTTTTTTTTTTTGGTATGTGTGCAGTTTAATAGGGGTGAAGGGGACCAAACATATCAGGATAGGAGTTGAGAGGTAGCATCTATACCAGGATTGGGGGGTGAGGGTACCATGCATACAAGGATAGGGGGTGAGGGGACCATGCAAAGCAAGATATGGGGTGAGCGGACCATGCATATCAGGATTGTGGGTGAGGGGACCATGCATACCAGGATAGGGGGGTGAGGGTACCATGCATATCAAGATTGGGGGTGAGGGGATCATGCATAACAGGATAGGGGGGAGAGAGGACCATGCATACCAGGATTGGAGGTTGAGGGAACCATGCATACCAGGATTGGGGGATGAGGGGACCATGCATTCCAGGATTGGGTGATGGGACCATGCATACCAGGATTGGGGGGTGAGGGGACAATGCATACCAGGATTGGGGGGTGAGGGGACCATGAATACCACGATAGGGGGGTGAGAGGAACATGCATACCAGGATAAGGGGGTGAGAGGACCAAGAATACCAGGATAAGGGGGGTGAGAGGACCATGCATACCAGGATTGGGAGGTGAAGAGACCATGCATACCAGAATTAGGAGGTAAGGGGTGCCATGTATACCAGGATTGGGGATGAGGGGACCATGCATACCAGGATTGGGGGATGTGGGGGTAACATACATCCTACGATAGGGATGAGGGGGCACCATGCATACCAGAATTGGGATGAGGGAACCATGCATACCAGAATTGGGAGGTAAGGGGTGCCATGTATACCAGGATTGGGGATGAGAGAACCATTCATACCAGGATTGGGGGTGAGGGGGTAACATACATCCTATGATAGAGATGAGGGGGACCATGCATATCAGGATTGAGGGTGAGGGCACCATGCATACCAGAATTGAGGGGTGAGGGGACCATGCATACCAGGATTGGGGGTGAGGGGACTATGCATTCCAGGATTGGGAGGTGAGGGGACCATGCATATCAGGATTGGGGGGTGAGGGGACCATGCATACCAGGATTGGGGGGTGAGGGGACCATGCATACCAGTATTGGGGGTTAGAGTACTATGCATAACAGGATAGTGGGGTGAGAGGGCCATGCATACCAGGATAGGGTGGTGAGGGAACCATGCATAGCAGGATAGTGGGGTGAGAGGACCATGCATACCAGGATAGGGGGAAGAGAGGACCATGCATACCAGGATGGGGGAGAGAGGACCATGCATACCAGGATTGGGGGATGAGAGGACCATGCATACCAGGAAAGGGGGGTGAGAGGATAATGCATACCAGGACAGGGGGGTGAGGGGACCATGCATACCAGAATTGGGAGGTAAGGGGTGCCATGTACACCAGCATTGGGGATGAGGGGACCATTCATACCAGGATTGGGGGGTGAGGGGGTAACATACATCCTATGATAGGGATGAGGGGGCACCATGCATACCAGGATTGGGGGGTGAAGGGACCATGCATACCAGGATAGGAGGGTGAGAGGACCATGCATACCAGGACAGGGGGGTGAGAGGACTATGCATACCAGTGTCAGGGTTAAAATATATTTTTGTACTTTTATATGATGCTTTTTGTACTTTTATATATAATGCTTATGTGTTAGCTTCCATTTTGTATATTCAAACAATAAGCTTTCCTTGCTACGTGGCATGCTTCCATTTTACATATTTAAGCAATACGTTTTCCTTGCTACGTGGCATTTAGCTAAGACCCATCTCTGAGGAATAGAGCCGGATCATACATTCCAAGAAGATTGCATCAGCCAAAAGTTACATCATTCAAGGAATGGGCTGAAGGAACAGTGGAACCAATCCAGACGGCAGTATACTATACATATCCATATATGGCTATACTGTTTCTCTTTAGGTACCCCTTACTCCACCCTGAAATGTATACTATATAACTTTGTGCTTGTAGAAATAAAGAACAGAACTGCGCCAAGACTGCTGCTTGCTAGTAGCTCTCTGAACGTGCTCTGAAGTTTGAACCAGCTTGTTGTCTGACTCATTCTTTGATTGGTCGACCCATGCTCATAGCCTGAATTCGGAGTGACTGGAGGACGAGTGGTTTGTCGCTACGACCCCGACAATTGGTGCCTGAACGTGGGGCGTGGCTAGCGGTCCGCTACCCGCCAGACCCGTGCCGGGACCTCTCCAGTGGTGCCCGCGGTGACTGAACTCGAGGACTGATCACCCTCCCAGAAACACGGTAAGTTGAGATATATTCTATATGTTTCACTTGCCTGTGTGTCAGTCACCGTAGGTCCTGTTGGGTTGTCTATTTGGGTCTGAGTGGGTGACCGGTTGAGTGGTGAGACCTTAGGCGTCCCGCGCCACGCTCCGAACCAGCAACTGTGAAGCCGAGTGACGTCACGTCCCTGCGCGTGCTCGTGCGAACACCACTTCCTCCTCCTCCGGTCACTGTACTCTGTTCTAGATAAGCTGTCTCCCGTGACTGTAGATGTATAGTGTTGATGTGGGTCCAAAACCAAGTTGGGAATACAAGAAGGGAAATGCACATGTTGATTTAGTAAGACAAATTGAAGTATTCTTTGACTGTTACGGGAAATCTCACAAGGGGACTACCCGTTGTCACGGTTAGAGTGTTACAGTGAGCTGAGCTGCAAAGTCACCATCCACGGTTAGGGAAAGGATAGATTGAAGTTGTCTCTGTCTTGTCAGTGTATTGATAGTCTTCTACACTGACGGTTGGTGACCTGCCGGCGGCACCGGTGGTCTGAGTCGCGACAGACCATTACATTCTGTTCAAACATGTTGCGTATGTTTAAATCTGAGAGACCTCACAAGTTAGAGGGTGGGGTGTTGGGAGTTGTTGAGCTGGTGAACTCACGGAAGGCAAGAAGGCTGTCAAGGATGTGAAGAAATTGTATAAGATAATGGGTCTACCCAGTACAGGGAGACTCCAGCCTTCAGTATGGAAAGAGTATGTAGTACAAAAGAAGGGAAAGTTAAGTGATGAAGGATTCCTGCACCAAGCACAGGCACATCTTAGAGTAGCCACTGATCTAAAGGTCGAGGGCTGGAAGGAGGTAGATGGTGCAGGAGGTTCTGAAAATGCCGAGCCATTGTTCGGATACGTGAAAAGTGCAGAATGTGATTTGTTATGTGCTCCTAAAATGGCCGCTGCACCCCTCATGCCTGTCATCGTACAAAGCCCCCAGCCACCGCCCTATAATGGCGCCGACACCAACTCACCGGAAGGGTGGGTGTGTCGTGTTTGTAATGAACAGAACCCGCCCTGGGCGGAGTTTTGCCGTGTCTACGGGGCTGGCCGCCCCTGGCGTAGTTCCCCGCCCACCTCCGGTAATGGGCCCTCCCCCAGCAGCCATCTTGGTACACCCGGATCCACCCAGTCGGGCCTATATCCTCTCCTGACTCCTTCCGGCACCTACTACCAACCATTCCCAGCCACAGAAAAGGCCGCAATTCCCTGCCATCCACCTCCGGTACAGACCGCTGATCCTGTACCCTCTGCCCCGGACCCCAAGGCAGCTGCACTACCCTGTTCCCGGTTGATGTCCCCAATCCCGGCGCCATCCTTCTCGACCATCTTAACAACAACCCACAACTCCAGGCCCGATTATGCTCCATACGGCGGGATCTGGAAGCACAGGAGGCCCAAGGGGCACCGGGGGACCACGAGTCTGAAGATGCGTGGGCTCCAGACATCCCAATTCCCCCTCCTCTGCCACAGTCACCACAGCCCCCCCTTCTGACACCACAGATGCCCTCCCACTATGTTACTATAGACCAGACAGGGTTTTCCACCCAACAGCCATCCCCACCGGTGTTCCCTACACCCCCACGGCCCAGTAGGCCGCGACCTGCCCTCCCGCCTACACTTTCCATCAGCAGGCCTAAGCCCCTGGTCCCTCCCAGATACGAAGACTGGGACCCTGTCCGCTACCATGACTGCGTCACTCATGATGGACAACCGGTGACCCTGTCCATAGGTTATGGAGACATACGCACACACCAAGTGGGGGCCATAGTCAACCCAGCTAATTCCCAGATGACCCACGCTGGGGGATTGGCACAGAAACTTGCAGCCGCAGGCGGCCCTGCTGTGATAACTGAATCTCAGGCCTATGTCACCACCTTTGGTCTATTGGCCCCTGGTCATACTATAGTTACTACTGCCGGGAACCTGCCTGCTGATGTCATTATACACGCAGTGGGCCCCATCTATGACCCACGGAACTCTGAACTGGCCCGTATAACTCTTAGGTCCGCCATACGCTCTGTACTCCTCCACGCCGGCCAGCTTGGGCCAGAAGTTATGCCTAGACGTACCCTATCCATCCCACTCATATCCTCTGGCCTCTATGGCTATCCCATTGGCCCATGTATGGAGGAACACGTCCGTGCCCTGAAGGACGGTCTCTCAGTTCTGGACCATCATTTGGTCTCAGTCCGTATTGTCTGTACCCGGGAACAGGAGGTCCAGGGTCATATGCTAGAGGCAGCCAAATTACTAACCTCCCCTAACCCCCCTGATACGACAAGCGCTCTGTTGCTTTCAGGGGAGGCCATACCTGTTACTGTCCCAGTAGCTCCAGCCCACGGGGCCAGTCAAGTGGAAGTACCTGGACCCCTTGGTATGATCAAGTACCAGCCCTTCAGTCCCACTCAAGTGGAATCCATAGTCTCCAGGCTGCCGGATCCCGACAAGCATCCCATGCAATATGTCAGGAGTCTGGGCGTCACCCGTAGTATCTATGGAGCCACCTGGTCTGACCTCTCGGGTATTACGTCTGTGAAGGCTAAGGAAGCTTTTTTACCCATCATCCAGAAGGCCCTAGACCCTTCCAAAGCCGGGTCCCTTTCAACCCATGACTCTGGTCTAGAATTTATGAAACAACTCAAGGCCTGGGCACAGGACCGCCTATCAGACCAGACTGGGTCTGTCCAGGATGTCAAGCAAGAAACAGAGGAGTCTGTGGAATCATATGCCTCACGGCTCAGTCTGCATTTTGAGGATTTGGGGTACGATCCCCATATAAAGAATCAGGCCACCCTCCTAGTTCAATCTTTCATCGATGGCCTCCAGGACAGTCTTAAAGACGACATCTTGCTGACTCGACCAGAAATCAGATCTGCCAATTTCGATGACGCAGTTACTGTGGCCAAAGCATTTCAGAAAGCTATACAGAAACGTGACAAAGACACAAAGCCTAAAAAGAAGTCACCCTCATCTGCCACTATGATCTACCAAGCCCAAGACGACATGCCAGCACCCCCTAATCAGCCAGGAATCAAATGGGTCATGGTCAAAGGTTCTGGCCCAGATACCCCACCTCAACAAAGGAGACAAGATTATCACTCTGACAACAGACGATCCGGACAATCTGCTCCTCCTTCAATCGCAATAGGAGGAACCGTGATGACAATGGACGAATGCTCTGCTGGGAATGTGGTAGCCCAAACCACGTCCGCAGAGATTGTCCAGCCAGAAGACGGTATGACTCCCAGAGTTATCCTCAGAACTCCAGGGACGGTGGTCCTCTTGGTGACGGGTCCCCCTACCGACCTAATGGCCCTCGCCAATGACGGGCAGGCCAAACAGTGTCCACCTTCCCCGCAACTCACCCCTCTGCAGCCTGTGGGACTGTCACCCTTCAGGTGGATCAGCAACCTTTGAAGTTTCTGGTGGACACTGGGGCGGCCACATCTGTCATTTCCTCTGCACAACTTCCACCTTCCATTGCCCTGTCTTCAGAAACTCTCACCTGTGTTGGTGTTGAAGGTCAGCATGTTTCATCTCCCCTAACCGTTCCAGTGGCTGCAGGACTCTTCACTGGAATGCTAACCAAGTTCCTAGTTTCAGAGACTTGCCCCGTTAACCTACTTGGAGCAGACCTTCTCAAAAGGATGAAAGCTACCATATCCTTTGGGGAGCAAGGAATGGAACTTCTCCTGCAGGACCCTAACTCAGAGCAAGGGTCAGAAGACAGGTGTGTCCTGAAAGCCTTCCCTCTCATGATGATGACCATACAGCCAGAAACTCTTCTTAATACCTCCAAGTTTCCGGATTCTCTGTGGTCAAATGGTCCTGAAGATGTAGGCCTCTTGGAGGTGCCTCCGGTAGAGGTGCACCTCAAACCAGGTCATAAGTACCCTCGCCTGCCCCAGTACCCCCTCAAGGCCGCCCAAGAACAGAGCCTGGGTACTCAGATTACCTCTCTCCTTCAATCCGGAGTTCTCATAAGGTGTGTGTCTCCTTGCAACACACCCTTGTTTCCCGTCAAGAAGAAGACAGCTCCAGGAGAACCTCCGAAGTACCGGCTGGTACAGGATCTCAGAGCAGTGAATGCAGCCACCATTCTGGAGACACCAGTGGTACCTAATCCAAATACTCTATTGTCCCAGGTACCCACCACAGCCACCATCTTCACTGTCATAGATTTAGCCAACGCTTTCTTCAGTGTGCCCCTACATGAGAATTCATGGTTCCTCTTTGCCTTCACCTTTCAAGGATCACAACTCACATGGACCAGGACCCCACAAGGAGCCCAGAACTCACCCAACCAGTTCACTCAGGCTATGAAGTTGGTCCTAGAACCATGGATCCAAGAGCACCCAGAGGTTACTCTCCTGCAATACGTGGACGACCTCTTACTTTGTGGAACTGAGGATACCCTAGAGGAAGCATCTACGTCACTCTTGATGTTCCTCAATGCTGCCAACTGCAAGGTCTCCAAGAACAAAGTGCAGTGGTGCCAGCTCAAAGTTGTCTTCCTTGGTCACTGTATCTCACAAGGAGCCAGACATCTGACTGAAGAAAGGAAACAGGCCATCCGAGAAATATTCTACCCACAGACCTATTCTGCTATGCAGACCTTCCTTGGACTAATCACCTACTGCAGACAGTGGATTCCTGAGCCTCCAGACTCATGCAACCCCTGTATGACTGTCTCAAGAATGGAGGCCCAGACTGGCGAAATGCCCCGGAACCATCTGTCTATGAAGAACAGAAACGGTGTTTTGAGCATCTCAAGGAGAGTGTCATTTCTGCTCCTGCCTTAGGCATCCCGGATTACACTCAATCCTTTCATCTCTTCGTGTCTGAATCCGGGGGACACGCATCTGGAGTTCTGGCTCAACGTCATGCTGACAAGTACAGGCCCCTAGGCTACTACTCAGCTCGCCTGGACCCTGTGGCTCATACTGCACCTACATGTCTCAAAGCAGTGCATGCTGCCCATATCTTACTGGATAAGTCTGCTGACATCGTTCTTGGACATGATTTGGTCATACAAGCTGGCCATGACCTCTCTGCTGTCCTCCAACAAACCTCACCCAGACACCTTACGCACCAAAGGCACCTTCGTCTTCAATGTTCATTATTGCTGCCTTCCAACATCACGTTCCAGAAATGTACCACTATAAATCCTGCCACTTTGCTTCCACCTTCTAAGGGGAAGAAGAGTATCCCTGCACAGGGCCACATGACTGTTTGGAAGTTTTGCGATTGGAAACTTCTACGCCAGAGAATATGGTGTCACATCCACTTCCAGATCCAGCATTGCATCTCTGGACTGATGGTTCCCGCTATGCAGACGCCCAAGGCAAGTTCCACACAGGATATGCCGTTACCACAGAAACTGAGGTTCTTATGGCCGAGGCGCTGCCACCCCACATGTCTGCCCAAGAGGCTGAACTCGTGGCGCTGATTGAAGCCTGCCATTTTGCAGCAGGAACAACAGCCAATGTCTACACAGACTCAAGATATGGATATGGAATCTGTCAAGACTTTGGATTTTTGTGGAAGTCAAGAGGCTTCATCACAGCAGCTGGAACACCAGTAAAACATGCTTCATGGATCAAGGCCCTTATGAAAGCTCTGGAGGAACCTGTCCAAATTGCTGTCATCAAGGTCAAGGCACATGGGAAACTGGACTCAAAGGAAGCCAGAGGAAACCACCTGGCAGATCAAGCGCCAAAGCTGCAGCCATAAAGAATGTGTCACCAAAGTGGCAGGAAGAGATGGAGGAAACAGAAGAAGCTCCTCGGACCATAGCAATGGCGCTCACCAGAGCACAGGCCAAGGAGCAGGCCATGCAAGCTCATCTCGGACCTCAAGGATGAAGGAAAAGGAAACAGATGATTGAGGATGGTGAGATGGAGCATTTGGATTCATACGTGGACCCCAAGTTGACTAGACCACCAGAAGAAAAACTGTGGGAAGAACAAAAAATTACCCCTGCTGATGAAATCAAACAGTGGAAGGCGGCAGGGGCCAAAGTGTCAGAGCAATATCCTCCTTTCTACAAAGTGAATGGAAAACCCTGCTTGCCCAGATGTATGTACCCAGCTGTGGCCGCATGGGCTCATGAACCTACCCACAGAGGGAAGAACCAAGCTCTAGCCTGTATTCAGAAGCTGTACTACGCACCTGGAATTTCCTCCGCGGTGGCTGCATACTCAAGATCTTGCTCTGTCTGCGCCACCTGCAACCCAACTGCTACAGAACGAGTCCCACTCCAACACCTGGCTAAACCAGACTACCCTTGGCAGAGAATACAGGTTGATCATATCCAGATGCCCAAAGCAGGAAAATATGAATATGTCCTTGTGGCTGTGGACATGTTCTCTGCCTGGCCCGAAGCCTACCCAGTCACCAACATGACTGCAAAAACCACAGCAAAGAAGCTGATCACTGAAATTGTCTGCAGATTTGGAATTCCTGAAGTGATAGAGTCAGACCAAGGACCAGGCTTTACTGCAAATGTCTACAAGGAACTCTGGGCCATGTTGGGAACAGATTTAGGCCTCCACACCCCCTACCACCCAGCCAGTTCAGGCAAGGTGGAGAGAATGAACTCCACCCTCAAAACTCAGCTCCTGAAAATGACCCAAGACCACCCCCTTCCCTGGCCTGACCTACTCCCCATAGTGCTGTACCATATCAGACACACTCCTCAGGCCAAACATGGGCTGACCCCTTATGATATCCTGTTTGGGGCCCCACCCAAAATAGGGGAAATCAGACCCCAAGAGCTATCTGAGACTAATGATAAAGTAGTAAAATTTGTGATTGCTTTGTCTAAAGAATTGACTAACACCCATTCTACAGTGTCTGCTTCTCTCCCAGAATCTACAGGTGACACTGTGCATGACTTCACGCCCGGTGATTTGGTGTACGTGAAAAAGTTTGTCCGCAAAGACTGTCTCCAGCCCAGGTTCGAGGGTCCCTACACCGTGATCCTGACCACTCCTACAGCTCTGAAGCTTGAGGGAAAGAACACCTGGATTCACGCCTCCCACTGCAAACGAAGCCGAACAGAATGAGACTGCTTCTGTATATCCTTTCCACGTATCTACTGTTTGTTCCAAGTTGGGCAACCACCATATTCTGGGTAGACACTGACGCAAGGATTCAGACCTACCGATTTGATTTTTGTGAAATAGCAAGCTGTGGAAAAATGACTTGGTACTGGTATGATGCCCATGACCGGGGAACATTCTATCTCTGTGTGACTCGTCCAGGGAATGAGAATTGCTATTACTGGTCAGATGTGGGGTGGAACACGGGTGACACAGACTGGGGATATAAACCAAAGGAGGCTCAAGTCAGGAAAGATAAGGAGGGAAGGTCTCTACTAACTCGAATGACTTTGACTGCTGGATTCACGCCTCGGAAGACCAGCCCACATAGAGTGACATGTCTCAATACTAATCATGCTTCCCTTTGTATTTAAACTTAGAAAATCCTCAAGAGGGAGATTTGGGAAAATATGTTTTGGGATGTCATGTTGGCTCAATTAATCCCAGATTGGGGATAGTGGAACTCAAGAATAAGAAATTAAAACCTACCCAGACTCCCACTATCACTAGTCAGCCTCAAGGAAGTGAAAAATTACAACAAATAGTGAATGAAGAAATTCCTATACCAGGACTCCAGTGGGAAGAAGTCTTCTCCATAGAAACCCAGATAAACCCCCGTAAAAACCTATGATTAGAATGGGTTAGGTACAACGTCAGGGCCCAAAATATATCGGTGGGGTGTATAACCTTCGCTGCTGCTAACACTTATCTATATACGCATGCTTTCCCTGCTGACCACAATGCCACAGTCTGTCTATTGGGATTATTGAAAGGAGCTAATGACACCTCCTGTCCTGATTATATTCCCCTCGTCAGTCTAAAAACCAAATTGCGAACCCTCGGGATGTGATAGTAAATAAGGATAACTATACCTGCTACTCTCCTGACAACTCTACTGGTCCCTCCTTAGGGGTATTTGAAGACGGGTTCTGCCAGACCAATAAGACTATAGATGCTAACCTACTGACTAATCATTCCAGATACATGTATGATATTTATTGGTTCTGTGGGACGGAAGACTGAGATCTCAGCTGCCAGGTATATGGAGTGGTCAGTGTACATTGGTGAAGCTGGCCATGCAATTCAAAGTCCTACCCTGGGACCCAGAAATAGCCCCTGAACTAACTAGGAAAAAGAGAAGTCTAGATCAGCTGCATAACAGCTATGCTGATGACCCCAAGGTCTATATAGATTCCATAGGTGTCCCTAGGGGGGTCCCCGACGAGTACAAAGCCCAGAACCAGATTACTGCAGGTTTCCTCTCCCTCATTCCCGCCATACAGATCAACAGAAATGTGGACTGGATAAACTATGTTTATTTCACTGAGCAAAGGTTTATCAACTATAGTAGAGACGCTTTCCAAGGTATAGTTGAAGAGTTAGGACCCAACACTAGAATGACCCTCCAGAATAGGTTGGCTATTGACATGATCCTTGCAGAAAAAGGCGGGGTATGTGGGATAATAGGAGAAGAATGCTGTACATATATCCCTCAGAACTCTGGAGTTAATGGTAAAACCATGGCGGCCCTTACGAAAATTAAAAACCTGGCCCAGGAGGTAAAGGAAAATGCAGGGGTAGATACCTCTTTCTTCTCAAGTTGGTTGGGAGGTCTTAAGGGATTCCTCCAGCAGGCCTGCTTAGTGATTGGAGGACTCCTGGTGCTGGGCTTAGTGGCCCTGTGTTGTGTAATACCTCTATACAGAAAAGCTATCACCAGCGCGGCTCCTGTGTCAGGTACTTTCTTACACCAGGAAACCGTATTCCTGTTATATGATGATGCAAGTAAAGGGGACATGGAAAAATATACTCCCTTGGATAAGCCCGACAAAACCTCCAATGATAAAGTTCAACTAAGAGATTTAGTTTAGGGACAGGTTGGGAGAACTCCATGTGTCCGCTAAAGTAGGGACTTGTTTGTCTGGGGGCGTCCTACCAGGGGACAGCTTCTAAGATAAATAAGTGAAGAAATCCACCTCCCCTCCCCCAACACATGGACAGTCTCAAAGGCCACCCCTGCAAGGGAAAGCTTAGTGTTTAGGGGGGATTGTCAGGGTTAAAATATATTTTTGTACTTTTATATTATGCTTTTTGTACTTTTATATATAATGCTTATGTGTTAGCTTCCATTTTGTATATTCAAACAATAAGTTTTCCTTGCTACTTGGCATTTAGCTAAGACCCATCTCTGAGGAATAGAGCCGGATCATACATTCCAAGAAGATTGCATCAGCCAAAAGTTACATCATTCAAGGAATGGGCTGAAGGAACAGTGGAACCAATCCAGACGGCAGTATACTATACATATCCATATATGGCTATACTGTTTCTCTTTAGGTACCACTTACTCCACCCTGAAATGTATACTATATAACTTTGTGCTTGTAGAAATAAAGAACAGAACTGCGCCAAGACTGCTGCTTGCTAGTAGCTCTCTGAGCATGCTCTGAAGTTTGAACCGCTTGTTGTCTGACTCATTCTTTGATTGGTCGACCATGCTCATAGCCTGAATTCGGAGTGACTGGAGGACGAGTGGTTTGTCGCTACGACCCCGACACCAGGATTGGGGATGAGGGGACCATGCATACCAGAATTGGAGCTAAGGGGTGCCATGTACACCAGCATTGGGAATGAGGGGACCATTCATACCAGGATTGGGGGGTGAGGGGGTAACATACATCCTATGATAGGGATGAGGGGGCACCATGCATACCAGGATTGGGGGGTGAGAGGACCATGCATACCAGCATAGGAGGGTGAGAGGACCATGCATACCAGGATTGGGAGGTAAAGGGTGCCATGTATACCAGGATTGTGGATGAGAGGACCATGCATACCAGGATAGGGGGGTGAGAGGAACATGCATACCAGGATAGGGGGTGAGAGGACCAAGAATACCAAGATATGGGGGGGTGAGAGGACAATGCATACCAGGATTGGGAGGTGAAGGGACCATGCATACCAGAATTAGGAGGTAAGGGTGCCACGTATACCAGGATTGGGGATGAGGGGACCATGCATACCAGGATTGGGGGTTGTGGGGGTACCATACATCCTACGATAGGGATGAGGGGGCACCATGCATACCAGGATTGGGGATGAGGGGACCATGCATACCAGAATTGGGAGGTAAGGGGTGCCATGTATACCAGGATTGGGGATGAGGAGACCATTCATACCAGGATTGGGGTGAGGGGGTAACATACATCCTATGATAGGGATGAGGGGGACCATGCATTCCAGTATTGAGGGTGAGGGCACCATGCATACCAGAATTGGGGGGTGAGGGGACCATGCATACCAGGATTGGGGGTGAGAGGACTATGCATTCCAGGATTGGGAGGTGAGGGGACCATGCTTATCAGGATTGGGGGGTGAGGGAACGATGCATACCAGGATAGGGGGGTGAGGGGACCATGCATACCAGGAAAGGGGTGAGAGAGAATGCATACCAGGATGGGGAAGAGAGGGCCATGCATACCAGGAAAGGGGGGTGAGAGGACCATGCATACCAGACGGGGGGTGAGAGGACCATGCATACCAGGAATGGGGGTGAGGGGGCCGTACATACCAGGATTGGGGATGAGGGGACCATGCACACAAGAATTGGGAGGTAAGGGGTCCATGTATACCAGGATTGGGGATGAGGGCACCATGCATACCAGGATTGGGGGTGAGTGGGTACCATACATCCTATGATAGGGATGAGGGGGACCATGCATACCAGGTTGGGGGGTGATGGGACCATGCATACTAGGTTGGGGTTGAGGGGGCCATGCATACCAGGATTGGGGGATGAGGGGATCATGCATACCAGAATTGGGAGTTAAGGGTGCCATGTATACCAGGGTTGGTGATGAAAGGACCATGCATACCAGGATTGGGGGTGAGGGGATGCCATACATCCTACGATAGGGATGAGGGGGACCATGTATACCATGATTGGGGGGGAAGGGACCATGCATACCAGCATAGGGAGGTGAAGGGATCATGCATACCAGGATTGGGGGTGAGGGGACCATGCATACCAGGATTGGGGGTAAGGGTGCCATGTATACCAGGATTGGGGATGAGGGGACCATGCATACCAGGATTTGGGGTGAAAGGACCATGCATACCAGGATTGGAGGGTGAGGGGACCAGGCATACCAGAATTGGGGGATGATAGGACCATGCATACCAGGATAGGGGGTGAGAGGAACATGCATAGCAGGATTGGGGGGGTGAATGGACCATGCATACCAGAATTTGGAGGTAAGGGGTGCCATTTATACCAGGATTGGGGATGAAGTGACCATGCCTACCATGATATGGGGTTGTGGGGGTACCATACATGCTACGATAGGATGAGGGGGCACCATGTATACCATGATGGGGGTGAAGGGACCATGCATACCAGCATAGGGGGGTGAAGGGATCATGCAAACCAGGATTGGGGGGTGAGGGGGCCATGCATACCAGGATTTGGGGGGTATGGGGTACCATACATCCTATGATAGGGATGAGGGGGGACCATGCATACCAGGATTCGGGGTGAAAAGACCATGCATACCAGGATTGGGGGTGAGGGGACCATGCATACCATGATAGGGGGGTGTGAGGACCATGCATACCAAGATGCGAGGGTGAGAGACCATGCATACCAGGATAAGGGGTGAGAGGTCCATGCATACCAGGATAGGGGGTGAGAGAACCATGCATACCAGGATAGGGGAGTAGAGAGGAACATGCATAGTAGGATTGGGGGGTGAAGGGACCATGCATACCAGAATTGGGAGGTAAGGGGTTCCATGTATACCAGGATTGTGAATGAGATGACCATGCAAACCAGGATTGGGGGTTGTGGGGGTACCATACATCATACGATAGGGATGAGGGGGCATCATGCATACCAGGATTGGGGATGAGGGGACCATGCATACCAGAATTGGGAGGTAAGGGGTGCCATGTATGCCAGGATTGGGGATGAGGGGACCATTCATACCAGGATTGGGGATGAGGGGTAACATACATCCTATGATAGGATGAGGGGGCCATGCATACCAGGATTGGGGGTGAAGGGACCATGCATATCAGAATTGGGGGGTGAGGGGACCATGCATACCAGGATTGGGGGTGAGGTGGCTATGCATTCCAGGATTGGGAGGTAAGGGGACCATGCATATCAGGATTTGCGGGTGAGGGGACCATGCATACCAGGATTGGGGGAAAGGGGACCATGCATACCATGATAGAGGTGAGAGGACTATGCATACCAGGTTGGAGGGGTGAGGAGACCATGCATACCAAGATAGTGTGGTGAGGGAACCATGCATACCAGGATAGTGGGGGTGAGATGACCATGAATACCAAAATTTGGGGGTGAGGGGACAATGCATACCAGGATAGGGGGGTGAGGGGACCATGCATACCAGTAAAGGGAGGTGAGAGAACCATGCATACCAGGATAGGGGGATGAGAAGACCATGCATACCAGGATGGGGGGAGAAGGACCATGCATACAAGGATTGGAGGATGAGAGGACCATGCATACCAGGAAAGGGGGGTGAGAGGACCATGCATACCAGGATAGGGGGGTGAGAGTACTATGCATACCATGATTGGGGATGAGGGGACGATGCATACCAGAATTGGGAGGCAAGGGGTGCCATGTATACCAGCACTGGGGATGAGGAGACCATTCATACCAGGATTTGGGGGTGAGGGGGTAACATACATCCTATGATAGGGATGAGGGGGGACCATGCAAACCAGGATTGGGGGTGAGGGCAACATGCATACCAGATTTGGGGGTGAGGGGACCATGCATACCAGGATAGGGGGAGTGAGAGGACCTTGCATACCAGGATTGGGGGCTGAGGGGACCATGCATAGCAGGATTGGGGGGGAGGGACAGCATACCAGATTGAGGAAAGGGACCATGATCCAGAAAGGTAGAGGACTAGCATACAGGTTGGAGGGGTGAGGAGACCATGCATACCAGGATAGTGTGGTGAGGGGACCATGCATACCAGGATAGTGGGGGTGAGATGACCAGGCATACCAAAATTTGAGGGTGAGGGGACGATGCATACCAGGATAGGGAGGTGAGGGGACCATGCATACCAGTAAAGGGAGGTGAGGGAACCATGCATACCAGGATAGGGGGATGAGAGGACCATGCATACCAGGATGGGGGAGAAAGGACCATGCATACCAGGATTGGAGGATGAGAGGACCATGCATACCAGGAAAGGGGGGTGAGAGGACCATGCATACCAGGATAGGGGAGTGAGAATACTATGCATACCATGATTGGGGATGAGGGACGATGCATACCAGAATTGGGAGGCAAGGGGTGCCATGTATACCAGCACTGGGGATGAGGGGACCATTCATACCAGGATTTGGGGGTTAGCGGGTACCATACATCATACGATAGGGATGGGGGGGCACCATGCATATCAGGATAGGGTGTGAGGGGACCATGCATACCAGTAAAGGGAGGTGAGAAAACCATGCATACCAGGATAGGGGGATGAGAGGACCATGCATACCAGGATGGGGGAGAAAGGACCATGCATACCAGGATTGGAGGATGAGAGGACCATGCATACCAGGAAAGGGGGGTGAGAGGACCATGCATACCAGGATAGGGGGGTGAGAGTACTATGCATACCATGATTGGGGATGAGGGGACGATGCATACCAGAATTGGGAGGCAAGGGGTGCCATGTATACCAGCACTGGGGATGAGGGGACCATTTATACCAGGATTTGGGGGTGAGGGGGTAACATACATCCTATGATAGGAATGAGGGGGCACCATGCATACCAAGATTGGGGATGAGGGAACCATGCATACCAGAATTGGGAGGTAAGGGGTGCCATGTATACCAACATTGGGGATGAGTGGAACATTCATACCAGGATTGGGAGGTGAGGGGTAACATACATCCTATGATAGGGATGAGGGGGGACCATGCAAACCAGGATTGGGGGTGAGGGCAACATGCATACCAGATTTTGGGGTGAGGTGACCCTGCATACCAGGGTAGGGGGAGTGAGAGGACCTTGCATACCCGGATTGGGGCTGAGGGGACCATGCATAGCAGGATTGGGGGGTGAGGGGACCATGCATAGCAGGATTGGGGGGTGAGGAGACCATGCATACCAGGATAGTGTGGTGAGGGAACCATGCATACCAGGATAGTGTGGGTGAGATGACCAGGCATACCAAAATTTGAGGGTGAGGGGACGATGCATACCAGGATAGGGGGGTGATGGGACCATGCATACCAGTAAAGGGAGGTGAGAGAACCATGCATACCAGGATAGGGGGATGAGAGGACCATGCATACCAGGATGGGGGAGAAAGGACCATGCATACCAGGATTGGAGGATGAGAGGACCATGCATACCAGGAAAGGGGGGTGAGAGGACCATGCATACCAGGATAGGGGGGTGAGAGTACTATGCATACCATGATTGGGGATGAGGGGACGATGCATACCAGAATTGGGAGGCAAGGGGTGCCATGTATACCAGCACTGGGGATGAGAGGACCATTCATACCAGGATTTGGGGGTGAGGGGGTAACATACATCCTATGATAGGGATGAGGGGGCACCATGCATACCAAGATTGGGGATGAGGGAACCATGCATACCAGAATTGGGAGGTATGGGGTGCCATGTATACCAGCATTGGGGATGAGTGGACCATTCATACCAGGATTTGAGGGTGAGGGGGTAACATACATTCTATGATAGGGATGAGGGGGCACCATGCATACCAAGATTGGGGATGAGGGAACCATGCATAACAGATTTGGGAGGTAAGGGGTGCCATGTATACCAGCATTGAGGATGAGTGGACCATTCATACCAGGATTGGGAGGTGAGAGGGTAACATACATCCTATGATAGGGATGAAGGGGGACCATGCAAACCAGGATTGGGGGTGAGGGCACCATTCATACCAGATTTGGGGGGGTGAGGGGACCATGCATACCAGGATAGGGAAGTGAGAGGACCTTGCATACCAGGATTGGGGGCTGAGGGGACCATGCATAGCAGGATAGGGGATGAGGGGACCATGCATACCAGGAAAGGGGGGTGAGAGGACCATGCATACCAGAATTGGGAAGTAAGGGGTGCCATGTATATCAGGATTGGGGATCAAGTGTCATGGGTGTATCGCCACAAGGATCGTCGCGATTACACACTCTGACTTCTCACAGCTGAGTTGCTGTTTCTTTGTGTTTGGTAATGAGGGAGTTAATTTTACCTAGCTCTTTGCTAAGACTAGGTCCAGCCTCCCGGCTGCTTTTGATTATGTTCTAATTAGATTCCTTCATATACCTGCCAGTCTGCTTGTTAGATGCCGGTGAAAGCATTCATGTAGTCTAGCAGACTGGATCGGTTCTGAGAATACTTAAGCTAAGAGCTCCTTAGTTGTTTTTACTCTTATAGCTTATAGTTTATCTCTGAGACCTTAGGTGTTCCTACTGTGTGTGAGTGTTGTATGTAAGACTTTATTTACTTTATTTCTTGTCTTTCTTGTATGTCTTTCTGTTCATTAACCGTTACCTGTTCATTCCCTTTGGTGGTAATCAGGGTCCTTCTTAGGACTAGATTACAGTTGGCAGGGATTGATAGGAGACAGGGTTTACGCTGGTGGCCTGGACCTCTGTACCTTTAACAGTACCTCCAGGTAGAGGGATTAGTTAGGACCCCAGTTTAGGGTCAGCATAGATCCCGGTCCACCTCTTTCCTGTTTCAGCTCATCAAGTCCTCAAGATTAACCCTGAGTTCAGCAGATATCGTGTCAGGTAAATCTATTCTATACTTACATGCTGATGTTGCTATACTAGTTGTTGTATAGAGTGTTGTTCCTGTATTAATAGTTTACTGACATTGTATACATATCATTAGACAGCGTGACATTTTCACCGGCCATACTAAAGATTCTCTCCAGCTGTCATGGATCCAGTAGCCCAGCTGGCCCGGCAGTTGCAGGGGTTGTCCATGGAGTTTGCAGACATTAAGTCCAAGGTTTTGTTCCCCCGGAGCAAACCAGATCTGAACCTAAGGTTGCTCTCCCGGACAGGTTCACTGGTGGGCGGGACAAATTTTTTACTTTCCGGGAGGCATGTAAATTGTACTTTCGGCTGCGGCCTCGGTCATCTGGGAGTGAAGAGCAGAGGGTGGGAATTGTTATCTCGCTCTTACAAGGGGACCCTCAATCTTGGGCGTTCTCTATTCCTCCAGGCTCCCCAGATCTCCAGTCAGTGGATCGATTTTTTACTGCCCTGGGTCTGGTATATGATGATCCGGATCGAGTTTCCCTTGCTGAAACAAAGTTACGTAAAATACGGCAAGGAAATCGTCCAGCGGAGGAATATTCTTCTGAGTTCCGTAGATGGGCAACAGATACTCAGTGGAATGACCCAGCTCTTAGGAGCCAGTTTTGTCAAGGGTTGTCTGACAAATTAAAAGATGTGTTGGCTCAGTATGATTCTCCTCCATCACTGGAGGCTGCTATGGCCCTCGCTATTCGCATGGATAGACGAATTCGGGGAAGACGCGAGGTAACTCCGCCTCCCGTGATGACTCCACCTACTACTAAAGTCCCTTATACTGAGGTTCCCCTGGTCTGTTCTGAGGAACCCATGCAGTTGGGAGGGACATCTTTTTGTAGGAGGGAATTGGCGGTGCACCGCAAGACTAGAAGGTGTTTCTTTTGCGGGAGAGAGGGACATTTTGTTGGGGGGTGTCCATCCCGGGCCTCTTTGAGCAAAGGAGTTAACCTGGGAGTGTGTATTTCGTAACCAAATCCCTCTCAGTTTCTCGTGCCTGCGGAGGTGGTGATTGGTACTAGAACTGAGAGGATTTCTGTTTTTCTTGATAGTGGGTCCGGGGCTAATCTGGTGGACGCTCGGTTTGCCCAGGTGCATGGTATGCAACTGAGTGTATTGGCCAAACCGGTCCCTATAGTCTCTATTGATTCTAGACCTCTCGGTCAAGGTAGCTTGGTACAAGCTGTTCATAACATAGATCTTCGAGTAGGGGCAAGACATAAAGAGCAATTGTCTTGTTATGTGTTGGAGGGTCTACCTACTCCTATTGTGTTGGGACTTCCTTGGTTGGCTAAACATAACCCAGTGATTGATTGGCAATCCGGAAAGATAAGCCAGTGGGGTGAATTTTGCAGGAATAACTGCATGAGCACGGTCATCAGTGCGGTTGTGCCTAGGACTTTGTCTCCTTTTCTGGAGGACTTTGGGGAGATGTTCTCAGAGGAGGGGTGTAAAGTTACCTCCTCATCGCGCATATGACTGCTCAATAAAGTTGCTTCCTGATGCCTTATCTCGTACTTTCCCAGGGGCCGGGAAGACGGATGATCCGGTTCCTATTCCTCAGGAGGGAGTTGTAGTGTCAGCTGTATGCTCTGAGCTTGAGGGGGAGGTATTGGGGGCTCAGGGGGACGCCCCGGTGGGACTTCCAGGGAGACTGATAGTTCCAGATCGGTTAAGACTGAAGGTTACGGGGAACCGTTACAAACGGATGGCTGATAGGGGGAGAGTTTCTGGTCTAGATCTGAAGGTGAACGATCTAGTTTGGTTGTCTACCAGGAATATAAAACTTAAAGTTTCCTCCTGGAGGTTGGGTCCCAGATTCATCGGGCCGTACAGGATCAGTTCCATAATTAATCCTGTGGCATTTCGTCTGGACCTCCCTCCTACGTTTAAAATTCATAATGTGTTTCACAAGTCATTACTTAAAAAGTATGTGGCACCAGTCATACCGTCACCTCTACCTCCGCCTTCAGTGGTGGTCAATGATAACGTGGAATTTCATGGGTCGAAAATCATTGACTCACGTCTCAGTCGCCGATCCCTTCAGTACTTGGTTCATTGGAGGGGGTATGGTCCTTGTGGAGAGGACGTGGGTCCCTGAGTCTGATGTTAACGCAGATCGATTGGTTCGGACCTTTCACACAACTCACCCGGGCAGACCTGGCCCTGAGGGTCCGGAGTCCCCTCGTAGAGGGGGGGGGTACTGTCATGGGTGTATCGCCACAAGGATCGTCGCGATTACACACTCTGACTTCTCACAGCTGAGTTGCTGTTTCTTTGTGTTTGGTAATGAGGGAGTTAATTTTACCTAGCTCTTTGCTAAGACTAGGTCCAGCCTCGCCCGGCTGCTTTTGATTATGTTCTAATTAGATTCCTTCATATACCTGCCAGTCTGCTTGTTAGATGCCGGTGAAAGCATTCATGTAGTCTAGCAGACTGGATCGGTTCTGAGAATACTTAAGCTAAGAGCTCCTTAGTTGTTTTTACTCTTATAGCTTATAGTTTATCTCTGAGACCTTAGGTGTTCCTACTGTGTGTGAGTGTTGTATGTAAGACTTTATTTACTTTATTTCTTGTCTTTCTTGTATGTCTTTCTGTTCATTAACCGTTACCTGTTCATTCCCTTTGGTGGTAATCAGGGTCCTTCTTAGGACTAGATTACAGTTGGCAGGGATTGATAGGAGACAGGGTTTACGCTGGTGGCCTGGACCTCTGTACCTTTAACAGTACCTCCAGGTAGAGGGATTAGTTAGGACCCCAGTTTAGGGTCAGCATAGACCCCAGTCACCCTCTAGCCGGAGACAGCGTATAACGGATTCCGTATTGACCCACTGGACTTTCTGTCAGGTAATTCTATGTTATCATATATCTATGCGCATGTTATATTGTATGTTGCCCTTTTGATATAGATTACTGTCATCACATATATATATATCTGCTATACAGCGTGACATGAAGGGACCATGCATACTAGGATTGGGGAGTGAGGTGGTGCCATACATCCTACGATAGGGATGGGGGGGACCATGTATACCATGATTGGGGGATGAAGGTACCATGCATACCAGCATAGGGGGTGAAGGGATCATGCAAACCAGGATTGGGGGGTGAGGGGGCCATGCATACCAGGATTGGGGGGTGATGGGGTACCATACATCCTGCGATAGGGATGAGGGGGGACCATGCATACCAGGATTGGGGGTGAAAGGACCATGCATTCCAGGATTGGGGGTGAGGGGACCATGCATACCATGATAGGGGGGTGTGAGGACCATGCATACCAAGATGTGAGGGTGAGAGGATCATGCATACCAGGATAGGGGGGTGAGAGGTCCATGCATACCAGGATAGGGGGGTGAGAGGATCATGCATACCAGGATAGGGGGGTGAGAGAACCATGCATACCAGGATAGGGGAGTGAGAGGAACATGCATAGTAGGATTGGGGGGTGAAGGGACCATTCATACCAGAATTAGGAGGTAAGGGGTTCCATGTATACCAGGATTGTGGATGAGGTGACCATGCATACCAGGATTGGGGGTTTGGGGGTACCATACATCATACGATAGGGATGAGGGGGCACCATGCATACCAGGATTGGGGATGAGGGGACCATACATACCAGAATTGGGAGGTAAGGGGTGCCATGTATACCAGCATTGCGGATGAGGGGACCATTTATACCAGGATTGGGGGTGAAGGGACCATGCATTGCAGAATTGGGGGGGTCTAGGGGACCATGTCTACCAGGATTGGGGGTGAGGTGACTATACATTTCAGGATTTGGAGGTGAGGGGACCATGCATATTAGGATTGGGGGTGAGGGGACCATGCATACCAGGATTGGGGGGAGAGGGACCATGCATACAATGGTGGAGGTTGATATAGGTAGGGGGTGAGGAGACCATGCACACCAGGATAAGGTGGTGAGGGAACCATGCATACCAGGATAGTGGGGGTGAGAGGACCATGCATACCAGGATGGGGGGGTGAGAGTACTATGCATACCATGATTGGAGATGAGGGGACGATGCATACCAGAATTGGGAGGAAAGAAGTGCCATGTATACCAGCACTAGGGATGAGGGGACCATTCATACCAGGATTGGGGAGAGGGGGGTAACATACATCCTATGATAGCGATGAGGGGGCACCATGCATACCAGGATTGAGGATGAGGGGACCATGCATACCAGAATTGGGAGGTAAGGGGTGCCATGTATACCAGCATTGGGGATGAGGGGACCATTCATACCAGGATTGGGGAAGGGGGGTAACATACATCCTATGATAGCGATGAGGGGGCACCATGCATACCAGGATTGAGGATGAGGGGACCATGCATACCAGAATTGGGAGGTAAGGGGTGCCATGTATACCAGCACTTGGGGATGAGGGGACCATTCATACCAGGATTGGGGAGAGGGGGGTAACATACATCCTATGATAGGATGAGGGGGCACCATGCATACCAGGATTAGGATGAGGGGACCATGCATACCAGAATTGGGAGGTAAGGGGTGCCATGTATACCAGCATTGGGATAAGGGGACCATTCATACCAGGATTGGGGGTGAGGTGTACATACATCCTATGAAAGGAGTGAGGGGGACCATGCATACCAGGATTAGGGTAGGGCACCATGCACACCAGAATTGGGGGTGAGGGGACCATGCATACAGGATTGAGGGTGAGGGGACTATAGCATTCCAGGATTGGGGTGAGGTGACCATGCATACCAGGATAGGGAGTGAGAGGACTTGCATACCAGGATAATGGCGTAAGGAGACCATGCATACCAGGATAGAGTGGTAAGGGAACCATGCATGTCAGGAATGGGGGTGAGGGACCATACAAATCAGGATTGGGGATGAGGGACCATGCATACACGATGGGGGTGAGAGGACCTTGCATACCAGGATTGGGGGGAGAGTGTACCATGCATAACAGCAAGCGGGTGAGGGGACCAAGCATACCCGGAAAGGGAGGTGAGCGGACCATGTATACCAGGATAGGGGGAAGAGAGGACTATGCATACCTGGATGGGGAGAGAGGGCCGTGCATACCAGGATTGGGGGGATGAGTGGACCATGAATACCAAGAAAGGGGGGTGAGAGGATCATGCATATCAGGATTGGGGATGAGGGGACCATGCATACCAGAATTAGGAGGTAAGGGGTGCCATGTATACCAGTATTGGGGATGAGGGGACCATGCTTACCAGGATTGGGGGGTGAGGGGGTATCATACATCCTATGATAGGGATGAGGGGGTACCATGCATACCAGGATTGGGAGGTGAGGGGACCATGCATACCAGGATTGGGGATGAGGGGACCATGCATACAGGAATTGAGAGGTAAAGGGTGCCATGTTTACCAGGATTGGGGATGAGGGGACCATACATACCAGGATTGGAGAGTGAGGGGTACCATACATCCTACGATAGTGATGAGGGGTGACCATGCATACCAGATTTGGGGGGGTGAGGGGACCATGCATACCAGGATAGGGAAGTGAGAGGACCTTGCATACCAGGATTGGGGGCTGAGGGGACCATGCATAGCAGGATAGGGGATGAGGGGACCATGCATACCAGGAAAGGGGGGTGAGAGGACCATGCATACCAGAATTGGGAAGTAAGGGGTGCCATGTATATCAGGATTGGGGATCAAGTGTCATGGGTGTATCGCCACAAGGATCGTCGCGATTACACACTCTGACTTCTCACAGCTGAGTTGCTGTTTCTTTGTGTTTGGTAATGAGGGAGTTAATTTTACCTAGCTCTTTGCTAAGACTAGGTCCAGCCTCGCCCGGCTGCTTTTGATTATGTTCTAATTAGATTCCTTCATATACCTGCCAGTCTGCTTGTTAGATGCCGGTGAAAGCATTCATGTAGTCTAGCAGACTGGATCGGTTCTGAGAATACTTAAGCTAAGAGCTCCTTAGTTGTTTTTACTCTTATAGCTTATAGTTTATCTCTGAGACCTTAGGTGTTCCTACTGTGTGTGAGTGTTGTATGTAAGACTTTATTTACTTTATTTCTTGTCTTTCTTGTATGTCTTTCTGTTCATTAACCGTTACCTGTTCATTCCCTTTGGTGGTAATCAGGGTCCTTCTTAGGACTAGATTACAGTTGGCAGGGATTGATAGGAGACAGGGTTTACGCTGGTGGCCTGGACCTCTGTACCTTTAACAGTACCTCCAGGTAGAGGGATTAGTTAGGACCCCAGTTTAGGGTCAGCATAGATCCCGGTCCACCTCTTTCCTGTTTCAGCTCATCAAGTCCTCAAGATTAACCCTGAGTTCAGCAGATATCGTGTCAGGTAAATCTATTCTATACTTACATGCTGATGTTGCTATACTAGTTGTTGTATAGAGTGTTGTTCCTGTATTAATAGTTTACTGACATTGTATACATATCATTAGACAGCGTGACATTTTCACCGGCCATACTAAAGATTCTCTCCAGCTGTCATGGATCCAGTAGCCCAGCTGGCCCGGCAGTTGCAGGGGTTGTCCATGGAGTTTGCAGACATTAAGTCCAAGGTTTTGTTCCCCCCGGAGCAAACCAGATCTGAACCTAAGGTTGCTCTCCCGGACAGGTTCACTGGTGGGCGGGACAAATTTTTTACTTTCCGGGAGGCATGTAAATTGTACTTTCGGCTGCGGCCTCGGTCATCTGGGAGTGAAGAGCAGAGGGTGGGAATTGTTATCTCGCTCTTACAAGGGGACCCTCAATCTTGGGCGTTCTCTATTCCTCCAGGCTCCCCAGATCTCCAGTCAGTGGATCGATTTTTTACTGCCCTGGGTCTGGTATATGATGATCCGGATCGAGTTTCCCTTGCTGAAACAAAGTTACGTAAAATACGGCAAGGAAATCGTCAGCGGAGGAATATTCTTCTGAGTTCCGTAGATGGGCAACAGATACTCAGTGGAATGACCCAGCTCTTAGGAGCCAGTTTTGTCAAGGGTTGTCTGACAAATTAAAAGATGTGTTGGCTCAGTATGATTCTCCTCCATCACTGGAGGCTGCTATGGCCCTCGCTATTCGCATGGATAGACGAATTCGGGGAAGACGCGAGGTAACTCCGCCTCCCGTGATGACTCCACCTACTACTAAAGTCCCTTATACTGAGGTTCCCCTGGTCTGTTCTGAGGAACCCATGCAGTTGGGAGGGACATCTTTTTGTAGGAGGGAATTGGCGGTGCACCGCAAGACTAGAAGGTGTTTCTTTTGCGGGAGAGAGGGACATTTTGTTGGGGGGTGTCCATCCCGGGCCTCTTTGAGCAAAGGAGTTAACCTGGGAGTGTGTATTTTTCCCCAAATCCCTCTCAGTTTCTCGTGCCTGCGGAGGTGGTGATTGGTACTAGAACTGAGAGGATTTCTGTTTTTCTTGATAGTGGGTCCGGGGCTAATCTGGTGGACGCTCGGTTTGCCCAGGTGCATGGTATGCAACTGAGTGTATTGGCCAAACCGGTCCCTATAGTCTCTATTGATTCTAGACCTCTCGGTCAAGGTAGCTTGGTACAAGCTGTTCATAACATAGATCTTCGAGTAGGGGCAAGACATAAAGAGCAATTGTCTTGTTATGTGTTGGAGGGTCTACCTACTCCTATTGTGTTGGGACTTCCTTGGTTGGCTAAACATAACCCAGTGATTGATTGGCAATCCGGAAAGATAAGCCAGTGGGGTGAATTTTGCAGGAATAACTGCATGAGCACGGTCATCAGTGCGGTTGTGCCTAGGACTTTGTCTCCTTTTCTGGAGGACTTTGGGGAGATGTTCTCAGAGGAGGGGTGTAAAGAGTTACCTCCTCATCGCGCATATGACTGCTCAATAAAGTTGCTTCCTGATGCCTTATCTCGTACTTTCCCAGGGGCCGGGAAGACGGATGATCCGGTTCCTATTCCTCAGGAGGGAGTTGTAGTGTCAGCTGTATGCTCTGAGCTTGAGGGGGAGGTATTGGGGGCTCAGGGGGACGCCCCGGTGGGACTTCCAGGGAGACTGATAGTTCCAGATCGGTTAAGACTGAAGGTTACGGGGAACCGTTACAAACGGATGGCTGATAGGGGGAGAGTTTCTGGTCTAGATCTGAAGGTGAACGATCTAGTTTGGTTGTCTACCAGGAATATAAAACTTAAAGTTTCCTCCTGGAGGTTGGGTCCCAGATTCATCGGGCCGTACAGGATCAGTTCCATAATTAATCCTGTGGCATTTCGTCTGGACCTCCCTCCTACGTTTAAAATTCATAATGTTTTCACAAGTCATTACTTAAAAAGTATGTGGCACCAGTCATACCGTCACCTCTACCTCCGCCTTCAGTGGTGGTCAATGATAACGTGGAATTTCATGGGTCGAAAATCATTGACTCACGTCTCAGTCGCCGATCCCTTCAGTACTTGGTTCATTGGAGGGGGTATGGTCCTTGTGGAGAGGACGTGGGTCCCTGAGTCTGATGTTAACGCAGATCGATTGGTTCGGACCTTTCACACAACTCAC
Source organism: Oophaga sylvatica (assembly GCA_033576555.1). NCBI lineage: Eukaryota > Metazoa > Chordata > Amphibia > Anura > Dendrobatidae > Oophaga > Oophaga sylvatica. Next base: position 486,846,925 of record JARQOD010000002.1, read on the forward strand.
CCGGGCAGACCTGGCCCTGAGGGTCCGGAGTCCCCTCGTAGAGGGGGGGGTACTGTCATGGGTGTATCGCCACAAGGATCGTCGCGATTACACACTCTGACTTCTCACAGCTGAGTTGCTGTTTCTTTGTGTTTGGTAATGAGGGAGTTAATTTTACCTAGCTCTTTGCTAAGACTAGGTCCAGCCTCGCCCGGCTGCTTTTGATTATGTTCTAATTAGATTCCTTCATATACCTGCCAGTCTGCTTGTTAGATGCCGGTGAAAGCATTCATGTAGTCTAGCAGACTGGATCGGTTCTGAGAATACTTAAGCTAAGAGCTCCTTAGTTGTTTTTACTCTTATAGCTTATAGTTTATCTCTGAGACCTTAGGTGTTCCTACTGTGTGTGAGTGTTGTATGTAAGACTTTATTTACTTTATTTCTTGTCTTTCTTGTATGTCTTTCTGTTCATTAACCGTTACCTGTTCATTCCCTTTGGTGGTAATCAGGGTCCTTCTTAGGACTAGTTTACAGTTGGCAGGGATTGATAGGAGACAGGGTTTACGCTGGTGGCCTGGACCTCTGTACCTTTAACAGTACCTCCAGGTAGAGGGATTAGTTAGGACCCCAGTTTAGGGTCAGCATAGACCCCAGTCACCCTCTAGCCGGAGACAGCGTATAACGGATTCCGTATTGACCCACTGGACTTTCTGTCAGGTAATTCTATGTTATCATATATCTATGCGCATGTTATATTGTATGTTGCCCTTTTGATATAGATTACTGTCATCACATATATATATATCTGCTATACAGCGTGACATGAAGGGACCATGCATACTAGGATTGGGGAGTGAGGTGGTGCCATACATCCTACGATAGGGATGGGGGGACCATGTATACCATGATTGGGGGATGAAGGTACCATGCATACCAGCATAGGGGGGTGAAGGGATCATGCAAACCAGGATTGGGGGGTGAGGGGGCCATGCATACCAGGATTGGGGGGTGATGGGGTACCATACATCCTGCGATAGGGATGAGGGGGGACCATGCATACCAGGATTGGGGGTGAAAGGACCATGCATTCCAGGATTGGGGGTGAGGGGACCATGCATACCATGATAGGGGGGTGTGAGGACCATGCATACCAAGATGTGAGGGTGAGAGGATCATGCATACCAGGATAGGGGGGTGAGAGGTCCATGCATACCAGGATAGGGGGGGTGAGAGGATCATGCATACCAGGATAGGGGGGTGAGAGAACCATGCATACCAGGATAGGGGAGTGAGAGGAACATGCATAGTAGGATTGGGGGGTGAAGGGACCATTCATACCAGAATTGGGAGGTAAGGGGTTCCATGTATACCAGGATTGTGGATGAGGTGACCATGCATACCAGGATTGGGGGTTGTGGGGGTACCATACATCATACGATAGGGATGAGGGGGCACCATGCATACCAGGATTGGGGATGAGGGGACCATACATACCAGAATTGGGAGGTAAGGGGTGCCATGTATACCAGCATTGCGGATGAGGGGACCATTTATACCAGGATTGGGGGTGAAGGGACCATGCATTGCAGAATTGGGGGGGTCTAGGGGACCATGTCTACCAGGATTGGGGGTGAGGTGACTATACATTTCAGGATTTGGAGGTGAGGGGACCATGCATATTAGGATTGGGGGTGAGGGGACCATGCATACCAGGATTGGGGGGAGAGGGACCATGCATACCAAGATAGGGGTGAGAGGACTATGCATACTAGGATAGGGGGGTGAGGAGACCATGCACACCAGGATAAGGTGGTGAGGGAACCATGCATACCAGGATAGTGGGGGTGAGAGGACCATGCATACCAGGATGGGGGGGTGAGAGTACTATGCATACCATGATTGGAGATGAGGGGACGATGCATACCAGAATTGGGAGGAAAGAAGTGCCATGTATACCAGCACTAGGGATGAGGGGACCATTCATACCAGGATTGGGGAGAGGGGGGTAACATACATCCTATGATAGCGATGAGGGGGCACCATGCATACCAGGATTGAGGATGAGGGGACCATGCATACCAAATTGGGAGGTAAGGGGTGCCATGTATACCAGCATTGGGGATGAGGGGACCATTCATACCAGGATTGGGGAGAGGGGGTAACATACATCCTATGATAGCGATGAGGGGGCACCATGCATACCAGGATTGAGGATGAGGGGACCATGCATACCAGAATTGGGAGGTAAGGGGTGCCATGTATACCAGCACTGGGGATGAGGGGACCATTCATACCAGGATTGGGGAGAGGGGGGTAACATACATCCTATGATAGCGATGAGGGGGCACCATGCATACCAGGATTGAGGATGAGGGGACCATGCATACCAGAATTGGGAGGTAAGGGGTGCCATGTATACCAGCATTGGGGATGAGGGGACCATTCATACCAGGATTGGGGAGAGGGGGGTAACATACATCCTATGATAGCGATGAGGGGGCACCATGCATACCAGGATTGAGGATGAGGGGACCATGCATACCAGAATTGGGAGGTAAGGGGTGCCATGTATACCAGCATGGGGATGAGGGGACCATTCATACCAGGATTGGGGAGAGGGGGGTAACATACATCCTATGATAGCGATGAGGGGGCACCATGCATACCAGGATTGAGGATGAGGGGACCATGCATACCAGAATTGGGAGGTAAGGGGTGCCATGTATACCAGCATTTGGGATAAGGGGACCATTCATACCAGGATTGGGGGGTGAGAGGGTAACATACATCCTATGAAAGGGATGAGGGGGGACCATGCATACCAGGATTAGGGGTGAGGGCACCATGCACACCAGAATTGGGGGGTGAGGGGACCATGCATACCAGGATTGAGGGTGAGGGGACTATGCATTCCAGGATTGGGGGTGAGGTGACCATGCATACCAGGATAGGGAGTGAGAGGACTATGCATACCAGGATAATGGCGTAAGGAGACCATGCATACCAGGATAGAGTGGTAAGGGAACCATGCATGTCAGGATTGGGGGTGAGGGGACCATACAAATCAGGATTGGGGATGAGGGGACCATGCATACCACGATGGGGGGTGAGAGGACCTTGCATACCAGGATTGGGGGGTGAGAGTACCATGCATAACAGCATAGCGGGTGAGGGGACCAAGCATACCAGGAAAGGGAGGTGAGCGGACCATGTATACCAGGATAGGGGGAAGAGAGGACTATGCATACCTGGATGGGGAGAGAGGGCCGTGCATACCAGGATTGGGGGGATGAGTGGACCATGAATACCAAGAAAGGGGGGTGAGAGGATCATGCATATCAGGATTGGGGATGAGGGGACCATGCATACCAGAATTAGGAGGTAAGGGGTGCCATGTATACCAGTATTGGGGATGAGGGGACCATGCTTACCAGGATTGGGGGGTGAGGGGGTATCATACATCCTATGATAGGGATGAGGGGGTACCATGCATACCAGGATTGGGAGGTGAGGGGACCATGCATACCAGGATTGGGGATGAGGGGACCATGCATACAGGAATTGAGAGGTAAAGGGTGCCATGTTTACCAGGATTGGGGATGAGGGGACCATACATACCAGGATTGGAGAGTGAGGGGTACCATACATCCTACGATAGTGATGAGGGGTGACCATGCATACCAGGATTGGGGGGTGAGGGGACCATGCATACCAGGATTGGGAATGAGGGGACCATGCATACCAGGATTGGGGGGTGAGTGGGTACCATACATTCTACGATAGGGATGAGGGAGGACCATGCATTCCTGGATTGGGTGAGAGAACCATGCATACCAGGATTGGGGTGAGGGGACCATGCAGACCAGTTTTGGGGGGTAAGGGGACCATGCAAACCAGGATTAGGGGGTGAGGGGACCATGCATACCAGGAATTGGGGTGAGGGGACCATGCATACCATGATAGGGGGTGAGAGGACCATGCATACCAGGATTGGGGATAAGGGGACCATGCATACCAGGATTGGGGATAAGGGGACCATGCATACCAGGATTGGGGGTGAGGGGGTACCATACATCCTACAATAGGGATGAGAGGGGACCATGCACACCATGATTGAGATGAAGGGACCATGCATACCTGAATTGAGAGGTAAGGGGTGCCATGTATACCAGGATTGGGGATGAGGGGACCATTCATACCAGGATTGGAGGGTGAGGGGTAACATACATCCTATGATATGGATGAGGGGTGACCATGCATACCAGGATTGGGGGGTGAGGGGACCATGCATACCAGGATTAGGGGGTGAGGGAAACATGCATTCCAGGATTGGGGGTGAGGGGACTATGCATTCCAGGATTGGGGGGTGAGGGGAAAATGCATACCAGGATTGCGGTTGAGGGGACTATGCGTTCCAGGATTGGGAGATGAGGGGACCATGCATACCAGGATTAGGAGGTAAGGGGACCATGCATACCAGGATTGCGGGGTGATGGGACCATGCATACCAGGATAGGGGGTGAGAGGACCATGCATACCAGGATAGGGGGTGAGGAGACCATGCATACCAGGATAGAGTGGTGAGGGAGCCATGCATATCAGAATCGGGGATGTGGGGAACATGCATACAAGGATGGGGGGGTGAGAGTACTATGCATACAAGGATAGGTGGGTGAGGGGACCATGTGTACCAGGATGGGGGTGAGAGGACTATGTATACCAGGATTGGGGGATGAGTGGACCATGCATACCAGGAAAGGGGGTTGAGAGGACCATACATACCAGGATAGGGGATGAGAGGACCATGCATACCATGATGGGGGGTGAGAGGACCATGCATACCAGGATTGGGAATGAGGCGACCATGCATACCAAAATTGGGAGGTAAGGGTTGCCATGTATTCCAG
>JARQOD010000002.1:486851910-486894702 GCA_033576555.1 Oophaga sylvatica
GATCGGGGATGAGGGGACCATGCATACCAGAACTGGGGAGTGAGGGTGTACGATACATCCTAAGATAGTGATGAGCGGTGACCATGCATACCAGAATTGGGGGGTGAGGGGATCATGCTTACCAGGATTGGGGGGTGAGGGGACCATGCATTCCAGGATTGGGGATTGAGGGGACCATGCATTCCAGGATTGGGGGGTGAAGGAACCATGCATACCAGGATTGGGCGGTGAGGGGACCATGCATACCAGGATTGGGGGTGAGGGGACTATGCGTTCCAGGATTGGGGATTGAGGGGACCATGCATTCCAGGATTGGGGGGTGAAGGAACCATGCATACCAGGATTGGGCGGTGAGGGGACCATGCATACCAGGATTGGGGGTGAGGGGACTATGCGTTCCAAGATTGGGGGTGAGGGGACCATACATACCAGGATAGGGGGGTGAGAGAACCATGCATACCAGGGTAGAAGGGTGAGGGGACCATGCATATCAGGATTGGGTGAGGGGACTATGCATATCAGGATTGGGGTTGAAGGGACCATGCTTACCAGGATGGGGGTGAGAGGACCATGAATACCAGGATTGGGGGGTGAGGGGGCCATGCATTCCAGTATTGGGGGATGAGGTGTAACATGCATACCAGGATAGGGGGGTGAGGGGTACCATGCATATCAGGATAGGGGGGGAGGCGACCATGCATACCAGAATTGGGAGGTAAGGGCTTCCATGTATACCATGATTGGGGGTGAGGGGGTACCATACATCCTATGATAGGGATGAGGGGGGACCATGCATACCAGGATTGGGGGGTGAGGGGACCATACATACCAGGATTGAGGGATGAGGGACCATGCATACCAGGATTGAGGGGTGAGGGGACTATGCATTCCAGGATTGGGGGAGGGGACCATGCATACCAGGATTGGGGGGTGAAGGGTCCATGTATACCAGGATGAGGAATGGGGTGCCATGCATACCGGATTGGGTGGGGGTGAGGGGACCATGCATACCAGGATTGAGGGGTGAGGGGACTATGCATTCCAGGATTGGGGGAGGGGTCCATGCATACCAGGATTGGGGGTGAGGGGACCATGTATACCAGGATGAGGAATGGGGTGCCATGCATACCAGGATTGGGTGGGGGTGAGGGGACCATGCATACCAGGATAGGGATGATGGGTACCATGCATACCAGGGTAGGGATGAGGGGTGCCATGCATACCAGGATAGGAGGGGGCAGCACATACCTGGATGGTAAACCATATACCTATAAAAATGCTTGCCTTCCGGGCGTAGAACGGGTTCATAGATAGTATATATATATATAATATATATAAATACATGGGCTCAGTATATACAACATGATATTCCCATTGCTCCTTATACACTTTATGATGGCCCCCCGCAGCTCACCATATATATTGCGATGGCAAGACAGGTCCCTATAAACAGGATGATGACCCCACAGACAACTATAAGTAGTATAATGACACCATATCCCACTATATACAGTAAGATGGCCCCCACTGATCTCTATATACAATATGATGGCCATACAAATCCCTATATATGGTTTGATGGCCCCAAAGCCCCTTATATATAGTATGATGGCTTTGACAACTCTCTATATATAGTTTGATTTTTCTGCATCCATCCAAGCACCATAATGATAATAAAAAAAGCAACTTATATTCACCTAATCCTGGCTCACCATCCACTTCAGTATCCATCTCCTTGTCAGGCTTGCCTAGCAGTAGGCTGGCGCAAAGGCGACATCACTACGACGACTCCAGCCTTTCAAATAGCCTGTGGTCTGCTTGAGTAGCTGGCAGAGCAGGGAGCAAATGGCTGCCTGCCCTGCTCAAGTTGCTAACAGCATCAGCATCCTGTGTACACTGATAATGTTAACAGTTTTGCAGTACGATGCTGTCAACATCCGAATCAGCACATCAGGTATTTCCCACATTTGACGGATAACCAGTCTGGCCCTTACCTCCCCTCCTTTTTGCTCTCAAATGCAGCCTTTTGTTCTTTCATTCATTGACGATGAGAATTCATCTTACTCATAACATTGGCAAACTAATTTTTACTACGTGCAGTGAAAATTCTCTGGTGCCAGCAGCGGGGTCAGTGGTTAAGTAACTGCAAGTATGCAGTATGCATACTCCTGGTCATATTCTGATTTGACTGTATTAGGCCTGGCTCAATGGAAGTGTATTGGTCGAGGCTGGAAAGATCTAGCCAGAATGTGGCGGGGAGTATGCAAAACACTTACTTGCGGTCCCATGACCACCATTCCTGACACCACCACTGTAAAATCCTCACAGCATGCAGTGCACGAGATGTGAGGATTCACAAGCCTGCTGTCACATAGAGTGGCTACAGACTTATAGTTTAAGACCAGACAACCCTTTTAATGCTTACTACATATTTAATGCATTTGTAAAATGCTTGTAAGTATGAACATGTCTTTTGTTTGGGATTTGCTGGCCAGCCAGGAAACCAAGGATAAACTTTAATTCCTTTTGAGGATCCACACTTTTATGTTCAATCTCTTATAAGGTCAATAAAAGGAATCTTAAGTAACTTGTCCTTCAACTCAACTATTTTCAGTCTGATGTTAGTTTGGCAAAGTGAGAATTTAGAAGGGTCAAGAAAAGCTCAGCCGAAGAAAAGGTCTGTATCTCACACTGACTATAGAGCCAAAATCTGCATCAATTATACTTCAATAACACTACAAAGGGTGGAATTTTTACAGAATAAACACCCTTGTGATCCCAATTGACATTTTTGTATATAAGGCCTGGAATTATCCCAGAAACAATAATTTGAAAGCAGAATGGACTATTCACCAGATGTCTCTCAGAGAGCAATGGTGTAGGTCATGTCAGTGTCTTGGGTTAACTGTATTACACTAATCATTAGTAAATTTATATGCTATGGAGTTTACTAAAGAAATACACAATTTTCTAAAATTTCAAATAATTAATATTTATGTAAACACATCCTCCCAGAGTTGTCACATATGGTACTTATACCCTCAGAGGTGCATCCAATGTCTTTAGGATAGACTTATCAAGCTGTTAAAATTATTTTATTAGTCAGCACAGTGTATCATCACACATTTCAGGGTACTTTAATTTGCTTGAGAAGATTAACATTGAGAACCTGTTCTATAAGTTATTCTAAATGATTGCTGTTTGTTCTTTATTCATCCCTCTTATTAAGTCTAAGTACTTAAATTTGCATACCCTATTGACATATAGTGGGTACAGAAAGTATTCAGACCCCTTTAAATTTTTCATTGCAGCCATTTGGTAAATTCAAAAAAGTTAATTTTTTTCTCATTAGTCTACACACTGCACCCCATTTTGACTGAAAAAAAATGGAAATGTAGAAATTTTTGAAAATTTATTAAAATAGAGAAACTGAAATATCACATGGTTATAAGTATGCAGACCCATTGCTCAGACACTCGTATTTAAGTCACATGCTGTCCATTTCCTTGTGATCCTTCTTGAGATGGTTCTACTCCTTTGGAGTCCAGCTGTGTTTAACTAAACTAATAGGACTTGATTTTTAAAGGCACACACCTGTCTATATAAGACCTCACAGTGCATGTTAGACCAAATGAGAATCATGAGGTCAAAGGAACTGGCCAAGGAGCTCAGAGACAAAATTGTGGCAAGGCACACATCTGGCCAAGGTACAAAGAGAATTTCTGCAGTACTCAAAGTTCCTAAGAGCACAGTGGCCCCCATAATCCTTATATGGAATAATTTTGGGACCACCAGAAGTCGTCCTAGACCTGGCCGTCCAGCCAAACTGAGCAATTATGGAAAAAGAGCCTTGGTGAGAGAGGTAAAGTAGAACTCCAAGATCACTGTGGCTGAACTCCACAGATGCAGTAGGGAGATGGGAGAAAGTTCCACAAAGTCAACTATCATTGCAACCTCTACCAGTTGGGTCTTTATAGCAGAGTGGCCCGACGGAAGCCTCTCCTCAGTGCAAGACATATGAAAGCCCGCATACAGTTTTCTAAAAAGTACATGAAGGACTCCCAGACTATGAGAAATAAGATTCTCTGGTCTGATGAGATGAAGACAGAACTCTTTGGTAATAATTCTAAGTGGTATGTGTGGAGAAAACCAGGCACTGCTCATCACCTGCCCAATACAATCCCAACAGTGAAACATGGTGGTGGCAGCATCATGCTAAGGGGGTGTTTTTCAGCTGCAGGGACAGGATGACTGGTTGCAATTGAAGGAAACATGAATGCAGCCAAGTACAGAGATATCCTGGATGAAAACCTCTTCCAGAGTGCTCTGGATCTCAGATTTGGCGAAGGTTCACCTTCCAACAATACAATGACCCTAAGCATACAGCTAAAATAACAAAGGAGTGGCTTCAGAACAACTCTGTAACCATTCTTGACTGGCCCAGCTAGAGCCCTGAACTAAACCCAATTGAACATCTCTGGAGAGACCTGAAAATGGCTGTACACCAATGTTCACCATCCAACCTAACGGAACTGGAGAGGATCTGCAAAGAAGAATGGCAGAGGATCCCCAAATCAGTTGTGAAAAGCTTGTTGCATCATTCCCAAGAAGACTCATGGCTTCTACTCAATCACTGAGCAAAGGGTCTGAATACTTATGACCATGTGATATTTCAGTTTTTCTTTTTTAACAAATAAACATGGCCAGGGGCATTACATATCGCTGACAGGGCACTGGGTGATTCTAATGGCTGTGGGGACATGCGGGCAAGGGGCTGCTCCACAAGTCTTGGAATCCCCAATGCTTGGGGCACAAACTCTGTATCTAAGACTTCATCCACTGCTTCTGACTCCTCCACCTCCTCTAGGACCTGATACTTGTGCCATCTGAGTGTGGGTGTGCGAAAAAGCAGTTTGTGCTGTTGCTAAGTGATATCAGGGCACCCAGCACAGAAGCCTTACACTCGTACTTCACTCACTTCGTCTTAATTGAAACTATTTCAAAGCTGTAAATGCTGGCCCAGACTCTGATACTCATGCCTCATGCATGGCCCATGCTTAACTGATGCTGTGCCATAATAAAATTTATACCGTGGGTCAATTGATGTCACTTTTCCAGGGTCTGCCTCTAATTTTTGGAAATGCTTGGACTCCAAGTTGGGTCTCCTTCATGTGTGTTGCCTGCATTTGGCTGGGCTCTCAGACCACCAGACCTACATCTGTCACTCATCCACCTGTTACTGATCAATGTTTAAGCTAAAAATGCTGGTTCAAGCACTGTCACAGGCCCTGTCCCATACATCCATGCTGCGCAATTATACTTTTTGTACTCTGGGCCAATTGATGCTAATTTTCCTGATGTCTGCCCAAAATTTGAGCTGGTTTGGCAGATTTTTGGCCCCCCTGAAGGTGTTGTCTATGCGTTTAGTTTTGCCTCCCATTGAACTTAATGAGGTTTGGATATGTTCGATGAACTGTTAGGCGAACTGCTCTGAGAACATCGGGATGTTCGCCAACCCAAACTGAACGGAGCCTTAAAAGGTTCGTTCCTCTCTTGTGCCATGAATGTATTCGGTCATGAATGTATTTTGTTTCACATACTACCCTTCTCTCCCCTTCCTTTATAATTTCTATGACTGCCCCAAGTTGTGTGAAAAATTCAGTATTTGGTCAGTATTTCACATTAGTTTTTGTAAGACAAAACCAAGAGTGGGTGAAAAATGCAGAAGTGGTGACGTTTCTATTATACTTTTCATACAATTGTTCATCTCGTGTTCTTGGCTTACAAATTCTGATGTGAAATACTGACCAAATATTGAATGTGTAAAGGTAGCATGTTGAAATACTTTTGACTGTACTACATTTAAGGACCTTGTAATGTAAGGAGTACAGTTCATATAGTGTCTTGTGCTTGGGTGCGATGAAAACACAGGAGTCACAGGTTTGATATAGAAGGTCTTGTATTACTTCATACAAGTGGCAATAATAGTCACACAGTTTGCAGATACAAAAGCAGGAGACACAGCAGGCCAGAGTAACTTAAGCTCAGCAATCACTCTCCACAACAGGTTCAGGATCTCTTCTCTGTTACCATAAGTCCATGCAAACGTGGATTTATCAAATAGCAAGGTTCCAAAGTCCACGAGTGTTCCAAAGTTCCACAATAGGAAATAACTGGAGTACAAGGTCCAAGGCTTCCAGGAGTCAGGTCACAGGTACACTGCAGGCTTGATTCTGAAGCACTGATTGCTCAGCTGTGGCTGCTTAAGAAGCAAGAGGGAGAGAATCAGGGCGGGAACATGCAAGCTGGAAACTCCATATTGACTGAGGGCAAGACAGCTGCAGCAAGACAGAAAGTAAAATGGCTGACGGAAAAACTGAGTTTCAGGAACATGTACACAGAACCTTACATTACTCCCCCCTTAGGGACAACCTCCGGATGACCTCAGACCAGGCTTGTGTGGGTACCTCTGATGAAACTGACGGAGCAAGCGAGGAGCATTAACGTTATTGACTGGCTCCCATGAGTTGTCCTCCACTGGGTAGCCCTGCCATTTAATCAAATATTGTAACTGATTTCTATACAACCTGGAATCTAGAATCCTTTCCACCACAAATTCTTCCTGACCATCGACTAGCACTGGGTCAGGGCAAGGAGAAGAACGTCCAGGAAACGTATTGGGTGTCGCAGCCTTTAGTAGAGATACATGAAAGACAGGGTGGATTCTCATAGTTCTGGGCAGTTGAAGACGACAAGCGACAGCACTTATAATTTTACTGATTTTATAAGGTCCAATGTATTTATGTCCCAACTTAGATGATGGAATTCTTAACTTAAGATTTCTGGTTGACAGCCAGACCAGGTCTCCTACCTTGAAAGCTGGTGCAGGTTTATGAAATTTATCTGCGGCTTTCTTGTACCTTTCCTGAGCCAATTCCAGATTTCCCTTTAGAAGATCCATATTCTTTTGTAAAGACGTGATTCTTTCAGCCACTGCTGGCAAAGGCGTTTCTATGGGAAATCGAGGAAGAATATTAGGATGATAACCTAAATTGGAGTAAAAAGGAGACTGCTTAGTGGAGGCGCTCTGAGAGTTGTTATAAGAGAACTCAGCCAGTGGAAGTAGATCCACCCAATCATCCTGTAGGTGGCAGATAAAGCAGCGAAGATACTGCTCCAGGGTCTGATTGGTTCGTTCCGTCTGTCCATTAGTCTGAGGATGAAAAGCAGAAGAAAGGTTCACTTTAATGTCCAATGCTGCACAGAAATTTTGCCAAAACCTTGAAGTGAATTGCACCCCTCGATCCGAAATAACCTCATCTGGTACTCCATGTAAGCAAAACACATTTTTAATCATCAAATCTGATGTCTGTCTTGCAGTGGGTAAGCCGACACAAGGGATAAAATGAGCTGCTTTTGTTAAACGATCAACCACCACTAGAATGGTGTTCTTCCCTTGAGAGGTTGGTAACTCCACAATGAAGTCCATAGAAATGGTTCCCCACGGGCGGGACGGGGTGGGAAGAGGTTGCAACAGACCAGTTGGTGAGGAGCGAGGTGTTTTGCATCTTGCACAGACTTCACATGAAGTGACATAGTTTAAAACATCCTTCCTGCAAGTGGGCCACCAAAAGAAACGAGAAAGAAATTCCTGTGTCTTTAGAATTCCTCTATGCCCAGCTATCTTGGAATCGTGAATGAGTTGCAATACTCTTAATCTGACTGTTTCAGGAATATACAGACGTTGTCCCTGAATCCACACACCATTCTTAAAGACAAGACTTACGTCCCTTGGGGGTTGTGCCAAAAAGGAATCCGCATGGTATGCTTCCTTGATGTCCTTAAGTAGGCAGCAACTAACAGAATGGATTTTAACAGGGAAAAATGCAAAGTACTACATCTGGGCAATAAAAATGAAAAAAGCATATACAAAATGGGAGGAATAGGGCTAAGTAACAGCACATGTGAAAAAGACTTGGGTATACTAATTGATCACAGACTTAACATGAGTCAACAGTGTGATGCAGCAGCAAAAAAGGCAAATGCAATTCTAGGATGTATCAACAGAAGCATACAGTCTAGATCACGTGAGGTCATTATTGCCCTCTACTCCTCTTTGGTCAGACCTCATTGGAATACTGTGTCCAGTTTTGGGCACCACATTTTAAAAAAGACATCAACAAACTGGAGCAAGTTCATAGAAGAGCCACCAGAATGGTGACCGGTCTGCAAACCATGTCCTATGAGGAACGGTTGCAGGATTTGGGAATGTTTAGCTTGCAAAAAAGAAGACTGAGAGGAGACTTAATAGCTGTCTACAAATATCTCAAGGGCTGTCACATTATAGAAGGATCATCTTTATTCTCATTTGCGCAAGGAAAGACTAGAAGCAATGGGATGAAACTGAATGGGAGGAGACACAGATTAGATATTAGAAAAAAACTTTTTGACAGTTAGGGTGATCAATGAGTGGAACAGGCTGCCATGAGAGGTGGTGAGTTCTCCTTCAATGGAAGTCTTCAAACAGAGGCTGGACAGACATCTGTCTGGATGATTTAGAGAATCCTGCTTTGAGCAGGGGGTTGGACCAGATGGCCCAGGAGGTCCCTTCCAACTCTACCATTCTATGATTCTATGATTCTATGATTCTAGGTCTTGATTATGAATCACTCCCAGGAATCTAGAGTCAGGAAGAATAGTCTTAGGAGGAGTAAGTGGACGTGTCTCTGCTGAATAAATCCTAGAGAGTGCATCAGCCTTTCCATTGCGCGATCCTGGTCTATAAGAAATGATAAAATTAAATTGGTTTAAGAAAAGATTCCAGCGAGCCTGGCGAGGAGTCAGGCACTTAGCCGACCTGATAAATTCAAGGTTACGATGGTCTGTCAGGACGACTATTTGCTGTGCAGCACCCTGAAGAAGGTGTCTCCATTCTTTGAAGGTGGCAATAATGGCCAACAACTCTCTATTGCCCACATCGTAGTTCCTCTCAGCCGAAGACAACTGCTGGGAAAAGAAGGCACAGGGATGCAAGACATTATTCTCACCTGTTCTCTGAGAGAGTATAGCTCCAACGGCACAGTCTGAAGCATCCACCTCTATTATGAAGGCAAGTTCGGGGTTGGGATGTACTAAGATAGGTGCAGTGGTAAATTTATCTTTTAGACGGGAAAATGCTTCCTGGGCTTGGGGAGTCCAGGAGAACCTAGACTATTTCCGGGTAAGTTGGGTGATAGGTGACACTACCTCAGAGAAATTCCTAATGAAACGTCTATAGAAATTGGCAAACCCGATGAAGCGCTGCACCTCCTTCACATTTCTAGGACTTGGCCAATCCTTGATGGCTTGGGTCTTGCTTCCATCCATACTAATTCCTTGTGTAGACAGTACATACCCCAGAAATTGAATTTCGGTCCTATGGAATTCACACTTTTCAAGTTTGATGTAAAGATGATTTTGTCTTAGACGTTCCAAGACCATTCTCACATGTCCATGATGTTCCTCTGTGGAGTTAGAAAAAATTAGAATATCATCCAAATAAATCACCACGAATGTATCTAGGAGATCCCTGAAGATGTCATTCACCAAGTGTTGGAAAGTGGCTGGGGCGGTACTCAGACCAAAAGGCATAACTAGATATTCAAAGTGTCCATAGCGTGACCTGAATGCAGTCTTCCATTCATCCCCAGGTCTAATACGGACTAAGTTATAGGCCCCACGGAGATCTAGTTTAGAGAAAATTTTGGCATGTCGCACTCTCTCCAATAACTCAGGGATTAAAGGCAATGGATAACGGTTTCTAATAGTAACCTTATTGAGTTCCCTATAGTCTACGCAGGGTCTCAGAGATCCATCTTTCTTCTTTACAAAGAAGATGGGTGCACCTGCAGGAGATGAAGAGGGGCGTATGAAGCCCTTGGCTAGATTTTCGTCTATGTAATCCTTTAAAGCCTTTAGCTCGGGCCCCGCCAGGGGGTAGATCTTACCAAAAGGTATCTCTGCTCCAGGCAATAATTCAATTGGACAATCATATGGACGGTGAGGGGGAAGCTGGTCAGCGTTCTTCTTGTCACATAAATCCACATAGTCCTGGTATACAGCTGTGTAGTTCAGGGACTGACATGGTTCCTTTAGGAACAGAGCAAGCTGAAACTTTTGGACTCATCTGTTTCTCTGGAAAGTGTAATTCCTTGGTCTCCCAGTTAATGGTAGGATTCTGAGCCTGCAGCCATGGTAGCCCTAGAATAATGGGAAAGTGGGGAGAAGAGATAAGCATAAAGGACAGTTTCTCTTGATGATCTTTACCCATAAGAACCCTCAAAGGCTCTGTTTCCTGATCCACTGGTCCAGAGGTCAGCAGGGAGCCATCCACAGTTTCCATCTGTACTGGAGTAGCCTTCTTCACTGAACGTATCCCCTGTTTCAGAGCAAAGGAGACATCCATAAAATTTCCACTTGCCCCTGAGTCGATCATAGCAGAGCTAGACACCCAAGCTGAGTCAACACAGAGTTTGATGGAAAGAAAGCAATGAGAATTGTTTTTCTTACAACTCAGCTGGGACACCGCTGAGGAAACTTGAAAAATTGCAGCGTTTACACAGTCAACGTCCTCAGAAGTAACGGAGTTTAAGTCCGAGAAATCAAGATCTGTTGCTGCAGATCTCTCTGGAGCCTGAGGCTCGGACCTGACAGATCCCCTCTCGCAACACTCACAGTGAATGAGTGCTGCAGTAGTCTTACGAGAACGGCTGGGGCAGTTTATAATGAAGTGCCCTGACTTACCACAATAGAAACATAGATTCTCCTTAAAACGATGTTCCTTGCGTGCATCACTAACCCGTCATTGTAAAGAGTCTACCTGCATGGGTTCAGGTTCAGGTTCCCGTGTGATCCTACTCAAAGGTTCCTTAGCTGGAGAGGAAGGTAGGAAAAGGTTAGTGCGATTGCTTTCGAACGATCTCTCTTGCCTGCGTTCAGTCAGACGAGTATCAATACGGATGCAGTAGTTAATAAAGTCGCCTAACGCAGTGGGAGGGTCGGGCACGAGCAAGTTCATCCTTAATCAGTGGAGATAACCCTTTTCGAAAAATAGATTTTTTGGCGGAACTGTCCCAGGTGGTATCAAGGGCCCATCTCCTGAAATCCAAGGCATATTCAGCTACCGAGTGCTTACCTTGGCGCAAAGCTAACATGGCTGCTTCAGCTGTTGCACCTCGATTGGGGTCATCAAACACCTGTCCCATGGCTGAAATGAAAGCATCAAGATGATCCAAACATTCATCCTCAGTCTCAATCAGAGGGTTTGCCCACATCAAAGCCTTGTTGGTAAGCAACATAATTATAGTAAGCACTTTAGATCGTTCAGTGGGAAATTGTGAAGCATGTGCAGAAAAAAAAAGATTGCATTGATTAATAAATCCCCTGAATTTCTCACGTTCACCGCCAAAACGAAAAGGGGGCAACTTGGGAATCCCAGAACTCGGGGCTACGGCAGGAGCCTGGACTCGCTCCTCTAGAACCTCAATCCTGGCTCGCAAATCCTGGGCAGTCTGTCCAAACACTTGCAAATTGTGATTAGTGAGGTCCTGTAGGTTTGTAAAACGGGTTTTTATAGTTTGCAAATCTGCAAGGATATTATCAGTCACTCCGCAAAGTTCCTTTATGCGGGCCTCCATTTTCCAGATCTTTTAAGACAGGAGTACTGGAAGGAGAGGAGAAGAAAAAAAAAACATAGTGTTTACCTGTGGTAACACTGCAGAGAGAAAAAAAAAAATTAAGGGAACTGCTCACCTGGAATGGTTGTGAGAAGTCACAACCACTATCATCACAGAAAGTTCAACCGGACATCTGATATCCACAGTTACAGCAGACACAAAAGAGGAAAGAAAAAAAAAACAATAGTGTTTACCTGTGGTAACACTGCAGAAAAAAAAACTTAAGGGAATTGCTCACCTGGAATGGTTGTGAGAAGTCACAACCACTGTCATCACAGAAAGTACAACCGGACATCTGATATCCACAGTTACAGCAGACACAGCCTTTCCAGACCCAGCAGACACTAACGTTTGGCTTCAGAATCTTGTAATGTAAGGAGTACAGTTCATATAGTGTCTTGTGCTTGGGTGCGATGAAAACACAGGAGTCACAGGTTTGATATAGAAGGTCTTGTATTACTTCATACAAGTGGCAATAATAGTCACACAGTTTGCAGATACAAAAGCAGGAGACACAGCAGGCCAGAGTAACTTAAGCTCAGCAATCACTCTCCACAACAGGTTCAGGATCTCTTCTCTGTTACCATAAGTCCATGCAAACGTGGATTTATCAAATAGCAAGGTTCCAAAGTCCACGAGTGTTCCAAAGTTCCACAATAGGAAATAACTGGAGTACAAGGTCCAAGGCTTCCAGGGTCAGGTCACAGGTACACTGCAGGCTTGATTCTGAAGCACTGATTGCTCAGCTGTGGCTGCTTAAGAAGCAAGAGGGAGAGAATCAGGGCGGGAACATGCAAGCTGGAAACTCCATATTGACTGAGGGCAAGACAGCTGCAGCAAGACAGAAAGTAAAATGGCTGACGGAAAAACTGAGTTTCAGGAACATGTACACAGAATCTTACAGACCTTTAGGTCCTTAGAGATCACATAGATATATGTAATTTCTTGCAATATACCCTTTGTGTTTTATGTTCAATCTACTCTTGTTAATTATTCCAAAAGTATGATGTTCTAGATGTTGATTAATGATATTTACCAATCTACCCTTCTTTGTTAACTCATGCAGTCCTCCAGCATGGGGCACACATTTTGACTTTAATTCTGTTTATTTTTTGTGTAAAAAATTACTAAAATGTTAATAAATCTCTTTTGAAACTAAATCTTACTATAATATACCGAAACACAACATGGAAGCAGAACACGTGTAAATTTCTAAAAATGAATTTTTATTGAGATCTACAACTATAATAATAAACTAAAAAAGGAGAAGTGTTAAATGAGTTCCCCATCACCAGAGGAATATAGGATTCTGCAAAATGAACAAAAATAAATTAATCATTACAAGGTCTCAGTCCACTGAGCTGATGATAAATGAGTGGGGAAAATCAGGACAATGATGTGTTAACTTCAAAAGGTAAGTTCCAAACTTCCAAACCCCAAATATTAATCTTTTTGTAAGATTGATGACAGAGGAGTTCAAGTGGATACCATACATAATAATAATCTGACTAGGAAACAAAGGGTCGCTCTGCAGGAATTTAAACAATTGAAAGAAGTGTTAATAAAGGCAGAAATGTTGTTTTGTGGCCTACCATAATGTATGAAAGGGAAACATTCCACCAGTTAAGGAACATGAAGTGTTATAAAAGACTTTCCTTCAACCCCACCTCTGTCTTCCAGACTCAGCTGCAAGAAATCATAGAGGAAGCATTACAACAAGGGCTTATACCTAAAAACATCTAAGATGGACTTGTCCCAGAATATCCACAGACCCCTGTTTTTATTTACTCCCAAAAGTGCACAAGGATTTGACTTCATCACCTTGCCGCTTCATAGCATCTAGCAATGGAGGACTCAATGAAATGGTAGGTAAATAACTTGATTACCATTGTAGAAAATCTTCTATCTTACCTAAGGGACACAGGAGATGTCCTTAAGAAGTTAAATATTTAACTTGAGCAGGATGTGTGGCTCGTCACCTTTGACATCAAACTTTTGTATACCTCTTTTAGACATCGGGATGGCCTAAAGGCTGTGAACATCTTTTTATGTATGACTATTATGGATCATAGATTTTCAATTTTTATTATTTTTATGGAGATCCTCTACCTACAGCTCCAGAGAACAGCTATGGGGGCAGTGTTTGCATCCTCAAATGCTAATTTGTTCCTGGGGCTGTGGGAGAAGAATATCTTCTTTACTAATCTCACCCCATCGATTACTAAGATATTATTCTGGACCCAGTATATTGATGATGCCCTGGCTATCTGGCAAGGGAGTGAACAGGAACTAATTACATTTGTCAAACAACTGAATGAAAACAAGGATAATATTAAGCTTACCTGTCATTACAGCCAAACGGATGTTGAATTCCTGGACATAAACATCTGCAAGGAAGCTGATGGGTTGAAACATACTGAGATCTATAGAAAGGATACAGCGGTTAACGCTCTGCTACATGCATCATTGTCTCATCCACGTTCATTAAAGAACAGTATTCCTGTGAGTCAGTTTGTTCTAATAAGGCGTATGTTCAGGGGACTCATCTTTTTCCAGACAATCTTAAGACCTTGCATCCAGTTTTAAGGAACATGGTTATTTGTGACATGCCATCAGAAGGGGGTTGGAGAAGGGCTTCCAGATCTAAATGTGAAGATTTGTTACAAGTAGTGTTGAGCGATACTTTCCGATATCCAAAAGTATCGGAATCGGAATGGTATCGCCGATACCCAAAAAATATCGGCGATACCCGATACCGATACTGGAAATCCAATGTAAGTCTATGGGAACAAAATATCGGAATTAAAAAAAACCCATTCTTGCCTTGTTGGTTAATTGTACATGAAGGAAAACAACAAAGAGTAATGTAGAATGTATTGGGGAAGGTTGAGGAGACATTAAAGGCATATATGTTTAACCCAATCAAATGGAATAGCATAAATTTTTTTTTTTTTTAAAGATGTTCGGATTGACGAAGAAATTGACAATGTTGTTAACGTTTTTTCTATTTTGGCAAATATGTATATTTCACAACTTCCATGCTCTTCACCTTTTTAACTTTTGACACACTTTCTCCTTCATAATCTTCAGCAGCATCATCTTTTTCATCAAATTATTATTCATCTTCACCTTCTTTCTCTTCTTCTTAAACTTCTGCTATTCATCTTTTTGTTAACATTACTCATATTCTTCTTATTAAACTATTATTCTTATTCATATTCTACTTCATCTTCTTCATCATATTCTTATTTTGGACAGAGATTCCTGTACTTGTAATCTGTCAAAGTATGAATTTTTCATCCTTCCGTTCTTGCTGTCACAAAAGATTTAAATTACAACAGTATTTGTCCGTGTTCAGTTTAGCCTGCAGCAGCAGGCATTTTCCAGGGGCACCACGAGGAGGAACGGACTCACCCCCATACACTGCTTAGTCTTCTTCTGCTTATAATTTAGAGCATATATTTTGCTCTTCATTTTGGTCTTATACTTCATGTTCTTCTGCTTTTTGATCTTCTGCTTATTGTTCTTAAGTCTCTTGTTCTGTATCTTGTAGTTTGTCTTAACCTTCTTAGTCCTGTTTGGTAATCTTTTATTTCTTCTTTGTGATGGTGTTTAGGCTGGTTGGCTTGATGCTCGTCGTCCTTGTGGTGGTCATATTCTTCGGGTGGTCATCAGGGTCGTCGTCTTCATTGTTGGAGATCCAGAGTGATTTCCCAAAAAAACATTGAAAAAATCTTCAATTTGTAAATGTAGCACAAGGTACAAGAGCCAATGCAAGTAACGAGGACCAGCTGACTGTGCTGGAACCCGGAGGGGCAGCAGAAGGAAAAGAGCCAATGGCACAACCAAGGACCAGCTACGTACTGGGACACGTTACTAAGCAGGAGGTACCTGTGCTCCAAAGCACTACCAAGGACCAGCAGACGTTGCTGGAACTCGGATACCGAGATGGAGGCACCTAGGCCAAAGGCACTGCGGAGAACCAGCTGACAGGTATTGGAACCCGGACTGGGTAGCAGAAGGTACAAGAGCCAATGCAAGTGACGAGGACCAGCTGACTGTGCTGGAACCCGGAGGGGCAGCAGAAGGAAAAGAGCCAATGGCACAACCGAGGACCAGCTGACGTTACTGGGACACGGTTACTAAGCAGGAGGTACCTGTGCTCCAAAGCACTACCAAGGACCAGCAGACGTTGCTGGAACTCGGATACCGAGATGGAGGCACCTAGGCCAAAGGCACTTGGAGAACCAGCTGACGGTACTGGAACCCGGACGGGTAGCAGAAGGTACCCATGGAAATTTAAGTTGACAGGCCGCGAGCCAGCCGCAGTTACCGAATCCCACAGTACTACAGTGGGTGATTGTCCTATTGTCACAACGGAAACAGCCTTTATTTGCGTATCCCGCAGCACACATAGGAAGCACCTAAACTCCAGGCACCATAGAGTCGGCTAACCCGACTGCAACACGACAGGACAACTTATTGGAGGCTAAGTGACGTTTACACTGACAGGAAACAGATGGCGTGCTGTAACTAGTCTGGGCAGGAGTGAGTACCCGTGCCAATGACACTTCCGAGCAACAACTGTCGGTGTTGGAGCCCAGGGATGAGAAGAGAACAGGGTGGAGGCAGCAGGACTTTTTGCCGTTCACACAGCAGGGGAACAGCTGACATTACTGAACCCCAATAACACAGGAGCAAGTGTTCACTGTGCTAACAGCACTTCCGAGCAACAACTGGCGGTGTTGCAGCCCAGGCATGAGAAGACAACAGGGTGGAGGCAGCAGGACTGTTTGCCGTACACACAGCAGGGGAACAGCTGACATTACTGAACCCCAGTAACACAGGAGCAAGTGTTGACTGTGCTAACAGCACTTCCGAGCAACAACTGGCGGTGTTGTAGCCCAGGCATGAGAAGACAACAGGGTGGAGGCAGCAGGACTGTTTGCCATACACACAGCAGGGAACAGCTGACATTACTGAACCTCAATAACACAGGAGCAAGTGTTCACTGTGCTAACAGCACTTCCGAGCAACAACTGGCGGTGTTGTAGCCCAGGCATGAGAAGACAACAGGGTGGAGGCAGCAGGACTGTTTGCCGTACACACAGCAGGGGAACAGCTGACATTACTGAACCCAGTAACACAGGAGCAAGTGTTGACTGTGCTAACAGCACTTCCGAGCAACAACTGGCGGTGTTGTAGCCCAGGCATGAGAAGACAACAGGGTGGAGGCAGCAGGACTGTTTGCCGTACACACAGCAGGGGAACAGCTGACATTACTGAACCCAATAACACAGGAGCAAGTGTTCACTGTGCTAACAGCACTTCCGAGCAACAACTGGCGGTGTTGTAGCCCAGGCATGAGAAGACAACAGGGTGGAGGCAGTAGGACTGTTTGCCGTACACACAGCAGGGGAACAGCTGACATTACTGAACCCCAATAACACAGGAGCAAGTGTTCACTGTGCTAACAGCACTTCCGAGCAACAACTGGCGGTGTTGTAGCCTGTTGTGAATGTGTTTGAGATGAGTTCTGAGCAGAGGCTCCCTCTGGTGGTTACAAGCGGTACTAGTGAGGATTGTGAGGACTGGGAATCAGGTGTTACTGATTGGTCTTATGTAAGGGAGTCATTTTCCCATCAGGGTTGCCAGTGATCAATTGTTCTGGTCTGAATCCTTCTTTCCAGTTTCCCTTGTAGCCTGCTGTGTCGTGTCTGCATCTCCTGCTATCAGATAAGACAATTTCTTATTTTGTGTTTTTGCTATATTTTTGCATTTTGTCCTGCACTTCTGTGGGGGCCTTCAGGGTTCCCTCTGGGGCTTCTGCCCTCTCAGTTTAGTTCAGCCACTGAGTTTTTGTTCTTTTGCTTTTTCCAGTTTTTTCAGTGGCTGCTGTTTTGTTTTTGTTACACCAGAGAACTAATTTAGGTGGTAGAGGTCGTGTGATCTCAGGTGATTTTGAAATTAGTAGAGTTGGTGTTTTTCAGGGTTTTCTGGGATTGCAGTAAGTACCCTTCCTATCCTTTTCTATTTAGATAGTTTGGGCCCCAGCGTTTGCTCATACTATTTTCTTTCTGTGTCAGTATTTCCTCTTGTCTAACCGCCATTACATGTTTTGGGGCTTTCTATTATCTTTGGGGTTCTGCTCCGGGGCAGATAGCTTTCCTATTTCTATCTTTAGGTGTAGTTAGTTTCTCAGGCTGTGACGAGGCGTCTAGGACCAACGTAGTAACGCTCCACGGCTGCCTCTAGTTGCGGTGGTTAGTCAGGGTACTGCAATCTCATAGATTCCAACTGCTCTGGTGTATTAATATTTATGCTATTTATGCCTGACTGTGGACTTGCAAGCATGACAACGGATAGATAAGGTATATATAGATGAGACTGCATAGCCACAGATGTTGAATGGCGATGTAATACTGTACCTCAATAAAGTGTGCGTTACTACTACATCCTTTATTTTATATAGCTTTATAAAAGGTTACGTGCATGTATGGTTGCGCCTTTGTTTGGACGCACAGACTGGCTTCCTGCTGTGACGCGTTGGGTATTGGACAACTTATTGGAGGCTAAGTGACGTTTACATTGACAGGAAACAGATGGCGTGCTGTAACTAGTCTGGGCAGGAGTGAGTACCCGTGCCAATGACACTTCCGAGCAACAACTGTCGGTGTTGGAGCCCAGGGATGAGAATAGAACAGGGTGGAGGCAGCAGGACTGTTTGCCGTACACACAGCAGGGAACAGCTGACATTACTGAACCCCAGTAACACAGGAGCAAGTGTTGACTGTGCTAACAGCACTTCCGAGCAACAACTGGCGGTGTTGTAGCCCAGGCATGAGAAGACAACAGGGTGGAGGCAGCAGGACTGTTTGCCCTACACACAGCAGGGGAACAGCTGACATTACTGAATCCCAATAACACAGGAGCAAGTGTTCACTGTGCTAACAGCACTTCCGAGCAACAACTGGCGGTGTTGTAGCCCAGGCATGAGAAGACAACAGGGTGGAGGCAGCAGGACTGTTTGCCGTACACACAGCAGGGGAACAGCTGACATTACTGAACCCCAGTAACACAGGAGCAAGTGTTCACTGTGCTAACAGCACTTCCGAGCAACAACTGGCGGTGTTGTAGCCCAGGCATGAGAAGACAACAGGGTGGAGGCAGCAGGACTGTTTGCCGTACACACAGCAGGGGAACAGCTGACATTACTGAACCCCAATAACACAGGAGCAAGTGTTCACTGTGCTAACAGCACTTTCGAGCAACAACTGGCGGTGTTGGAGCCCAGGGTCAAGGAGGATGTTTAAATACTAGATCAAGTATTTTCCTTGTTACGTGTCAATTAAAAATGTCTATGCTCCAAACAAGAGAAATATAACCTTTAGTACCATAAGATGATGATTTTACTTAAAAAAATATATGTAAATTAATAATTTACAAACATAAACGCATACATTAACATGTTGAAAAGCAATGCAAACCACAATTAAAATAGGTTAAATAATCTGCTATACGGTTTAAAATAAAAGCATACAAGTACATATCAGAATCCATTAATGATGGCTAAGTAACAGTATGTACACCATTTCTATTGTGTAGACAATGAATGGCTGACTTAAAAACATAATCAGCATTACAAGTTATCTTTGACATTCATAAAAGTTTACATTTGGTGAATAATATCACTAAAAAGTTTTTAAAAATATCTAAAATTTCCATCATGTAATACTGATAATATGTGCCAATCATTTATATGAACAAACAAAAACTTTAAAAAAGCATAGTGCATAGTCAAAACAGCTATTTATGCCTGACTGTGGACTTGCAAGCATGACAACGGATAGATAAGGTATATATAGATGAGACTGCATAGCCACAGATGTTGAATGGCGATGTAATACTGTACCTCAATAAAGTGTGCGTTACTACTACATCCTTTATTTTATATAGCTTTATAAAAGGTTACGTGCATGTATGGTTGCGCCTTTGTTTGGACGCACAGACTGGCTTCCTGCTGTGACGCGTTGGGTATTGGAGCGTCTGTACGTCTTATGACGCAGACTAACATTCACGGTGCGCATCGTTCATCATCGCAAGCGTACCGACAACACAAAGGCGTTGTCATGACTGCTTTACTCAGTAAACATGCACCTATGATGAAACATACACGCATGTGCCCTATTACATAACAAGCTACAAGAAAAACGAGTGTGAGGTGTGACACAGCTGTTTTGTTAAGGTACAGTATTATATCGACATTGTACAGATGTCGATATTCAGTCTGATAATATAATATCATTCACGTATTCTATCAGTTGTCGTTCTTTCAGCACCACTTACAGGTATATATTTTGCTATTGTGATTATGCACTATTGACTTTAACAAGATAATGCATTATTTTTGTTAGCGATTATCATGTTTACATGAAGGACCTTTATGATATGGGCTGTTAACTTTCTAATTAAATATGTATTTTTTAAAATGACACAAATATAATTAATGTTGAAGAGGACTATTCCTACATGCATTGTTTGCACAATATTACAGGTGTACATCACGTCCCTTAATCAACATTGGATTATTATATTTACTTGTATGCTTTTATTTAAAAGCCAAGAACACTGAAGTCTAACCTTCGCACTGCAGCTGTTGTCAAAGTTCAACCCACATTATGCACTTCCAACATTGCAGCATTTGAGTCATGATGTGAGTTGGATTTGTCTAAGCTATGGAGTGACAAGGTTGACCATCAGTATCCTATAGCATAAGTAGGCTTTTGTGTTAGCATTTGTTTTCGACATGTGCATATCTGAAATAATATGTCACAATTATTTTGTTACAGATTTGTGACAAAGACTAATCATTTTATGGTTTTAAAGCTGACGTTTCAAATGTTTACAGCTTAGAAATCAGGG
Source organism: Oophaga sylvatica (assembly GCA_033576555.1). Lineage (NCBI taxonomy): Eukaryota > Metazoa > Chordata > Amphibia > Anura > Dendrobatidae > Oophaga > Oophaga sylvatica. The sequence continues at coordinate 486,872,547 of JARQOD010000002.1, forward strand.
TGTAGCCTCATATCTATGTGTAGCACTAGACACTTTGACATGTCATGCTTTTTTCACCATGTGTAGGTAGCTAGCAGTAATTTTTGCCAGACACACAGCAGGGGAACAGCAGGCGTTACTGAACCCCACAAACACATCAGCGATTGTTTTCATCTGTGCATCTAACAGTTCTGAGCAGCAACTGGCGGTGTTGAAGCCCAGGGTCAAGGAGGGTGTAGGCAGAGGCCTTGTATGAGATGTTTGAAGTTGAAGTTGTAGTTAGCAGCAGTAATTTTTGCCAGACACACAGCAGGGGAACAGCAGGCGTTACTGAACCCCACAAACACATCAGCGATTGTTTTCATCTGTGCATCTAACAGTTCTGAGCAGCAACTGGCGGTGTTGAAGCCCAGGGTCAAGGAGGGTGTAGGCAGAGGCCTTGTATGAGATGTTTGAAGTTGAAGTTGTAGTTAGCAGCAGTAATTTTTGCCAGACACACAGCAGGGGAACAGCAGGCGTTACTGAACCCCACAAACACATCAGCGATTGTTTTCATCTGTGCATCTAACACTTCTGAGCAGCAACTGGTGGTGTTGAAGCCCAGGGTCAAGGAGGGTGTAGGCATAAAATATTGAGTTATTGCCTTGTTACGTGGCCATTGCAAATGTATGTACTTCAAACAAGAATAAATGAAGTTTTACTAGGACAATAAAATGATGAATTTCAATTCCAAGAATAGAAAAATATTTAGACTTGAGAGTCCTCAGTGGTTGATACCGTTTAATGGCTAACTGAAAAGATGGAAACAAATTCCAAGCTTTCGAGACTACTCAGGTCTCTTCATCAGGCTAAGACTAAAACAAAAAATGAAGAATCACATATTTCTACACACAACAGGACACAGGAATAGGTAAGACAAGTGAGGGAGGGACAAGTGAGGGGAGACCGGCCAAAAAATGAGAACAAGGATGAATTATCAGCGCCACACAATAAGAGAAAAAAATAATGGATTTACCTGTGGCAAAACACTTTTGTATGCCCGGTCATAGCATGATGGATATGGAATTACTGGTATTAAAATATAACTTCAAATATGAGAAAGATACAAAGGTTTCAGAATATAAGCTCATCATGACCTTTGACACTCTTAGTGATGGAATGAATAGATCACAGGGATTTATGTCATTCTACATCAATTAAGGAATCTGCGTCTCTGCCCTTCCAGGGGCATGAAAACAGAAAACCAAACCCCAATCAGAGGGCAATAAAACTTTCTATCCTTATCTAGGAACTGTTCCAATATTTATGTTCATCCCTCTGTCATAATGACAGTTCTGCTACACGTGACTTACTTGTTTACCTATTGCACTATTCCTGTGTCCTGTTGTGTATAGAAATATGTGATGCTTCATTTTTTGTTTTAGTCTTTGCCTGATGAAGAGACGTGAGTAGCCTCGAAAGCTTGCAATTTGTTACCATCTTTTCAGTTATCCATTAAAAGGTATCAACCACTGCGGACTCTCAAGTCTAAATATTTGTCTATCTACTGGCTAACACGGTACGAAGGTACACATGTTTCCTAACTTCAAGAATAAAAATAAAGACCCTGCAAATATAAACGCATATATGCACATGCCAACAAGAAATGGAACAACACACCACCCAAAAAATTGGTTACAAAATATAGTGTTGTAAATTTAAGAATAAAAGTCCATTTTTGTATTTATGAATAATGCTTAAGGAACGCTATGTTAAACCATAACATAGTGAAGACAATGGATTTTGTAATAGTCACTCATCATCATCATTGCAATTTATATGTGACAGTCACAGACATTTCAATTATTTAAGTTAAAAAAATCGTTACTTTGTACAGCATGTATGACATGTCCAGCATGGACTCATCAATGTGATGACGCAATAATGTACGATAAAAAATAACCATTTAAAAAAACATTATGCATTGTCACAATGTAAGTGTGTGCCTGCAAGTGTAGGTGAAACAAAGGCTACGGATAGCAAAGGTATATTCTATGTCTGTATCAGACAGTGGACAGCCTCTGATAGGTAATGGCGATGTTATACTGTACGTCAATAAAGTCTGCGGCTGCAATCATGCATTTTTTGCTTGTACAGTGTTGAAGAGGGTAAAAGCATGTCTGGTTGCGCAAGGCTTTATCCGTCAACACTACCTTCCTACTGTCACGCGTAGGGTAGGGTAGCGTGTGTCAATTAGATGACTCTATAAAATGTGACGTTACGCAGCGTTATTGTGCCCTAGGGACGCCAAAAATACGACAGCAGTAATCACTTACTGTCTAATACTCCACCTATGACCAACAAAAAAAGCACGTTCCCTCTTTAACAATCTACAAGACTAACAAGCATAATGGTTGACGCTGACTTTATTGAGGTACAGTATTACATCGACATTGTCCATGAGTAACTATGCACTGTGATACCTATATACCATTATTAATTTATATCTGTTGTGCATGTTTCAACAGCACTTGCAGGTATAACTACCTATTGTCAGTATGCATGATGCACTTTCTAGATGTAATAATTTATTATTGCACATTATTACCAGGTTTAGATGCTGGCCATTTCATATATGGTGTGTGAAGTTACAGTTGGCATCAGTATGTGTATTTTATAATGTCTGTCATAAATAAAACTCGTGATGATGATGATGAGGATTTTATGATTCGTACATCCATTGACTGCATTATCTTACAGGTACAGATAAAGTTCCTTAAAAAGCATTAATTGATAAGTATGAAATGTACTTTTATGCATTAATTTCAAAAAGTGAACACTATGTTTTAGTTTTTGTTACCATTTCTAATAGACATGTGCAGATATGCGCTGTGATGACAAATTATTATTTGTCCATATTTATTATAAAAATTTATCATTCTAGGCCTGGAAAACTTCACAATTTCCTGTTTTAAGCATAACAATCAGGGTGACGGCTCTTCCCTATTTGGAGCATGTTCCACATGGGTTTTTCTGTGCATGTGTAGGGAACAGGAGACTTCTTGCCGGCCACACAGCAGGGGAACAGCTGGCGTTACTGAACCCCACTAACACTATAGCTTGTGTATTGGTCTGTGGACACGACACTTCTGAGCAGCAACTGGCAGTGTTGTAGCCCAGGGAGTAGAGTTCAGGTGGTAGAAAGATGAACATAACAGGAGACATGGATAACGTTGCGAACCAGTTATTTCATCTGAAAACGGACAGACAAATTCTGGCGAGATCCATGCCTTGTTCATTTTCAGAAAAGTAAGCCGGTCTACATTATCGGAGGATAGTCGCATGCGACGGTCTGTTAGTACACCACCTGCAGCACTAAAGACTCGCTCCGATAATACACTGGCAGCAGGGCAAGCCAGCACCTCCAATGCATACTGGCTAAGCTCTGGCCATGTATCCAGCTTAGAGACCCAAAACTTGAATGGGGAAGAGCCATCTGGGAGTACACTGAGAGGGAAAGACATGTAGTCTGTCACCATCTTACGGAAACGTTGCCTCCTGCTGACTGGAGCCGTCTCGGATGGTGTAGACATTTGTGGCGCTGCCACAAAACTTCGCCACATTTGGAACATACTGGTCTTGCCCTGTGCAGAGGCGCTGCTTGTGCTCCCTCTTGTTGCAGAGCTGTCTCCACTGCCTCGACGCACAGAGCTGCTTTGTAAAGCAGTAGCAGCAGCAGTGCTCTGGGCTGGAATGGAGAACATTATGGATTGCACCAGTGTGTCTTGGTACTCCCGCATTTTACGCTCCTGGTTCAACGGTGTGATGAGGCTTTGTAAGTTGTCCCGGTAGCGAGGGTCTAGGAGGGTGTACACCCAATAATCAGACGTGGTGAGAATGTGGGCGATGCGGCGGTCGTTTCTCAGGCACTGCAGCATGAAATCAACCATGTGCTGCAGACTCCCAACTGGCCAAGAAACGCTGTCCCCTGAAGAGGCATCATCTCTGCCTGCTCTGCATCACCCCACCCTCGCTCTACATACTGACTAGAGCGTTGTGTACCTCCTCTCTGTCTTCCTCCTCCATTGACTCCTCCTCATCCTCCTCACAAAGTGAGCCCTGCCCAGACCTTTGTGAGGAACCACGTTGCGCTGACTGTCCAGAAGGTGATGGAATTTGTGACTCCTCATCCTCCACCTCTTCCAAAACCTCATCCCTTAGTGCTTGCAGTGTTTTTTGAAGCAGGCAGATAAGAGGGACAGTCAGGCTGACTAGTGCATCATCTGCACTTGCCATCCGCGTTGACTCATCAAACGCACGCAAAACGTGGCAGATGTCCTTCATAGAGGCCCACTCAGTAGTGGTGAAGTGTGAACGGCGCAAATTGCGAGTTGATTGCGCCTGATGCAGCTGATACTCCATTACTGCTGGCTGCTGCTCACACAACCGCTCCAACATATGTAACGTGGAATTCCACCTGCTGGGTACGTCACATATGATGCGATGTTCAGGAAGGCGAAATCTGTGTTGCAGAGCTGCAATGCGCGATCTGGCCATGCTGGAACGTCGCAAGTGAGCGCACTCTAGGCGGACCTTGTGCAGCAGTGCATCAAGATCCGGATAGTCCCTCAAAAAACTCTGCACGACCAAGTTGAGCACATGTGCCAGACATGGTATGTGAGTGAGGTTGCCAAGGCCCCGAGCTGCCACCAGCTTTCGGCCATTGTCACACACTACCTAGCCTGGCTGGAGATTCGCTGGCAAAAACCACACGTCGCTCTCCTGCTTGATGGCATTCCAGAGCTCCTGCGCTGTGTGGCTTCGATTCCCCATGGGAATTAATTTCAGGACGGCCTGTTGACGTTTGGCCATGGCTGTGCTCATATCGGTCGCAACAGGTAAGCGTTCACGGGTCCATGTGGAGGTAGACCGTGACGGCTCCTGCAGCGATGATTCTGAGGAACTGGAGTAGGAGGAGGAGTCAATGTGGACAGACTGGATTCCTGCAATCCTTGGAGTTGGCAGAACACGTACTGCGCCACTCGCAAGATCTGTACCCGGCTCCACAACATTGACCCAATGGGCAGTGAGGGAAAGGTATCGTCCCTGGCCATGGGTACTGGTCCACGCATCGGTGGTCAGGTGGACCTTGCTACTGACGGCGTTTAGTAGCGCATGTTTAATTTTTCCCTCAACATGCTTTTGCAGACCAGGGACGGCTTGCCTGCTGAAATAAAATCGGCTGGGCACATTGTATTGTGGGACTGCCAATGCCATTAAGTTACGGAAACTGTCAGTCTCCACCAGCCTGAATGACAGCATTTCAAGGGACAGTAGTTTTGCAATGCCAGCATTCAGAGCCTGTGCTCGTGGATGGTTTGCTGAGTATGGCCGTCTTTTATCCCATGCCTGTGCTACCGATGGCTGTTTTGTGGCCTGGGAGTGTGAGGATGACAGGGAACTTGCAGCTGTGGGTGGAATAACACTGGGTCTCTGGACAACAGTGACAGAGGTTCTTCCATGGCGATCCTGTGAGGAAGCCGAACCAGCTGTGTGTGAGCTGGAGGAAGAGGCTCCAACACGAGCTGAAGATGTAGGTGCTGCTGTAGGTTGGCCTACATCTCCAGTGTGACTTTGTAACTGAACCACGTGCTTTGACCGCACATGTTTCCACATATTTGTGGTATTAAGGTTACTGACACTTTTACCTCTTTTTACTTTTTTATTACACAGCTTGCATTTGACATAGCAAATATCATCTGCAAGTGTGTCAAAAAAGGACCACGCAGTGCAAGTCCTGGGAGCGCCCGTTTTGGCTGTTGGAAGAGAACTGCTACGAACGGGTGCCAAACTGGAGGCTACAGGCAACCGAGTCTGCAAACCTACCTCTCCCTACTGTTTGTACCGTTGGGGCAATCTCTTCCTCAGAGCTGCTACCACCACCTTCCTGTTCCTCACGCCATGTTGGGTCTTGGACCTCATCATCTCCACTACCCTCTTCCAACACCTGCTGCTGTTGGGTGGTCTGGCCAGCACCATGCTCAACAGAAACTGGCACCTGAGTCTCATCATCATCAGATGCGTTCTGCGGTGTGCTGACCATCGGCACTGGCTCACCCGCCTCTTCACATTCAGAAAAACACAGCTGTTGCGCATCACTGCATACTGCCTCTTCTTCACATTCCAGATGCTGCTTGGCTGGCCCCTGTTTGCAAGCCAACAGATTCTGAGAACAGAAGCAGAGACTCAGCTGGCTCCTTTACAGAGCTCTCTGAATGCCTGGGCAATTTGGCAGGCGGTGAAGAGACTGATGGTTGTTCAACAGTGCTGTGGTCCTGAGAGGAGGTGGAAGCAATTGACGTTGATGCATTGGCTGCCATCCAACCAACAACGGCTTCAATTTGTTCTTCCCGCAGCAGGGGGGTACTCCGAGCTCCTACAAAAGTGCGCATAAAGGAACGCTCACGGGGAAAACTGGTGGATGCTGTGTCACTGGGTGCGGCAGCAGCCACAGAATCCCCACGTCCTCTCCCTGCTGAAACTCCACGGCCACGACCACGTGCCTTACTCCCTGCCTTCTTCATCTTGGTAGATTGATAAAGAAAGTCAGAAAAGTTATAAGGCCTAAGTGTGGTTATTCCTCAGAGACTGTTTCAGTAGCTGTGAAAGGCCCCTTTGTGTACTTCTATAGTGTTTGCAACCAATGTATTGTATACAGATGGAAGCGCTTCACACTAATAGATTAGATTTTTTTCAAATATAATGGAGCAGCACCAATTTGAGAAAAATGTGAAGGATGAGGCAGTGACACACGCTCAGCAGACTACAACCAGCAGTGGTTGAAGAACTAACTGGAGCGTAATCTGCACTCAAAAAATGAAAAGCTCACAGACTACAGTGAACACTGCACACAACTGTTCACTATCTGTGAAAGGCTTCTTTCTGTACTTCTATAGTGTTTGCAACCAATGTATTGTATACGGATGGAAGCGCGTCACACTAATAGATTAGATTTTTTTCAAATATAATGGAGCAGCACCAATTTGAGAAAAATGTGAAGGATGAGGCAGTGACACACGCTCAGCAGACTACAACCAGCAGTGGTTGAAGAACTAGCTGGAGCGTAATCTGCACTCAAAAAATGAAAAGCTCACAGACTACAGTGAACACTGCACACAACTGTTCACTATCTGTGAAAGGCTCCTTTCTGTACTTCTATAGTGTTTGCAACCAATGTATTGTATACGGATGGAAGCGCGTCACACTAATAGATTCGATTTTTTTCAAATATAATGGAGCAGCACCAATTTGAGAAAAATTGGAAGGATGAGGCAGTGACACACGCTCAGCAGACTACAACCAGCAGTGGTTGAAGAACTAACTGGAGCGTAATCTGCACTCAAAAAATGAAAAGCTCACAGACTACAGTGAACACTGCACACAACTGTTCACTATCTGTGAAAGGCTCCTTTCTGTACTTCTATAGTGTTTGCAACCAATGTATTGTATACGGATGGAAGCGCGTCACACTAATAGAATCGATTTTTTTCAAATATAATGGAGCAGCACCAATTTGAGAAAAATTGGAAGGATGAGGCAGTGACACACGCTCAGCAGACTACAACCAGCAGTGGTTGAAGAACTAACTGGAGCGTAATCTGCACTCAAAAAATGAAAAGCTCACAGACTACAGTGAACACTGCGCACAACTGTTGACTATCTGTGAAAGGCTCCTTTCTGTACTTCTATAGTGTTTGCAACCAATGTATTGTATACAGATGGAAGCGCGTCACACTAATAGATCACTGTTAATTTCTATTGAATGGAGCTGCACCAATTCCACAAAATAAAATAAAAAAAAGAGTCAGTGAGTGACACGTGCAGATGCCTACAAACAGCGGTGGATGCAGAGCAAACTGCAGCGTCACCTGCACTCTCACACACACACACCTTGCACAGAGCTGTTAAAACAACACTGCAAGGCAAAAGGAAGCTTTACACAGCGGTTGGTAAAATAGCCTGCCTAAAGCACAGTACACAAAATCGCAATCTCTAACTGTCCCTCAGAGTCAGCAGAGCAGCGTTCTGTCCCTAAATGAGTTCACAGCACAGTGACGCTAATATGGCGGCGGCGCCTTTTATAGTGCATTCTGACATCATTTCAGCAGCCAATCACAGCCATGCCATTAGTTAACATGACCGCAGCAGTACAGGATGTGCCCACACTTCGTAGGATTCCTCATTGGCTGACTAAAATCACAGTGCCTCTCAAAGAATTATGGGAACTTCCGATTCCGGTATACGATATAGGAAAAATATCGGAACTAAGTATCGGAATTCCGATACAGCGAATATCGGCCGATACCCGATACTTGCGGTATCGGAATGCTCAACACTAGTTACAAGTCAAAGCGAAAACATCTTAACAGGTAATGTTCATCTCAAAATTTAATGAACAGAATCAGTATATGAGAAATGCTCTTCAGAATTTTTGGCCTGTCCTCCAAAATGATCCAATACTTTCCAAGTATACCTCAGTACATTGTTGTAAACACTTTTGATCTCGCTTCTGAGTTGGGCTCCCTCTGGTGGTTGCTGCTGGTAATGAAGCTGGTCTGGCTGACAGAAGTCAATCCCCTGAAGAGGATGATTGGAGGTCAGGTGTTACAGACTGGAGAGATTTAAGTGAGCAGCCTTCCCTTTGTTGTTGCCGGTGATTTGGTTTTCTTCCTGAGCCTTCTGGAAGTCTGCTTGCTCCCTGCTTTGTCCTGCATTTTTCAGATAAGTTATTTGTCTGTTTTAATCTGTGGCTTTTCTTTTTTTTTCCCTTTTTGCTTTTCTCTGTTCTCTGCCTTGCTGGTGTGAGTTCAGCCGGGTTCTCTGCTGGCACCTGTGCTGGACTCTGTTTTCCTTTGCCACAGCTTATGTCAGTCTTTTCTGTATTTCTAGTCCCCTGTTATTTCAGCATCTGTTGTTTTGCATCCACTTCACACCAGAGTTCTGATTTAGTGGGGGAGAGGTCCTGTGGCCTCAGTATTTTTGCATATCAGATGTGTTGGAACTTTTCTTAGGGTTTTTTGTGGGATTGCAGACAGTATCCTTTCCTGTCCTGTTCTATCCAGACAGTTTGGGCCCCAGCATTTGCTTACTCTATTTTCTGCCTGTGTTTTGTACTTCATCTGTCTCACCAGCAATATATGTTTGGGGGCCTTCAATTCCTTTGGGGCTCTACTCCAGGGCCGTTTAGCTTTCCCCTTTCTCTCTTGAGGCTTAGTTAACTCTTTGGCTGTGTTGAGTCATCTAGGGCATCGTAGGTACGTCCCACGGCTAATTCTAGTTGTGTTGTCAATTTAGGGGTCTGCAATCCGCTAAGTTAACAACCTCTCTGGGTGTCTGGTTGCTTAGCCTATTTCTCTATTATCCTCCTAGGTTACCGAATCATAATAGTACATCCATCAATTACATATAGATAGGCCAAAAATCTTAGGGACTTGATTGTGCATAGTTTTCACAGGGATTTAGGACCCTCTGGGGCCTTCAGTTCCAGAGGTCCTAAATGGGGCTTTTTTTCATGTCGGGACTGTGCCGTATGTGCTAATTTAGTATGCAGAACCACTTTTCTATCAAGCAATGGACTCAAAAATGTGTGAGTACAAAGCATATCACCTGCAGAACCGAAGGAGTGATATATTATGCATCCTGCTTGTGCCAGCTGATATATGAGGAATTCACATCCTGCCAGCTGAGGATTCGGGTTAGAGAGCATGTAGGAGCCATAAAAAATGCACTGTAGGTTATGGACGATACACAGCTCAAACATATACCATGACATTTTAAAGCTGTACACGGCTGTGACGCAGGTCTCCTGAAGGTGCGCGTGATTGAGTGCGTTCTGATCGATAAATGTGCTGGAGACTGGAGGAAGAAATTGGTGCAATGGTTTATGAGGATTGATTTTGTTCGACCCAAAGGTTTTAGCGAGATCTTGAGTTTTGCCCCCTTCCTTTAAATTAATACTGTGGTTTTTATTTTGTTTTTTATTTTGAATATTAACCTCACTTTTCTTGTTCTCATTTTTTATAGGCTCCAAAGAGATTACTTTCTCTTTTCTGACCCCATCCGTTTGGAGACCATTGTTATCTTGAAAATTTGGATTGCACCTAGGATTCTTGTTCCTTGTTTTTTTAGGCTTTTTTTTCCTTTTTATGGCACATGATATTTTCCTCCTTTTTTACATGTAATATGTTGTCTATTGTTCTCTAATTTTAATACTGTATTCATATTTTCACATATCTGATGTACATCAGTGCATTGTCTCCTTAGCAAATCTTGACTGGTGCATCTGCTCTGTTTTTTAATTGAAAACCTGTGTTTACAATTAATAGTTGTTGGGCGCATTATTTCTTCACTACTTTTCTTCTATTGCACCCTCAGCAATTTTGCTGGTATGTTGTTTACATAATTTTTTGATGCTCAATAACCACTATTATCTTTTTCACCTGTGTCACTTTTATTATATTATTATGTATAGTCAATCATTTGGGAATTTAAATTATGATTATTGTGAGTACCACTCTTTGCCCTTTTTATCTAAATATCCAGTTTCTTGTAATTCTATTTCTAGTATTATAGCTATCACTTATTTATGCACTTGCACTCTTAGATATATTAGATTTGGGTCATTATAATATTGCCTGGAGTGCAATATACAATCCCTGGCAAAAATTATGAAATCACCGGACTTGGAGGATGTTCATTCAGTTTTATTTTGTTGAAAAAAAGCAGATCACAGACATGGCACAAAACTGAAGTCATTTCAAATGGCAACTTTCTGGCTTTAAGCAACAGTAAAAGAAATCAAGATCAAAAAATGTGGTAGTCAGTAATGGTTATTTTTTTAAACCAAGCATAGGGAAAAATTATGGAGTCACTCAATTCTGAGGGAAAAAATGATGGAATCACCCTGAAAATTTTCATTCCCAAAACTAACACCTGCATCAAATTAGATGTGCTCGTTAGACTGCATCTAAAAAGGAGTGATCACACCTTGGAGAGCTGTTGCACCATGTGGACTGACATGAATCATGGCTCCAAAACTAGCGATGTCAATTGAAACAAAGGAGAGGATTATCAAACTCTTAAAAGAGTTGTTGCAAAAGATGTTGATTGTTCACAGTCAGCTGTGTCTAAAATCTGGACCAAATATAATCAACATGGGAAGGTTGATAAAGGCAAACAAACTGGTAGACCAACAAAGACATCAAAGTGTCAAGACTGGAAATTTAAAGCAATATGTCTCCAAAACAGGAAATGCACAACAAAACAACTGAAGAACGAATGGGTGGAAACTGGAGTCAACCTCTGTGACCAATCTCCGATTTACATACAGAAAAGCTAAACGAATCATCATCATTATTAACACCTAAAAGAAAAAAACAAGGTTACAATGGGCTAAGGAAAAGCAATCGTGGACTGTGGATGACTGGATGAAAGTCATATTCAGTGGTGAATCACGAATCTGCATTGGGCAAGAACTTGATGCTGGAACTTTTGTTTGGTGCCATTCCAATGAGATGAGATTTATAAAGATGACTGCCTGATGAGAACTTGCAAATTTCCACAGTCATTGATGATATGGGGCTGCATGTCAGGTAAAGGCACTGGGGAGATGGCTGTCATTACATCTTCAATAAATGCACAAGTTTATGTTGATATTTTGGACACGTCTTATCCCTTCAATTGAAAGGATGTTTGGGGATGATTAAATCATTTTTCAAGATGATAATGTATCCAGCCATAGAGCAAAAACTGTGAATACATTCCTTGAAAAAAGATACATAAGGTCAATGTTATGGCCTGCAAATAGTCGGATCTCAATCCAATTGAAAATCTTTGGTGGAAGTTGAAGAAAATAATCCATGACGAGGCTCCAACCTGCAAAGCTGATCTGGCAACAGCAATCAGAGAAAGTTGGAGCCAGATTGATGAAGAGTACTGTTTGACACTCATTAAGTCCATGCCTCAGAGACTGCAAGCTGTTGTAAAAGACAGAGGTGGTGCAACAAAATACTAGTGATTAGAGATGAGCTACTTTGGCTCCAGGAGGGTCGAGTCAGGTTTCGGACCATCCGACTTTCCCAAAAGTCCAGTCGAACGAAGTCTGCTGACTAACGGAAAAGGTCGAGTCGGAGTCGAAAATCCGATCCCAATTCAAGTCAATGGGGAATAAAAGTCAGCAAGAAGTGGAGGACATCAATTCTTATTACTTAAGCTTGTCAACCTTCATTTACTTTATAATAATAGTAACACATTGAAAACTGGGGATTATTTGGCTAAAGTTGTGGGGGGGGGCAGGGCAGGCTCCAGGTTTTCGTGGGCCCCGGGCCAAAGTGTCTCAATGGGCCCCTTTAACAAAATTCATGATGCTCCGATACAGCAGAGAAATATAGGTATAGTACAATGCCAAATACTTCACTTCTTACATTACGAGTGATATCTATTGTAAATTCTACAATAGCTCAAAAACCGGACAGTATAGTCCTCCATACAGTATTATGGGCACCACATAGTGCACCATACAGAATAATGAGCCCCATATATTGCTCCATACATAATTGGTCCCGTATAATGTTCCATACAGTATATGATGAGCTCCACATAATGCTCCTGTATATGATGGGCCCCATGGATGATGCTCCAGTGTATGATGGGCCAATATAATGCTCCATATATAATGGGCCCCATATGATGCTCCAGTATATGATGGGCCCCATGGATGATGCTCCAGTGTATGATGGGCCTATATAATGCTCCATATATAATGGGCCTCATATAATGCTCCAGTGTATAATGGGCCCCGTATATGATGCTCCAGTGTATGATGGGCCCCATTTATAATGCTCCAGTGTATGATGGGCCCCATATATAATTCTCCAGTGTATAATGCTTCCCATATATTGCTCCAAACATTAAAAAAAAATGAAATACCTCTCCTCGCTGGGCACTGCTGCACTCTGGACTCCTCAGCGTCGCCATCTTCCAGTTCTCTGCACTGTGACTGTTCAGGCAGAGGGGCACAGACGTGATGTCATTGCGCTCTCTGACCTGAATGTCACTGTCAGGAAACGCGGAAGACGTCACAGCGGTGGAGCAGTGAGAGGTAAGTATTGCAAGTGCTAGGGCCCAGAGCAAGCAGGGGGACCCACTTGTGGGTGACGGCACTGGCACAGGGCCCCTCATAGTACGCTGGTGTCTCTGACGGCGAGTGGGCCCCCCACCATCAGAGACACCGGCGTACTATGAGGGGACCTGTGCCAGTGCCGTCGCCCACGAGTGGGCCCCCCCACCTGCTCAGGACCCTGGCACTTGCCCTGGTGCGCCAGGTGCTGACGCCAGCCCTGGGGGGGTACAGCCCAGTTAAGGAGGTGGAAAAACTGGCATATGTTGAGGTGTAGGCTGGACGTTCAGCAGCTACAAATGGAGGAACTGGAGAAGTCGGAGGAAGAGGAGGACAAAGCGAGCCATTTTGCTGGCAACCTATGTGTCATCAGGGGAAGGTGGTACAAAATCCTTTGAAACCCAGGCATGGTTCATTTTAATGAAGGTGAGATCACCAACATTTTGGGTCGACAGCTGGGTCCTTCTTTCTGTCAGGATTGATCCAGCAGCACTGAAGACTCTTTCTGATAGCACACTACCAGCAGAGCAAGCGAGCTCCTGTAAGGCATATTGTGCCAATTCAGGCCAGGTATTCCAGTTTACAGGCCCAGTAGTCAAAGAGGAATGAACTGTGAGGGAGAACATCGATAGGGGAGGAGAGGTAATTTTGAACTATAGTTGATGACTGCTGTCTCCTGTCTGTTACAATCGATTCAGTATTAACAGTCGTGTGAGCAGTACTCGAGAAATCAGTCCACAACATGGTCATGAATCCCCTGTCTCCAACACCACTTTGGCTGTGTGCACCATGAACACCTCTTCCATTTGGCCCAGTACAGCTCGTGGTAGAACCTGCACCGCTGCTGTGTGCTGGGAATGCCTCTAACAAACGGTTTACCAGAGTTGCTTGTTTGTTCGCCAATATTAGCTCTAGGTTCTCCTGTGGCATGATGTTCTGTAATTTGCCTTTATAGCGTGGAACGAGGATGCTGGAAAACCAGTAGTCGTCATCCTTCATCATTTTGGCAATGCGGGTGTCCCTTTTTAGGATCCGCAAGACATAATCACACATGTGTGCCAATGTTCCAGGTGTCAATGATGCACTGCCAGTGGTGGGTGGAGGAGCACTTTCTGCCAAATCCACATCCCTCCAGTCACTCACAAACCCTGTACCTGACCTTGGCAAGCCAACATTTTCTCTTGCCCCCTGAGAAGCATCCTCCTCCCCAAAATAATCATCCCCCTCATCCTCCCCTCTTCCTCTTCTTCCTCTACCTTATCCAGGACAGTTCCCTGAGCAGACAATGGCTGACTGTCATCAAGGCTTGCCTCCTCCTCCGCTGCAGACTCCTGATCCTTAATGTGTGTCAAAGTTTGCATGAGCAGACACATAAGTGGGATGCTCATGCTTATAATGGCGTCGTCTGCACTTACCAGCCATGTGCATTCCTCAAAACACTGAATTAACAGAGGTCTTTCAGCTTTGACCACTGCACACCCGACAACTAAATGTCTGCCCTCAAACTGCCTGCCCGTGTATCCTCCCATAAATGCATTACAGCCTGCCTCTGTTCGCACAGCCTCTCAACCATGTGCATGGTTCCACCTTGTTGCAACGTCTATGATTAGGCGGTGCTTAGAGAGGTGGAGCGATCGCTGCAGCCTGTGCATACGACTGGAGTCTACGGGCGAGTGACGGATGTGCGAGCACAGTCTTCGCACCTTATGGAGCAGGGCTGGTAACTCCGAAACATTATTTATGAAGCACTGCACCACCAGGTTCAAGGTGTGAGCCAGGCAAGGTATGTGTCTGAATTTTGCCAGGGCTATGGCCGCCACAAAATTATGGCCGTTATCACTGACTACCTTGCCTGGCTCAAGATGTAGACTGTGCAGCCATGACTCAGTTTCTCGCTGCAAGTAGTCGGCCAGTACCTCCGTGGTGTGTCTGTTGTCGCCCAAAGACATCATCTTTAAAACAACCTGCTGACGCTTACACTAGCTGTTCGATAGTGGAACACCTCGTGTGCAACACTGACAGCTGCGGATGGAGTGCTCGTGCGACTGTGCTCTGTCGACGAGCTTTCGCTTCTGGAGTAGGAGGAGGAGCAGGGTCGAATGCATGCAGCCAACTGATGCTTATACCGTGGGGTAGGCAGCACTGTACCACTGCCGCTGTCCCCTGTGGACCCTGCATCCACCACATTAACCCAGTGCGCAGTGATGGACACGTAATGGCCCTGGCCATGCCTACTGGCCCATGAATCTGTTGTGAGGTGCACCTTTCCACTCACTGATTGTTTGAGTGCATGGACAATGCGGTCTTTCACATGCAGGGGAGGGGCAGGGATGGCTTTTCTAGAAAAGAAGTGCCGACTGTAGTAGGTCATAGTGTGGGACAGCGTAGGCCATGAGCTCTCGGAAAGCTGCGATTTCAACCAAACGGAAGGGCATCATCTCTAATGAGATCAGTCTGGCAATGTAGACATTCAAAGTCAGTGAGGTTTTGTAGTCCGTCCAGGTTTGCAAGTGCATGGTGTTTAAATGTCTAAGCATGCAACTGGTATTCAATTTTCAGAGATTTTTCCCTCGGCTAAAGGTCCTTCCGCACTTCTTACAGATAACCTTTGCCTCATCAATAGGATTTTGGTAAAAAAAAGTGCAACACTGCAATCTTCCTACTATGGGATAAATTTTCAGGGCTTGCGCGCTGTGCTAATTTGACCGTCTGGCCAAGCTGCCCTGCAACTCTTTTTGTTTTTTTAACATGTTTTTGGACTGCTACAGGCCTGCCAGATAACTGCAGCTGCGATGTTGATGCCTGCTGTGGATCCTCCTCCTCTTCTGAGCTATTGCTAGTGGCACCCTCTTCCCCAATGTATGCCAATCCGTGTCAACAACTGGGTCATCCATCACCTCCTCTTCAATTTCATCTGCACCTTCCTCTGTGTCACTGTGTAAGGTAGTATAGTATGCGGGAAGGGGCACCTGAGTTTCATCAGGGTCAGAATCTGGCTCAGTAGACTGCGAGGGCAATGCAGTGCTCTGGGTGAATGTACCAGCAGAATTATATAGCAGTGGCTGTGCATCAGTGCACTCCATGTGAGATTCATCTTGGACTGGGGAATTCAGGATTTCACTTGATAACCCAGGCATGGTATGTGAAAAGAGCTCCAGTGAGTAATCTGAAATTTGGCCTGCCGCATCCTTCACTTGTGGTGGGAGTGAAGGACACAAGGAAAGGTGTCGTTCCTGACCAGGAGCCTGCACTGACAACTCAGTGCTTGCATTTTTTGAAACTTCAGAAGAGGAGGCGATAGAGCTGGAGGCTGTTTCGGCAATGTAAGCCAAAACCTGTTCCTGATGCTACGGCTTTAAAAACGGTGTACCTACTCCCAGAAAAGGGAGCCTTCCAGGCCTTCTGGAGCCAGACAATGACACAGGCTCAACACCTCCTTCCTTAGGTGCTATTGTGCTTTTGACACTACCAGCAGATGCACCACCACCACCATCAGTACCAGCTTGCCCCCCCGCCCACGTCCACGGCCTCTTTCACCATACTTCCTCATGTTTGGGAAAATGTACCAAAAATGCCAGCAGATATATGGTGTTGTATCAGAAGCCTACAGCTGTATACAGTGTAGGGGAAAATTTCAATCTCAGTATATATTTCCAGAGTCACACACAGACGCTCCCTTAGTATGGATTTGACCGTAATACAAAGAGCAGATATACGGTACTGTATCAGAAGCGTACAGCTGTATATAGTGTGTAGGGGAATATTTCAATCACCGTATATATTTCCGGAGTCACACACGGATGCTCTCTCAGTATGGATTTGACTGTAATACAAAGAGCAGATTGTTGTGAATAGGCTGGAAATGAGTTCTGAGCAGAAGCTCCCTCTGGTGGTTACAAACGGTACTGGACTGTCCAGTGAAGATTGTGAGGATTGGGAATCAGGTGTTACTGACTGGTCTTATATAAGGGAGTCACCTTCCCATCAGGGTTGCCGGTGATCAATTGTTCTGGTCTCAATCCTTGATTCCTGTTTCCTTGGTAGCCTGCTGATTCGTGTCTGAATCTCCTGCTAACAGATAAGACATTTTCTTCTTTTTGTTTTTGTGCTTGATTTTTGCATTTTGTCCTGCACTTCTGTGGGGGCCTTCAGGGTCCCCTCTGGGGGCTTTTGCCTCTCAGTTCAGTTCAGCCACTGTTGTTTGTATATTTGCTTTTTCCAGTTTTTTCAGTGGCTGCTGTTTTGTTTTTGGTTACACCAGAGAACTAATTTAGGTGGTAGAGGTCGTGTGATCTCAGGTGTTTTTGAAATTAGTAGAGTTGGTGCTTTTCAGGGTTTTTTGGGATTGCAGTAAGTGCCCTTCCTATCCTTTTCTATTTAGTAAGTTTGGGCCCCAACGTTTGCTCATACTATTTTCTGTCTGTGTCAGTATTTCTTCTTGTCTAACTGCCATTACATGTTTGGGGGCTTTCTATGTTCTTTGGGGATCTGCTCCGGGCAGATAGCTTTCCTCTTTCTATCTTTAGGTGTAGTTAGTTTCTCAGGCTGTGACGAGGCGTCTAGGACCAACGTAGGAACGCTCCACGGCTGCCTCTAGTTGTGGTGGTTAGTCAGGGTACTGCAATCTCATAGTTTCCAACTGCTCTGGTGTATTTCCTTTTTTGCCTGCTCTCCTCAGCTACCAAATCATAACAGTATCACCGGCCTAAACTGAAAATTATATGGTACTCACAGAAGGGAAAAATATTGTGAAAGAAAAAAAGTTGTCAGAGTTGTCAGAGTTGTCAGAGATTTTTTTTTTTTTTTTTTCTGTTTGTTGCATTTTTTTTTCCCTCTGTATCTCTGGGTGCTGAGGAGGATTTTTGTTTCTCTCAATGGAGTTTGCACAGTTGTCTGGCCGTGTGGATCAGCTTGCCACTGAAGTCCGGAGTATTGCTACCTATGTTGCTAGGTTGCCTGTTGTGGAACCTAGGATTCCCATGCCAGATTTGTTTTTAGAGGATCGAGCTAAGTTTCTGAATTTCAAAAATAACTGTAAATTGTTTTTTGCCTTAAAATCTAAGTCCTCAGGGAACGCAGCGCAGCAGGTTCAAATTGTCATCTCTCTCCTGCGCGGCGACCCTCAGGATTGGGCTTTTTCCCTGACACCTGGGGATCCTGTTTTGAGTGATGTTGATGCGTTTTTTCAGGCTTTGGGGTTATTGTACGATGAGCCTAATGTCACTGATCAAGCTGAAAAAACTTTGTTGGCATTAAGTCAGGGCTTGAGGACGCTGAGTTATACTGTCAGAGATTCCGTAGGTGGGCAGTCCTGACCAAATGGAATGACGACACTTTGGCAGCTCTTTTTCGGAAGGGACTGTCAGATAATGTAAAGGATGTTATGGTGGGATTCCCTGTTCCCTCTGGTCTCAATGATTCTATGTCATTAGCGATTCAAATTGACAGACGTTTGCGTGAGCGGAAAGGTATGCGTGGAATAATGTTGCCTTGTGAACCTGCTTCTGAATCCATGCAGTGTGATAGAGTGGTTTCTGGGGCACAGCGTCATGAATTTCGAAAGCGCAATGGGTTATGTTTCTACTGTGGTGATGCCTCATGCTATTTCTGTCTGCCCTAAGCGGGGAAGACGTTTTGCTCGCTCAGTTGTCTTGGGTAGTGTTCAGACTAAGTTTTTGTTAACTGTTACCCTGATTTGCTCTCTGTCCTCATTTTCTGCTCAGGCTTTTGTTGATTCTGGAGCAGCTATTAACCTGATGGATTTTGATTTTGCTAAACGTTGTGGGTTTCCCTTGATACCCCTACGGAAGTCTATTCCCCTACTGGGGATCGATTCTACCCCTTTGGCTGAGAATAAACCTCAGTTCTCTACTCAGGTGATAATGAGGGTAGAACCTGATCATCAGGAGAGTTGCAAATTTTTGGTTCTGTATAATCTGCATGACATTATCGTACTGGGTTTCCCTTGGTTACAGTCTCATAATCCTGTTTTGGATTGGAAATCTGTGTCTGTTACCAGTTGGGGCTGTCAATGTGTTAATACCAACACTCCTGTTTTTTCTGCCTCCCCCCAGGCTTATGATGTTCCTGACTTTTTGATTGATTTTTCTGATGTGTTTAGCGAAAGTAAATCTGCATCCTTACCTCCCCATAGGAGCTATGACTGCGCTATTGAATTAGTGCCTGGTAGTAAATTCCCTAAAGGTCGCCTTTTTAACTTGTCTGTACCTGAACATGACGCTATGCGGTCTTATATCAAGGAGTCATTGGAGAAGGGTCATATCAGACCATCCTCTTCACCCTTAGGTGCCGGTTTTTTCTTTGTGGCCAAAAAGGATGGTTCATTAAGGCCGTGTATTGATTATCGTCTCTTGAACAATATTACTGTGAAATATCAATATCCGTTACCCTTGATCTCTGATCTGTTTTCCAGGGTGAAAAACGCTACTTGGTTTACCAAGCTTGACCTCAGGGGGGCATATAACCTTATTCGCATTAAGCACGGGGATGAATGGAAGACGGCATTTAATACCCCTGAAGGGCATTTTGAGTACCTTGTGATGCCCTTTGGGCTCACTAATGCTCCTTCTGTCTTCCAGTCCTTCATGAATGACATTTTCAGTGATTTTGTGGATAAATTTCTGATTGTTTATTTGGATGATATCTTGATTTTTTCCAATGACTGGGACTCTCATGTAAAACATGTTCGGACTGTGTTCCAGATTTTGAGAGAGAATGCTCTGTATGTGAAGGGATCAAAGTGTCTTTTTGGCGTTCAGAGGATCTCATTTCTGGGTTTCATTTTGTCCCCATCTGTTATTGAAATGGACCCGGTCAAAGTTCAGGCTATCTGTGATTGGGTCCAACCTACTTCATTAAAGGCTCTTCAAAGATTCTTGGGTTTTGCCAATTTTTATCGTAAATTTATTGGTAATTTCTCTCTTATTGTTAAACCATTAACTGATTTGACCAAGAAGGGTTCTGATGTGGTGAATTGGCCTCCTGAGGCAGTCTCTGCATTTCAGGAACTTAAGCAGAGATTCACTTCTGCTCCTGTTCTACGGCAGCCTGATGTTTCTCTACCATTTCAGGTGGAGGTTGATGCCTCTGAAATTGGGGCAGGTGCCGTTTTGTCCCAAAAAGATCCAGAGACCTCTAAAAGTAACCCTTGTGCCTTTTTCTCTCGAAAATTTTCTCCCACTGAACGTAATTATGACGTGGGTAATCGGGAGTTATTAGCCATGAAGTGGGCTTTTGAAGAGTGGAGACATTGGTTGGAGGGAGCCAAACATCAGGTGGTGGTCCTTACTGACCATAAGAATCTAGTTTATCTGGAATCTGCCAAGCGACTTAATCCTAGACAGGCCAGGTGGGCCTTGTTTTTCACACGTTTTAATTTTGTGGTTTCATTTCTTCCTGGCACTAAAAATGTTAAGGCGGATGCCCTCTCGAGGAGTTTCCTGGCGGACTCTCCTGAGTTATCTGATCCTTCTGTTATTTTGAAAGAGGGTGTAGTTCTTTCCGCCATCTCGCCCAATTTGAGACTGGCTCTGGAGGGGTGCCAGGAGGATAAGCCCGAGCGCTGCCCTGTTGGGAAATTGTTTGTCCCGGACCAGTGGAAAAAGAGTGTAATGTCTGAGATTCATTGTTCCGCGTTGGCCGGTCATCCAGGAATTTTTGGTACCAGGGACTTGGTTGGTCGGTCCTTTTGGTGGCCTACCTTGTCTCGTGATGTCAGGGAGTTTGTGCAGTCCTGCGGGACTTGCTCTCGCTCCAAGCCTTGCTCTCGTTCTAGTGGTTTGTTGATGCCATTACCTGTGCCCAAAAGACCATGGACCCATATCTCTAATGGATTTCATTTCCGACCTCCCTGTTTCTCAGAGAATGACCGTCATCTGGGTGATTTGCGATAGGTTTTCCAAGATGATACATCTTGTGCCATTACCTAAGTTGCCTTCCTCCTCTGAATTGGTGCCTTTGTTCCTTCAGCACGTGGTTCGTTTACACGGCATTCCTGAGAACATTGTGTCTGACAGAGGAGTCCAGTTTGTTTCCAGATTTTGGAGGACCTTTTGTTCTAAAATTGGTGTTCAATTGTCTTTCTCCTCGGCGTTTCATCCTCAGACCAATGGTCAAACTGAGAGAACAAACCAGACATTGGAGACTTATCTAAGATGCTTTGTGTCTGCGATCAGGATGACTGGGACTCTTTTTTGCCTTTGGCTGAGTTTGCTCTTAATAATAGGTCTAGCTCTGCCACTTTGATGTCTCCATTTTTCTGTAATTCTGGTTTCACCCTCGATTTTCTTCTGGACAGACGGAGGCTTCTGTCTGCCCAGGTGTTGACTCTGTTGTGGAGCGTATGCAACAGATTTGGGACCAGGTAGTGGAGAGGTTGTCCCTCTCTCAGGAGAGGGCCCAGCGGTTTGCTAACCGGCATAGGACTGATGGTCCTCGGTTTAAAGTGGGGGACTTGGTCTGGTTGTCCTCAAGAAATATTCCTATGAGAGTGGCATCTCCTAAATTTAAGCCTAGTTCATTGGACCTTATAAGATCATGGAGATTCTTAACCCTGTTTTCCTTTCGTTTGCTTCTTCCAGGGACATTTAAGATCCATAACGTGTTCCACAAGTCCTTGTTGAAGAGGTTTGTTGAGCCAGTGGTTCCTACTACTGTGCTCCTGACCCTGTTTTGGTTGAGGGCAATCTGGAGTATGTGGTTGAGAAAAATATTGAATTCTCGTTTTTCTAGACGGAAACTCCAGTATTTGGTTAAATGGAGAGGTTATGGTCAGGAAGACAATTCCTGGGTTTTTGCTTCGGACATCCATGCTAGGAGACTCATCCGTGCGTATCATAGAACTCATCCTGACCGACCTGGTTGCTCAAATGAGGGTTCGGTGACCCCTCCTCAAGGGGGGGGTACTGTTGTGAATAGCGGAAATGAGTTTCTGAGCAGAAGCTCCCTCTGGTGGTTACAAACGGACTGGACTGTCCAGTGAAAAAAAGGGGGGTTTGGTAG